>CM074725.1:47726018-48326018 GCA_037306005.1 Rhinophrynus dorsalis
TATTTTCTAAGTCCTTTTAATATGTCTAAATTTAATTAGCTTTTCAGTGTGTAATTCAAAGTGTTTTTGAATGTCAATTAAGGTTTGAAAGATTGTATTTGACTAATATTGTGCATTTCTGAGGATAGTTCCTTTTAAACCTTTGCGTGATAGAGTGGTTCTCAAAAGTTGTTAAAGTCCATGTGAAGTAACTGACTGATATTTAAAGGGATAGTAATATTTAAAATGTAAAAAAAAAAAAAAAAATAAAAATATGTTGTAGGGTTTATCCCCCTGAGTAAAACAAGAGTACTCCCACTGCTGAAAGGTGTTTCATTCAAAAGTTATTAATTTTCAAAGTTGAATTTTTTAGGTGCAATATCACAGTGGCCTGAAATTGTACAGTGGCGCTGTTGCTACACAATCCAATGGACAGCTCTGGTCCCAGGACCATAAATCTCCATAGGATGGTGTAGCAACAGCGCCACTGTACAATTTCAGGCCACTGTGATATTGCACCTAAAAAAATTCAACTTTGAAAATTAATAACTTTTGAATGAGACACCTTTTAGCAGTGGGAGTACTCTTGTTTTACTCAGGGGGATAAACCCTACAACATATATATTTTTACATTTTAAGTATTACTATCCCTTTAAGCAGTCTACCAGATATCAGGCTCAGATTAGAGTGCTATGATTGTCACCTTATGATGACGTGCAGTATATGACCAGCTTCCATTCAGACCATGATGGCTCCCCCCCATGTCTTTGAACATTTGCAGCCATTGGTTTGTGGAAGCAGTCACATCAGAGGATGGTGGTGTGTGTGTGTGTGTGTGTCGGGGGGGTTGTTTGGTCACTGGACTTGGCTTGGGAGAGTATTATGAATGGGGAGAACATGATTAGATGACAAGTGGGATTGAGCCTGTTAAGTGAATGTGGAAGACTGGCCGATTCCAATCTTTTGTTATCTATAAATTGTACAAGTCATGACTATATTCCTTTAATGTTCCTGATAAAGTAGCATTCAGTTATGAATGTTTTGGGCTGTTTTTAGAGTGTTTTGCCCTTATAAATTGTTATTAGTTTTATTGGTCTGGTGGCATTGTTTTTCTGCCCCTTTGTACCAGTGAACTGTGCTGGAAGACAGTAACACCTGAGATCCCACCTTTCCAGTGTGTAGGAGAGTGAGTGGCTTTTTTTTTTTTTTGTATTAAAAAAAAGTATTTTAGATGTGACATCATCCTAGGCTATGAGTCAGTGCCTGCATATACCCAGAGATGCTGTATGTACCACTGTGCAATGTGAGTATGGATTTGACTGGTGATCTGGGTAAAGACTGGACAGCATTAGAATTGGAAACTTATACTTTTGAGTCTGCACACTTCTTTCTCGAGTTGCATACTGAGGAGTGGGCGAGTCAGCTTACTATGAAATAGCTGCAACACTGAACATTTTGGATTTTGACCTTATCCTATATAATAATTTGCTAAGTTGTGTGTAACGCCGGACATGCGCAGTACACACTGCTGCGCGTGCGGCAGTCATGCACAGTACAGACTGCCCGCGCCGCGGCTGATACAGAGCTGGGCGCTCAGAAGGAGCGTCCAGCTCTGTATCAGCAGTGGCGCGGGCAGTCTGTACTGCGCGTGACTGTCCCGCGACCGGCTGCTAGAGGCACTGTGGCCCGTGTAACGGGCTGTTCAACTAGTTATTTATATAAAGGTTACAACTTACCTTTGGGCGTGGTGGATATTACGTCTAACTGCTGCCCTTGGTTTAGTACCACCATTACATGTTTGAGTTTAACAGGCTAACTATTCTTGAGAACTATAGGTGACAGTTATACAACCTTATCAGCGGGCTGGTGATATTAGACCTTATTGGTCTACAAGTTCCCACAAGTAAATTAGGTAAAATATGTTTTTGTTAAAAATCTCAGGTTGAACCCTGAGGTTAAGTGAACAGAATGATGGCAACCTTGATTTCTATTATTTTGGACTTTATTTTATTAACTAGTATGAAAGCCTATATACAGAAAAATATGGTGCACTGCCTATTTTTCCAAAGTGAATGTGCTAGGCTGATACATACAATTTAATGAAGAAAGACAGAAAAAGAAGCCTAAATACAGCACCAATCCTACCTTCCAAAATGAAATACCTGGCTTATATGTGTGGTGATGTGTCTAACAAATAGGGACACGATACTATAAAAACAAAATTAAAATATAACTTTTATTGCATCCATATAAAAACACAAAGGAGAATTTTAAAATAAACCCTGTGACTGCTGTATCTATATATCCACTGGAGTGTCACAATTTCATGACAATTAATATTATTCACAGCAATATTACCAAAATAAACAACAGTATCACGTGTGCACATTCAGTTGTTTTCGGCCATCAAATATATATCAACTGAACATACATGCACACTATGAACTATCTATGCTGTTATTCAATGTAGCAAATTCCCACTACATATCTAAATTGATAAAGTACGTTAGGTAACTATCATTGCGTAATGGCATATAAAAGAGTTAAACTAAAACGCCCTCTTTTAGACATTACATCTGCCGATGTTAATGATTTTAATATCAAGCCAATACTTATAACAATGCTAAGGAGATGCTATACTAAACCCTACCTCCTAAACGTCAATCTCAAAAGGTGATCACCCAAAAAGGTTAAAGCAACCAAGGTATAGCCTGCAAAAATCGTTTGGTAATAGGCACCTTGATGCGTGTGATCGTAATGACCAGCGGAAAGCTAACCTAACATCTACACTCCTTTTGAAACCAGAAATCACTGGGAAAACACAGAGTACATGAGTCTGCCTCCGTGAACCCTAGTATGAAAGCCTGTATACACAGACTAATGTGCCACCCAGCAGCCTCTGCTGCTGCCCCGGAGCCAGGAGCACAGACAGGCGGTGATCCGTCCAGAGCTCCCCTCTTCGGATCAGCCAGTCTCTACTGCGCATGACTGCATTGTTCCAGCAGTCTCTACTGCGCATGTGCAGTTACGCACACAGGGAGCTTTGCAGGCTAGTGCTTTAAATATATAGATAATAAACGCTCACTTACTTTAAAGCTGTATAGAAAATCCTAATGACCACTATCCTTGGAAACATATGTGATTCGTCATTGCCAACCTCAAGGGTAGTGGTGATTGGGAGCATTAGTCTGCAAGCTCATTTTCTGGACTAAGACGTTAGCCTGAGCTGCAGTCTGGGATATGCACCTTTAGTGCAGTGGTGTACAAGTTTTCTCGATTGTGTGCCATATGATCATAACGTCATACGTATGAAGGCTACAGTAATTCTTTTTACAGATAACAATGGTGAATATAGCCTATTGGCTGCTCAAAGATATGGCTTTATTTATCAAGTCAATGACAGTACTGATATTTAACTGATAATTGCTATTGAATTGTTAGGCAATGTACTGGCCGTTGTTGAGACCTTACTGGCCGCAAGGAGGGCCGCAACCTGGGACCAGACAGCCCAAATCTGGCCTATGGCCACACGTTGGACCCCAATGCTTTAGTAAATATTAGCTCGCATTATATAAAATCGATCCATGTATCCTTTCATGAACATGCAACTCAGCATTCCTTTAGACTGAGGTATCCCCAGAAGCGGGAGTACCCTTGTTTTGCAGAGTAGGGAAAACCCTACATAACAAATACTTTCCATCATAAGTGTTCCTCTCCATTTAACCTCTTCCAGGAATACTAGGATTAAGTCTTAGATCATTCTCTGCTGCCTCCAGCAAGGAGTAAAAATCACCATACAGGACAAAGCTTGTAAGCTTTTCCATAACACTCACTTCAATTTCACAGAAATCTCCAGGAAACCAATTATGTGATGTCCCCATTAACTAAATTACTGACAGTTACTTGCAGAGGATTAATTTTATAACAGCGCTATTCCTCTAACAGCCTGTGGGGGAGCTCTTGGCTATATATCTTTCATGAGAGGTCAAATACATGATAGGATGTTTGTTTGTTTTTTTTAGAATGTGATTCACACAAACAAAGTTGCTTTTAACCTCTAGGAAACTAGAGATGATTGCCATAGTATTGCTTTTGCAATGTGCTGGAGACGTCTCTAGCTTCCAAGGGCTTAAGTCTCTTCACAATTCATTCGCAATTGAGGAACAGTGGTTCTCACACACCACACACACACACACACACACACACACACACACAACACACACACACACACACACACACACACACACACACACACACACACACACACACACACACACACACACACACACACAAAAAGTGGAGGAATTCTGGAGCAAACAAGTGACCCATAGGGGACAAATAAACATTCTCAAAAATTCTCTGGGATCTAAATGGGCTTTTAAATCCTTCATAGAAAAGTCTCTAATGCATTGCAGAGCACTCCATCGTGATTAAGTACCAGGTGATCCTTAACCCTTTGAGTGCCAGAGGGGTAGGCAGAGCAATACATTGTCCACCCCCCTGGAACACAAAGGGGTTAACAGAAGGGTTTTACCTAGGTAGGCCTCATTCATATAGAGTCAGTATTCGCATATTCTTTTTCTTATTTGTATATGAATTGAGTTGTGATCTATAGCCGGAATATTGGCATTTCATCATCTGAAAATATGTTGTTTGAATTTTAACCCTTAAGAACCAGAGAACACATTGCTTTCAAAGGCACTACATAGCCTTCTGCTATTCAAGAGTTTAATGGCCAATGGGTGTGATTACTTTCTATGGCCACTGTAATTCAAACTGCTAAAACACAACTATTAAGTTCCACTAAGCCTGTTCGTATAGGAGAAGACAGGAAATGCCGGTTGTACAGGCATCCCTATGGACTAATAGCGTCAGATAAGAATCCCCATCCTTCACAGTCTATAGGGGTTGAGGAACCACAAGATTTAAATTGAGCTATTTCAAGTCTTGCAGCTCAGTTACTATTGGGGGGGGGGGGGGGGGGGCTGGGGACAGTGTCACATTTCAGCCCCTGCTTGATTCTCCTGCTGACTTTATTGGGATCGCAATGCAGCTATGGGTTACTTGGCTTCCACGTGCACAGGGCACCCATCTAGGTGGTAGTTGCTTTTAACCCTACCAACTATTGTGAGTAGGTGTGAACTATGGTGCTTGCAAAGCTTGTAACCACACGAGGAGATAAACGGCTGTGATTCATACTCACAGCTACAAATCTCACAATGGCAGTCACATTAGCGGTGAAAACTGTCTGATGTAATTTTGTTAAGGCTGGCACATAACCTTTAATCGAATCACATTGACAATATTGCTATTCACATACCAGTTACAAATGAGGCTAAATAAGTTATTCATGTAAACCAATCCCTGCTACAATTCTGTCACCAATGTCCTTTCACTCACCATTTTCCTGCCTTCAACAGTCAAACCGGACCTGAAAGTAGTCTCATTTTATGCCCAGCTAAATGTTATTGGCTGGCACTGATATATGTGTCGTCCATTCATTGGACGCACAAGGAGTATGTCAGCCTCCCACAACTCGGTTGTTATTGGCTGGCACAGACGTGGGTTGGCCATTCATTGGAGTGGGCAATGAGTATTTCAGCCTCCCACATAACTTGGTTATTGACTGGCACTGACATGGATCAGCCATTCATTGACTTGTGGTGAACGTCCCCGCTACAGCTTTACTATGTTCCTGTGTGAACACATTTGAGATTATGCTGGCCTTTGAAGCATTCACACAAAGTGATAGAGGTATGTGTACATGGCACCACAATCCAGCATAATACCTTTCACCAAATGGCAACATAACATTGCTGTGTTGGTGTCCATGTGAAAGGGGCCTAAATATCATACTTGCAATTTTTTTACTAAATACATTAACTCACATTTCTGTGTAGGACTAGACAGAACAATATGCCATTCACACGCTCCTGTCTGTGCTGTTGTGTGCAGCGTGCCAGTCCGCAGAATTATCTGTGAATGAATGCCCATTGTTTTAGGTGATGACGAAAGTCACTGCAAAAACTCAACCTACCCTTGGGAGTTGACTGTTTCGTTTGCTTTTAGCAGCAGTTTTGACAACATTGTGAAAAGTTTCAAGCGCATTTGAGGTTCTCTTGTTGATTGAAGACACGTTTTTCAAAATTGGCATGAACAGATGAAGCATTTCACCGATCACAGGGCCTGAAAAACACTACAGTTAATTAGAAGCCAGCGGGTCTATTGTTGGGTTCCTGGGCTGTATATGGAGCCCTGTTTTAGTATTATGTTTTGTCTTCTCATTCTTTCATTGTATACATTTTCCATGTTTACAATGGCCTGTAATTCTGTACTGTGAGAACTCCATCCACAGTGCTACCACACAGATGACAGCCCAGAATAGATTCTAAATAAGGCAAATGAGATACAAGGAATCTAGAATACCATTCAAAAGCAGAAAATAGCAAGAAATTCAGGGCTCAATTCATTAAAGCGGAATTTTCAGAGCATACTAAGTAGGCATGCATTCATTAAACGCATGGCGACTAGCTGGTAAATATATGGCCTTACCTTTAAAAAAAATAACACAGTGCAAAAATAATCCTTCCCATTGGGGACTGACAGGCAAGTTAGTGCAGGTCCACGCACCTGCGCCATCAGTCCCTTCCGGTAACCATATGGTGCACTGCAGTGCTATTCAATGGACACCGGGACTGAGAGCGCAGACAAGATGTGTGCACTGATGCTGGGTTCCGGACTCCATACAGGAAGGATTACTTTACTCTGTGCTATTTTTTAAAGGGAAGACATCAATTTCCCAGCTATTCGCCATGCGTTTAATGAATACATTGCGACTTAGTAAGCCCTGAAAGTTCCGCTTTAACCCATTCAATACTACAAACATCTCCAATGATTTACAAAGCAAAGTGCTGTAGACATCTCTTAGAACCAAGAGGGAGGTAAACCCTTTGAGTGCCAGAGGGGTAGGCATCACATTGCTACCCCTCTGACACTGAAAGGGTTAAAGGTTGATAAATCTAGCACTCAAAGGGCCTTATGCACAAAAGAAAATCTGTAGTAATGCTGGAGAAAAACAAATGAAACATTAGGGGGCAAATCCAACTTGCTCTTTATTTAATGGCCCTTTTAACACCTTGAAATCTAGAGGTCACCAGCAAATTGAAGTAAAGAGAATTTTTTATACTAATCTCTTGTGCAGTTGGTTTGTCCCAGAATGGTTTAGTGCATAAGGCCTATTGTTACAGCGGAACTTTCATGCTAATAAAATTGCGGTCAAATATATTACTAACCTAGCGATATGCAAAGTTATACTATCCATAAAGGGATAGTAATACTTAAAATGTCAAAAAAAAAAAAAAAAAATGTGTTGTAGGGTTTATCCCCCTGAGTTAAAACAAGAGTACTCCCACTGCTGAAAGGTGTTTCATTCAAAAGTTATTAATTTTCAAAGTTGAATTTTTTTAGGTGCAATATCACAGTGGCCTGAAATTGTACAGAGGCGCTGTTGCTACACGATCCTATGGACAGCTCTGTCCCGGGACCATAAATCTCCATAGGATGGTGTAGCAACAGCGCCACTATACAATTTCAGTCCACTGTGATATTGCACCTAAAAAATTCAACTTTGAAAATTAATAAATTTTGAATGAAACACCTTTCAGCAGTGGGAGTACTCTTGTTTTACTCAGGGGATAAACCCTACAATATATTTTTTTTACATTTTAAGTATTGACTATCACTTTAAACAAGGGTCCTCTCACTACTAGAAGAAGACTCATTTAAAACGTACTACAACTCAAACTCTTGTTTTTAATTATTATTGTTAGTATTATTACAATAACAAAACTTGTTTGTGTAGACTATATCCCCCCTGTGTCCAAACAGTTCCCTGGGGGCACATGCACTAAGGCGTTCTAAAAAGGTAATCACTTCTCCAGTGATATCACTTCTCCAATCCCAATGGTATTCTATGGAGCCTCTACACCAAGATCTTTCTCCCATTTTGAGAATCTTAAAGGGATAGTAATGCTTAAAATGGAAAAAAAAAATATATGTTGTAGGGTTTATCCCCCTGAGTAAAACAAGGGTACTCCCACTGCTGAGAGATATTTTATTTAAAAATTATAACAGTTCAAACTTGAAATTTTTAGGTGCAATATCACAGCGGCCTGAAAATTTACAGGGGTGCTGTTGCTACACCATCCTATGGACTGCGCTGGCCCGTAGACCATAAATCTCCAACAGCGCCAGTGTAAGTTTTCAGGCCACTGTGAAATTGCACCTAAAAAATTCAAGTTTGAGCTGTTATAATTTTTTTTATAAAATATCTCTCAGCAGTGGGAGTACCCTTATTTTATTCTGGGACATAAACACTACAACATATATATTTTTTTTTACATCTTAAGTATTACTATCACTTTAAATAACTGTCTCAATAGAATAACAAAAGAACTAGATAATCAATCTCACTGGATAAGTTATCTCCACTTTATCACCTCTCTATCACAGCCTAGAGCATCTCCCTGCCAGTGTCATTTCAATGCATCTATGGCAGAGGTGAGCCAATGGCTACACGTCTATGAATGTGACAGTAACAGCTCCACCAATTTTGTCATGGTACAACTTTCACTGGTGGCAGTTGACTTATTCAGAAGTAATTAGAATTCAAACTTCCATGAAGTAATGCAGCAGTAACTATCACATTCTATAAAGAACTGTTGTCAGTGACTCACTTATCACATTGAATGCAACAGAATAACTGTCTGGACACATTGCTAACAGTTTAATATAGAAACACTAGTTTGAGCATTAATAACCTTTGGATGTGTGTGTGCGTGTGTCCATAAAAATGAAGTGCTCCATTAAAACAAAAGCCATCAGGCATCTCCTTTAATACTTGAGGGCCAGAGGTGTATCCAAAGCATTGTGTTGCAATATACATGATATCATTCTGGTATTCAAAGGGTTAATACATGAAAATGGATTAAAATATCCTATATAATAATTCGCTAAACGTGTGTAAAGACAAAGTCATGCGCAGTAGAGACTGCTGCGTGTGCTGCAGTCATGCGCAGTAGAGACTGCCCGCGGCGTGGCTGGCTCTGTATCAGCTGCGCCGCGGGCAGTCTCTATTGCGCATAGACTGCCCCGCGACCGGGTGGCAGTAGCACTGTGGCCTGTGTAAAGGGCTCTTCAACTATTTTTATATATAAACATATTAATAGATAGATAGATAGATTAATTTCTGTTTCGCTGTACACCCCTCCCTGGGGCAAAGGAGAAGGGGGGTGGACTTCACCTGCACAGCAGCCAATCACTGCAGAGCAGTGATTTTGTCAGGAGTAGCCAGAGGTGAAGCCCCACTGGCCACTCTTGTAAATATCATTGCAGGGGGATTCACAGGGGCTGTGATTTTGACAGGAATTGCCAGGGTAAAGCCCCTTGATCACACCTTCCAAATATAACTGCTTTGAGTTACTAAGGGGTAGGGATTCTGACAGCAGTGGCCGGGGAGGGTAGCAATAGACTTGCCTCCATATCACCTTCAAACACCCCTCTTAAAGTCCAGGGGTGCGGTGAAGGGGAGGGGCTACCCTGTTCTCTGCATCCCCTCTGTCACTCAGTCCCATTCACTGCATCACAACCATTCAGAGTAGGTGAAACCTATGGCAAACGCCAGGCAGCATTTGCTAGTACAAAGTAAAGGTGAAATTCTGGAGCAAACAAATTGTACCATAGAACAGACTCAAAATTTCCATTGATTGAAATGGGACTTTTAAACCACTTGAATACTAGAGAAGTCTCTAATGGATTGCAGAGATAAAAGACCCATGGAAATCAACAGGAATGTTTATTGGTCCGATGGTCCCGCTGGTTTGCTCCAGAACTTTATCTAAGATTACCTGAAGAACTTTTTTTTTTTTAAAACAAAGAATGAAGAAACAAAGAACAAGGAACAGTTTTGAATTCTGGGATAGTGGATTGGATTGCACAGATAGACCTTAATTAGCAAAAGAAAGCTTCAGCTTGTGTCTTATGGGAAATAATTATCGCATAACGTGGCAGAGAGGAAGGCATCTGCCCCTGGGCACAACGGACTGAGAATTCCTGAGAAAAATCACACACATATTTGGAAACGATATGGTACAAAGGACATATTGTGCTTATGTTACAGGAGTTTAACTCCTTATACCTTCCCTGCACAACAGGCAGCTCTGCTAGACTGAAACTAGAGCAATGAGCAGGTTAAAAATTGAATGCTTTCAAGTGTCTCAGTTCATCATGTGATGTGGTCACAACTCTATGAGCTCACTACAAAAAGTAAAACTAAGATCCCCTAATAATAACACTTACCATATTATGGCCAGTGCATCAAATGGTACCTATAGTTTGCCCTTCTGCCTTTGTTCAAGAGAACACCTTCAATCAATCCTTCATGCTATGCCTGTGGAGGCGGACATGGCAGTTGCTGGCAGTTTTTTGTTTTTTTTTTCCAACTGAAATAGTGAGCTTGAGCCTACTTAACCCTCTAAAGACCAGATGGGTTTGCAATACATTGCATTACACACCAGTCTAGTCCTTAAAGGTATAAGATTACCATGCAATACAAAGTAGTACAACATACAAATTTTAATTATGTTTTAATTATGTATTTATTTTTGTACGGTCCTCAGGTGTTTTAGAGTAGGTACTTGCCACACTTGAGGTACGTTGGCAGGGTTGGCAAGCTTACTTTGGGCCAAAAATGTATTATATATATATATTATATATATATATATATATACACACAGACACACACATATTGCTATACACTAAGGTGAGTTAGCGCTGTGAGCTATGTTTTTCTTTTGTTGTAGGCATGGCGGCCCCCAGTGGTGATACAAGTCACGTTTTTCACTCCCATGTGCCATTCAGAGAAAAAAAATTCCATATCCATATTAGACTGGTCCTGCTCACAGACAGTCAACTCCGAATTATCAGGCAAATCTCCTCCCCATATGGAGAGAGAGAGAGAGAGAGAGAGAGAGAGAGAGAGAGAGAGAGAGAGAGAGAGAGAGAGAGAGAGAGAGAGAGAGAGAGAGAGAGAGGAGAGAGAGAGAGAGAGAGAGAGAGAGAGAGAGAGAGAGAGAGAGAGAGAGAGAGAGAGAGAGAGAGAGAGAGAGAGAGAGAGAGAGAGAGAGAGAGAGAAAAACCAAAGATGTACGTTTTGGCCCATGTGAGGCCTCAGCGGTGTGTGGTGAAGCTGACTCTCTTTAGGCACGTGGAAGCAAGGGCCCATGCCTGGGATACCCTTCTACTTAGGGAGTCTAACAAGTGTGACGAACACCCACTGAGCATGAACAAGATAAAGTGTTCTTCTAATAACACATGGCGGCCTCTCAATGGTGCTACACGTCAAGTTTTTCACTCCCGTGTGCCATCGCTGAGAGGAAGTGTCCATATCAGACTCCAATTCTGGGATGGCAGCATGGATTTACGCCACTTTGTCCTCCCAGAACACTATGCGTTTAAAAAAAGCGCCCTGTAGTCCTTAACGGCTGCCCAGTGCTGGATCGGGCATTCGTTAAGGGGTTAAAGACAATACATAAATCCTTACCAGACTCCGTGACAATAACTTCAAATTGTGCTCTTTCGATTGAGTAGCTGGTCCAGTGAAGATGTGTTTCAGAGACCCACTCCAACAGCTCCTGTATGTGTTGTCTGTAGAGTTCCTGGACACTACTTAAACCTTGCACTTTGCCTAATGACAGCAAAGCTGCTTGTACCTGTATTGATAAGGAAACAGGTTAACCTCATAAGAATGTGTGTGCATGTTTTGTGTGTGTGTGTGTGTGTTTTGTGTGTGCGTGAATGCGTGTTTTGTGTGTGCGTCATTTATTTGACATGCTAGAGAAGTTTCCAATTCATTGGTATGGAATACAAGACACAAACTCACTCACTACCATTCAAAAATTAAAAGTCCAATTTAAATCATGGGGGGTTTATTGTCCCCATGTTGCAGCTCGTTTGCTTGCTCTTCTGTAGCTTGACGAATAAGGGCCTGTATGTCTAAGACAAAGCTGCTAATATGCCCTATATGCAGGTACCCATTCAAGCATTTCACAGGGCTCCCCAACTCATTTATATAACAATATGAAATTATTCTTGGAAGTTAAAGTGCAGTATTGTCTGTAAACTATCAGATGAGAACAGCAGCTAAATAAAAGATGCACATGTACAAATCTTAATAAGTTGATTACTTTGCGTCATTAACTCAAAGCTTGCACAAACACAACAATTTATCAATGACTGAATAGGGCAGTAATCCAACTGCCTGTAAAATCCTTTGAAAAGCAAGGTCTGGATTACATTTTAGGGATCTAGCATTAAATTATCAATTTATAAGCTATAAGTTAGCTTATTGTACATGATATTTGCATGTGTTTATACAAATTTATATTTTAATAACAACCGCCACTGACATTACTATGGCTAGAAAATCCTAATGCCCCAAAGAATTATGTCCTTGTGCCTTTGCTCAAGAGATACCATCTTCAATCAGTCCTGAATATCATGTATTCATGGAGACGGCCATGACAGTTGCTAGCAGGACACAAACTCTGCTCACTACTCATGGTAATCTTAAATAGGTTCATGCACTCTGCATGCTTCAGCTGGGGGGAAAAAAAACGGCCAATAACGGTTATGTCTGCCTCCATGGATATGACATCCAGAAGTGACTGAAGATACAGTTCTCTCTTGAACAAAGGCAAAATTCATGTGGGCCTTTAGGATTTTCTGGCCATAGAAAGGTAAATGGTGAGTTATTATTACACAATGTTAGTTCTAATTTAATTTGGAAGCTCAAGAATGATACTGACTGGAGGGGGGCATGAAAGAAAGAGATGGAGAGAGATAAGGGTGGATTTGGGAGAGGGTAGGAAATAGAGAGTGGAGCAAAGGGGAATGAAAGGATTTGTGTAAAAGTTGAACTTATAGAAAATAAGAAATAGCACTGGAGCACTGATAGAGTAAAAGGTGAACCACAGAAGGCTATGTGTCTGGACAGGCACATTCCTATCACAAAAAGTGCTCAAGTGATTTATACATATTAGTTACAAAGTCCACAAAAGTCCTTATTACAGTGAATAAACGCAAATAAAGGGCATGCTACATATTCTGAATTAAAAACATTCTCTCTCTCATTCATTCGAATACTCACAGTACCTTTTCATAAAGGCTCTCATATGCTGGACTGGCCAGTATGGTGACGAGGATTT
The DNA here is from genome assembly GCA_037306005.1 of Rhinophrynus dorsalis. Lineage (NCBI taxonomy): Eukaryota > Metazoa > Chordata > Amphibia > Anura > Rhinophrynidae > Rhinophrynus > Rhinophrynus dorsalis. The sequence goes on from CM074725.1 coordinate 47,739,260, forward strand.
TCATACTGTGTAAACTGACCTCTTTACAATCTTCCTGGCAAATGCTCACTAAGGACTGGATGCAGCACAGTAGCTGCTCTAGGTAAAGAACCTGTAAAAGAAAATTTGTTTATATAAATATATTTACCTTGCATTGGCCAGAAAATGTGAATGGCATCTTTGAATTTTGCCCTTGAGCTTTAAAATAGAATATCTTCAATGTCCATGGAAGCGGACATGACAGTTGCTGGCAGTTTATTCAAAGTTAGATAGGCATTGTGCTTGGGCCTACCTAACCTTGTTCACTTCACAATGTAATCTTAACCCTTTAAAGACCAGGGGTGTGTGCAATACATTACAAAGCAATGAGCTGCACACCCCTCTGGTCCCTAAAGCATTAGGATTTTCATGTGAAGTGAACAGGGTTTGAGGGCCTGTGGCTTTGCTAACAACTATCATGTCCGCCTCCATGGACATAACATCCAGAAGATGTTATCACTTGACAAAGGCACAAGGCAAAATTCACTCATTCTGGTATTCAGGCCATAGTAAGGCAAGTGGGAGTTATTATAGAAGGTGTTCGTTCACCATTAAGCTTTAGTATGAAAAATAAAAAATGTAGGCCATTTTCTAATAGCATTGTTGGAAGCCACTCAAAATTGTAGCTGGAAAAGTCACCGATGTCAACTATTTAACAGAACACAATGTTATCTACATTGTTGGTAATACAATAGTTGCCTGTGTGAATTAGGCCTTACAGTTCAAACTGTCACGAAGTGATAGAGCTGTTCCTAGAATGCAATAGAATAAATGTCTGGGACACTAGAAGCAAAATTGCCACCAGTTTATTATACACATGCATTGAAGACCTCTAGCTGCAAATTTATCTTTAACATTTTAAGGACCAGAAGGGTGTATAACACATTGCAACGCAATGTGTTGCACATCCCTCTGGTCCTTAAAGAGTTAAACATATAGCCCAATGGTTTTTATTAACTGTAAATGTGACACGTGCATACTCCTTGTTTAGATGAACGTCACTACTGCAATTTACCATGACCAGGAGATTAAATTAAAGGGAAAGTAATGTTTAACAATAAAAGCAGCTCCAATTAATTTTCATAGTATTTGGGCCATGGAGAGTGTTACTTCAATAATGTCAGAGTTGTAGTTCAATAGTAATTGAATGATAAAATATCCCCCTCCCGCCCCTTTTACTGATGTAACAATGCTCACCTCAGAGCAGCAAGACTGTCCGGATGGATCGCAGAGAGGAACAGTCTTCAGTGATCATAAGGAAAAACCTGTCAAGGCGGGGCAGGGTTTTCCTTATGCTCACAGTAAGAAGAATGTCCCTTGCTGTGACCTGTCTGGTCAAGTGACCAGATTCCACATCTGAGGGGAGGCATCTGACATTAGGTAAGAGATGGTGGGAGGGGGATACTTTATCATTCAATTACTCTTGAACTACAACTCTGACAGTACTGAAGTAACACTCCCCATGGCCCAGATACTATGAAGTTTAATTGGAGCTGCTGTTTTTGTGACACATTACTACCCATTTAAATTGCTATACAAGTTGCCTAGTATTGGTTCATTTGTACTTATTCAGACCAGCTGATGAATCCTTATGTAGAAAGAAAGAAAATGAGAAATTCTGGTGCAAGCAAGCACCACGGGTAGGGAATGAAAATTCCCCAAAACGCCAATTGATTTAATAAATTGTGCTTTTAACTGACTGAATGTGATACAATGCATTAGAGACCTCAGTAGCATTCAATTATTAAAGAGATAGTAATGGCACGATATATAGGCATATGCGTTTATTCATTATAGTTTCATAATGCTATGTACCATTGTAAATGTCCAAATCGGTGTAGTTTTCTTGTAAATTTTTTTTAAAGATTCACCCTCCTGCACCTTTTCCCTGTGTCAGTCTTCTTCCCTCAGATGTAAAAGCCGGTCTGAACAGATCGCAACAAGCGACAATATTCTGTCAACATAAGGAAAACTCTGCTTCCCTCTGTCAAGAAAGGCAGGGTTTTCCTTATATAGTCAATAATGACCCTCACTGCAATCTGCCAAGTTCAGATCTGAGGGAAGAAGAGTCACATAGGAAAAAGGGGCATGAGGGGGGAACTTTAAAATAAAATTACAAGAAAACTACATAAATATGGAGATTTACAATGGTACAAAGTATTACAAAAAAATATATAATGGATAATCATATATGCCTTTAAAGGGATAGTAATGTTTCATAATAAAAGCAGCTCTAATTAATCATCATAGTATTTGGACTTTGGAGAGTGTTATTTCAATTCTGTCAGAGTTGTAGTTCAAGAGTAATTCAATGACAAAGTATCCCCCTCCCGCCCCTTTTACTGATGTAACACTGTTCAGCCAGATCAGAAGGGAGGTGCCCAGGTAGACTGCAGAGAGGGACAATCTTCAATTAAGATAAGGGAAAAACCTGAAAAACTTGTCAAGGGGGCAGGGCTTTCATTGTTCTCATACGAAGAAGATTGTCCCCTCCTGTTATCTGTCTGGGGTATGGACTGCATTCCACATCTGAGAAGAGATGGCTTACACTAGGTAAAAGGGGTGGGAGGGGAAACTTTGCTTGTGAATATCTCTCAAACCATAAAGGTTTGAGTGATAAGACTTATATCGTTCTTCATGTTTTTTTTAATGCCTACAAAATAAAATAAAGATAAAACAAAGTATTACTATCCCTTTAAATTGTGACATTACTAGCTCTTTAAAAGCACAATTTATATAAATGGGAATTTTAATCCTTCCCCAAAATACAGTTGGCTTGCTCCAGAATTGTCAAGAATTTCCATCCTGCACAAGGCTCCCTGATCTCTCCCCACTTGACATACACAGTGGTTTTCTATCAGACACAAGACTCCCTTAGATTAGCCAGTGTGAAGTTGGAATAAATCTCTTCCACCTATGTTCTCTGGTTACATACGTTTAGATTATATATATTTATCTCATTGCCTTGTAGAGCTACTCTTGTTCACTTTATACCACTGCAGCTGTTGGCTCCCTGCAGCTCATGTGAACTTATTAAAACTATTAGTCATACCAAACAGACTGCAAAAGCAAATACATTCAATATCACTTTTAACCCCTTTACTGTGGAAGGAATGTCTTGTCCTCAAATGCAACAAGAGGCAGCAAGATACAACATAAGAAAGCACATTTAGTAATCGCTATATACTGGAAGGTGAATTTTTTACACAAGTTAGGTTTTTGCTAAGTGGGAACTACATATCAATAAACACTTGGCTCTTAACGTGTTTGATCCTTTGAGTGCCAAAGGGGTGATGGCCAGCATACAGGAGTCAGTCATATGTTATTTACCAACACCCGCCATTGGCTGGAATTTTGTGATTAGAAACAAAAAGATTCAGAGGTTGTTTTATCTGCCATGCAGGTAAGAGATGTTAAAACGGTCCTGCATCATAGCAGGCAAGTCTCAGTAAGCGGCAGTTGGTTTGCAAGATCTGAGGTGAAATCTCCCATGAGAACAATTCAATCCACAACAAAGGGTTTTAATTCTGTGTTTTCAGTGCAGGGTAGAAAACTGAGCTAAAATGTCCACTTGAACCAAGTCAATTTATTATTAGAGTACAAATGACACCTTTATTGGCGGAGTGGCTGTAGGATGCAAGCTTTCAAGACAACTTAGATATCTTCTTTAGGCCTAAAAAGAATGAAGACTGAATACACAATACATGACAGGATAAATACTCATGCAAATTATTTTAACCCCTTAAGGATCAAAGCCATACCTGGACCATGAAGGCTGTCCTGTACTTAAGGACCAGTGAGGGTCCTGGCACATCATCAAATTCAGGAGTCTCCGATCGGTTGTATGCCATTCTGGGATCCCTGAACTGAATGGCCCAAACCCCCCTCCCAAAAAACGCAAACACCATGGTCCTTGACTGCCAGCCTCGCGGCTGGTCCTTAAGGGGTTAACATTTCAATTCCCCTTGTACTGTATATTCTTATCAGTATCATCAATAATTCATTCCCTAGGCTCCAGTAGAGTCTCTTTGTATAAACAAGATTTATTACCTTTTTGATGCTCCGGTGAATATTAGTCTTTAGCCTGAGATGGCCAAGTCTATTGAATATATGTGTTAACCCTCCACTACCAAAGAGGCTTTACTGGAGCCTACGGAATTAATTATAGACAATACTGATAAAAATATTCACTTCCAGTGGAATTTAAATGTTCAAATAGTATGCATGCTTGTTTAACTTGTCACTTATTGTGTATTCAGCCATTTACTCTACTAGTCTCCTGCTTTTTCTGTGGCTAACACTGTACCACACTTTGCCCATCAGTGGTGTCCGTAGACATTTTTCCAGGGGGGCGCAAAGCCATAATATGACCCCCAGGCCAGCCCATCTAGCCCCTTTATTTATATGGAGGAGGGTAATTGTAGGGGGGGGCAAGTGCCCCCCTTCCCCCCCCCTCCGGACGCCCATGTTGCCCATAATCTATTTTTGTCTCCCCAGAACACCGAAATGATGACCTCTTACCTTCTCTGAGCCTTGGCAAACCTGGGCCTGAGACACCACACTGGCTATTCGGTGTATGTGGGGTTTCAGCATCTCCTTTGAGCTTCCTCTAATTAGTGCAGCCAGAGTCATTAGGTGTGAGGCCAGTGGAGACTTTACAAGTGATGGTAAAATCAACTTGAGAAACACCTCAGGATTCACAAATGTCCCAATTAACTCAGCTGATTTCACACTCTGTCAACAGAATAAATTTGATTTAAACTCAAAGACACATTTTCAAACAATGCTGGAGATACATACTTAAAGTGGATATGTCACCTATATTCAACCTAGCATAAACAGTTTGGCTACATATCATATACTACTAAAACATTATTATTATTTTTTTTAATGTTTTATTTCGTGTAAATTTAGCTTAGAAAGTCGGTCCTGCAGCTACTTCTGCATAGACCGCAGTCCGACGCTCTGCCTCTGCTCTCTTCCCTCCTCCGATGACGGAGGCTTCTGTCTGTAAGCTGAAGCGGTTTAAATTGGCAGAGATTGATATCTGGCCAATGAGAGTGCTCCAGCTTACAGACAGAAGCCTCCTTCATCGGAGGAGGGAGGAGAGCAGAGGAAGAGCGACAGACTGCGGTTACAGAGCAAGTAACCGCAGTCAATGCGGAAGTAGCTGCAGCCCAGACTTTCTAAGTTAAATTCACACGAAATAAAGTATATATACAAAAAAAAAATAAAAAAAATTAATACCGATTTAGTAGTAATTGATATGTAGCCTGTTTATGCTAGGGTGCACATAGGTGACACATCCACTTTAAAACAAATATAAAAAAATATGCAGCTGGGGGTGAAGGTAGCATAACCTTAGTAAAAGTAGCCCTTTATCTTTATTGGATTCCCTATATAGCAATTTCCCTTTTATGTGCTTAACCGCTTAAGGACCGTGGCCGGAACTTAATGACCGCTGAGCATTTTTTTTTTAAATGTAATCCTATTCAGGGCTCCCTGAACAGCATGCAGCTGCATGGGGAGCCCTGAAATCTATGACGTGCCTTTAGGGAAGTCATGGGTCCTTAAGGGGTTCAAGTGGGTGAACCCATCACCCTGAATTTGTTGGGGTTTTTTGTTTTGTTTTTTCCAACTTGAAAACTTCAATCAAAACTACCTCTATGTTATGGTAACCAAAACTCCAGCAGACGTCTAGTTTAGGAGATATTCACACTTATTTCTGGGCAAAGTGAAAATACAGCACAGAGATTTATTAGCGTATGGACATCACTGAGACCTTTATTAGTATATGAAACATCACTGGTACCACAATTAGCATACATTTACATGTGGTACCAAGTATGACTATCTCCTTAACTGTACATTTGCTGGTCTTTTGGCAGCTTTTAATTAAGTTTTCAAATATGCAAACTTGAATAAAAGGTGGCAGGTCGTTAAACATATTAAATCATTGGCTCCAAGAAACAAAAGGAACATTAAAGATATAGTAATGTTTCAAAATAAATACAGCTCTAAATAATCTTCATAGTATTTGGGCCATGGAGAGTGTTATTTCAATACTGTCAGAGTTGTAGTTCAAGAGTAATTGAATGATAAAGTATCCCCCTCCTGCCCCTTTTACTGATGTAACACAGCTCACCTCAGAGCAGCAAGACTGTCTGGATGGATCACAGAGAGGGACAATCGTCAATTAAGATAAGGGGAAAAGCTGAACAACCTGTCAAGGGGGGCAGAGCTTTCATTGTTCTCACACTAGGTAAAAGGGGCAGGAGGGGGATCTTTGCTTGTGAATATCTCATAAACCATAAAGGTTTGAGAGATAAGATTTATATCATTCTTCATGTTTTTTAATGCCTACAAAATAAAATAAAGATAAAGAAATATTACTATCCCTTTAAAGTCAAAATAAGGTGTAAAAAACAAAACAAAAAAAAAACTATGAAAAACGATGTAAGGCTTATTTCTCAAAACTTTATGGTGTGAGAGATATACCTCGCTAAAGTTACCTCTTCTTGCCTGTTTGAACGATGTCAACGCAGCAGCTGACAGCTGCAGAATCCAGTCATTTGACTGGATGGAGGCTCTTCAGCAGAGCCAAAAATGCACAATCTGAACATTAATACTTAACTGGAACGGTCTACAAACTGTGCTTGCAAACCAGGGACACCTTGTAGACCATTCCAAGGACTTATTAATGTTGAGATTGCGAAATTTAAGCTCTGCTGAAGAGCCTCCATCCAGTCAAATGACCGGATTCTGCAGCGGTCAGCTACAGCGTTGACATTCTGCTACCAGGTTGTTTAGCAATGGGTATTTAACCCTTTTAGAACCACAGGTGTGAGCAAACCACTGCTTTGCAATGTGTTGCACACACCCCTGGTCTTCAAAAGGGTGAAAAATATATGGATTAAAAATAGATACAAAAAAAATAACCATACAAAACTTTTTACAAAAGGGGTTTGTATTTACCTCCATAGACAGCAATACCAACAGAGCCAAGATAAAATGGATTGGCCGCAAAAATGTGCCACTCAAATTAACAAAACTGCAAGATTGCTGGGTAACAACTCTTAACCCTCTGAGTGCCAGCATGGTATAGAATGCATTTAGTACAACTCTGGCATTCAAAGGGTTAACAGCTCATATTACAAAAATAGATCTCATTGGGCACATGTAGAAGAGAAAAAATTGGAGCAATTTCCGCAAAACAGTTGCACCATAGGGAACAAAAGAGATTCCTTTAATACAAATGGCAGGTTTAACCCCTCTGATGCCAGACAGTTCTCCAGTGCATTGCTTCACAACACGGAAATCTCTGTAGCAGTCAAAGGTATTAAAATGCTATTTAAAGGAGTGGAGATTTGTGTCTTAAATGTTGCATTGCTTTGTTCTACAATTACTTTTTTGCATTCTGCACATGGCCAGATGACTCATAGGGAACACAGACTAGAATCCATTGCTTTATACTCACATTATACACAACCTGCTCTTCTTCATCCAGGCAGGATCGATACAAGGTACTGAGTACAAGCTCCATGTGCTGAGTGGTATGGTCTTCTGCATGTAACAGCAGCACTGTGAGAAGCTGGGAAGACTTAATTCTTGTTCCAGCAACCCAGTCAGTTATATCTCGACTGATGGCTGGCAGAATTTTTGATAGATTTCTGTGTATTAACTCGCGACAACCCAATCCAGGTCTCTGTACTGAAATAAGAAAGGATTTCTTAAAGTTGACCTGTCACCCACACAGCTTTTAGTTTCTTTAAAGGGGATCTCTCACCTATAGATATATAATGCTCATTAGTTAGAGCATTTATCAAAGAGGTTGAAAACGTTGTTCATTTTGAAAAAAAAAAAGTTATATGCGCAAACATTAACTTTTAAAAGTGTCCGGCAGCCTACGTCCTGCTTGCTACACAGAGGCTGCTCCCGTCCCACTACCCAGCATCCTCCGATGACGGAGGCTTTCTTTCTCTAAGCTGGAGCGATCTCATTGGCAAAGATCGATATCTAGCCAATGAGATCGCTCCAGCTTAGTGACAGACAGCCTCCGTCATCCGTGGATGATGGGTAGTGGGATAGGAGTTGCCTCCAGTTGTCAAGGTTCGGCAATCCGGAAGTAGGCTGCCGGATACTTTTTAAAAGTTAATTTTTGCACATATAACTGTTTTTTTTTTTTCAAAATGAACGTTTTCAATCTTTTTGATAAATGCTCTAACTAATGAGCATTACATATCTATAGGTGAGAGATCCTCTTTAACCCCTAGAGTGCCAGCTACTTACGCCGTACGAGTGGACACAGCTGTACCTGCTGTGCCACGCTTGTACGGCGTAAGAGTGAAATGCGGTCACTGCATGAGCCGGTATAACCGGCATGCAGTGGCCGCATTAAAAAAAACAAAACCCTGGCACTCATGGGGAGGCATGAGGATCACTCCTCATGCCTCCCCAGTTATTGATCTCCCAGCCAGAGTTTCTCCTTCCCCCTCTCTCCTACCCGAACTTCCGGGTAGGAGTGGGCGGGACCGGGGGAATCCTCCAAACGTCATCGGTGACATGGTCACCGATGACGTTAGGGAAGTTTCCCCGGTCCTGTTCACTCCTACCGGTGGTAGGAGAGAAGGGCAGGAGAGCTCTTGCTCTCCTGCGGTCGCCTCATTGATCTCCCAGCCTATCGGCTGGGAGATCAATGACTGGGGGGGGACACCAGGAGGGGTCCTGATGTCCCCCACAAGGTCTGAAAAGTATAAAAAAAAAAAAAAAAATAATAAAGTTAAAGTAACCCTGTGAGTGCCACAGGGTCCCAGCACATTGCTTTGCAATGTGCTGGAGACCCCTGTTGCACTCACAGGGTCAATTCTTTGGGGGGGATTTTTTTTTTTTTTAAAGACCTCATTGGGGGGATCAGGGGGGATCCTGATGCCCCTCAATGAGGTGTATAATTAGAAAAAAAAAAAATTTTTTTAACCCTGTGTGTGCCACAGGTGGGGGTCCAATGCACCCCCCCCCTCCTGTGGCACACACAGGGCTTTTATCATTATTTTGTTACCAGAGATTGTTGGGGGGCCATCAGGATTGCTCCTGATGGCCCCCCAACAAGCTCTGATTACAAAGTAATGATAAAAAAAAAATTAACCCTCTGAGTGCCACAAGGGTCCAATGCATTGCTTTGCAATGCGCTGGAGACCCCGGTGGCACTCACAGGGACACTTTTTTTGATAACTTTTTTTTTTTTTTGGTAAGACCTCATTGGGGGGATCAGGGGGGTTTGTATACCCCTCAATGAGGTCTATAATAAAAAAAAGTAAATAAAAAAAAAATTAACCCTGTGTGTGCCACGGGGGGGGGGGGCAATGCAGCCCCCCTTCTGCGGCACACACAGGGCTTTTATCATTACTTTGTTATCAGAGATTGTTGGGGGGGTCATCAGGATTGGTCCTGATGGCCCCCCAACAAGTTCTGATTACCAAGTAATGATAGAAAAAAAATTAACCCTCTGAGTGCCACAAGGATCCAATGCATTGCTTTGCAATGCGCTGGAGACCCTTGTGGCACTCACAGGGTCACTCCGTTTGTGGACATATATATATTTTTTTACTAAGACCTCATTGGGGAGGGATCAGGGGTTCCTGATGCCCCTCAATGAGGTATATAATAATAAAAAAAAAAAAAAATTAAAAAAATTTTAAGCCTGTGTGTGCCACTGGGATAGGGGTTCAATGCAGACCCCCTTCCTGTGGCACACACACAGGACTTTTTATCATTACTTTGTGATCAGAGCTTGTTTGGTGGCCATCTGAATACAAAGTAACGATAAAAAAATTAACCCTTTGTGTGCTACAGGGGCCCAATGCATTGCTTTGCAATACACTGGACACCCCTGTGGCACCCAAAGGATTATTTTTTTTTCCCCTTTTATTTTTTATTTAGACCTCATTGTATGGGTTCTGATGCCCCCAACGAGGTCTACACAAAAATATTGGGGGAAAAGCCCCAAAAAATGCACATGCCACAGGGGGGGTCCGACGCAGTGCTTTGCAATACGTTGGACCCCCTGTAACACACACACACACACACACACTTTTTTTTTTTTTATTATTCTGTTTTTAGACCTGGATGGGGGACACCAGGAATGTTCCTGACACCGCCTCCCCAACGAGGTATGAATACAAAATAATAATTAAAAAAAAAAAAACTCTTTGTGTGCAACAGAGGGTCCAACGCATTGCTTTGCAGTGCATTGGGCACCCTTGTGGCATGCACAAAAAATGCCTCCGATTCCCCCCCACACATACACATGTACCGTATTCCCCTGCCTGGTTCCACAGCCAACTGGCAGTCCCATTCCCCAGCCTGTTTCCACTGCCTATTGGTAGACTCAAAGTACCAGTATGAACTAGATTCAGGCTGGGAATCAAACTTTGTATGAGGGGGACATACAGTGCACACTGGTAGTCACAGATCTCCCATACACACTCTCAGACACTGCCCCACCATCTCCACCATCCTTGCTCCTCTGCTCATACCCACACACACTGCCTAATCCCTCACCCTCCCACACTGTTACACTGGTAGTCACAGGTCCGCGCGTACACTGACTGACGCCCTAGCTTCTTTCATCTGTTAGCCATAAAATCACACATACACTGTTTGCTTTCCCATTCCTATTTCACTGGTAGCTACACTCCTGTCACTCAAATTGGTATGTCAACCCACAGCAGTTGAGTACCATTTTTCTTAGGCTGGCAAGAAGTCCTCCTAGGAAATCCCACGCCATTGAACCATTTTAGTATCTTTGAAGTGACTGAAGTGTAAAAGAAATGTTTGTTTGTTTTCCTGTAGCACCACATTCTGGAAATAGTTGTGCCAACTAACTTAGGGGTAAAAAGGCAAGTGACCCCTCATTAGATGCGGCATGTTGTCTTCTTTACAAAATGGTATAGTTTATCTACCTTTTCTTCACTTCTGAAGGTGTTATAGCCATTTTCGTAGAGGCAAGTCAGGTTTGAGAAAATGTTAGAAACATCAGTTTGTAGTAGGTGTAGTTTTCTACTTCTAGCACGCCCTAAGGTAGTTCAGCTCATACCAATGGGGTGTCGTTTGACTCCTAAGAGCTTTAGCTAACGAATGCAGTTGAAAATTCCATGGTTTTCACAGAGCTCCATACATTTGAAGGGGCAGAAATGTAAGAAAATGCCTTTTTTTTCATTAGCGCCACCTCCTGGAAGCATTTGTGCATGCCAGCCTTTGGGTATGAAGGCAAGTGACCCCTCATTAGATGCGTCAGGTTGTTTTCTTTCCAAAATGGCATTGTTTTCTACCTTTCCTGCATATCTATTATGGTTATAACCATTTTAGTGCAAGCAGATAATTTAAGAAACAAAAGTGTCAGGTTTACGTACGTGTTCCTAGCACCCACATATTGTATGTTAAGCCACACAAATGGGCTACCATTTTTCTCATGTTGGTAGCAGGTACTGAATACAGCAGGAAATGTTATGGTTTTCAAAGATTTTAGTATCTTTGAAGTGGTGGAAATGTAAAAAAAACATGTATTTATTCCCATAGCGCCACCTTTTGGAAATATTTGTGCACTTCAGCCCAGGGGTAGAAAGGCAAGTGACCCCTCATTTGATGCGGGAGAATGTCTACTTTCCAAAATGGTATACCTTTTATACCTTTCCGTCATGTCTCTAACAGTTATGAACATTTTAGTACAAGCAGCCATTTTCGAAGAAGCAAACAGGTAGGTGTAGTTATGCTTTTCTGGCACCCCTAAGGTATGTCGATTCATTCCAATGGGGTGTCATTTTTCTCCTAAGAGCACTAGCTAATGAATACAGTTGGAAATTCCATGGTTTTCACAGATTTCCATACAGATGAAGGGGCAGAAATGTAAGAAAATGCCATTTTTTTCCTATAGTGCCACCTTCTGGAAGCATTTGGGCACAACAGGCTTGGGGTAAGAAGGCAATTCACCCCTCATTAGATGCGGCAGGTTGTCTTCTTTCCAAAATGGTATGGTTTGTGTAGCCTTTCTTTACTTCTCTAGTTGTTATAACCATTTTTGTATAGACAAGTAATGTTTGAAAAAATGTTAGAAAATTTAGAGGTTGTAGTAGGTGTCTTTTTGCACTTCTAGCATCCCCTGTGGTAGGTGAACCCATACCAATGGGGTGTCATTTTTCTCCCAAGAGCACTAGCTAATCAATATAGTTGTAAATTACGTGGTTTTCCCAGATTTCAGAACTGTTGAAGTGGCAGAAATGTAAGAAAATGCCATTTTTTTTCTATAGTGCCACCTTCTGGAAGCATTTGGGCACAACAGGCTTGGGATAAGAAGGCAATTTACCCCTCATTAGATGCGGCAGGTTGTCTTCTTTCCAAAATGGTATGGTTTGTGTAGCCTTTCTTTACTTCTCTAGTTGTTATAACCATTTTTGTATAGACAAGTAATGTTTGAAAAAATGTTAGAAAATTTAGAGGTTGTAGTAGGTGTCTTTTTGCACTTCTAGCATCCCCTGTGGTAGGTGAACCCAAACCAATGGGGTGTAATTTTTCTCCCAAGAGCACTAGCTAATGAATACAGTTGTAAATTCCATGGTTTTCACAGATTTCAGTACAGTTGAAGGGGCAGAAATGTAAGAAAATGCCATTTTTTTCCTATAGTGCCACCTTCTGGAAGCATTTGGGTACCACAGGCTTGGGGCAAGAAGGCAAGTTACCCCTCATTAGATGCGGCAGGTTGTCTACTTTTCAGAAATATATAGTTTTATATAGTTATTCCACTGTTTTAGGGTAGTTTTACCACAAAAACCCTAGAATGTGCATTTTAGTTTATAAAGTTGAAAATGTCATTTTGCGCTGCTGGTGATTAGGGCTCTACGCTAGCCTTGGACTTAGGTAAAACTATACAAATTTGGTATTTTTTTACTCGGGGGACTCTGGGCTTTTTCAAATAATTGAAACTTTTTCAATCAAGGTAAATGTTTTTGATACATAGTATGTGATTTTAGCAAAATGAGTAAATTTTCACTTTTTTTTGTCATTATGACATCATAGCTTTTTGCACGATGTAAAATTCTCTTCATGTAAGGTATCACGAGAAAGCTCAATTCGTTCTGAAAAAAACAATATATAGTTTTCCATATTTAATTAAAAATCCCCAGAGGAAATCAAGCCTAAACGGAAGGATAGCAAAAATGTTGAAAAAGTGTCTGGCCTGCAGGGTTCAGAAAATGGCCCGAGCCTCTGGCACTGAAGGGGTTAAAGGCGAGAAGACGTCACTATAGCAAGATGTCTGCGCTCTCTACTGCCTGTCAGCCCCGGAGCAGGGTCTCGTTCTATTTAACCAGGTAATTATTCTGGCAACTAGCACTACTGTGCAGCTAGACGCCAGATGGGGAATTAGATGACAAACTTTAACCCCTTAGGGACCCTTGACGTACCAGGACCGTCAAGGGTAAATTTGCTTGAAAGACCCTTGACGGTCCTGGTACGTCACGTACTTTTTACTTACAGCGCTCTACCGGGAGCGCTGTAAGTAAAAATAGGGCATGAAATAGACCGCTCCAAGATCGGAGCGATCTGTTTCAAGCCCCATAGTGACGCGCCGATACACGTGACAGGTCACGTGTACCGGCGCCTCAAAGTGCCCCTATGCGGTCGTTATGGGACGGAAATGTCCCATAACGTCCGGTCCTTAAGGGGTTAAAACAGGTGGTAGTTCTGCTTTAAAGAAAATGCATGAATAACAGGGATACCAATCTTCACAACTCAAGCGGCTGGGGCCTACAACTCCCATCATCCCTAACCAGTCAATGACTGGTTGGGAATTATGGGAGTTGTAGTCCCCAACCACTGGAGGTCTAAAGATTGACTAATCTGCATATATATTACACCTACATACTGTTAATGAATTACTGAAACGAGGTTTGTTACAACTGCATGCAAATCTGGATTAAATGTAACAGCTGCAAATCATTATATGGGGCACCTCTTACTTCCCATTATAGTGGAACTGTCACTTTGTAACAAATGTGATTCTGAAAGATCTTTCAAACGCACCTATATTTATGTTAGTGCTCTTTTATTTCACACAATTCTGTGGGATATTTAGCTTTATTTGCCAGTTTATGCAAAAGAGCTAGTATCTGAGAGGCAGGAAGTGGCAGTTGGGATGCGGCAGGTACATCAGCCAATACTGTCAAATCTGCATAAACTAACAAGAGTAAATATCTCAAGATCTTTTAAATAATAATAAAAAATATGACTAACAAATATAGGTTATATTGAAAGCCGTTTCAAAACCACGTATTTTATGAATGACACGCATATTGTTACAGATTATAATGGCAGAACACCTTTTATCTCCTATAACATCAGATTATGTCTTTATGAAATATACATAAAGCTAAAATATTTCAAACTATAGTTTTAAACAACGGTCTTTCAAAATTATCAAAAGTCATTGTAAAGTTTTAGTTCCACTTTAAGGACAAAAAAAAAATAATAAATGAATAAATATCATAATTTTTCATATGAATAAGGCAATGGTGCTTAACCAAGGTGTTGTGGACTTTTGGTGTGCCACAAACATACACAAACCTACTTTTTTTATACAGGTTGACAAAAATGGAAAGGTTTAGCTTCAAATGTATATTATTTGAAATGCTTACCTGCAAAATGTTTGTTTTTATTATTTTTCTATTGAAAGACATAACAATAGCTGTATACTATTTATTTATGCCCTTCATTATGCCTTGAAATATAATTTTCACAATGTTAGGGTGTCCTGGAAATTCAGTGTTAGGGGTACAGTGAGGAAAAAAGCTTGGGAACTACTGAAATAAGGAATTGTTTACTAACTGTGCCCATTCATCAAGTGATGAAATCTGCTTTGAAACACTCTTTGTCACAAAAGCCAAAAGGTTGCCTAGTCATGCATTAAATGATTTATGAAACACTATTATAGTTTTATTTCCCATTAAATGGATAGTAATACTTAGAATGTAATTATTTATATTGTAGGGCTCATCACAGAGTAAAACAAGGGTATTCTATTCCCACTGCTGAAAGGTGTTTTTTTTCAAAACTTATTACAGCACAAGCTTGAATTTTTAGGTGCAGTATCAAAGTGGCCTGAAATTGTACAGTGGTGCTGTTGCTACACCATCCTATGGAGATTTATAGTTAACTGACCTTAGCTGTCCATAGGATGGTATAGCAACAGCACCACTGTACAATTTCAGGCCACTTTGATACTGCACCTAAAAATTCAAGATTGAGCTGTAATAACTTTTGAATAAAACACCTTCCAGCAGTGGGAGTTCCCTTGTTTTACTAAGGGGGATAAACCCTATATATATATATATATATATATATATATATATATATATATATATATATATATAAAATTGTATATATGTTTTTTAACCCCTTGGTGTCCACGGTCCTGGGAAGTAACCTTCCCTTAAAGACTGCTTTGAAGATTCCGACATGCCAGCACACGTGACCTGTGTTGTGTACAGGCACGCCGCACTGGGGACTGAGAGAGACCACTCCAGTCTTGAAGTGGTCAATCTCGCTCCCCATTTTTACTTACAGCGCTCCCGGAGGAGCGCTGTAAGTAAAATGTACGTGACGTGCTATGACCGTCATCAGTCCTTAACACAAAAAACACGTGACGGTCATGGCACGGCACACGGTAGTTAAGGGGTTAACATTAAGTACAGGCATTACTTTCCCTTTAAATGAAAAGTAAATATTTCATGCCATGTGATTATCTTCTAGTTTTTAGGTGGCCTTAGTCTTTTAAACGAACAGTGGATCCTAGGGGAAAATGGAGGTGAGTACAGTAGTATGTTAAGGGGAGAAGGTTTTTATTTTTGGTCTCAGATTAACCACATAAAAATATTTAAAATGAGTCTAACGAGTTTCACGTGTTGCTATGACAGAGAATCCTCTCTCAGTATGTCTCTGTGGTGATGTCAGCTGTTCACAGTCCACCTTTCCCTATCAATTCCAAATCAGTGGGTTGGACTTTGAACATTAGTGGATGTTTTAATTTGAAAACTGGAAAAAAGAAGCAGAGGCCAGGTGAATTTAGAGGCCCTATATAAACCCAAATAATTAAGAAAATATCAAAAACTACCTGTACATTTTTTTTTTTTTTTTTTTTAAGCTTGAAAATACACGTACATGTAACAGTGATCAGCTCCTAAATGCTCTATTTCAGTGGTTCTCAATCTTTTTTTGTTCAGGGCACCCCTATCAAGTTATCTAGAACATTCGGGGCACCCCTTACATATTTAATGTACTATATCAAGGGCATAATCAAGGTACAATACATAAATATACAGCTATTATTAGGGCTTACAATCATAATAACAAAATTAAACATAATGTGCATAACAATTTCTATAAATCTTTATTTAAAAGTCCATTATTGTTAGTCTTCATAGAAAACATGGGGCACCCTAAGCTGATGTCCGTGGCACACTAAAGTGCCACGGCACCCTGGTTGAGAATCACTACTCTATTTATTAAGAAAACCAGTTTCTATCCAGGAAGCACTGCTTCTTTAAGCACTTACCTCCTGCTGGGTAAAATGATGGATATGGAGCACTAAAGTCAAGTTTGTCTTTCAAATCTTCCTCGTTCTCTTTTTCCCACTGATCGCCAATTTTTTCCCAATAACTAAGAGCCAGTTGTCTATGTTAGGGGGGAAAAAAAGAGAAAAAAAGCACAACGTTATTGGGTAACTTTGGGAAAAAGAATCTAGCAAATCACAAATGATAAGATTTGCAGTGGCTATAATCAGTGGGTAAAACAATCACACATTTAGCTCTGTTTCAAACACATAAAACCTATGCTGCTGAATACATTTTCAACAGTGAATTTACCAGGGTATCCATCTAAAAATATCTGACAAGGTAAAAAAAACCTCAGCTATGTATTAACTGCTTTCATGCTAAAGAGTTCTTGAGTGAATTGCTTTGCAATGCATTTGAGACACCTCTAGCAGAGAACACAGGTGTAGGCAAAAAGGCCTACAATTCCCATCATCTCCAGACAGCCAACTAATTATAAATCTTAAGGGGCCCATCCACAGTAAGATTCTTTTGGATGATTCTGACGAATCTGGCTGAAATAAGATTGGCCATTATCGCACTGTGTATGGGCTACATTGTTCAAGTCAGACCAACCAAATTAGTGATTTTGATAGGTCAGCCTGGTGGAGGAACTAGCAATCAGATCACTGGTCGGCTTGAACTAAAATCACCCTGTGTACAGGCGCCTTTAGATGTATGGCCTTCCTAACAAAGTTTATGGGCAATTTGCCTTCAGACAAACAATAAATATTGCTGCTATTATAACCACATTTAGGAAGATGTTAACCCTTTGAGTGCCAGAGAGGGCATGCAATGCATTACTTTCCAATACGCTGTACAAGTTCAGTGGCACTCAAAACATCAAGCTAATATGAACCTATTATAAGAAAAACAAACTCAGGTGTGCCACTCCACTCTCCCAGGGTTATGCTAGTGCCTCAACACAAATATTAAAGGTACACAAGCAGAGTCACCAAAGTAACACCCAAGTGTTCCAGGAAGTGACTGACATATGCACTCTAGACTATGGGAGTTTTTATAAATCCAGTCCCGCTCAAGGAGGGCACTTCAGTATCATAGGGTCTTAATCTTTTCAGCTGGAAAATATAGCTGTACCCCCCAATATATACACAAAACATACAATACTTGACACCCTTACCTAATCTCAGGGATTTCATCTGTAGTGCTGCTCAGTAGAAGGGGTATCAGTTTGTGGAAATAGGAATATCTGTCTCTGAGGTGCAAAAGCCAATCACCCACTACAGTAGTTACAGCTTGCCGGACCTACAAAACGTAGAAAGATTATATTACATCACAAGACCACTGCAAGGACATGATCTTTGATTCACTTAAATGTGAGTAGCGCGTTCACATACACAGACATGCACACACACTTAAAGACACATTAGCTGTGTCTGTGTATTAAAAAAAAAAAATAAAACAAAAACACAGAATACCACAGGTAAACATACCGATAATTCCCATTGATTCAAATGGGTCTTTTAAACCCTAGTTATAGCTCAATTTAAATCAATGGGACTTCTCTCATATGGCACAGCTGTGTAGTCTACATAAAATACATTGTTGTCATAGGGATACATGTTACAATAAGCGTAGCATGGAGACAATAACTGAAAAATTAGCTAGCCACACTACTGCCAGTTCTGTCACTGATTCGTCTAAGAGTGAAGAATTTTGTATCATGTTAGTAAATAGAATTCCACTCAGCCATTTCAGTGTGTAAATCTGTGTACACTGCTTCAGCAGAATTTGAAACCTGACAGATTCAGAACACTGTTGCAATTTTTCAAATTAACCCTATGAGTGTCAGAATGGTACGGAATGCATTCCGTACCACTCTGGCACTCAAAGGGTTAACCTATTAAGGACCAGGAGGTGCACAGCTCAATGTGGAGCAGTGTGTTTCACGCCATTTTGATCTTTAACCTCTTGAGGGCCACAGAGGTTTACAGCTCATTCCTTTGCAATGTGTTATGCACACCTCTGGTTGTTCAGGATTTAAAGGGATAGTAACATTTTACACACATGCATTGTAGGTTTTAACCTCCAGAGTAAAACAAGAGTACTCCAAGTACTGGTGTTTTATTCAAAAGTTATTGAAGCTCAAACTTTAATTACTATTTTTTCTGGTACAATATCTCAATGGCCTGAAATTTTACAGTGGAGCTGTTGCTACATCATCCTGTGGACCTTTAAACAGGGAAAATAACGGAATGTTTTGAGAAAAAGAAAAACAATAGTATTCGTTCCTAAAATGACTAGTGTACAGAGAGAATAGAAGGTTGACTCATCAGTTGCTTAGCAACAAAAGATTCATTTTCTCAAAACAAAAACCAGTGCTCCATTTTGTAACAATGGTTAGATTATATTGGAAACTAATTAGCCATGGCTTAGGGTATAGAAAACTAAATGTTCCTTTCTTTTTCTTTTCTATTTGCTTTGTCTCTCTTTATATTTATTTTAAGTATTTCAAGTTTTCTTCTTTTATTACTCCTTTTTTCATTATTTTTCTTATTTATTTTACTTAAACGGTGGTGTTTCTCAAGTGGGCATGATGCCTCTTCTCTTGTTCCAGATGGCAGGGCTGCTGAGAATCTCTCTTGTACTCCCTCCGATGTATCATATTGTCCAAGATTATTAGCCTAAATGTCAAGGGTCTTAACTCTCCTAACAAGCAAACCCTACAACTACTGCAATGCAATGGTTACCCATCTGGCACTGAAAGCATTCAAAACAAAATATTTGTATTTATGTAGACATACAGCAGCAAAGCAAGAAATTAGATTACCTGTACAGAATCATCAAAAAGTCGCTGTGCAAGGTGGGATAAAACATCATCCACACACTTCCCGTTGCCATACTGTATAACAGTCCCAGTTGTCTGTATAACAGCTACACGGACTTTGGAGTGCTGATGGGAAATTGTTTGCATGAGAGGTTTAATCAGAGATTCTGCCTGCATGTGAAAATGTTCTGGAAATGACAAGTAAATAAATAATTTAGATATTTATGTTTCAATGTATTATGAAGCAGTTACATGATCAACATTCTAACAAACACTGGCACAATTGCTAAAACAAAATATATTTTGGAAGACTAGTAAACAAAATTATTTGAAATGGATTTATAGATAAAATACAAGTCATCTGTATTCATTGTACTAAGCTCCTTTTGGCTCTCCAGCTGTCAAGACTACAATTACCATCATCCTCAATTAATCAAAGGCTAGGAGCAGAATTAGTAAATGTCAGATCTGACAGTGTAGGTCTTCTGGATTTTCTGCCTGAGCACAATGTGTCTTGTGACTAAAAGATCCACTAACGACCAACCCTTGATCGGGTGGGGAATTCAGAAAACCTGTATGGTTAAATGTAGTTCATATATATATATATATATATATATATATATATATATATATATATATATATATATATATATATATATATATATATATATATAGACACACACACACGGCTTAAAAGTTGAAGTTCTTTGCTACTAGCCAGACCTGAAAGTGTTACTCGCCACTGCAAGCCATAACATACCCACCAGGGCTAAATTTTCACTCGCCATTGACTAGTGGCGAGTGGAAATTTTGAGCCCTGATATATATATGATACATATACATATCTCCCATAGGTTTTATGGTAAAGGGTGATCACATATCCCTTTATATGTAAGACAATGAAAAACACACTCTGCAGAGTTGCACTGATTCCTCTGCAATCCTGCAGAATGAAAGTCTCATAAGTGCCTTGTTTTTAAAGAGAGAGATCTGGTTGCCTTACCTTAGGGCAGGAGGTGCCAACCCTGGTCCTCAAGATCTACCAATCGTGTATGTTTTCCCTATATCCCTGAATGAGCACTGGTGGGCCAGTTAAAGGGACTGAGCTACTAATTAGTCCGCCTGTGCTCCAGCTGGGATATCCTGATAATATGCACTGTTGGTAGCTTTAGAGGACCAGGGCTGGCTACCCCTGCCTTAGGGATACTTGATTAACCCCTTAAGGACCCTTAATGGTCTTGGCACGTCATGGGTTGGGGAGCCATAAGGACCCATGACGTGCCAGGGCCGTCATGGAATTCAGAGCTCTCCACATGGCTGCAAGCTGTTAGGGGAGCAGTGAATCGGTTTCTTAAAACCGAAACTGATGCAATAGAAAACTAGTGCAATTCTGAGGTAAATTAACTGCACTACAAGGGATACACATTCCCCAGACTCCCATCGATTTCAGTGGGGCTTGTAACTCGTTGGATACGAGAGATCTCCAACACACTGTTTTGTAATGCTTTTGAAAACCTCACTACAACTGAATGGGTTAATAGTCAAATAGAAATCATTGGAATTGTTTAACCCCTTAAGGACCACGTGACGTGCTATGACCATCACACGGTTTTTGCCTTAAGGACCGGTGATGTTATAGCACATAACATACATTTTTCTTAACCACTTTTCGACCAGCTCTCACAGGCGGCCAGCACTTGAGTACCACAGGGTTTTTTTTTTTGTTTTTTTTTGTAGATCCGATTCAGGGACCCACTAGCAGTGTACAGCTTCGCGGGGAGCCCTGAAATCAATGAATTCAGTGCCAAGACCATCACTGGTCCTTAAGTGCCAGACAGTCGTGACAGTCCTGGCACAGCATTGGACATTAAGTGGTTAAAGCACTCCTCCGGGAAGGCTGTAAATAGAAACCGAGTCTGAAATTGACCACTCCAAGACTGGGGAGGTCTCTCTCAGACCCCAACGGAGCGCGCAACTCATATGACCTGCCTGCCAGAAAAAAATAATGCATGTTCTATGTATCTTATTGCAACAAAGTCACTCGTGATTTAACCTTTTGAGTGGCCGAGGTAGAGTGTTGGCGCTCTCTCTCTGGCACTCAAAGGGTTAAAACATCTTAAACTGATAGTAACACTTTATATTCTAAAATGTATCATATGAAATGTTAAATTGCCTCTTCCCCTTTTTCTACAATTTTGGGTCCCTTCAGCATCCTGGATCTGTTTCCAGAAGTCTGTCAGAACTATGAAGTCAGGTATAGCGAAACACAGAAATGGTAAAATGTAAAAATTATAGCATACAGAGCAGTCACTTCTGCAGGAATAGTGAAACATTGTATGAATGTCCTGCTTTATTGATCAGAAAACTCCCTGGAAACAGATTCAGGCAGCTTACAGTCAGGGACATAAAAATGTAAGAAAAATAGGTGAAGATGAAACAATAAATAAATAAATAACACATATAGAGATTTTTACTTTACATATTTTGCACTTGCAAGTCAAACTAAAGCATTATGACCCCTTTAACAAGAGTACAAGTGAGATACTGGTGAGGCCAGAATGCACCACTTAGATGCATCGGCCAGAAATGGTCCACGTCAGGTTCAAGGGACAGCAAAAGCCCCTGAGATGTTCAGGTGGAAAAAGAAGTGTATGCTGAAGAGAAAAAGCCAGAGTGTGAGCCAAGAATGGATGTAAGTTGTGCGTCGAGTCAGAGAGGACCTTAGGCAGGCACATACCCTCCAACATTTTTATTACCAATAAATCAGAAGAGAGACGTGGGAAATGGAGGTGATATCCCCCTGTCCACACCGTCTGCCAGTTCAGTTCTACTGTTTTATTGGTTATCAGTGAGCCACATATACGATGTGCAACACACCAGCCTGCACCCACTAGTAATCACTTCATTATATTGTATATCAGCCCTGCTCAGTTACACTATCATATTGGTAATCACTGACCGACACATGCATTGTGTGACATCCCAGCCTGGTAGGAGGAAGAGAAGTAATAAAGGGATGCCATAAATGGGAAGGAGGGAGTGGAGAAAAGGACACGGCTAATGAATATGTTTAGTTATATAGCGCTACAAGTGTACGCAGCTCTTTACAATTGAAGGTTACAAATGCTTTGCAAACTGAAACACTGGAAGTGAGGTCCCTGCCCGAAAGCTTACAATATAAATGGGAGGGAGGTAAGAAAGGGACACAGCAAATTTGAGGGTGGTGAGAAAGGGACACAGCAAATTGGAGGGAGGTGACAAAGTGATGCTGCACTGATTCTGACAGGAGTGTCCAGGGGAGTTTCTCACTCCCCCAAGCACTCCTGTGATAATCAACACTCCAGTGAAACTCTATGCAGTGATTTTTCCAGGATGGCTATGAGTGCTTCACTGGTAGCACAACAGACATCATAAGTCAAAGGGACTGGAGGGAGGAAGCAATGAAAGGTGGAGGCAAAGGGAAGGTGATGCAAAGTGAGGAAAAGGGAGGCAAGGCAGAGAAAGGGAGAGGTATGAAAATGAGTATATAAAGTGGCAAAATATGTTAGGGAGGTGAGAAAGGGATGTGGCGAATGGGAGGGAGTTGACAAAGGGAAGAGGAGAAGGGTGGGGTTGAAAGCGGAGAGCCATGTAGGGTCCTAAGAAATTCTGTGCACTCCTGTCCAAATCAATGCAAATAGTTTTTTGTGAGGAGTTGATTTTGACAGGAGTGGCCAGGGGGAAGAAGCCACACCTGTCAAAATTAATGCGGAGAGTTTCATACAGGAATTGCATTTTCTAGAGTCCTTCATTGCTCACTGCTTTTAATTCCCCTCCCATTCTCTGCATCCCTTTCTCAACACCCTCCCATTCTCAACACCCTCCCATTCCCTGCATCCCTTTCTCAACACCCTCAGATTCTCTGCATCCCTTTCTAACCTCCACTGTCAATCCAATGCAGGATGAAGGCCTCCACAGCAAGACAAGCTGTGGACCATAGTTGCTGATCCAGTGCGGGTTACCAGATGGGGACTAGACCTGAAGTTTGAACAGATTTCACAGTGGGTGCTTCAACCAACTGAGTTATATTCCATACTGTAACAGTGCCGATTTTAATCCATTTAAGGCTAGAGACAGATATATCTAGTCTCCAAGGGTTTAGACTATGCTGTGGGAAGCAATCTTCCTTTGCACATTTGTCTTATCAGTGAGATTACACTACCTTTAAAATCAGGCCATAAAGTGAGGCTTCCATAAAAGAAAACATACAGGGCCTCACTGCATTTAACACCTTTTATGCTAGAGTGATTTCCAACATGCAGCAAAGAAATGCCTCACACACCATTCTGTATAAATGCAAGATGTTTAAAAAAAATGTTTAATATAAATAGGAATGTTAATTTCCCCTATATTGTGTACCTATTTAGCAACCTGTGTCCATTTTAAATCAGTGTGAATTTTGATACGTTTTGTCCCCTATGGCTTTGAAGTGTATACTTCAAAATTGCTCATAATTTTCTTTCTGCATAAAGCTCATAAAATTTGCAGTTCTAGCAAGTTATTGAAGCTTTTACACATAGATTGGTTAATAGCACAACATTCTTCTTCAAATAAAATCAATTTACATTTTATCATTTATAAATTTAACCCCATTAAGCATGAGAAAGTTGAGCAAGCATTGCATAATCCTACGCTATTCAAAAACTTAAAGGGATAGTAATGTTTCACAAAAAACAGGTCCGTTTAATTTTCATAGTATTTGGGCCATGGAGAGTGTTATTTCAATACTGT
Organism: Rhinophrynus dorsalis; assembly: GCA_037306005.1. Taxonomy (NCBI): domain Eukaryota; kingdom Metazoa; phylum Chordata; class Amphibia; order Anura; family Rhinophrynidae; genus Rhinophrynus; species Rhinophrynus dorsalis. The sequence continues at coordinate 47,763,473 of CM074725.1, forward strand.
CAGAGTTGTAGTTCAAGAGTAATTGAATAAAAAAGTATCCCCCTCCTGCCCCTTTACTGATATAGCACTGCTCACCTCAGCGCAGTAAGACTGTCTGGAAGGATCGCAGAGAGGGACAATCTTCTGTGAGCATAAGGAAAAACCTGTCAAGGGGGGCAGGGTTTTCCTTAGGCTTACAGTAAGGAGAATGTCTCTTGCTGTGACCTATCTGGTCAAGAGACCAGATTCCACATCTGAGGACATGCGGCTTACGCTAAGTAAAAGGGGCAGGAGGGGGATACTTTATCATTCAGTTACTCTTGGACTACAACTCTGACAGTATTGAAATAAAACTCTCCATGGTCCAAATACTATGAAGATTAATTGGAGCTGCTTTTATAGTGAAACATTAACCATCCTTTAATTATTCTTAGACTTCAGTTCAGACCTAGAACAGAGTTTAGGGGTGTATGTTCAAAAGAAAAGTGGAGGATTTCAGGAGCAAACCAAAAATTCCATAAAACTCCCATTGATTTAAATGGGGATTTTTCGTTCTCCACTATAGTGCAAACAGTTTGCCCCTGAATGCCTCTACTTTTCTTTTTAACATACGACCCTAAGTGTCATTATTGGATACAGCTAATATGTACATTAGAACAAAAACATGATAACATTAGTATTATTTACTAATCTTCTCTTGAACAAATCAAAATGTGTTAACATCATAATCACCATTAGTTACAACCTGGTATACTTTTTGCATAATTCGTGACACACTTGCAGCTTTCTTTTTTCACGTCTGGAAAGGGATCTGTGATTGTCCTTTGCAATATTCTTATCATTTCATCCAGGTAAGGGGCCAGCTTCTTCCCACACACTTCTACTGCAAGAGTTAAGAGCTCCGTTAGGGCCAACCGGAGCTCCTCTGAGGGCTCCACGATTTCAGGACTCCCCAGGCGCTGGGTGACTGCTGGCATCAGGTAAGGCAAAGCCTCTTCGGGCCTGGGCACATTACTCACACAGTGGCAGATGGTTTGGATTGCCAGCTCCCTGCACTTGTCCATGGGGTCTGACAGACAGCGGAGCAGAGGCTTCAGCAGCTCGGAGAAAACTTCCTGTAGGACACCACTAGAAAGTCTTCTATCCGCTGTTTCTGTGTGAATGGAGGCTAATGCCTTCCTCCTCGTAATCTTATTTTCATCGTTTAGGCAGTTCAAATGTCGGGCCAAGGCCTGGATCACCTCGGAAGCCACACGTTGTTCACCGTCCGCCGCCATTGCTGTAACCCGTGGTAACCAACGCCGCTCAACACAGCCAAGCAACTGTGTGTTCAAAACTATTGCAACTTTAATCACAAAGAATTGGCGAACAAGGAAGTACACTTGTCGAATAAAATAGTTACCTAGCAACGCAAGCATACTGCTTGGCAGAAGGTTTGCAAAGACCAAACAGTAGATACATAAAATGGCTACTTTTTTAAAATGTTGAGAACTACGAACGCTTAATTTCTTTTTACACACGTGCTATTTTTATTGACTTTGGGGATCCTACTCCATAGACTTATGTGTCCAAGAAACTAAAGAGATGAGGTTATAGACAAAACCAAATGCAACATTGGAAACAATCTAACGAGTCCAACTGATTAAACTTTTTAGATACCAGAGAGGTCCTAGATACTGCTCTAGTATCCAAGGTGTTAAATGGTGCATCAAAGGACATTTTCATTTGCCCATTTGGTGTAGCTGGTTTGCTCCAGAACTGCATCTCTTTAGCTATCTTACATGGATCTATGGACAGTTAGTATAACAGTAACACAATTGGAGCAATACAATTATACAACATTGCCATTAATCCACTGGATAGCTCCAGATCCCTCTCTAGAGCCCAAGGGGTTAAAAACTCAATTCAACTGTCACTGAGGAGGGACACAGAGACATCCGACGTGAGAAAATTGGAAGAAAATGGCCTGCGGTAGGTATGCGGGCCAAAAATGGCCCGAGAGAGATGGGCGGGCCGAAGATGGCCCACAACACGCAGGCGGGCCGAAAATGGCCCGAGAGTGGTAGGCGGGCCAACACGTGTTCGGGCCGAAAATGGCACAGTAGGGTTAAGGGGCAGAAAATGGCCCATGAGAGGTGTGCATACCTCCCAAGTGTCCCTCTTTAGGAGGGACAGTCCCTCTTTAGGAGGGACAGTCCCTCTTTAGGACCCAAATCCCTCTGTCCCTCTTTCCCACCCTGATGTCCCTCTTTTTAGGAGATCGAATTGCATGGTGTGTATATAAGTCTATCATACTGCGCTACAGCAATAAAACTCACATTATAGTTTGTTTAAATGTTAGTATATGTGTTTATACATTATTCTGTGTAAATAAAATACTTAGATGTTGTTATAAGTCATTTATTTGGTTATACAAGGAGGTATCAATAGGTCATGAAACAGCCTAAAAATTCTGGGTAACGTCCCACCCACCAGCCACGCCCCCAGCAACACCCCCTAAAACACAAGTGTCCCTCTTTGACAATTTGAAATGTTGGGAGGTATGGGTGTGTGTGTGTGTGGGGGGGGGGGAATAGCCTGTGGCATATTAGCAGTGGGTTGAGGGGACAGCAAAAGACTGTGAGATGTTCAGGTGGGGCAAAATTGTTGGGAACAAGTAAAAGCCGAGTGGGGGTCAAAAATGAATGTAAGAGGTGTGGTGAGTCAGAGATGACCTTAGGCAACACATACCCGCCAATATTGTTACCAATAAAACTGTGAAAAGAGACATGAGAAAATGAGAGTTTTTTTCCACTGTGCGCACTGTCTGCCAGCCCAGTTCCATTGTTCTATTGGTAGTCACCAGGGGAGGGCTGGCAACTTGTGGCCCAGGGGGCAAATTCAATCAAGTGGCCCACCCCCTTTTGTTAATTTTAAAATTGGCATTAATGTTGTGAAGTAAGGCAACTGATACCACATAGCTTACAGCTGAAATGAGGCTACACTAGTGCGCTCCTACAAAGCTTACAATTTAAAGGGATAGTAACACTTCGTTTTAACTTTATTTTATTTTGTAGGCATTAAAAAAACATGAAGAATGATATAAGTCTTATCTCTCAAACCTTTATGGTTTATGAGATATTCACAAGCAAAGTTCCCCTCCCCGCCCCTTTTACCTAGTGTAAGCCATCTCTTCTCAGATGTGAGTCTGGTTGTATGACAGTACAGATAACAGAAGGGGACAATTTTCTTTGTATGAAAACAATGAAAGCCCTTCCCCCCTTGATAAGTTTTTCAGCTTTTTCCATTATCTTAATTGAAGATTGTCCCTCTCTGCAGTCTACCTGGGCATCTCCCTTCTGATCTGGCTGAACAGGGGGGGGGATACTTTGTTTGTGAATATCTCTTAAACCATAAAGGTTTCAGAGATAAGACTTATATCATTCTTCATGTTTTTTTAATGCCTACAAAATAAAATAAAGTTAAAATGAAGTATTACTATCCCTTTAAGTAATGCTACACTAGTTATACTATAGAGCTTACAAGGGAATGGGTTATGCTACTAGTGTAGCTCCATTTGGATTGTTCCTCTGTGGTGTCGTTTGTGTAGCTCCATTTCAATTGTAAGCTCTATGTTATAACTAGTGTAACTCCATTTCAATTGTAAGCTCTATGTTATAACTACAGCAGCAATTGGGAGATTTAGTGAGGAGCAGTGGCCCACCAGCCCAGACATATGAACGGACCAGGGGGCAATTGCCCCCCTGCCCCCCAGGCCAGCCCTCCCCTGGTAGTCACTGACCATACATACACTATGTGGCACCCGACCTAACCTGCTTCCACTGTAATCACTACATTGTCTGCCAGCCCAGCTTTTTTCCAATATCATATTGGTAATCATTGACCCCCACATATATTGTGTGACACCTGATCCTGCCGTCACTTGTAATCACTACATAGTATGCCAGTCCTACTCTATTCCACTATCATACTGGTAATCACTGGCTCCCACATACATTATGTAACACCCCAGATTTGTTACACTGTCCTCCTGTTAATCACTGACCCAGGAACACTCTGTGACATTGCAGCTTGCCCCCAGTGGTAATCACTACATTGTCTGGCAGCCAAGCTTTGTTCCACTATCATATTGGCAATCACTGACCCACACATACACTGTGTGACACCCCAGCCTTGTTCCATATCCCACTGCTATGGAGCTAATAAAGTGATGCCACCAACAAGAAGGAGGGAGTGGAGAAAGGGATACAGTGAATGGGAGGGAGGTGAAAAAAGGACATAGCGGATTTGAGTGTGTGAGAAAGGAAGTAGCCAGTTGGAGGGAGTTGACAAAGGGATGTGGCAAAAGGGTAGGATGTGACAAAGGGATGCAGCAAAAGGGGGGAATGGGAGGGTAATTGAAATCAGCAAGCCATGTTGGCCCCTATGAAACTCTCTGCATTGATTTCTCATCCCCGCCCCTAGGCCACTCCTATAAAAATCAACACTCCCATGAAACTCTGATTTTGCCAGGACGGGTAAGATGGCTTTGCTGGTAGCACAAGTGAGGAAGCAGAAGGCAAAGCTGTAAAAGGGAAGGTTATTCAGAGTGGAGAAGTGGTGAAAGGGAGTATGTAAAGCAAAAGCAGTTAGCAAGGTGAGATAGGGACATGGCAAATTGTTGGTAAGGAGGTGATAAAGGGACTTGACAAATAGGATGGAGTTGAGAAAGGGGACATGGCAAATGGGAGGGAGGCGAGAAATGGTTGCAGCAAATAGGAGAAAGGGAGATAAGAAAGTGACATGGTGAAAGGAATGGATATAAGAACGGGATGTGGTGAATGGGAGGGAGGTGAAAAGGGAAGGCAGCAAGTGGGACAGAGATGAGAAAGAGACAAAGCAAATGGGAGGGAAGTGAGAAAGGGATGTGGTGAATGGGAGGAAGGAGAGATAGGAATGTGGTGAATGGGAGGAAGGAGAGATAGGAATGTGGTGAATGGGAGGGAGGTGAGAAAGGAATTGCTGAATGGGAAGGAGGTGAGAAGGGATGTGGTGAATGGGAGGGAGGTGAGAAGGGATGTGGTGAATGGGAGGGAGTTGAGAAAGGGATGTGGTGAATGGGAGGGAGGTGAGAAGGGATGTGGTGAATGGGAGGGAGGTGAGAAAGGAATGCACTGAATGGGAGGGAGGTGAGATAGGAATGTAGTGAATGGGAGGTAGGTGAGAAAGGAATGTAGTGAATGGGAGGGAGGTGAGATAAGAATGTAGTGAATGGGAGGTAGGTGAGAAGGGATGTGGTGAATGGGAGGGAGTTGAGAAAGGGATGTGGTGAATGGGAGGGAGGTGAGAAAGGAATGCACTGAATGGGAGGGAGGTGAGATAGGAATGTAGTGAATGGGAGGTAGGTGAGAAAGGAATGTAGTGAATGGGAGGGAGGTGAGATAGGAATGTAGTGAATGGGAGGTAGGTGAGAAAGGAATGTAGTGAATGGGAGGGAGGTGAGATAAGAATGTAGTGAATGGGAGGGAGGGGAGATAGGAATGTAGTGAATGGGAGGTAGGTGAAAAAGACATGGCAAAAGGGAGAAAGGTGAAATAGGGAAAAAGCAAAAGGGAGGGAAGGGATTGAAAGCAGAAAGCTATGTAGGGTCCTAGGAAAGTGTGCACTCCTGGTCAAATCAATGCACAGAGTTTTATGGGGGAGTTGATTTTGATATGAGTAGCCAGGGGGGCAAAGCCAAAATCAAAGCAGAGAGTTTTATACAGGCAATGCATTTCCCAAGGGCCTTCATTGCTTGTTGCTTTATATTCCCTTCCCACCATCCCTTTTGCTGTCTCCCTTTGTGACCTCCCTCCCTTTCTCCACATCCTTTTCTCACCTCCATCCCTCCAACTGACGCATCCCTTTCTCACCTCCCTCCCATTCACTGCATCCATTTATCACATTTCTCCAATTCTCTGCATCCCCTTATAACCTTCTTCCCATTCACTGCTTCTTTTCTCACCCCCCCACTCACTGCATCCCTTAATCACCACCCTCCAATACTCCACATCTGTTCACACACATTTTTAACACCCTCCCTACTATTCATTGCATCCCTTTCTCCCCTCTCTCCCTTTCACCTATCCTTTTAACTTTTTTGCTACTTTGCCTCACCCTCCCTCCTTGCTTTTCTCCACTTTGATGCTTTATATACCTCTCCCTTCCTTTCGCCTCTCTGCCTCCCCTCCCTCACTTTCCCCGAGTCAAATCACTCTCCATTTGCCTTCCCCTACTTCCCTTTCACTGCACAGCTTCCTCCCTCCCGCCCTTTTTTTCTGTCAATGTCATGTGCTACCAGTGAAACAATGTGAAAACAAGCAAGATTGGAGTGTGGGGTGTGTGTTTTGGTTTCCACATGGGCAATGCAGAGTCACTCTTCCTAATATATATATATATATATATATATATATATATATATATATATGTGTGCAAAAATCTTTGATACACAATAAATTTATATACATAATCAGCCTGGGCTTACCAGGGCGAGATGGCACACAGTGGAATGAGAAAAAAGAATCTTTAATGTGTAAAAGATGCTTCACACAACCAAACGTTTTTGGTCCTTCAAGGGACTTTCATCAGGGTCCCTTGAAGGACCGAAAACGTTTGGTTGTGTGAAGCATCTTTTAGACATGAAAGATTCATTACTCATTCCACTGTGTGCTGTCTCGTCCCGGTAAGCCCAGGCTGATTATGTTTGTGAATGTCATATGGGATGTGCACCAGATTTCTGGTTTAATATGCCACTGCCTGTTCTTCTGTTCTCAATAAATTTATATGATATTCATACAAGTCCTGCGAGTGCCTGCTTTTGTTATCATCTCCTAAGATATCACTTTTTTGCTTATAACTATTGAATCCTAGCAAGAGCACCAAGGCATACTTTACAAGTTTTGGAGTTCCCATCACCACTTTCTCTCCCTCTCTCTCTCTATATATATATATTGTGATTGGTTGAGTAATCAACTTGCGTTTCAAATGTTCACCGCTTTTGTGTCAAGCGGTTGCTTCAAACTCGCATCTTGTTACCCAATGCCTGAATAAATAACAACTCTGTATCATTTGAGTATTCAAAATAATACAATGATTGCACTATACTGTATGTGCAGAGTAAATACTTTGCCCTCATATCATTATACTCAATCTCAAAAATTACCTAGTATATAGTGCCCATGAGAAATGTGACAAAGGGATAGTAATACTTTGTTTTATCTTTATTTTATTTTGTAGGCATTAAAAAAAACATGAAGAATGATATAAGTGTTATCTCTCAAACCTTTATAGTCTTATCTCTCATACCTTTATGGTTTGAGAGATATTCACAAGCAAAATTTCCCCTCACTGACCAAAATGGTCAAGTCTACCATCTAGCTGTCAGATTGTCCCTCTCTGCGATCCATCCGGACAGTCTTGCTGTTCTGAGGTGAGCTGTGTTACGTCAGTAAAAGGGGTGGGAGGGGGATACTTTATCATTCAATTACTCTTGTACTACAACTCTGACAGTATTGTAATAACACTCTCTATGGCTCAAATACTATGAAGATTAATTAGAGCTGCTTTTAATATGAAACATTACTATCCCTTTAATGTCACAATCATATAATGACACTCAGTGACACTTATAGAAATTTACTGACAGTGAGAAAATGATATTCAGTGACACTGAATTAGTGAGTGACATAACAGATGACACTCAGTGACACTAACTCACTGACACTATCAAATAATGATGCTGACTGACAGTGGCACAGTCGGGCAAGGACACTCAGTGACAGTGCCACATACTTGGTGACAGATAATGATACTCAGTGACAGTAACACAGCCAGATAATGACACAGTGACAATGACACAAACTTAGGGACAGTCACATGACACTAACTTAGTGACAATGGAACAGACTTTGTGACAAACAGATAATGTCAGTCAATTACAGTGTCATAGGCAGTGACAGGTAGATAATGACTCTCAAGTGGTGACAGACACAGTATTAGTAAGACAGATACTGACTCGGAGACAGTGACACCGACACCACATAAGACAATGACTATCAGGTAGAGACAGTGAGTGTGACACAGTGTTAGTGACAGTCAGATAATGACCCTCAGGTAGAGCCAGATTTCAGGACACAGTCAGATGAATTACTCTCCACTAGTGACAGCGATACAAATTACTGACAGTGATATAATGACTATCAGGTATTGACAATGATACCTACTTAGTGATAACCAAATAATGACACCGGGAACAAAGAGTAACACAGACTTAGTGACACAGTAATATAATGACTCTGTGGGAGTGGTACAACCAGATAATTACTCCCAGTCAAGGTGGAACAGATTGTGACAGACAATGACACTAAAATAGTTTAAATGATACATACTTTGACAGTCAGATAATGACAGTCAGTGACACTGTCACAGTACTAGTGCCACAGCCAAACACAGCCTCTCAGGTAGTGATGGTGACAGAGACTTAGTGATATTCAGATAATAACACTCAGTGACACTATCACAGTATTAGTGCCACAGCCAGATAAAGCCTGTCAGGTAGTGATGGTGACACAGGCTTAGTGACAGATAATAACACTGAGTGACACTATCACAGTACTAGTGCCACAGTCACAGTACTAGTACCACAGCCAGACACTGCCTGTCAGGTAGTGACAGTGACACAGACTTAGTGACAGTCAGATAATAACACGTAGTGACACTGTCACAGTACTAGTACCACAGCCAGACACAGCCTCTCAGGTAGTGACAGTGACACAGACTTAGTGACAGTCAGATAATAACACTCAGCGACACTGTCACAGTACTAGTGCCACAGTCACGGTACTATTGCAACAGCCAGACACAGACTCTCAGGTAGTGGCAGTGACACAGACTTAGCGACAGATAATATCTCTCAGTGACACTATCACATTATTAGTGCCACAGCCAGAAACAGCCTGTCAGGTAGTGACGGTGACACAGACTTAGTGACAGATAATAACACTCAGCGACACTGTCACAATACTAGTGCCACAATCACAGTACTAGTGCCAGACACAGCCTCTCAGGTAGTGACTGTGACACAGAGCAGCTGAAAGCCGCAGCGCTAGAGATGCTTGAAAACGAGGTCGAGTGACGTCAGCGGTAGCAGAAACAGCAGCAGTCCGAGAAGCAGGAGCAGAGCAGCAGAACAGGAGCTAGGGCCCGGGGCACCGATACCTCCTGTTATAACCCACCGCCAGCGGTGAGTGCTAGAACATTCGCCCCCAAAGCCCCTGCACCCCACCCTCTGCAGAGCCCCCCTTGTATGTGTCCCCCTCAGCATCCTTCCCTCTCCCCACCTCCTTCCTCTTAGGATACCTAACGGTAAGGACCCTAATCTTACATCTCAATCTAAGCACATAAATAGCGCCCGCGATGCCATCTATACCCACAGCAATCCCACATTGGTAGCAACACAATGCGATCTGCAGTTTGGTGTCAGTAAACAACTCCTCCTCCCTGCTTATCTGTGAACAGGCACACATTCCTCCCATGCCTTTTACTGATCTCAATGCATCTGTATCCTGGCTTATTTTGTTTATTTCTACCGCTAATGTCCCTTAAGTGTTATACTCTGAACCCCATTTCATAGGTCCCCAGGCTTCAGAATGAGAGGGGGAATCCGTCGCCAGATGTAATATAATGATGTCCTGATCTGATGCTGCAAATGGTGGCCTAGCACCCACACAGCTGTTTACATACAGATAAGCTCCAGCTGTATGTTTCATAGCTGTATTGTATCAGCACAGCATCTGGACTGTCTGTGTCTGCCATTAAGATAGATGTGATCAGATGGTTGTCCACGGATCAGTCTAGTAGTTTTTAACCCTATGAGTGTCAGAGGGGCGAGAAACACATTTTACTTCGGCACTCAAATGGTTAACTGTCCAAATCATATTAAGACAGGTATGATCATAGAGCTATCCATGATCTTCCAGGTAGAATGCTTTTAACCTTTTGAGTTTCAGCGTTGTGAAGCAATTTGTTGTTCACCCCTCTGGCACTCAAAGGGTTAACCGGCCTAGATCAGTTGCTCTCTATATAATGGTCAGTGCTGAAAATAGCTATTTACTCATCATCCATGACAGTTTGTGGACAAGAGGGACATTGTGTGTTTGTGTGTGTGTGTGTGTTTGGTTTTGTGTGTATCTGTTGTGTGTTAGTTTACTTCAAAAGTGGAATTGACAGTACTGGTACCAAAGAGGGTTTTGCAGCAGCCAGAGTGTAAAATTTTCTGTGTCAGTTGTCCGAAACGTTGCAAGACACTTTTTCAGACACCTCTCTGGAACTCAAAGAGTTGATGAGGAAAATCATTAAAATCAAATAGGCCATGCTGCTACTTCCATTTCAGGCCTTACACACACAAGAATGCATACCTCCCAAGTGTCCCTCTTTTAGACCCAAATCCCTCTTTCCCACCCTGATGTCCCTCTTTTTAGGACATCAGACTGGTGAGGTGTATATATAAGTGTATCATACTGCTCTACAGCAATAAAACTCACATTATTGTTTGTTTAAACATCAGTATACTAGTTGAACAGCCCGTTACACTGGCCACAGTGCCACTGCCACCCGGTTGCGGGTCAGTCAAGCACAGTAGAGACTGCCCGCGCCACGGCTGATACAGAGCTGGACGCTCCTTAAGAGCGCCCAGCTCTGTATCAGCCGCGGCGCGGGCAGTCTCTACTGCGCATGACTGCAGCACGCGCAACAGTGTCTACTGCGCATGTCGCGGCATTACACACGATTTAGCGAATTATTATATAGGATATGTTTATAAATTAGTCTGCTTAAATAAAATACTATGGTCTTTTTATAAGTAATTTATTAGGTCACACAGGGAGGTGTCAATAGGTCATGAAGTAGCCTAAAAATTCTCGGTAGTGCCCCGCCTACCAGCCACGCACCCGACAACACCCCCTAAAACACAAGTGCCCCTCTTTGGCAATTTGAAGTGTTGGGAGGTATGTAGAATGGAGGAACATTTCTAGAGCAAATTAACTAGAGGAGAAGGAATAAGTATTCCCAAAATGACAAATTATTTAAATTGGACTTTTAATCAGTTAATACTAAACAGGTCTCACACTCACAGCTTTACAATGCATTGGAGACATTGCCATGAGAATTTAATGGATTAAAACCCCTTCATTAAAATCAGCTAGATGTTTTATTTGTCCAACATGGTGCAGTTGGTTTGCTCCATAATTGCTCCTCTTTTCATTTCTTCATGAAGCTCTTCATTTGTAGTTGAAAACTAAATTTAATGGTGTTTTAACCCTTTAATAACCAGAAGTGTGTGCAAAGCTTTAACACCCCCCCCCCACACAAAAATAATGCCCTTTACGGTTTTGTTACTTTATTTGTATGCCCATCTCTGGCAGAAAAATGGTTAACTATATGCAAACAGATGTGCATGTGTATGTGTATTTTAACCCACTGAGTGCCAGAGAGGTATCTAACACGTTGCATTGCAATGCGTTGGATACCTCTCTGGCACTCAGAGGGTTAAAGGGTTAGTAATGTCAGAATTAAACTTTATTCAGTGTGGTAGATTTTACAAAAATAAAGTATTTAGAGAAAGTCCTATCTCTCAAACTTTTACGGTTTGAGAGCTATTCGGTGCTAAATTCCTCCCTCCCTCCCCTTCTCCTGACGTCGGTGCTCTGCTGACAGCAGGACATCCCCGTCCTGGGACCACCCGGCAGCTCTTTAGCAGAGGCGAAATAGTGATCTTTAAGAAGAATTACTTCATTGAAACGGTCTACAAAGTGTGTTTGGTTTGCAAGCACACTTTGTAGACCATTCCAATGAAGTCGTTCTTTTTAAAGATCTCTATTGCGGCTCTGCTGAAGAGCCTTCTCGAGTCTCACAGCTCGAATCTCCTGCTGTCAGCTTTACAACTGACGTCAGGAGAGAGGGAACTTTAGCGGCGAATATCTCTCAAATTTTAAAGGTTTGAGAGATAGGACTTTCTCCAAATACTATTTTTGCAAATAAACTTTATTTCTGGCATTACTAACACTTTAATCGTGCAAGTTAAAGCAGGAATTGAGGAATGCAAAGGAAAACTGCTTCCTCCATTCTACTGAGAAATAGCCCATGTAATAAACTATATTTTAAAATCTATTAAGGTATGGAATAGTAAGCAGACCTCCCCTTTAAGGCTACGATCACTAGCAACTAACAGAGTTGTGATTTAGCTCAATTTTAAGACACCCATGTGTTTACTTGCTTTCTTCTGCATTCTCTGTGGGATCTTGGTCACCTACATTACAGTGATGTATTTACACATAGGCCAAGTAGGCTTAGGCCTAGGACAGCAGACTGGCAGGGGCAGCAGACTGGGGGGCTTTGCTTATATCTATTTTTTAAAGAAATTGCACTGTTTTACAAATGTGCTCCTCAGGCCTCACAACCTCCTCATAGGTACATATTTCCCAAAGTTTACAAACCCAAATGGTCTTCATTTGCCCTTTAGATGATATTATTATTTGCATTTTCCTTATGTTTTTAAGGGAAGGGGTGTGGCCTGTGGAAGGGGCTGGATAAAGAGAGGTAGTAGCAAACAGTGTGTGGGGGTACATGTACTTGGTTGGTCCTGGGACAGCAGAAAGCCTAAATATATCACTGAGTCTACAGTGGCTTCAGGGGTTGGCTGGCTGGCATGCATATGTGACAACTATTCCCTGGAGTTTGCAGTGAGCAGTTCAGTCTCTATTGTCTTCCAAAAGACCAATCTGTACAGCTGCACTTAGGCCACGGTGCAGATCCTGCCAGCTTAAAGGAGGTCTCTCACACCTATACAAGTTAGGCTTATTAGGTAGAGTATATATCTATCTATCTATCTATCTATCTATCTATCTATCTATATATTTAGTGATAATGTTTAAAATGTTATTTTTTAAAAAAACACTATTTGAGCTAAAATTATTGCTTACAGAGTGCCCTGCACCCTACTTCCGCATACATTGCTCTTGCCGCAGTTTTCTGCTCTGCCTCTACTCCCTTCCCACTACCCAGCCTCCTCCGATGACGGAGGCTTTCTGTCTGTCAGCTGAAGTGGTCTCATTGGCTAGATATCGATCTCAGTTTACAGACAGAAGGCCTCCGTCATCTGAGGACGCTGGGTACTGGGAAGGGAGCAGAGGCAGAGCAGCAAACTGCGGCAAGTGCAGTGTATGTGGAAGTAGGGTGCAGGGCACTCTGTAAGCAATAATTTTAGCTGAAATAGCGTTTAAAAAAAAAAAAAATAATAATAATAATAATATTTTAAACATTATCACTATATACTCTTCCTCTACCTAATAAGCCTAACTTGTGTAGGGGTGAGAGATCCCCTTTAAACTTCACAGCATTTTATATTGAAACCAGTACATTTGCAGAATGTTGTGTTCAGGCAAAGCAGTAGTTGCCTGTTTGCACTGCCTGAATGGGTGGCTTTTGTTTTAATTGTGGGGATTGTAACAGAGCAGTAACAAAACTGTACTAATGTTGCACGTGTGAACAATCTCTAAAGCCAGAAATCTATATTCTTCCGGATTGCAGTGGAATCCGATGAAGTCTTCATAAATGTTGTGCATTGAAAAGGAGACCTGGGGGGAGGTTAAGCACTAAAAAGTGTTAAAGAGATGATAAAGTGGAAATGATGTCTCCAGCGATATCACTTCTCCTGTCCCTGTGTTATTCTATAGAGCAGCGGTTCTCAACCTTTCTAGCACCGCGACCCTTTGATAAAATTTCCCAAGTTGTGGCGACCCCTAACAGTAAAATTATTTTCGTTGCTGCTTCATCGCTGTAATTTTGCTACTGTTACAAATCGAAATATAAATATATGATGGTTTTAGGGGACCCCTGGAAAATCATAATTTGACCCCCAAAGAGGTCCCGACCCACAGGTTGAGAACCACTGCTATAGAGCCTATGCACTAATATCTCCAAAGGTGGAGAAATCTTAGTGCTTTGGCTCCATAGAATAACATAGGAATTGGAGAAATTATATCACGGGAGAGGTCATCTCCTCTTTATCACGCCTTAGTGCACCCCCATTGGTCAACAAACATTTACATATATATCTGGGAATACTACATCATTCTCTTTTATATAAAATTAAGTTGAATTTTAGCATTAGTATACCATTATAAACCAGTAACATTTTGTTGAAGACAAGATTGTAACAATACCAGATGTATGTAAGCAATTGTGTAATTAATACGGTGGCAGATGATGCTGCTGTGATAGGGTCCAGGACAATTAAAACATTTTGTGCCTGCCCTCAGTTAGTAAACTCCTGGGGGGGAAGTGTACTAAGGTATGATAAAGGTCTTGTGTGGTGATATAGAAGCAAATTTGATCTGTTTACTTCATATTTGCATTAAGCTTCATTTGATACTTTATACCTTTGATTAAGGGATAGTAATACTTAAATTGAACTATACTGCATCTTATAGCCCTTAAAAAACAAATGAAATGTCCCCAGTGCCTTTATGGTTTGAGATATATCCGCTTCCAAAGCAACCCCCTCCCATGACGTTAGCGCTCTAGCTGACTGCAGGGGAATCCAGTCCCAGGACCGGCGGTGGCTCTTCAGCAGAGCTGGAATTGTGTTACGGAAAAATAAATCCTTCACTGGAACGGTCTTCTACATGTGCTTGGTTTGCAAGCACAAGTAGAAGACCATTTCAGTGAAGGATTTCTTTTTCATTAACGCGATCTCGGCTCTGCTGCAGGGCCGCCACTGGTCCTGGGACCGGATTCCCCTGCAGTCAGCTAGAGAGCTGACATCAGGGGAGGGGGGAATTTTGAAAGCGGATATCTCTCAAACCATAAAGGTTTGAGAGATGGCACTGGGGACATTTAATTTGTTTTTTTAAGGGCTACAAGATGCTGTATAGTTAAATTTAGGTATTACTATCCCTTTAATTTATACCTTGATATTGCTACGTTATGATGTTCATTAATAGCTTATTGGAATATAGAATTTTGACTAAATTACCCACTTTTTCATGTGTGGGTGTGGTTTTATGTTTGTGTGATGAATACCATATGTACTATGGTCCGTAGCTGGGAACTCTCCTGTTTTGTACCAAAGACTACAGTTTTTGCTGCTAATTACCGGCACTCGGGGGCAGAGGCTGATTCTCCGGATGTGGGGAGTTTGTAATCTCTGCCCACTTCTGTGTCTTCCCAGTCTGTTCCTCCCACTCCCTAACCACTTCTCCTCCTTCCCCAGCCTATTCCTCCAACTCTGGCCGAGGATGTTAAGCTCCCCACTTGTGATTAAGCCCCGCCCCTATTTGGCGCAAATCAAATCATTTTTCTCCCTCCAGCAGCACCACAGGACTCCCCTCCAGGGAGTCCAGAAGTCAAAGTTCCCAGGTATGCTAAGGTCTTCACAATACGTGGGAGACCTCTCTGGCATTGAAGGGATTAAAATTCCCATTTAAATGAATGGGAGATTTTGGAATCTTTAGTTCTTCCTTGTAGAGCAATTGGTTTGCCCCAGAATAACTCCACTAATCATTTGAACGTATGGCTTTAACCCCTTAAGGACAGTCCTGGCACACGCATAATTTTTGCATACAGCACTCCTGTCGGGTGGCGCTGTAAGTAAAAACGGGGTCTGAAATTGACTGCTCCAAGACCAGTGTGGTCTCTTTCAGGCCCTGTTCGATGCGCTAGTACACGTAACAGGTCACGTGTACCGGCACATCAGCAAGGATCAAATCGATACTCAAGGGAAGGTAATTTCCCTAGACCGCTAGTCCGTAAGAGGTTAATATGATTCCATTATAAAATAGGCTATAGAATGGATTTACCAGCACTATCTATGTCAAGCATTCTCCTTTTATACCTCGATCCAGGAAGAGGAGGGGAGTGTATGGGCATTCCCTTCAGTGTGTATGAGTCGGTAGCATTGATCCGGGAGGAGGTAGAGAGTGTATGGGCATTCCCCTCAGTGTGTGTGAGTCTGTAGCATTGATCCGGGAAGAGGAAGGGAGTGTATGGGCATTCCCCTCAGTGTGTGTGTGAGTTTATAGCATTGGGTCCATGGACCATATTTGGGAAGCTAAACAGGTACAAAACCAATTGCATTAAAGGGGAGAAATAACATTTTTCAAAACTCTAATTGACTTAAATCTGTATTTTGAAACCATTAGAGAACTCTCTAGAATTCAAGGAGTTTAAATCAATGGGAATTGCCAGTTGTCCCCTATGATGAAGCTGATTTGCTTCAGAATTGCACCTATTTAGATGCATGAATGCATCTCCAGGTGTACAGTTCCTGTAGTTATTTCAGATCTGTCCTTTTCAGCTTGTGGAACATAATGTGTGTAAATAACAGTTGTGTGTGATGTAATGTTGCCACCTCATCCCTTTAAGCCAAACACTTATGAAAATGCATGCTGCAGGGAAGCAGTGATTACTACATTGCTATGGTGCTTCCAATGTAACAATGTTGCTTGCATTTTTAATATGTCGTGTTAAAGAGATGAGGTGGAAACCTTAGTGTAGTGTTATATAAATTTAGGTCCTTGGATGATAGATATGTCACCAGTGCATTGTATTATTTACTAGGAAAAATGGCACAGAGTTGGCTTTGCAGAAACCAAAACTCTCACACACACACACTATTCATAGTCCCCCCTTTACTTGTAAGGTTAATTGTCCACCATATCCTATGGCATTGCTTCACTGGTGGCACATGTGACATTGATAGAAAAAAGGGTGGGAGGGAGGAGGCTGTGCAGTGAAAGGGAGGGGAAGGCAAAGGGAGGGTTATGTGAAGTGGGGAAAGTGAGGAAGGGGACGGCAAAGCAGCAAAAGGGAGGGAGAGGTATATAAAGTGACAAAGTGGAGGAGGAAGGCAGGGACGGTGGGAGAGACATAGTGGAAAAAGTGAGAGGGTTAGGTGAAAAGAAGGGAGGCGAGAAAAGGAAGATGTGAATGGGAGGGAGTTGAGGAAAGGACATGGGGAATGGAGAGAGATTAGAAAGGGATGTAGAGGATTCAGGGGAGGTGATTAAAGGAAGCAGCGAATGGGAGAGAGATTAGAAAGGGATGCAGAGAATTGGAGGGAGGTGATAAAGGGATGCAGAGAATTGAAGGGAAGTGAGAAAGGGATGGGGCCAATGGGAGGGATGGAGGTGAGAAGCGGATGTAACGAAAGGGAGGGAGGTGGCAAAGGGACACAGCGAAAGGGATGTTGGGACGGGAACCCTCCTGGACACATGCCAGAATAAGTACAGAGAGTTTCACAGGGACCTACATGGTTTGCCGATTTCAATTCCCTCTCCAACCCACTTTTGCCACATCCCTTTGTCACCTCCTTCCTATTGGCTGTATCCCTTTCTCACCTCTCTCCTATTGGCTGTGTCCCTTTCTCACCACCCTCAAATTCACCATGTCCCTTTCTCACTTCCCTCCCATGTACTGCAACCCTTTCTCCACTCCCTCCCATTTGCTGTGTCCCTTTCTCTACTCCCTCCTTCCCACTGGCTGCATCACTTTATCACCTCCCTTCCTCCTACCAGTGGCCAGTGTAACAAGGCTGGGGTGCCAGGTCAGTGATTACCAATATGATAGTGGAAAAAAGCTGAACTGGCGGACAATTTAGTAATAAGCAGTGGGGGCATGCTGGGGTGACACATAGTGTATGTCAGGGTCAGTGATTACCAACAGAACAATGGAATAACCCCTCAATTTCCCATGTCTCTTTTCACACAGTTTTATTGGTAAAAATGATGACTCACTGTAACTCTTACATTAATTCTTGTCCCTGCTCCAGCTTTTTCTTGCTCCCAACTCTTTGTCTTGATATTTTTGCCCCACTCACAGACTTTTGCTGTCCCCCTGAACCTATTGCGGGCCTTTTTTTGCAGACACGCTCCAAGTTTGCCGTTTTTGGCCCGGCAGTATCGTCCATGTGTCAAGGGCCATTTTCTGCCCACCTAGCTCTCGCGGGCCATATCTGGCCAGCCTAGATCTTGAGGGCCATTTTTGTCCCGCTCGCAAGTGGTGGGCCATTTTTGTCCCGCCTAGCTCTCTTGGGCCATTTTTGGCCTGCCTACTGCTTGTGGGCCATTTTCGGTCTGCCTATCTCTCGCGGGCAGTTTTCAGCTACCTAATTTGTAATAGGTCACTTCCAGACCTTGAAATCCTACAAGCTACCAGCCACTGCTCTAACTGCTCTGACCTCTACCCACCCAGAACACATTCTTGAATCCAATCATACATTCATTCCTCTCTCTCATCCCAGCCATCTCAAATAAGCCCCACCCATATTTCTAGTACGGGGGAGGCTCATGTGAATTGTGCTGTTCTCTGGCATTGACATCCCACGGGTGGGTTTCACCTCGCCCCACTCCTAATTCTTTGCCAGCAGGAGGGGGTCTTTCTCATCTCTCTCACTCATTACCAACACTTTGAGGTCCCCTTAGGACCTGCCCAGGGATGTCTCTGTCTCCTCCCTCACTGACAGCCTGGGTAGAAGTATCTCATCTTCTTCTTCCTCACTACCAGCCTGGGGAGGTCTGTCCTTCCTGCCCCGCCACTCAATGGCTTACCTGGGGAGGTCTCGGGGAGCGGTGGCTGCCAGCTCTGTTTCTCATTAGGGAAGAGACACTCAGTTTTATCCCTGAACCTTATCCTGGGTGACCTGAGGAGAGAGTATGTAAGCATACCTCTCAAGTGTCCCTCTTTAGGAGGGATAGTCCCTTTTTGAGACCCAAATCCCTCTGTCCCTCTTTCCCACCCTGGTGTCCCACTTTTTAGGAGATCAGACTGTATGATGTGTATATAAGTGTATCACATTGATCCACAGCAATAAAACTCACAATAACGTTTGTGTAAACGTCCGTATGTGTGTCTATACATTAGTCTGGATAAAGAAAATACTTTGGTCTTGTGCTAAATAATTTCATTTACACAAAGAAGTGCCAATGGGTCATTAAATAACCTAAACATTCTTTGAAAAGGCCACGTCCACCAGCCACACACCCTAAAACAAAAGTATCCCTGTTTGGCCATTTGAAATGTTGGGAGGTATGTAAAAGAGTAATACACAAACACAGTAAGCGGCTCCAATCTTACTCCTGGGATTAAATGTAAAATGTTACATCAACAAGCCTTCTATTAGCTATAACAATGTAATGCATATTTAAAGCAGAACTACCACCTATGTAAAGTCACCCCCAATTATTAGGCATATGGCGACTAGCTTTTTAATAATGCTATTACCTCACACAAGTAGCCGATTCTGAAGTAATCCTTATTCTTCGCAGATTGATTGCCAGACTTCTTGCTTTAGAGCTGTCTGCGCGCCTGTGCCATTAGTCCCTTCCAGTGCCTTAAGGCACCATGCAATGCCTCCTAGAGGAGACCGGGATGGACAGCGCAGGTGCGCAGATGTCTCTAAGCCAAGATGTCTGCATGAAAGCCTGGCTTCCGGACCCCGAAGAACAAGGATTACTTCAGAACAGGCTACTTGCTTGAGATAAAAGCACTATTAAGAAGCTAGTCGCCATATGCCTAATTATTGGAGGGCGACTTTATATAGGTTGATAGTTCTGCTTTAATGCTGCTGGCATGAGTACCTTTAGTGTGCTGGTCTGGGACCCTCATCTCCCAACAGCGATATCCAAACTCAATCATGTGACCTCACCACCAATAACTCAAGTCATCCAAACATTATAATAAAATCAAATAAAGTACCTTTATTTCTTGAGTTTAAAAAGCAAATTCTTCTTGAGGGATGTGGGCTGTATGACAGGGAAACAACATAAACAGGTAAAACAAAAGGGCTGTGTCGTATCAATCCGAATGACGCGTTTCACGTCTGGAACGCTTAGTCTTGATCATCAGATTGAAACAATGTCGACTTCCACCTATGCGAACTCCCCTCAGCCTGTCTGTAACTGTGTAACTTAAACAGACAAAATCACGTTGATCTCATTGGTGCCTGCAACATTTGGATACTTGTAGACCGCAAAAAAGTCATCTCACATTAGCCCACACTTGGCAGTGTCGTTGACCGTGCTGTTAATGCAAATCAGTTGCGAGAATCAACGAGTCAACTTAACATTATCATAGAGGATTAGGCTGCAAGGGTCATCAAACAGAAAGAGTCATTATTATCCAACAGCCCAAATAATTATAAAACATCAGGGGGGAGATTCAATAAGCGGTGATAAAGAGGTGATAAAGTGGAGATGACTTCTCCAGTTTACCACTTCTCCAGTTCCTATGTTATTCTATGGAGCCTATGCACTAATCTCCAAAGTTTAAGAAATCTCAGTGCATTGGCTCCATAGAATAACACAGGAATTGGAGAAGTGATATCACTGGAGAAGCCATCTCCACTTTATCATCTCTTTATCATAGCTCAGTGAATCTTCCCCCAGCTCTTTTACTGTACCTGCCTATGTTGTTGCCCTTCCATACAGCCCACTTCCCTCAAGAAGAATTTGCTTTTTAAACTCAAGAAGTAAAGGTACTTTATTTGAATTTATTATACTGTTTGGATGACTCGAGTTATTGGGGGTGAGGTCACATGATTGAGTTTGCATATGTAAAAGAGTAATACGTCTTGTGTGCAATGCATTGCCATGCACTACATTACACTACTCTCCATCAGTGAGAAACCTGACCCACCACCACTGCTTGACGAAAGATGGCCTAATCAAGGGAATCTATGCCACAGGCTTCACCTACTGAGTTCACAGCCCGTAATAATCTGCAAGGGATAAGTTTGCAAAACACCTTGAAATGGGAATTCAGCAACAAGTGACTAAAATGCAAGACTTAAATGTCTCACAATGAAGTCTGCCTCGTGGGATCGGCCTGACAACCTCGGGATTAATTTTTACCCCTTTCATGCCAGAGGGGTAGGCAATGCTTTGCATACCCCTCTGGAGCTCAAAGTGTTTATGACCCCTTACTGTGTCATGAGCTGATCTGCTTGGACTTTCAGTACAGTCCCCCTTACTTTTCAGGTCTACTCCCTCAAAAGATCCTATAGTAGCAGGTATGCTGAGAGAGCACTAGCTACATGGTAATTGCCCTTTAAAGGAGATTTCCATGGTACTTTATATCTCATAAAAACTCAACAAATATAGATTCTGAAAACCTATGCATTCAGAAAAGTCAGGATCAAATGCAGTATTTCCTGAGAGGGGTTTTCAAATAATGAAAGAAGAATTCAATAACAACACCAAGATTGGATTCTGTGTAATTCTATATTCAAAAACCATTACCAGAGTACAGACCAGGCATGGTCAACCCTGACATCTTCAGTTATTGTTGCACTACAATTCCCATTGTCCTCAAAAGTCATTGGCTGGCAGAGGATTATATGAGTGTAGTTTAACAGCTGCTGTTGGGACATAGGATTTTTATCCCTAGTATAGACATAAGCACAACATCAGCAGACATTCCTCATTAATAGGGTACTCAAGATTTGTTTGTCTCATCAGATAGGGACAAATGTGTATGTGCGTTACTGGGCAACTGAAATTCCCTCTCTGTTTGTCCTTGAATGTGTTAGTATATCTTGCAGGATTTAGGCTGGGATTCATCAAACTGTGTTTGGTTTAATGTGCAAGGAAATATGAGGATCTCCTAGAGCATTGGTTGTGAATCTTTTTTCACACAAGGCATCCGTAACATGCAGTCTGGACTTTTCATGACTCAGCTCACAACTTTTAGGTAATTTCTGAAGGACTTAATGAAGGGAACAATACATAAGTGTTTAATTATTCTTAGGCCTTATAGTCAGAATGACAAAAAAGAGCACAGTGTGTGTACAAATGTCCATAAATATACTTTAAAGGGACAATAATGTCCCAGAAAAAATATTTAGCATTTTGTAGTCCTTAAAAAGTTGAATTGAATGCAAAACAATGTATCTCTCAAACTGCAATGGTTTGAGAGATATTTGCATTCAAAGTTTAACGTTTCCTACTGTCAGCTGTAAAGCTGACAGCAGGAGATCCCGGTCCAGAGACCAGCCAGCGGCTGTGCAGCAGAGCCGCAATTGCGTTATTTAAAATGAATGACTTCATTGGAATGGTCTACAAACTGTGCTTGGTTTGAAAGCACATTTTGTAGACCATTCCAATGAAATCATTCTTTTTAAATAACACAATTGCGGCCCTGCTGAAGATCCTCATCGTGGTGGCTGACTCGGATCTCCTGTTGTCAGCTTTATAGCTGACAGCAGGAAACGTCAAACTTTGAATGCAGATATCTCTCAAACCAAAGCGGTATGAGAGGTACGTTTTTTTGCATTCAGTTCAATTTTTAAGGACTACAAAATGCTAAATATTTTTTCTGGGACATTACTGTACCTTTAAAAACGAAACTTTAACATTTTTGTAAATGTAGTCAAAGAAAAATGGAGCACCCTCACCTGGTCCCACAGCACAACAAGGTGCCACAGCACCCTTGTTGAGATCCACTGTCCTAGTGCATTAGCCATTTGTTTGTTCTCCAGTGGATGGATCATATCTGGCCCTTGCTCATTCATCAATGAGAAATACAGATCTGCCAACTCCATCTGCTGTCTTCAGGCTGATGGTTCCCATATAATCCTATAGGGGCAGACATACAGATTATTTTGAATGTGTATAGATGTGTGTCACTGGAATGGCTGCAGGTTCAGCAGATTTCCATTGTATTCTCCTGCCTTGCATTTGCAACATAAGGAAATATATTAATGAGTTCCCTAAAGTGTCCATCAATTATCTCGTTGAAAAGCAGGAAATCTGATAAGCAAATCTGATCTTCTTGCCCCTTGATGAATTTCAGCATTAACTATATTCTGGGTTTATGTTTTTTCTTTCTAGGTTTTGCGTTTCTACAGTTGCCACAAAGATGGCTGCTTCCTCCTCATCTAACATAGAAGATGAAAGTTTAAAAGGCTGTGAAATCTATGTTCAGAAATACAATATCCAGCAGCTTCTGAAAGAATGCATTGTGAATTTGTGCATTGCTAAACCAGACCGTCCCATGAAGTTCCTGAGAGAGCATTTTGAAAAGCTAGAGAAGGTCAGTGGTTCTTTCATGTATACCAGCTGTTCCTCTGTAAGGAGCATTTTTATAACAAAATGTACTTTGAAATATGTATTGTTTAATATTTTAATGGCTACTTGTTAAAATCACAGCACAGCCTGTTGTTGGCTGAATTTACAATAGCTACCAGATTCCCATTACTCATCTACTGAGGATGAACAATGGTCGGTGCTAGTAAATGTATAAATAAATATATATAAAAAAACAAATAAATGCTCTGATGTACCTAGAATTATCTATAGTAATCGATCTCCCCACTGTCATTTCACTGTCTGTCTGGTAGTAACATTACTCTTAAAGGGGAACTACCACCCCGCAAAAACTTAATCTTATTTAAGTCTTCATCTGGCGACTAGCTGCGTAGTAGCGCTAGTCACCAGAAATACTACCTGGTTTAAAAGATTTTCTACTTACTCTGAGGCGGACAGTAGCAGGAAGCACGGACATCTTGCCATAGTGACGTCCGTGCGCCTGCGCTGTCAATCCCTTTTGGAGCCGGCCGAAAAACTCGAAAATCTTTTAAACCAGGTAATATTTCTGGGGACTGGCGCTACTAAGCAGGTAGTCGCCAGATGAAGACTTAAATAAGATTACGTTTTTGCGGGGTGGTAGTTCCCCTTTAACTTATTGGAATCCCTTGACTATCCATTCTGGATTCAGAGGGTTAAAGCAGGTGACCTGCAATTAAGCTACAGCTTCCTCCTCCTCTCCCATTAAAGGGATAGTGTTGCCAGTTTTTCCCAAACATTAATCTTGTAGGTATTACAAAATAAAACTAAATCCCCCCAGTCCCATCTCTCAAACCTTTATGGTTTGAGAGATATTCGGGACTAAAGATCCCCCCTCCCTCCCCTTTCCCTTACATCAGTGCTCTAGCTGACTGGTCCCGGGTCAAGTGGAGGCTCTTCAGCAGAGCCGAGATCGCGTTATTGAAAAAGAAATCCTTCACTGGAACGGTCTACAAAGTGTGCTTGCAAACCAAGCACACTTTGTTGTCACAGCTTACCTTGTTTCCAGCCATGCCACTTCAGCAACTCTTGTCGTCGGTCCATGCGTCATCTGCAGGCGTGAGTCAAGTATACGCTTCCTTATACTGATTGCAGGCGTGACTCAGAATTCTCGCTACCTCGGATCAAGACTTTGAGTTCCTGTTCCTGCTCCTGTTCTGTTCCATTTCCAGGTTCCTGCAGAGACTACCAGTGGCTTAGGCCTAGTCTCTAGTAGAGTGGTCCTCCATGGCAGTTTACTATTTCTGATAGTAGCACTTGCTGGCTGTGAGCCTCTCTTTGCACCTTCTTTAATTGCATTTTACTATACCATACTAACTCCTGTACTTCTCTTGGGAACCGTGACATTTGTAGACTGTTCCAGTGAAGGATTTATTTTTCTCTCTCACGATCTCGGCTCTGTTGAAGAGCCACCACTACAATATCCAGGTGCACAATCACAAAGTAGTATGCGAAAGAAAGAAAGAAAGAAAGAAAGAAAGAAAGTTGGAAATTGACTATATATATATATATATTTAGTTTTGAAGGCCTGTGTGCATGGGCCAAAGTGTCACCCAGTGGCCTCGGCTGCTGCCCCGGAGCCAGGAGCGGAGACAGGCAGTGGGTCGTTCGGAGTGCCCTGCTCCGGATCAGCCATGCCGCCACTCTGACTGGAGGATGGCACGTTCGGCCAGTCTCTGGTACGCATGACTGCGCCATTCCATCAGTCTCTACTGCGCATGTGTGTGTTACGCATTGAGGGAGCAACGCATTCTAACAAATTATATATGTTGATATTATGTGGTATATATATATATATATATATATATATATATATATATATATATATATATGCACTCACTGTTCAGGTGATATCAAGGTGACCTGGGTGCTCATCAATAAGGAACGATATTCATAAACAGTAGAATTTGTAGAAAGCAGTCACAGGAATGTTTTTTAAGTGAAGAATATGTGGTTTATTCAATCAACGTTTTGGCCAACACTCGTGGCCTTTATCAAGATATCACCACAGTGTACACAGAAAGTCTTTATACCCTCAGATCAACCCCACTTTAATAATTAGCGCCAAGGTAGCGTTCATCACGCAAAGCCTGACGGCACCAATGAAAGTACAGTACCTCCGAATATGCACATATTAACAACATAAACCAAAAACACCAACAATGTGTATGTGGAAATTGAGTGGAAAACTCAGATTAAGACAAATAGAGAACATACATGATATGGCGTATTCATAACGGTAAAAGAAAACATCAGTGAAATGTACAGCAAAAACATCGCAACTACGATGTGCAGTAGATATCAGGTGTATAACTGCTGTAACATGGTAATAATAAGTCGTCCGTTCATTCAATGTATAATAATATCACATAAGAACATATTTATAAGGCCTATTGCATCCATGCTCACAGACCTCAGATAGCTGCTGTTCCGTGGCTTCTGTTGCATTGCGACGCGGAGCGCATCGGATATAAAGCACAAGCGTATGGATGCGGTCACAACATACCAAGATTGAAACTAATGTAGCTGTTTGAACAAGACAGTGTATTAAGAAACATGTGAACACACTAAGTGTAAGGGCAAACACAATACCATCAAATACTATTATGTCTTAATGCGGTTATTATTCCACTCGTATGGAGAAAGGAACTGGTGTATAACTCTAATCCTCATGTCTGAACATGCAATTCGGGTTAATCTAACATAAGTGTTAGTTAGCATGTGTAATCAGAACATGTCTCAAGACTGCCATATGTGTTATAATATATCCTGATTACCAGATAGTATTAAATCGAATATTCCCCAAAGGAGGATTACATATAATGTGTGAATCACATACAGTGGATAAAGTATGGCAGATATTAGAGTCAACAGAATGCTCTATAGACTAGCAGTTAAACTCTAGGCTTAGCCAATATATCTAGTCAAAAGGTTAAGAATCAAATTACAGGACATCAACACACATAAGTATATGCAATTGGTAGTATTAACACATCGTATTGCAAAGAAACAATATGTATATAGATCATAACATTGGTATCTTGATCATCCATAGTTCATCAATCCTAGTTATAAATCATCCAATGTCCAAACCAGTGATGTAGATGAAGTTGTTACAGTTAATAGAGTCACAAAGTCATGAAGAAATCAAAAGTCACATGTCAAGCAAACACACTTACACATACCTTGTTGTTGCTTCCTATTATGCTGGTAATTCAAAGCCCAGGACCATACCTTTAATTTCCATGTTGGCTCTAGCATGATGTTAGGTTCCAACTAGTGATGATCGAGCACCCCAATGCTCGGGTGTTCGGGTGCTCTGACCGAGCGCCCCCGGAGGCTCGAGTGCTCGGCCGAGCACCCGAGCCCCATTGAAGTCAATGGGAGGACTCGAGCATTACACCAGGCACCCCCTGCTCTGATGAGGGGAGGGTGCCTGGTCCATAGGAAAAGGGCAGAAAATGATGGAAACACCACAGAAATGGTTCAGGGACAGCATAGGGAGGATGTCTGGATGCATCTTGGACTCCAACATCGCTGCTGGGAACGATGTTTCGCCCGTAGTACGCCATTTTTACAGACTGACCGTAAAACACACAAAAAGGAAGATAAAAACGACTTTAGGCGAAAAATTGTTACCAAACAGTATTTGCTGTATATTTACTTGTATATCATCTGCAAATTCTGCAAAAAATGTCCTCGATTTTTCGGAACTGGGGCCATGATTAAGAGGGAAACGTGCGCAGAGGCAAATTCTGCAAAAAATTTCCTCGATTTTTCTGAACTGGGGCCATGATTAAGAGGGAAACGTGCGCAGAGGCAAATTCTGCAAAAAATTTCCTCGATTTTTCTGAACTGGGGCCATGATTAAGAGGGAAACGTGCGCAGAGGCAAATTCTGCAAAACATTTCCTCGATTTTTCTGAACTGGGGCCATGATTAAGAGGGAAACGTGCGCAGAGGCAAATTCTGCAAAAAATTTCCTCGATTTTTCTGAACTGGGGCCATGATTAAGAGGGAAACGTGCGCTGAGCCGACCATCTAAAACATTATGGGTGAGGGTCTGCTGCGGAGCTGACCATCCTAAACATTATATGTGAAGGCCTGCTAGTGAGCTGACGCTATAAAACATTATATGAGAGGGCCCGCTAGAGAGCTGACCCAATAAAACATTATATGAGAAGGCCCGCTGGTGAGCTGACCTATACAAAAATTGTCAAACAGCGCCCGCTGGTGAGCTGGCCCTATATAAAAATTATATCACAGGGCCCGCTGGTGAGCTGGCCCTATATAAAAATTATATCACTGGGCCCGCTGGTGAGCTGGCCCTATATAAAAATTATATCACTGGGCATATGGAAGAGAGTCAACCATATACCCGTTTTTTGGGTGGAAGGGGTGAATGGGAATACAGAGTATTCCCATCATTGTAAATAACATATCTAAAGTGACTTTATGTTCCCCCGGGGCTTTCCTCCAGTGGAGTGGAGAAGTCAGGGGAAATCCAGGCCTTGTTCATTTTTATAAGTGTCAACCTATCAGCATTTTCGGTGGAAAGGCGGATACGCTTATCTGTTATGATGCCACCAGCAGCACTAAATACCCGCTCAGACAGAACGCTGGCGGCAGGGCAGGCCAGCACCTCCAAGGCGTAGAGTGCCAGTTCATACCACGTGTCCAGCTTGGACACCCAGTAGTTGTAAGGCACAGAGGGATCATGGAGGACGCTGACACGGTCTGCTACGTACTCCTTCACCATCTTCCAAAACTTTTCCCTCCTTGTGACACTAGGCTGCGCATCAGGGTGAGGGTGCTGGCGGGGTGTCATGAAGGTGTCCCACGCCTTGGAGAGTGTTGCCCTGCCTTTGTCGGAACTGCTGTGTGCTCCCCTTTTCTCCCCTTCTCAGTTGGCCAAGGTAGCACGTACTCTGCCGCCAGCGTTGTCAGATGGAAAATTTTGGAGCAATTTTTCGACAAGAACCTTCTGGTATTGCACCATTTTGCTTGTCCTCTCCACCGGAGGAATGAGAGATGAGAAATTCTCTTTGTAGCGGGGGTCCAGAAGGGTGAACACCCAGTAATCCGTGTTGTCTAAAATGCGTATAACGCGTGGGTCACGGGAAAGGCAGCCTAACATAAAGTCAGCCATGTGTGCCAGAGTACCAACAGGCAAGATTTCGCTGTCCTCACCAGGAGGATGACTCTCAATCTCCTCATCCTCTTCCTCCTCTTCTGCCCACCCACGCTCAAGAGATGGAACTAAAGTTCCATGGCTACCCTCTGTAGCGGAGGCAACCGTGTCTTCCTCCTCCTCCTCCTCCTCCTCCGCCTCCTCCAATTGTCGCTGAGAAGACGAAGTGAGGGTGCTCTGGCTATCACCTTGTGTAAGCTCTTCCTCCCGCATTTCCACCTCTTCCACATGCAAAGCGTCGGTTTTAATTGTGAGCAGCGAGCGTTTCAGTAGACACAGAAGTGGGATGGTTACACTGATAATAGCGTTATCGCCGCTCACGTTCTGTGCCGATTCCTCAAAATTGCGTAAAACCTCACAGAGGTCTGACATCCATTCCCACTCCTCACTTCTGATTAGAGGAAGTTGAATGGAGAGGCGACGACCGTGTAACAGCTGGTACTCCACTACTGCCCTCTGCTGCTCACAAAGCCGGGCCAACATGTGGAAGGTGGAGTTCCAGCGCGTGCTCACGTCACACAGCAGCCGGTGAGCTGGCAATTGTAAGCGCTGCTGCAGCTTCAACAGGCCGGCTGAAGCTGTTGATGACTTACGGAAATGTGCAAACACGCGGCGCACCTTGGTCAAGAGATCATGCAAATTGGGGTAGGTTTTTAGAAATCGCTGAACCACTAAATTAAATACATGCGCTAGGCATGGTACGTGTGTGAGCTTGCCGAGCTCCAAAGCCGCCACCAAGTTATGCCCATTATCACACACAACCATGCCTGGTTGCAGGTTGAGTGGCGAGAGCCACTGCTCGGTCTGGTGACTAATCCCCTGCAACAGCTCTGAGGCCGTGTGCTGTTTGTCCCCAAGGCAGATCAGCTTCAGCACGGCCTGTTGACGCTTCCCCACTGCAGTGCTACACTGCTTCCAGCTACCGGCTGATGGGTGAGTGGCGCTGCGCGCAGAGAATTCGGAGGTGGAAACGGAGGAGGAGGAGCCAATAACGTAGGTGCTGGCGGAAACCCTGATGGAGGTAGGGCCCGCAATCCTCGGCGTGGGTAGCACCTGTGCCATCCCAGGGTCCAAGTCGCTCCCAGCCTCCACGACATTCACCCAGTGTGCCGTCAGGGAAATGTAGCGTCCCTGGCCACAAGCACTTGTCCATGTGTCAGTCGTTAAGTGGACCTTCCCAGTAACTGCGTTGGTCAGGGCACGGGTGATGTTACGGGACACATGGTGGTGTAAGGCGGGGACGGCACACCGGGAAAAGTAGTGGCGGCTGGGGACTGCGTACCGAGGGACAGCTGCTGCCATCAGGCTGCGGAAGGACTCAGTCTCCACAAGCCTAAATGGCAGCATTTCGATGGCCAGTAATTTGGAAAGGTGTGAGGTTAGTGCTATGGCCTGTGGGTGGGTGGCTGGGTATTTTCGCTTGCGCTCAAATGCCTGGGATAACGACATTTGGACGCTGCGCTGGGACAGGGAAGTGGATGTGGTCGCTGATGGTGCTTCAGATGGTACAGGTGCAGGGCGGGAGGTATGCGGGCCTGCGCCTTCGACAGGCGATTGGCCGGCACCGAAAACAGGGGAAGAGGAGGCAGTGGTGTGGCCTGCAGACACAGATTGGCGATCCGGGCGTTCCTCCCACTTATTACGGTGCTTGGATGCCATGTGTCGGATCATGCTGGTGGTGGTGAGGTTTCTAGTGTTCATGCCTCGGCTCATTCTGGTGTGGCACAGGTTGCAAACTACAATTTTTTTGTCGTCCGCACTTTCCTTAAAAAAACGCCATACCGTGGAACACCTAGCCCTTGGCAAGGGAGATTTACGCAAGGGGGTGCTCCGTGGAACATTTGCGGGCCGGTTTGGTGCGGTCCGCCTTCTTTCTGTAGCCACACCACTGCCTCTTCCAGCCTGTTGCGGTGCTGCAGATGGCTCACCCTCAGGACTGCTGTCATCGCTCGGCTCTCCACCTTCCCAGGTGGGGTCAGTCACCTCATCGTCCACCAAGTCATCCTCCACTTCCTCACTCTGATCATCCTCCTCATTTCTTGATCCCACCACATACTCAGTCATTGACAACTGTATATCATCCTCCTCATCAAGGTCTTGAGACAGTAATAGTGGTTGATTTGATGGCAACTGTGTCTCATCATCATCATCATCCACTTCCTTTGACCTTAAATGCCGTTCACCTCTGTCATCTTCTTGTGATTGGGTACCCTCTAGAGGTTGTGAATCAGGGCACAAGATTTCATGTTCCTCTGCAAGCGTGCTTGGAGAGAGGTTCAAATTAAGGATTGGTGATGAGACGAGCTCCTCACTATATCCCAGTGTGGGATCACTTCTTTGACCAGACCCTCTATGGTGGGAGGAAGGATGATCAGGGTGAGGATTATGTTGACCAGACTCTTGGCTACTGAGAGTGGACTTGGTGGAAGACAGGGTGGTGCTTAACCGACTGGAAGCAGTATCAGCTGAAATCCAACCGACCACCTGTTCGCAGTGGTCTGACCTCGAGAGTGATGTCCTGCGACGCCCTGTAAACTGAGACATGAAGCTAGGTATGGTGGATGTCTTTCTTTCTTGTGCTCTGGCACCAGGCACAGTTTCTACGCGTCCTGACCCGCGCCCTGAACTATCAGGATCACGTCCACTTCCCCGTCCCTTTTTACCCGCCTTCTTCATATTACACGGAATATGTGCTGCAAATCTGCAACTTTGCACACTAAGCAGAATGTGCTGCTTATCTGCGGCTAGGCACAGTGAACAGAATATGTGACTTTTATTTTTAACACTTTGCACACTAAACAGAATGTGCTGCTTATCTGCGGCTAGGCACAGTGAACAGAATATGTGACTTTTATTTTTAACACTTTGCACACTAAACAGAATGTGCTGCAAATCTGCAACTTTGCACACTAAACAGAATGTGCTGCTTATCTGCGGCTAGGCACAGTGAACGGAATAAGTGACTTTTATTTTTTACACTTTGCACACTAAACAGAATGTGCTGCTAATCTGCAACTTTGCACACTAAACAGAATGTGCTGCTTATCTGCGGCTAGGCACAGTGAACGGAATAAGTGACTTTTATTTTTTACACTTTGCACACTAAACAGAATGTGCTGATAATCTGCAACTTTGCACACTAAACAGAATGTGCTGCTTATCTGCGGCTAGGCACAGTGAACGGAATATGTGACTTTTATTTTTTAAACTTTGCACACTAAACAGAATGTGCTGCTTATCTGCAACTTTGCACACTAAACAGAATGTGCTGCTTATCTGCGGCTAGGCACAGTGAACGGAATATGTGACTTTTATTTTTTAAACTTTGCACACTAAACAGAATGTTCTGCTAATCTGCAACTTTGCACACTAAACAGAATGTGCTGCTTATCTGCGGCTAGGCACAGTGAATGGAATATGTGACTTTTATTTTTTACACTTTGCACACTAAACAGAATGTTCTGCTAATCTGCAACTTTGCACACTAAACAGAATGTGCTGCTTATCTGCGGCTAGGCACAGTGAATGGAATATGTGACTTTTATTTTTTACACTTTGCACACTAAACAGAATGTTCTGCTAATCTGCAACTTTGCACACTAAACAGAATGTGCTGCTTATCTGCGGCTAGGCACAGTGAACGGAATATGTGACTTTTATTTTTTACACTTTGCACACTAAACAGAATGTTCTGCTAATCTGCAACTTTGCACACTAAACAGAATGTGCTGCTTATCTGCGGCTAGGCACAGTGAACGGAATATGTGACTTTTATTTTTTACACTTTGCACACTAAACAGAATGTTCTGCTAATCTGCAACTTTGCACACTAAACAGAATGTGCTGCTTATCTGCGGCTAGGCACAGTGAATGGAATATGTGACTTTTATTTTTTACACTTTGCACACTAAACAGAATGTTCTGCTAATCTGCAACTTTGCACACTAAACAGAATGTGCTGCTTATCTGCGGCTAGGCACAGTGAACGGAATATGTGACTTTTATTTTTTACACTTTGCACACTAAACTGAATGTTCTGCTAATCTGCAACTTTGCACACTAAACAGAATGTGCTGCTTATCTGCGGCTAGGCACAGTGAACGGAATATGTGACTTTTATTTTTTACACTTTGCACACTAAACAGAATGTGCTGCTAATCTGCAACTTTGCACACTAAACAGAATGTGCTGCTTATCTGCGGCTAGGCACAGTGAACGGAATAAGTGACTTTTATTTTTTACACTTTGCACACTAAACAGAATGTGCTGCTAATCTGCAACTTTGCACACTAAAAAGAATGTGCTGCTAATCTGCAACTTTGCACACTGAACAGAATGTGCTGCTAATCTGCAACTTTGCACACTAAACAGAATGTGCTGCTAATCTGCAACTTTGCACACTAAAAAGAATGTGCTGCTAATCTGCAACTTTGCACACTAAACAGAATGTGCTGCTAATCTGCAACTTTGCACACTAAAAAGAATGTGCTGCTAATCTCCAACTTTGCACACTAAACAGAATGTGCTGCTAATCTGAAACTTTGCACACTAAACAGAATGTGCTGCTAATCTGCGGCTAGGCACAGTGAACGGAATATGTGACGTTTTTTTTTTAAACTCTGCCCCCCAAAACAAAATATATCTGCTGCCCCCACACACAATAGTCCTAAAAAGGACTTTTGGGTCTTTTTGTTGTTCAAACGCACTTTTTTTCTGCCTATACTGACTTTCCCTTCCTATCCTCATCTCTCCCTGGCTAAGACTGAGCCGAACTCGCTGGTCAGGTGCTATACAGCACCCGATCACGGGTTCTGGCCAGCCAATCAGTGTAATGCCAGCAGCCAACATGGCTGCTGGCATTACACTGATGTCAGAGCCTCCCCGCATGTTTATTGGCTGCGCAGCAGCCGCGAAATGTGCGGGGAGGAGACCCGAACATGGCGGGCGAGCACATGCGGTACTCGTACGAGTACCGCCATGTGCCGAGCAGAGCGATGCTCGAGCCGAACCGAGCTTCGGCCGAGCATGCTCGCTCATCACTAGTTCCAACCTCTTCATGTACTGTTTTTCCTCCTGGAGTGTGGGTCAGCGGCATCATATTTGTAATCCGCAAGAGAGACATAGTAATCATACGGATCACATGGTGATTGGGATCATCAATATAGACGTTCCCATTGCAAAGGATCCAAAAGCATATCATGCCCCACGATGTCCATCGCAGCAAATAAATCACATCTTGATATACAATCTTTGTGTCAGTGCCGTCTTTGATCCTAATGGGTCATCCAAGCTGGTCGCCAAGGTAGTGTTATTTGCGTGCATAATCGATTGCTTGATTTCTTGGTGTTAATAAAAGCAGGTGTAGAAAACCATTTGGTTCATCCCTTTTGGAGAAAGGGTTTGTAGTTTATAAATCCACTTAAATTATTTTTGATGTAGAACTCTGGATCGATCTCCCCCTCTTTGTAGTGGGGGTACGTGGTCAAAAGCCATACATTTAAGGGCTGATGGTGGATGTTGCTTAGTAAGCCAATGTTTGGCTACAGATTTATCACTTCTATTGTCAGCGTATGCTTTAATGATATTAGCTCTGTGATTAGCTATGCATTCTTTTAGCATAGTGGTAGTAAGTCTATCTGATAATCAGGATATATTATAGCACATATGGCAGTCTTGAGACACGTTCTGATTAAACATGCTAACTAACACTTATGTTAGATCTGGTATTTAAAGGGTAACTTGCCCTAGGAATATATACCTGTTAATGTGTTTAACCCCTTAGCGACCGGTGGTCCTGGGATGTTTCCGTCCCATAAGGACCGCATTGAACCACGTGGACGCGCCGGTACACGTGACCTGTCGCGTGTATCGGCGTGTCACTATGGGGCCTGATAGAGATCTCTCCGATCTTGGAGCGGTCAATTTCAGGCCCTATTTTTACTTACAGCGCTCCCGGTAGATCGCTGTAAGTAAAAAGTACGTGACGTACTATGACCGTCATCGGTCCTTGAGTATTTCAAGGACCGTGACGGTCATAGTACGGCACATGTCGTTAAGGGGTTAAAAGAAGGATTTACCTTGGTAGGTGTCTTTAATATAGTTGTTAATTATATGTATATGCTATTATTTAGTTGTTTTTGATCTTTCTTGTAGTCTGCTGTTGCTAATTGTTTGTTTAAAATCTGTAAACAACTTGTGTCCCTTACAATCCATTCATGTCTGTTGATGCCATTGTTTTCAGTAAGGAAATGTGAAGTTAACGACAACAACAAAAAAAAAAAAAGAGAATGTTTAATACATGCTTTACATAACCGTGCCACTAGATGGAGCTGATACTGGTGGGAACGAGTTCCAGCGTATGGATACAATGTGATTTAGACAGCCACAAAGCAATGCTTTGGTTATGTATGTATGTATATATATTTTTATTTATATACTGCTAACCTGTGTACTTGGCACTTTACAGTTTATGTTTAGTATAGAAAGGGTACAATAAGTGCAGTGATTAAGTGCTTATGTAGAAAATCATAATGGGAACACCAGGTGAGTATACTTACAAGCTCAGTAGCATGGTAGATGGAGCTTGCTGTAACGATAGCCCACATAAATGCCACTATGCAGGGAATCTTGAACGAGCTCCCAGGGGCAGCTGAGAGGGAGGTGGGAAGTCCTGTGTCGTTGTGCCACACATACAGTGTGTCACAGAATGCGGAAGTGGCACATTTAAAGTCTCCTTATCTTAAATAGTAGGTAGGTAAAATTAAAAAAATACCAATGCTAATGTAGTTGTAATTTAACCCCCTGGACAAAAGTTTTTCTCATGTGAATGTTCCCTTTTAAGACTGCATTTTGGTAGTCTGAAAACAATTAGAGACTTTTTACATATGCTAGCCTGTAGTACAAGGTTTTTAAGTGTATATAAAATACTAGTGTAAAAGCCTGTGTACACAAGCCAAAGTTTGTAAAACAGCAGAACTACACCTCCCAGCATTCTGTGCGTTTGAGCAGTGTCTACTGCGCATGACTGCATAGGACAAACATCTGCATTCGGGCAGTCTCTACTGCGCATGACTGCATCAGACAAACATCTGCGTTCAGGCAGTGTCTACTGCACATGACTGCACCAGTCTGCATTCTGGCAGTTTCTACTGTGCATGACTGCATCGGACAAACATATATCTGGCCTTTTATATTATAAGGATATCATTTTTAGGTGATAGGCTAAGTTCACACTGTCATTCACACAATTCAACTGCCTGTGTGAAAACTAGCAATGTAATCCCTGCATTCCCATAGTGGAAAACACTACAATGAAAATGTTTGTGTGAACTAAGCCTAAGTGTTTCATTAAAGAATATTAAAACATAACAAACACTGATAAAAGGGGAAGTCAACTCTCACTTTTTATTCAGAGGAATAGTGATTTCTTTATTCTTTTTCTACAAGGTCCTTATCGGAGAAGCAATAAAGATAAAATGAATGGGTGAGAGGAATGATATATGCCTCCTTTGCATCAGACATAACATATAAACATTTATACGTACCACTTTCCCATTAATTGGTACATTTTGATTCTTAGTCTTAATGATCATGGTTTAATGAAAAACAAATTATCATCACCACTACCTAGCAGCTTGTATAGTCCTGTTTGCAGTGTGACCCCAGCACCAGTTGTGTATGTTGTTGCCCATGTGAGAGAATCTTTTGCCTGGGACTGGGAGGTCATTCCATATATACACCACTCTTTAAAGGGATTGTAATGTTTCACACAAAAAAGCAGCTCCAATTAATCTTCATAGTATTTGGGCCATGGAGAGTGTTATTTCAATACTGTCAGAGTTGTAGTTCAAGAATAATTGATTGATAAAGTGTCCCACTCCCGCTCCTTTTGTCTAGTGTAAGCCACCTCCCCTCAGATGTGGAATCTAGTCCTGGGACCAGACAGCTCACAGCAAGAGACAATCTTCTTACTGTGAGCATAAGGAAAACCCTGCCCCCTTGACAGGTTTTTCAGGTTTTCCCTTATGCTCACTGAAGATTGTCCCTCTCTGTGATCCATCCAGACAGTCTTGCCGCTCTGAGGTGAGCAGTGTTACATCAGTAAAAGAGGTGGGAGGGGGATACTTTATCATTCAATTGCTCTTGAACTACAACTCTGACAGTATTGAAATAACGATCTCCATGGCCCAAATACTATGTAGATTAATTGGAGCTACTGTTTTTGTGAAATATTACTAGATCATAACCTAGAGTTTTAGGATTTCTAATTATATCATCTTGTATGTTGTTTAACCCTAAAGGACCCTTGATGGTCCTGGCACTTCATGGGTTGGCGAGCCATAAGGACCCATGACATGCCAGATCCTTCATGAATTCAGGGCTCCCCCGTGCTGTTGCATGCCGTTTGGGGAGCTCTGAAATGGATGTTAAAAAAAAAAAAAAAAAAAGGTCTGTCTTAAGTGCCGTCCTCATGCGTGATTGGACAGTCCTTAAGGGGTTAATCTCTTATGTTCTATGTTCAAAAGAATAGTGGTATAATTCTGGGATAAACTAAGTGCACCATTGGAGAGATATGAAACTCCCCATTGATTTAAATGTGGATTTTTGCCTCTTTAATTATAACCTAGGTCACTTTACCTTAAAGGGATAGTAATACTTTATTATTACTATCCCCCATATTGTAGATATTTGCAAAATGGTTTAATAGCCCCCAGGTTTGAGAAATAACCGATAGAGATAATGGAAGGCAAAGTCCCCCCCTCTCTCCCCCTTCACTGAAGTCAGCGTTGTACTGACTGCAGGGATATCCGGTCTGACTTTCATCAGGCGGCTCTGCAGCAGAGCTGCGATCGCGTTAGTGAAAAATAATTATTTCACTGAAACGGTCTTCTACGTGTGCTTGCAAACCAAGCACATGTAGAAGACCGTTTCAGTGAAATAATTATTTTTCACTAACGGGATCTCGGCTCAGCTGCAGAGCCACAAGCCTGTCGTACGACAGACTTCCCCTGCAGTCCGTACAATGCTGACTTCAGGGAAGGCTGAGGGAGGGGGGAACTTTACCTTCGGTTATCTCTCAAACCATAAAGGCTTGAGAGATGAACCTGGGGGATATTAAATTATTTTGCTAATATGTACAATATGGGGGATAGTAATAATAAAGTATTACTATCCCTTTAAACTCTCTCTTTAACTTTTTTTCTGAAAATCAGCCAAACGATAAGACAATTTTTTCTGAAAATCAGCCAAACGATAAGAAGTTTAATTTAGCCCAGGATAATGTTTATTTAAAAATTGTAAATCTGAGATAATGAGGATTAATCATAGTTGATATTTATTCAACTCTTTTCCAGCCCAGTACCATACATTGGTACTTGGTAATCAATCATCTTTGTGGGACAGTGTCAAAGGCCTTATTAAAGACAGATAAAAGTAGAAATCCATATAATATACAACTAAGGCACCGCTATGATTTATTATATTAGTTACCCATTAAAAAGAATTGACTATATTCGTTTGACATAATTTCATAAATCCATACTGCCTCAGATGTTGTAAGCAGATGAATATTTAACAACATTTTCATTTAATGGTATTTCCGAAAAGCAGATTACTGGTGCCCGAGTCTCTGGCCTGCAATTAAATGACTTAAAGGAGCAGCAAACTTTTTTTATGAAAACACATTTTATAGAGCTTTTCCTGCTGAATAAAACAAGGTCCCATTGCTGTCAGATGTGTTATTCAAAAAGTATACCAGTTTAAATAACCAGGAAGTGAATTTACTGTGATTACTTCCTGATAGTTCTAACTGACAAAAAGTGACAGGATGTTTCTATCACATTCTATGGAGATCTGTATGTCTCTGACATTCCTGACTTTCCTCTCCCTTAGAATCTAACAGAAAAACTAATTAGAATTTGACCACTAGAGGGCACTGCTAATGTAAAAAAACAAAACAAAAACAACACGGGTTTAATCCCTTAACGACCCTTGACGGTCATAGTACGTCATGGGTAAATCTGACTGAACGACCCATGAACGACACATGGAATTCCAGGCTTCCCCCGCGGCTGCACGCCGTTTGGGGAGTCCGGAAAATGAAGGAGCAATAAAAAAAATGCTCCGTGGTCCTTAACTGACCGCACCATGCCGATCGGCCGGTCGTTAAGGGGTTAAACTGTAAGAACTCTGGAAATATAAATATCTCGGCAGTGGGAGTACCCTTATTTTACTCAGTAGGAAAAGCCCTACAATATATATTTTTTTCATAAAAAAAGTTTACTACTCCTTTAAGACATGGACCAAGGGCAACAGACAGTGGAAATCAAACTGTTGTCTACTCAAACTATGCAAAAAGATAAAAGATATTTCTAATGTTTGATTTAGGCTATTTTCAGAGAGGCAACACCAACAGAGCAATGGTGTGTTGGTTTTGTTGCCCAAGCTGAAAGGTAAGATCATGAATTATGCTCTTTCACATGGGAAGTTGTCACCTTTCATGAATACACCAAAATCCAGCAAGCTTTGTTCATGCAGGAATGCAATAAATATTTGCAGTGATAAATAAAGGTAACTATATCATAAATTATTGTTTTAAATAAAGAATGACCAACATAAATATAGGTGATTTTGAAATATCTTCCAAAACCACATATGTGTTACAATCACAGTTCCATTTTAAGCAAAATAAGCATCAGTTACTTAGATTTAAAGGGATAGTAATGTTTCACAAAAACAGCAGTTCCAATTAATCTTCATAGTATTTGAGCCATAGAGAGTGTTATTTCAATACTGTCAGAGTAATTGAATGATAAAGTATCCCCCTCCCGCCCCTTTTACATAGTGTAAGCCACCTCCCCTCAGATGTGGATTCTGGTCTTAAGACCAGACAGCTCTCAGCAAGGGACAATCTTCTTACTGTGAGAACAATGAAAGCCCTGCCCCCATTAACAGGTTTTTCAGGTTTTTCCCTTATGCTCAATGAAGATTGTCCCTCTCTGCGATCCATCTCAACAGTCTTGCTGCTCCGAGCTGAGCAGTGTTACATCAGTAAAAGGGGCGGGAGGTGGATATTTTATCATTCAATTACTCTTGTAGTACAACTCTGACAGTATTAAAATAACTCTTCATGGCCCAAATACTGTGAAGATTAATTGGAGCTGCTTTTATTGTGAAACTTTAGTATCCCTTTAAATCTGCTACTGATGTTTTACATTTTCGTAATTGATTCATTATGGGTAGTAAAATAGCATATTCTAATATAATTAAGTATATGTTCCCCATCTATAAAATAAAGATGGGGAAAAAAATATGTTAACCCCTTAGTGATGCGGCCGGCACTTAATGCCCGCCGAACTTTTTTCCCCATTACTTACAATGACTTCCTGGACATACATGTACATCCTCTGTCACTAAGTGACAGTTTCTGCGGGACGTACATGTACGTCCATTGTTGGGAAGGGGTTAAACAGTGGCTGGTAGAGATATTATATACATGGATCATTGTAATATAGGAGATCCCAAAGGTCATCAAACTGAAGTATGAAGTGTAAATGAAGAGATCATGATATACCTGTGAAAAATATTCAGTTCGAAAAAGGTTAACCCTTTGAGTTCCAGAGGGGTTCCCAAAGCATTTCTGAACATCCCTCTGGCACTCAGAGGGTTACAGCAACATTAACCCTTTGAGTGCTCGAGAGGTACGCAACGCATTGCTCTGCAGTGCATTGCATACCTCTCCAGCACTTAAAGGGTTAATACTTCCAGATAATAAACCCCCACTTACCTTAATCTGAGCAGAGCATCTCGATGGCCGCTATGAATCAATTTGGTGCAGACTGGTTCCTCAAATTAATCTTATTATGTCTTCTGAGGTGGGCATGATTCTTTATCAAAATACTCTAGGACCCCAAACCCCTCCCACTGAATCATTCCTTTCTTGTTAACCCTTTGAATGCCAGAAAGGTATCCAACGCAATGCGTTGCATACCACTCTGGCACTCAAAAGGTTAAGGAGACTTTAGCGGGTGGATTTTGGGGTCTCAGAGACCTGTCCTAAAAGAATCATGTCTACCTCCATGGATCTGATATCCAGAGGGTAATCAGTCTATAGAAGTGATTCATTGTGGCATTATGATTTTCTTTCCAGTGGGGTGTTACTATGATGAGGTATTAATGTTCAGTGCAAGATACAGTGTATGAAAGAGACCTATGTTGTCTTGTAAACAAGACCACTGTTGTCACTATTTGTTGATAACTATTTCTGATATATGTGAATTGAAATTTAAGTAGCAGATATGCTGTAGGGCAGTGTTTCTCAGTTTCAAGAGAACAACTGGCTGCCTTCCTAAACTGACAAGGACCACTATTAATGTCAAAGCCATTTATGTCTATTTAAATGGATAGTAATGTTTCAGAAAAACATCAGCTCCAGTTAATCTTCATAGTATTTGGGCCATGAAAGTGTTATTTCAGTACTGTCAGAGCTGTAGTTCAAGAGTAATTGAATGTTAAATATCTCCCTCCCACCCCTTTTACCTAGTGAAAGTGCCTCCCCTCAGATGTGGAATCTGGTCTCTTGACCGGACGGGTCTCAGCAAGGGACAATCTTCTTACTGTGAGCATAAGGAAGACGCTGCCCCCCTTGACAGGTTTTTCCTTAAAGGGATAGTAACACTTCGTTTTAACTTTATTTTATTTTGTAGGCATTAAAAAAACATGAAGAATGATATAAGTCTTATCTCTCAAACCTTTATGGTTTATGAGATATTCACAAGCAAAGTTCCCCTCCCCGCCCCTTTTACCTAGTGTAAGCCATCTCTTCTCAGATGTGAGTCTGGTTGTATGACAGTACAGATAACAGAAGGGGACAATTTTCTTTGTATGAAAACAATGAAAGCCCTTCCCCCCTTGACAAGTTTTTCAGCTTTTTCCATTATCTTAATTGAAGATTGTCCCTCTCTGCAGTCTACCTGGGCATCTCCCTTCTGATCTGGTTGAACAGGGGGGGGTACTTTGTTTGTGAATATCTCTTAAACCATAAAGGTTTCAGAGATAAGACTTATATCATTCTTCATGTTTTTTTAATGCCTACAAAATAAAATAAAGTTAAAATGAAGTATTACTATCCCTTTAAGCTCACTGAAAATTGTCCCTCTCTCTGATCCAGCCGAACAGTCTTGCTGCTCTGAGGTGAGCAGTGTTACATCAGTACAAGGGGTGGGAGGGGGATACTTTATCAATCAATTACTCTTGAACTACAACTTGGACAGTATTGGAATAATGCTCTTTAAAGGGATAGTAATGTATCATAATAAAAGCAGCTCTAATTAACCTTCATAGTATTTGGACTTTGGAGAGTGTTATTTCAGTTCTGTCAGAGTTGTAGTTCAAGAGTAATTCACTGATAAAATATCCCCCTCCCGCCCCTTTTACTGATGTAACACTGCTCAGCTTAGAGCAGCAGGGAGTGTACAGGTAGACTGCAGAGGGACAATCTTCAATTAAGATACGGGAAAAAGTTGAAAAACCTGTTAAGGGGGGCAGGGTTTTCATTTTTCTCACAGTAAGAATATTGACAGTTGATTTGAGCTGTCTGGTTTATGGACTGGATTCCACATCTGAGGAGTGGGGGCTTACACTAGGTAAAAGGGGCAGGAGGGGGAAACTTTATCATTCAATTACTGTTGAACTACAATGCACACAGTAATGAAATAACACTCTCTATGGCTCAAATACTATGAAGATTAATTGGAGCTGCTGTTTTTGTGAAACATTACTATCACTTTAAGGCCCAAATACTATGAAGATTAATTGGAGCTGTTTTTATTGTGAAACATTACTATCCCTTTAAGCGAGAGGCCACATAAAACATTCAGTGACCAGTACTGATATTGGCAGGGACCGTCAAAGTCCAGGAACCGGTAGTTGCTGTTACATAGCAGTGATTCTTAGTTTCAGTTCTCAGGGCACAAAACCATGTGAGGTTTTGAGGAGATCTCTAATTAATGCACAGGCAGGTCGATAACAATGACTGAGCCACTGATTACTGACTTGTGATTAAGCAGGTATATCTTGAAATGCTGACCTGTTGGGGTGCGCCAAGAACTAACATTGAGAAACACTGCTAAAGAGAAAAAATCCATAGATTTTCTTGTGACAGTTGGATTAAGCGATCATTGTGAAGTATGTTTCCTAGGTATAAAATATATCTGTGTTAATTCCAGTGAAAAACAACATATGCGTCATACTCAGAACATCATTATTTTGTAGAGAATGCCACCTACTGTATTACAATAGCCTGTTGGAAGGGTATATGAGCTGCTGTGTTAACAGAGGACTCCTGGGCATTAGACCAACACAGATAAGACTTGAGAGAAGGCTGGGTGAGTAGGCGAACAGAGTGTTTGTCTATGAGAGCAGTGGACAACCTGTGGCTTTCTAGCTGTTGGCAGTTTCACTCTGCAGAGGTTTTTAATCCAGCCCCACAGATTCAGTTCTCAACAGCATGTTATGCTTTTCTGCTCTTTCTGTTGGGTCTAAAGTTCAGCTAATCAAATTGTGTTTTACATTTTACATCTTTACTAATGACATTATATGAATGAGGCTATAAGTACTAAGTGGTAAACCGCATTCATGACATGTTATATGTTGTAAACTGCTTAGACAAGAGATGAGTTAAAAGAATGGTAAAATGGTAAACTTTTATCATAAAATATTATATCTAAAAATCTAAGTGAATCTTGTTCACTGTCAGAGGGCATGGCTGAAAGGATCAGTAAATTTTTTTTATGAAAATATATATATTGTAGGGATTTTCCTATTGAGTAAAATAAGGGTACTCCCACTACTGAGAGATTTATATTTCCAGAGTTATTACGGTTTTAACCCATGTTTTTTTACATCAGCAATGCCCTCTAGTGGTCAAATTCTAATTAGTTTTCCTATTAGATTCTAATGGAGAGGAAAGTCAGAGACATACAGTTCTCCATAGAATGTAACAGAAACTGGCTGTTACTTCCTGTCAGTTAGAACTATCAGGAAGTAAACACAGTAAATTCACTTCCTGATTATTTTAACTGCTGTAAATTTTGAATAAAACATCTGACAGCGATGGGAGTGACCTTGTTTTACTCAGCAGGAAAAGCTCTATAAAATATGTGTTTTCATAAATAAAAGTTTACTGCTCCTTTAATAAAAAGGTAACCCGACTTAGGAGGAGGCAGGTTTCCTCAATCAACAGATTTGAATACAGAAAACATATCTCGTGGTGGGACATCAGGACCCCCAGCCCCTGATCTCCCAGCCGGTTCGGTTGATAGGTTTTCACAGGGCTGCTCTCCTAAGACTTGTTCTCCTCAGTGGCGAGAGCACGCACATAAAAACAAAGAGGGCGCACAATAATACAATAATGTTATAATATTCATAGGTATAAACATATAAAATTGGTTCTCCTGTGTGATTGTGGGCAGGCCAAGAATATTGGGCTGTGCAGACGTAGGGTCTCAGATTTTCAGGGGAAACAGATTGTGAAGCTTTGCGGCTCACTATCAAAATGTCACAGATTTGTGAGCACACATCAAAATCGCGAGTTTAAAATGTCACTTGCTTCAAAATTGCGTGTTTAAAATGTCTCTGCCGTCATTATGGTGGAATTAAAATTTTGCCATTTGAATTGTCACTTTTTATACAGATAGTAACAGTTAATATGTAAAAAATACATATTGTAGGGTTTATCCTCCTCAGTAAAACGAGGGTACTCTCACAGCTG
Source organism: Rhinophrynus dorsalis (assembly GCA_037306005.1). Classification (NCBI taxonomy): domain Eukaryota; kingdom Metazoa; phylum Chordata; class Amphibia; order Anura; family Rhinophrynidae; genus Rhinophrynus; species Rhinophrynus dorsalis. The sequence continues at coordinate 47,807,543 of CM074725.1, forward strand.
AAAGCTCTCTTATTCAAACGTTATTGAAGCTCAAACTTGAATTGTTTTAGGTGCAATATCTCAATGACCTGAAATGTCACAGTGGCGCTCTTGGTAGACCATTTTATGGGGGTTTGTAGTCATGAGCAGGGTTCTCCATAGGATGGTGTAGCAACAGCAACACTGTACAATTTCAGTCCATTGAGATACTGCACCTTAAACCAGTCATATTTGAGCTACAAAAACTTTTGAATAAAACACCTGTCAGCAATGGGAGTACCCTGGTTTTGCTCATCAGGATAGCCCTACATAAATCTTTTTTACATATTAAGTGTTACTATCCCTTTAAAACAGAATCTGACTTCATGCCGGCTTAGTAAAAAAACATATATTTCAATACAATATTACCTCCCTATACCCTAACAATTCCATCAAAAAAACAGCTATCCCAACAACATCCCATACCAGATAACATAACACTCCAAATCACAAGTATAAGTCTCTCAAACCCTGACAACTATGCACACAAACTACCATAAAAAACTACCATATCCCATCACCCCCTCCACACACCCCCTCAGAATATCCAAAATCCCTGTTAAAGGGATAGTAATGACTTAAAACAATAACAAGTATTATTGTAGCTAAGGAAAAAAGAAATCCATCTGTGCAAGTCCTATCTCTCAAACCTTTATGGTTTGAGAGATAGAACTTTTTAAAGTTCCCCTCTCCCTGCTGTCAGCTGTAAAGCTGACAGCAGGAGAATAGAGTCAGTAGACTCGAAGCGGCTCTTCAACAGAGCCGTGATACTGAAATCTAAAAAGAAGTACTTCATTAGAATGGTCTACAAAGTGTGCCTGGTTTGCAAGCACACTTTGTAAACCTTTCCAATGAAGTGGTTCTTTTTAGATTTTGATATCTCGGCTCTGCTGAAGAGACGACTGACGGTCCCCGACCAGGATCTCCTGCTGTCAGCTAGACGCTGACGTCAATGAAAGGAGAAGGAGAGGAGAACTTTAAAACATTCTATCTCTCAAACCATAAAAGTTTGAGAGATAGGACTTGCACTGATGTATTTCTATTTTCCTTATCTACAATACTACTTGTTATTTTAAGCTATTACTAACCCTTTAACAAACAACATGTAAACTATATCAAGTGAACCAGCAACACATACACTTGGCAGTACAATGTTAGATGCTGTTTTAACAAGATGGCATTTTTTAACAGCAACATTTTAAATGTGCTCTTTTGATGCCAGTGACATTTTATATGTGCCATTCTGATGCTCGACATTTACTACTTGCCAGTGCAATAGGATACCTAGCTTTGCTGCTTTGAGCCTATATAGCAATTTTGTAAAGAAAATACATTACTTAAAATGTTTTCTACTGTGTGGATCAGGTCTTATAGCCGCCTCATCCTCATAAGCAACCCTTTCCCCAGGTGATCATACCCAGACATTGTTTCTCCATAAATCAGTTTGCCCACTGTGCTTTATAGCTCCTTTCAGACTACTTATTTACATCAATCTTATACGTGAGTGTGTATCTGTGTATAATATAAATATGTATGTGTGCCTTTAACCATTTAAGGACCAGAGACAAGTGCAGTTCAATGCTTCACCATTTGTTAAGGAAGCGTCAAGGAAGGGACCAGATAGGGTGTGGCAAAGTAGGTATTGGTTGGCAGGGCAAGAATTTGGTTGGTCCTAGGGCAGCAAAAAGCTTAAATATGTTACTTTTATGTTCTGAGCGGAAAGTAGTTATTTCTTGCTTTCTGACCACAGATGTTGAGTTCCTGCTTTCACCTTTCCACAGCCAAAGTATCAATTCTTGTTATCTCTACTCTGGAAGAACCCTGATGGCCAGGGGAAATAGGCCTGCAGGCCAAATCCAGCCTGCTAGCCATATGTTGTCTATCTGAATTGAAGTAATCTTCTGAGCCAGACAACAATGGATAGAGCTTTGGGTGGAGTCATTAGTATCAGAAAAAGGGAAGTGGTCATGCCACTCTACAGATATCTAGTTAAAGGGGAACTACCACCCCGCAAAAACTTCATCCTAATTAAGTCTTCATCTGGCGACTAGCTGCTCAGTAGCGCTAGTCGCCAGAAATATTACCTGGTTCAAAAGATTTTCTACTTTTTCGGAGGCTGACAGTAGCAGGAGGCACGGACATCTTGCCATAGTGACGTCCATGCGCCTGCGCTGTCAGTCGCTTTTGGAGCCAGCTGGAGGCGCACGGACGTATTTCTGGCGACTAGCGCTACTAAGCAGCTAGTTGCCAGATGAAGACTTAATTAGAATGAAGTTTTTGTGGGATGGTAGTTCCCCTTTAAAGCTCACATAGAGTATTGTGTACAGTACCGGAGACCTCATCACCAGAAGGATATAGATACTGTAGAGAAAATTCAGAGAAGGGCTACTAAAATGGTGACTGGTTTACAGGAAAGTAAATATCAGGATAGACTAAAGGATCTGAATATGTATAGCTTGGAGGAGAGAAGTGAGAGACGGGATATGACAGAAACATTCAAATACATGAAGGGATTCAACAAACTGCAGGATGGAAGTATATTTCAAAGGAGTAAAAATGTTAGGACAAGAGGCCATAGTCTAAAACTAGAGGGACGCAGGTTTATACATAATATAAGAAAGTTTTACTTCACTGAAGGTAGTAGATAAGTGGAATAGCCTACTAGCAGAAGTAGTAGAAGTTAATACAGTGACAGAATTTAAGCATGCATAGGCATAAGGCTGTCTTGAACATAAGACAAGACCAAGGACCAAATTGGGTTTGAGGTTTTTCCAGTAGGAAAATGGGCAGAATAGATGGGCCGAATGGTTCTTATCTGCCGTCATATTCTATGTTTCTATTTGAGGAGTAATGGTGTGGTCATAGGTGTGGCAAGGGGTGCATACGATAGCATATCAAGGAGCTCCTGAGATGCATATCCGGCCCTGCATGCTTTTGTTAAAGTGAAACTTTCACCTTTAATACACTGTGTCTCATATGATTAGTATAGTAAAATGGTTTGCAGATTGCAGGGGGGGGGGGGTTTCTGTAAGCACATGCTTTATTAGATATTCACTCTCAAAATTAGACTTCATATAGCCACTTCTGCATTCTATGGTACAGGGGTAACGTCGCACAGTGGTGCAGGACTTCCTAGACCTCCAATTCTCCTCCAGCCTCCCTCCCAGCTCTCCCAGGGAGTGCGTTCACGCTTCCCTTTGTATTGATGTGAATCATGTCTATTGTAACAGCAAGCTCCGTTTGTCATTATACTGAGCAGGGTACATGAAGTCTAATTTTGAGAGCGAATATCTCATAAAGTATGTGCTTAAAGAAAAAGAAAAAACTGCAATCTACAAAACATTTTACTAGACTAATCATTGGTGACACGGTGTATTAAAGGTGAAAGTTCAGCTTTAAAATAAATTATTAAATACTGCAATCCATTGGTCTCTGTGTTGTGAGTTAAAAACTAAAACATCTCCAGTGAATTCCGAGTGAGCTGATTTCGCCTCCATCTATTGTACACCTCCGTCCCACCACTATCCTTTAGCTGTTAGACCAAACAAATTGTACTGCTTGCACCCCAGGTATAAGTGGACTGTTTTTTGAAGCTGTCTGAATGATCTGTGCAATAGATTGGATGTGTTTGAGGGAGAAAATGAGAAATTGCTTGTTGTCATGACAACATGAGATTTTTGAGCTGTTTACCGGATGAAAATCCTGCACAAGGATTTTAGCAAGCCACAGTATGCCCAATAATTGATGTTTAGAAGAACTAATCAGAAGAAAGACTATTTTTCCCTTTAACTGGTTGGTGCTTCAAGGCAACTTGGCATATGGAGCATAAGGATGCCCGCTAACGGAATGTGTCCTGGGTTTTACCAGCCTGCCTGCGGAATCCAGGAATGGAAATTGTACCTGAACCAAAAGCAGTATATACAAATACTACCAATTATTCAGCTCCTGTTTATTTAGTGGACTTTGACTGGAGTAGTAGCTGAATCACATGGTAACTTGAGCTCTTGAATTGACCATCTCAAGATATTTTATAAAGCAGCGGTGGACAACGTGATGCCCTACCAGGTGTACAGGACTACAGCTGGTAGTCCTGTACAGGACTACAGTTCCCATCATCCCCAGCCACTGGGAATGATGGAAGCTGTAGTCCTGAACAGCTGGAGGGCCCCATGTTGCCCAGTCCTGATTTACAGGGTTCAGATTTATTTTCTGTCTGTAAATGTTTTTTGTCACTTGACTACAGTGTTTAGAAATTCTGCTAGCCGTACCAGTCTGCATTATAGATACTTTTTGGGGATATTATAAAGGAGTTCTTGATGGTGATGTTTGGGTTAAATCTGGAGCAAACCAACAGCACTGTAGGGGATGAATAAAAACAATTCCCAAATTCCCTTTGATATTTTGGGATAAAACAATTGCACCCTGGGGGACAAATGCAAATTTGTTTGCATTTAACTGGTGCATTTAACCTCTTGAGTGCTAGAGAGGTCTGAATCTGAGGGGTTAATAACGCCCATTTAATTAAATGGGAATTTTTATTTGTACCCTATGATGCATTTGGTTTGCCACTATTGTGTCTTGGTAGTTGAAGCACATTCTATAGGACTATGTTTCAGAGCTTAACCATTTGAGTGCCAGAGGGGTGCTGCAATGCGTTGCATTCGCCTCTAGTACTCAAAGGGTTAAAGCAAGGGGCGGGCATCGTGATGTCTTACAGCTGTTGCCGGACTACAGTTCCCATCATCCTTGATTAATTAGAGCTGTTTTTATTATGAAACATTACTATCACTTTAAAGGTTTCTCTCACTGTTGAGATATGCTTTATTCAAATGTTAGTGCAGATCAAACTTGCTTTTTTTGAGTGCAGCACTCCCATGGTCTGAATTTTTATAGTTGTTCTGTAGCTACAGCATCCTATGGAAGGTTAGCTGAACATAGTTCATAGTAACAGCAAACACCATAACATTTCAAACCATGGTACTGCACCCAAAAAGTGCACGTTTAACTCTTTGAGTGCCAGAGGGTTACAGAACATATTGCTTATAGTTCTTATAGTTACCAACAAAATGGTTGTCGTAGATCAGTGGTTCTCAAGCAAAGTGCCACACTTTGGTATTCCATGGTTATCCACTTAGGGCGCTCTTTGGCAAAAAATGTGAATGTTGATTTTCAAATATATATTTAAAGAGAACAAGTCAGAGATGCTCAACTCAGCTCATGAGCTTGCAGGTGTATGCAAAAAGTTCACTGGGACTGTGTCCTTGTGCCCAGGGTGCAGTCTCTGAGATCTCTCAAAGGCATTGCTTAACATCCAAGGGTTAAACAGATGCTGTTTGATATTACTCTGGTTGCAGGTTGTCATTTCTTATATTTACCAACTAAATGGTCTTCGTAGATCAGTGGTTATCAAATAGAGTGCTGCAGCAGTTTGGTATTCCATGGTTATCCATTTAGGGTGCTCTTTGGCAAAAATGTGAATGTGAGTGTTGATTTTCAAATATACATTTAACCCTTTGAGTGCCAGAGGGGTGGGCCACGCATTGTTTTGATGATAAGTCCCTTCATCAGGTATTCCATTGTTGATTGGGTCCTTACTGCTGGACCCTCTGGGCTGTTTAACCCCTTAAGGACCATTGACGTGACAGGACCGTCATGCTGGTCCGGCACTTAAAGACCAGTGATGGTCCTGGCACGTCATGTACTTTTACTCACCACGCTCCTGTAGGAAAGTGGTGAGTAATAATGGGGACTGAAGTTGATTGCTCCAAGACCGTAGCAATCTCTATCAGTCCCTCGTTCGGAGTGCCGCCCCACGTGATCAGTCATGTGGGACGGCACGTCAAACTTTCCTATCTGGTCCTTAAAGGACCACACACCCCGGGACTGCTGGTCCTTAAGGGGTTAAGCACCGTTACATAGCTATATACCTTTGTTAGTATGATCAGACTAAGGCCCTTGGGCCATTTGCCACCCTTGCATGTGGTTAGTTTGGCCCTTCATGCAATTTATATTAAAGATATAGTAATGTTTCACAATAAAAGCAGCTCCAATTAATCTTCGTAGTATTTGGGCCAATGAGGGCGTTATTTCAATACTGTCAGAGTTTTAGTTCAAGAGTAATTGAATGATAAAGTGTCCCACTCCCACCCCTTTTACTGATGTAACACTGCTCACCTCAGAGCAGCAAGACTGTCCGATGGATCGCAGAAAGGGACAATCTTCAGTGAGCATAAGGAAAAACCTGTCAATGGGGGCAGGGTTTTCCTTATTCTCACAGTAAGAAGATTGTCCCTTGCTGTGATCTGTCCGGTCAAGTGACCAGATTCCACATCTTAGGGGAGGTAGCTTACACTAGGTCAAAGGGGCAGGAGGGGGATACTTTATTATTCAATTACTCTTGAACTACAACTCTGACAGGATTGAAATAACACTTTTCATGGCCCAAATACTATGAAGAGTAATTGGAGCTGGGTTGAACTTGATGGATGCAAGTCTTTTTTCAAACTTAGCTACTATGTAACTGCATACTCTACATGCATACTCTATAGTTATTCCCCTGCTTGCAGGGATTCACATGCCCTCTTGAAAATGACCCCCCATTTTACTTTCAGGCCCTGATGCCTTGCACCAGCTGTAACTCCAGTAGTTATGCCTCTGAGCTTAAAGGGATAGTAATACTTCGTTTTAACTTTATTTTATTTTGTAGGCATTAAAAAAACATGAAGAACGATATAAGTCTTATCTCTCAAACCTTTATGGTTTAAGAGATATTCACAAGCAAAGTTTCCCCTCCCGCCCCTTTTACCTAGTGTAAGCCATCTCTTCTCAGATGTGGAATGCAGTCCATAGACCAGACAGATAACAGCAGGGGACAATTTTCTTCCTATGAGAACAATGAAAGCCCTGCCCCCCTTGACAAGCTTTTCAGGTTTTTCCCTTATCTTAATTGAAGATTGTCCGTCTCTGCAGTCTACATGGACACCTCCCTTCTGATCTGGCTGAGCAGTGTTACATCAGTAAAAGGGGAGGGAGGGGGACACTTTGTCATTGAATTATTCTTGAACTACAACTCTGACAGAACTGAAATAACACTCTCCAAAGTCCAGATACTATGATGATTAATTAAAGCTCCTTTTATTATGAAACATTACTATCTCTTTAAGGAGCACTTCTAAAGTAACATACTAACAATCAAGCTGAATATGCTGTATATGTCTATTGGTATGGACTGGGGTATTATGTTTGTGCATCTTACTATAAAGTATTCCATGTAAATTGCTTTTCTTCATGAGAGCACCCATCTTACTGTCTCATTGGGGGGCGATGCACTAAGGTGTGATAAACAGTTGTGCCAGGGCCCAGCATCCCAGGGGTCCCCATTTAACCCAGGCCCAATACGTTCAGGTTATGCATCTATGAAAATTGTGTTGAGAGGCCCTAAAACAGAATTAGCACAAGGGCCCTCCAAATGACTAGTTACATCACTGCCTGCATGGCTCAGGAAGCTCCCAACCTGACATAAATGTGTCACTTGCTCACATCACGTTGTACCCGCAAGTCTCCGCACATTGCATTCCAGGGAGCTGGAAATGGAGAGCAGCCAGGCAGGAAAATTGTAATTTGCTGCTTGAACACCATGGGAGATAATTCCACTCATATTACGTTAACCCTTTGAGCGCCAGAGGGGTACGCAACACATTGCTTTCCCAAATGGGAGAGCCCTTAGTGCATGGGCTCCATAGATTAACATAGACTTTGGAGAAGTGATATCACTGGAGAAGTCATCTCCTCTTTATGTGTTTATCACACCTTAGTGCATCTCCCCCTCATTCCTAACAGGTGGGGAGAAGAGAGAGCTGTGAATGCATGAGTGGAGGTGGGAGACATTATACCTCACGACATTCCTCGACATTTGAGTGCCAGTGCTTTGCAATGCGTTGTGTGCTCCTCTGGCACTCAAAGGGTTACAGGGGATGTATCACTTCATACATTTTTTTTACCATAGCTTTTGTTAATAAAGTATTATTAGGAAAGCTGTGTTTTTTTATATAAATGTAAGTACTTTAAAGATATTGTATCTTCAATCTGTGCCGGTCAGAATAATGTAGCACACTGAATCCCTGGCAGACCTCTTGTTCACTTCCTAATTCTCCTCCCACCTCCTTCCCAGCTGCCCCAGGGAGCGCTTTCATGCTTCCCTTCAGTGTGGCGCGAATGTCTTCTATCCTTATATCAAGCTCCGGTTAGCATTATTCTGAGGGCAGTATAATGCTACCTGGGGCTTGATATAACGATAGAAGACATTCACACCACACCGAAGGCAAGAGTGAACGTGCTTCCTGGGGCAGCTGGGAGGGAGGTGGGAGGAGAAGAAGAGCTGAACTGAAGAGTCAAAATTCCATTATGTGGATGTGCATGTCACGGTTCCCAGAAAAGTTCAGGAGTCAGTACGGTATAGTTAAATGCAATTTATTGATAGAAGAAGGTAGGCAAATATATACAGTAGTAACAAGCAGATGGTTACAAGCCAGCGAGCACAGTTATCAGAAATAATAGGCTGCCAGGCTTGACCACAATGCTAGAGACTAGGCCTCAGTCACTGGTAGTCTCTACCGGAACCAGGAATAAAACAGGAGCAGGAACTGGGTCAGGAACAGGAACACAGGATTTTGATCTGAAGTGGAGGATGTACCGACGCACACCTGCCATCAGTAAGGAGAGGACTCTGACTCAGCCTGCAGTCAGAGAGGAAATAGATAGTTGACTCACCTGCAGTCAGTATCAGAGCTGGTCTGCCAGAGCCCCAGGTCCACACTAAGTTGGATGTCTGCTAGGTAAAGGAGCAAACGTAAGAGTAGTCAGAGCCACAAGTCAGCACCAGAGGGGCTAGTCAGACAAGCCAAGTCATACACAGTTCAGGTAGCCAGCCAAAGCCACAGGTCTGCACCAGGTTGGATGTCCACTAATAGGAATACGCAAAAGAATATTCAGACGGAGCCACAGGTCAGCACCAGGTTGGATGGAAGACTAGCCAGGTCATACACAGAGCCCAAGGTAATAGAACTGCTATGAACAACAACCTAAGGGCAACTGAGTCAGGACTCAGTCTGCCTTTTAAACCCCTCCACAGGAAGTAGGTAGGAGGAGCAGCTCAGAGGGAGGAAGTAGGTAGGAGGAGACTACAGGAAGCAAGCACATAAAACAGAGGACTGCTGCATGCTTAAAGCCTCGCGCCTGTAGATGACGCTGAAACTAAGGTAAGCTGTAACAGTGCACAGCAGAGAAGAAGCAATATTTTTAATAGTACTTACATTTAGGAAATAAAAAAAAACTTTCCTAATACTACTTTATTAACAAAACCTATGGTAAAAAAATTTATGAGGTGATACATCCCATTTAAAGGTGGGTGGAACTGCCAGAGATGGTGCTAGCCCTCTTCAATTGATAGCACAGGTAGTGTAAGGTGCTGTCTGTGATAAATAATAAGATATTAACACTCTGAGGCCTAGAAGGGTGTGCAGTGCAATGCTTCAATATGCAATGAGCTCACCTTGGGTCCTCGAGGGTTTAAGAAGGAGCCCTTCTAAAGTAAAACATACTAACAATCAAGTTGAGTATGCTGTATATGTCTATTGGTATGGACTGGGGTATTATGTTTGTGCATCCTACTATAAAGTATTCCCTGTAAATTGCTTTCCTTCATGAGAGGACCCATCTTACTGTCTCATTGGGGAGAGTTACACTAAGGTGTGATTAAACAAGTGATAAACCAGAGATGACTTCTCCAATTCCTATGTTATTCTATAGAGCCAATGCACTAAGATTTCCCAAATGGGAGAGCCCTTAGTGCATGGGCTCCATAAATTAACATAGACTTTGGAGAAGTGATATCACTGGAGAAGTTATCACACCTTAGTGAATCTCCCCCTCATTCCTAACAGGCGGGGAGAAGGGAGAGCTGTGAGTGCATGAGTGGAGGTGGGAGACATTATACCTCATAACATTCCAAATAGCCAAAGAGGGACATTTTTAATTTAGGTGGTGTTTCTGGGGGAATGGCTGGTGGGCAGGGCATTACCAAGAATTTTTAGGTTATTTCATGAGCTATTGACACATCTTTATATAAACAAATATATGATTTAGAGCAAGACGAAAGTATTTTATTTACACAGACTAATTTGTAAACTCATATACTGAAGTCTATACAAACATTAATGTGAGTTTTATTGCTCTGGAGCAATGTGATACACCTATATACACACCACACTGTCTGATCTCCTAAAAAGAGGGACATTCGGGGGGGGGGGCAAGTGAGACAGAGAGATTTGGGTCTCAAAGAGGGACTGTCCCTCCTAAAGAGGGACACTTGGGAGGACATGTAGATAGATAGAATGGCACGTCACTATCTGTTAGAGAGGAGTAATGTATGTGTGTCTGGGCGGGGGAAGATACCTGCAGATGAGGAGAGAGAACTGGTAGGAAGAATAGAGGATAGATAGGCAGACAGATAGATAGATAGACAGACAGATAGACAATATGGTGCTTCACTGGAGAGCATAGCGATGTTAATTCCTCTCCCATAAGCTGCCGGTGATGCACTCATGTCATTCAGCACTACTGGTCATGGAGATCTGAAGGGTGAATGAAGGAAGGAATGGGAAACATTTGAACATTGGAAACTCTGTTTCTATATCTTTCACATAACTACCTATGGTTAGAAAGCCCTTTACCCTAACCCTTTACTGCCTAGAGCAGTACATGCAACCTGCTGTGTTGTGTCTGTGTCAGCATTACTTGACTGGCTGATTATCACTGCACACAGTACCTCAGAGGTTCGATCACATATCTCCCAACATTTTAAATTGCCAAAGAGGGACACTTGTGCTTTAGGGGGTGTTGCTAGGGGCGTGGGTTGTGGGCGGGCATTACCGAGAATTTTTAGGCTATTTTATGACCTATTGACACCTCCTTGTGTAACCTAATAAATGACTTATAACAAGACCAAAGTATTTTATTTTCACATACTAATTTATAAGCACATATACTGACATTTAAACAAACAATAATGTGAGTTTTATTGCTGTAGAGCAGTATGATACACTTATATATACCTCATCAGTCTGATCTCCTAAAAAGAGGGACATCAGGGTGGGAAAGAGGGACAGAGGGATTTGGGTCTAAAAGAGGGACTGTCCCTCCTAAAGAGAGACACTTGGGAGGTATGCGATCGACATGTGAACAGCCTGCATGGTAGCCCCCATAGCCCAGACCTTTACTGCTGCAACTACCCGCCGACCATCTTTAGTTGCGTGTTTCATAAAAGCAGATTTATGAATAGAGTTTGGAATCTCATAACATTTTTTTAACTGATGTTTGTTTGAAGAACATGAAATGCAAATACAACTTGCTCCAGTTCCTGTTTGTGTATTAGAATTCATTTAACCCTGTAGTTGCTAGAGGAGCAGGCCACATTAAGGATTAAAAATTTCTTGTTCTTAAGTATTCTTAAAGGAGCAGTGAACTTTTTTATGAAAAAATATATCTTGTAGGGTGTTTCCTGTTGAGCAAAATAAGGCTGCGCCCACTGCTGATAGATTCATATTTCCAGAGTTATTACATTTTAAACCCATCTTTTTTTCACATTAGTAGTACCCTCTAGTGGTCAAATTCTAATTAGTTATCCTGTTACATTCTAATGGAGAGGAAAGTCAGTGAATTACAGTTCTCCATAAAACGTGATAGAAACTGCTGAGTCACTTCCTGTCAGTTAGAACTATCAGGAAATAAAGGAACAGTAAATTCACTTCCTGATTATTTGAACTGTTATAAGTTTTGAATAAAACAACTGACTGCATTGTGAGCGACCTTGTGTTACATAGCTGGAAAAGCTCTATAACAGATATGTTTTCATAAAAAAAATTACTGCTCCTTTAATTTCATCAACTAGAACATAAACTACATCCAACTTGATTTTATTCAAGTACTACATTTAACCTTTTGTGTGCCAGAGGGTTGTACAACGCATTGCTGCTAATGTAAAAATGCATTGCACACCCCTTCTGGCACTCAAAGGGTTAAGGCTGTATTTAGGAGCAGCCATGGAGTAAACCATCTGCAGGAATGGGAAAAATGCAAATTTCCCAAATTCTCATTAAAGTCAGTGGGGCTTATAACATGTAGTGTGCTAGAGAGGTATCCAGTGCATTGCAGAGCAATGTGACGGCATCCTCTCTCTAGCATTCATGGAGTTAAAAGCCTCATTTAAAGGAGCAGTAAGCATTTCCTGTTGAGTATAATACGGGTACTCCTGCTGCAGGAAGCATATTTCCACAGCTATTACAGTTTTAATAAGATACAAAAAATGAGGAGAGAGCCCACCAAAAGAAGGAAGGGTTCTCAATTATGTCAGCGCTTGGTGATCAGGGAAAGTACAATCACAAGGAGATAGATTGAAAAAAATAATAATAGTAGTATGAAAACATTCAAAAATACCAATAAATATAAATTCTAATATACCATCTGAAATCCTCCAAAAACAATGAATAAATGGTATAATACTAATTAATAACTTCCCACTATAAAAATGTGGGAATTCCTAAATACTCAGTCCAACCAAAAGGGAGAAGGTGATATCAATGGAGTCCTTCTAGGGCTAATTCAAGTATTGTACAGTTAATAAAATCTTCTTTGTGGAGGTATCACAGATTCTCACAATTTCTCCCAGCTTGTCTCTGGTGTCCACTGCCCCTCTGCACACTAGTGGATAGCGTGAAATTCAGACCAAAGGCTGTAGAACAGAGAAAAGAAGAGAAGAATATATTCTTTATTTTATATGTTTCTAAATGATACTTTTAAATGAGTCTATGCCCTTTTTACCCTTGACAAAGTATTTTTAACAATACGAAACGCGTTGGGTGATTTGTGTTAAGTATTTGGCATATGTTTTTATTAGAATACATGCAATATATAAATAAATATCTTTGGAACTTCGGAGGCTCTGGATGTACATGTATTGAGAAGCACTTTCCTGAATGTGGATATCAATTTGGATCTGGTAAGTGGCCTTATATAGTGGGGGTCACTGGTATATTTAATATACAGTTTTGTGCTCTTAGAGGGTCCTGCGCCCTTCTCTTCTTTTCTCCATTACAGTTTTAATGTTTTTTTTTTTTTGTTTTTTTGTTTTTTTTTTACAATAGCAGTGCCCTCTAGTGGTCAAATTCCAATTAGTTTTTCAGGTACATGCTAATGGAGAAGAAAGTCAGTGACACAGTTTTCCATAGAATGTGTTAGAAACTGCTGAGTCAGTTACAACAATCAGGAAGTAAATGCGCAGTAAATTCACTTCCTGATTATTTTAATTTTTAAAACCTTTGAATAAATCAACTGACAGCTGTGGGAGTACCCTAGTTTTACTCAGCAGAAAAAGCTCTATAACATATAGGTTTTCATAAAAAAAGTTTACTGCTCCTTTAAAGCACTAGACATTTTAATTTGTTTCCTATGGAGCAGCTGATTTGTTCCAGAATTGTTCATCTTTTATTTTCTGCATATATGGCCCCAGTGGCGTAACTACAGGGGTCGCACCTGTGAGCGGGCCAGTACACTCCAGGGGCCTGGCCTCTCCCTGCGACCCCTCCACCTGGCACCTGCAATCTCCCGCCGGCTCTCTAGTAATGCAGAGCGCTGGGAGATGACATAATCTCCCAGCGCTTTGCATTACTAAGAGGACCGCGTGGGAGCTCCAGGTAGGAGATGGGGGCATTGTGGAGGGGGCCAGTGTGGTGGGGAGGGGGGCCCGTGGCACTTTTTGTACCAGGGCCTGGAGGCGTCTAGCTACACCTCTGTATGGCCCTTAGTAATTTTTGTACATTTTGTGAGATCTAGTTATGTAATTATCACTATCCATATAGCCAGGTTAGACCGGTATCATTTTTTTTTTAATAACTCAAAATTCTCATAAGCCTTTCAGCATTGTTTGATATCTAGCTCTGGCAAGTAGAAATTACTTTGACATTTACCCAGGAAATATGAGTGCGTAATCATATTACATGGATTGGCACTGACTCATTTGAGCCATTGAGATAAACGCTCTGTCCAGTGTTCAGAAACAAGCCAATCTACTCTTTCTTGAAATGTAAGAGCCTGTGGATTGTGCTGGGTCGGGGCTGGCTTGATTAGAAATAAAGCTTCTGTCTTTGGATAGAAATCGGATTGCTGAGTGAAAATCTCCAAACTAATTTTCAGGACAGGTTTCAGATTACTTTTGGTTCTTTGTGGTTTCCTTTATCAATTTTACATTATTTATGCTTCCCAATCATTTTTGTTCATTGCACATCTATTTTTAAAGGGATAGTAATTCTAGCAATAAACAAGATTGATGAGTCTTCTTTATAATAAAAGTAACACATTGCACTATTTTAACCAACTTACATTTCTGTAGTTCATAAGATATTAAATGTAGGATGATTCCCCTCCCACCCCTTCTGGCCACGTCATGCTGAATCTATATTCTGGTCGGACAGATGGGGAGAGGGACAAACTTCAGTAAGCAGAGGGAAATCCTGCCTTCCTTCGTCAAGGGGGAGGGGTTTTCTTTATACTTACTGAAGATTGTCCCTCACTGCATCTGTCTGGTCCCGGACCAGACTGCAGATTCAGTGGGAGGTGGCCAGAATGAGCATGCCGGGGATCCTTCTACATTTAATATGTTATGAACTACAGAAAAGTAAATTGGTTAAAATAGTGCATTGTGTTACATTTATTATAAAGAAGACTCGGTGATCTAGTTTATTTCAAACATTACCAATATAAGTACAGGGGATTTAGAGGGTGGTGTGTGCTAGGACCTAGCATCCAATTATCCTCTAATTTTTAATGTAGAGTCCTAATTTTTTTAACTCACTATTTTTGTAAAAAATGCAAAAGTACAAATTTGTCACTAAACAATAAAATTTAAGATTGTAGATATTCTTATATACTGTCACCTGTCCATATTCTCACCTCGTGAGAATACATCTTGACAAGATTTGAATGACTGTCATTTTGTCAGTTTATGCAAATTAGCTTGTACTGTACAATAAGGAATATCAGGAGAGAGGGAGAGCAGTTTGGAATGTTAGTATCAGGAGAGAGAGAGAGGGGGAGAACAGTTTGGAATGTTAGTATCAGGAGAGAGAGGGAGAGCAGTTTGGAATGTTAGTATCAGGAGAGAGAGAGGGAGAGTAGTTTGGAATGTTAGTATCTGGCTGCAGGCCAGTACTGTCTAATTTGCATAAACTGTCAAAAAAACTAAACATTTAATTAACTGTTGTTTTAAATAATAATAATAATAAAAAAAAAAGAAAAAATGAAAAATAACATAACATATAGGTTATTTTAAAAGGCTTTTCAAAATCACCCAAGTTATTTTAAGGCGTTGGTCCGACATTAACCCTTGGCACTTAAAGGGTTATAAAAAGCAATATACATGCAATAACATCACACTGCATCACTGCCAGACATCACGGCAATATGTATTCTAAGTTGCAGGAACCCAGACAACAGCATTAGAAAGGGGGGCATACAACAAGAAGAGATGGAGGGATTTGTTATTGTGCTGAGAGGGAGAAATGTATTAGCAGCACTGCTTACCACGGTAATACATTACTCTGTACGTGTGATTGTATATCAGGCATCCTCTAGACTGTAAGCTCTCACGAGCAGGGCCCTCTGATCCTCCTGTTCTCCACATCTGATTGTACTATTTAATACCTCTGTATGTCTATTCCCAATTGTACAGCGCTGCGGAATTAGTTGGCGCTATATAAATAAAGAATAATAATAATAATAATAATAATATATGAAAGACTGAGCATGGCAGGGATATACGTTACAAAATGAGTATAAACAGAATTGTCTGCATGGAATGTTCTCTTTATGCATGAGGTATCCTAGCTTGGAAAGCAAACACAATTAGTTCATCATTGTACCCACTATTTTGATACTTATGAGAAATGTAAACACTTAAGTACATGTAACAGTATTCCGATGTGTGTGTGGGTTACTAGCAGTTTGATAAACGTTAGTTTATGTTCTTTTACAGGTCCCTATGTGGGGATGAGTGTGTCTCTTTAAAATAAATAAATTATATACACACACACACTAGCAAATGTTACATGGCATTGCCCATGTTGAATGTGAGGGATGGCGAACACATGAAAGGTCTCCATATGTTAGAAGAGATGTGGCGAATGGGGCAGTTTGGCCCCTCCCCTTCACCACAACGCTAGTCAGTGAGTAGGATGACCTCTGTGTGTTAGAGGCGATGTGGTAAATGGAACAGGGTGGCCTTCCCCTTTCGCCTCATTTCTAAAGTTTGGAGAAGGGAAGGGTGGGATCACTGGGCTGTGGCTAGTCCCTGCAGTGATTTTGAGAGCAGCGGCCAGGTGGGCTTAGCCCCAGGAAACTCACTGCAGTGATTTTGAGAGCAGCGGCCAGGTGGGCTTAGCCCCAGGAAACTCACTGCAGTGATTGTGAGAGCAGCGGCCAGGTGGGCTTAGCCCCAGGAAACTCACTGCAGTGATTTTGAGAGCAGCGGCCAGGTGGGCTTAGCCCCAGGAAACTCACTGCAGTGATTTTGACAGAAGTAACTGGGAGCTTTGCCCCCTGGCCACTCCTATCAAAATCAACACTCCAGTAAAAACTCCACCCCCTGCCTCCCCACGGCTAGCAGACAGCTAACCAAAAACACTTCTATCCTATATAATCCTCCTATATAATAATTTGCTAAAATGTGTGTAACGACGCAGTCACGTGCAGTACAGACTGCTACGTGTGATGCAGTCATGCGCAGTAGAGACTGCCCGCGCCGCGGCTGATACAGAGCTTTAGAGCGTCCAGCTCTGTATCAGCCGTGGCACAGGCAGTCTCTACTGCGTATGACTGCCCAGCGACCAGCTGGCAGTGGCACTGTGACCCATGTAATGGGCGCTTCAACTAGTATGTATATATGAGTTTAGTAGACATTAATGGGATAGTTCGTTTTATCTTTGTTTTATTTTATAGGCATTAAAAAACTTGAAGAACAATATAAGTCTTATCTCTCAAACCTTTATGGTTTGAGAGATATTCAGAAGCAAAGTTTCCCCTCCTGCCCCTTTTACCTAGTGTAAGCCATCTCTTCTCAGATGTGGAATCCAGTCCAGACAGATAACAGCAGGGGACAATCTTCTTCCTATGAGAACAATGAAAGCCCTGCCCCCCTTGGCAAGTTTTTCAGGTTTTTCCCTTATCTTAATTGAAGATTGTCCCTCTCTGCAGTCTACCTGGGCACCTCCCTTCTGATCTGGCTGAACAGTGTTACATCGGTAAAAGGGGTGGGAGGGGGACACTTTGTCATTGAATTACTCTTGAACTGCAAGCCTGACAGTATTGATATAACACTCTCCAAAGTCCAAATACTATGATGATTAATTAGAGCCACTTTTTAGTATGAAACATTACTATCCATTTAAGAAAACAATGGCTCTGACATGTGATCACTTGTCTTGCAATCTGATTGGCTTAGAGAGCAAAAAAAATGCTTCATGAAACACCAGTTTCACTAAGCATCTTTCTGCTCTTTCAAAACAGTTTCTTTTTTTTTTTTTTTTTTTTTTTTTTACGAATGCCCAATTTACAGAATTGTTTAGCTCCGCTCTAGTGAACAGATAATGTTGGCATTTATTCCAGTTAATTTAGATTTAAGTGCGTACTTGGTTTACACTGATTTGAATGCAATTTGAGTCCCCTTCAGTGAAATGACTAAACATATCTGCAAACCATATCATGAGACTGACGTCCTCATATCTATCACGTGGAGTCTGGTTATCAATGTGTCTAAAAAAAGCTCTCCATAACTAGACTCCATTAGACAATGCACAAAATGAGAGGTTCCTTTAATTTAGGAGGGACAGTCCATATTTGAGACCTAAATCCTCCTGTCCCTCTTTCCCACCCTGGTGTCCCTCTTTTTTAGGAGATCAGACTACCTGGTGTATTTATAAATATATCACATTGCAAAACAGCAATAACATTATTGTTTGTTTAATGTTTGTTTAAACTTCAATATATGTGTTTATACATTAGTCTGTAAAAATAAAATTCTTTGGTCTTGTCTTATTCAGTTACAAGAGGTACAGAGGTATCAATAGGTCATAAAATAACTTAAACATTCTTGTTAATGCCCCTACCAGCAGCCACGCCCCCAGGAACACCACTTAAAACACAAGTGTGCCTCTTTGTTGCGAGCAGGCACATGCACACATAGACACTAAGGGGGGCTTGAGCACCTGCCCTTTTTGTCCAACAAAAAAAAAATAAGTTGCCTCGCCGCCCGCACTAATCCCCCCACCGCCCAGTCAGATCTGTGCCTCCTTCAGGACAGACCTGTAGATGCTGCGGTCCCTTGTCAGCTCTTTCGTATAACAGAGCGCTGGGATATGAAGTCATCTCCCAGCGCTCTGCATAAAGAGAAGAGCGTGCGGGAGCTCCAGCAGCTACAGGTTTGTGCCAAAGGAGGCATATATAGACCTCTCCTGCCGCTGGACCACCAGGGAAGAGATAGGAAACGGACACTGGGGGCAATGTGGAAATGATGGGGCAATATGGATCTGATGGGGGGCAAGATGGAGATGATGGCAATGTAGAGATGATGGGGCAATGTATGTGAGGGTACGTTGGAGCTGATGGCAATATGGAGCTGATGGGGGGCAATATGGAGATGATGGGGGGAATGTGGAGATTAGGAGCATTGTGGAGGTGTCCAGTGGAGATGGCCAATGGGAGGGGGCGCTTCAGATTTCTGTTCCTACATGCTCCTGAGATGTAAATTCTTTTCTTTTTTTTAAATATATATTTTGAATAAATAATTATGAGAAGTGCACTTTTTTTCATTTGAGCCCCTGCCCCCCAAAATGTCTGTGTACGTCCCTGGTTGCAAAGTATGCAGCTTACTACCCCTGGCGTAGGCCATTCATCCCTCTGTCTGTAAGGTGTATGTCAGGTGCTAACATATAATTACTATAGAGACATGTACTAGTATTGTTTTGCAGTAGTCACGCAGCTGTAAAGCGAGGCTGAGATTGGCAGCAATAGAAATTTGATAGCTACAAAATGGCAGCTGAAAGATGAAAGCATAAAACTTAATTTTTATCATGTTTAACCCCTTAGTGACCCTTGACGTACCAGGACCGTCAAGGGTAAATTTGCTTTAAGGACCAGTGACGGTCCTGGTACGTCAAGTGTTAAATGGTAGCAGCGCGCCACCGTGCACGCTGCTACCATTCATTCCAGGCTGCGACTGAGCGGTCCAGTACCGGACCGTTCAGTCTCAGCCCCTGTCAGTTGTGCCAGGTCGTGATCGCTGCATCAGCGATCACATGTACCGGCATTCTAAATCAATGAATGAGGCAGTGCTACTTACTCCCTCTAATGTCTCCTCTCTGCCAATGCGTCCCTTACATCAAAGTAAGGGACAGAGAAGCAGAGAGGAGACACCTAGTGGAAATAAAAAATACAGCAGCTGGGGGTGTTAACCCCTTCACTGCTGGTGTAGGAGGATGGCTGGATGCAGGTCAATTTCTGACCTGCTAAATACACTTTTTTTTTTTTTTTTTTAAATAAAAACAACACACTTTTTTTTTTTTTTTACAAATAAAATATTTAATTAGAAAAAAAAACATCTCAAGAAACAAAATTGGAAGTGTGATTGTTGTAGAGCCATGTAATACACTTAAACACACCGTCAAATGTAATGAACAAAAAAGTGGGAAAATAGGGTGGGAAAAAGGGACATTGGGATTTTCACCCAGGGGGGACAGTGGCCACTTTAAACTGTGCATTTTGTAGGTATGACTGACTGGTCATACCTTTCATGCAGTCTCCATAAAAATTTAACCCTTTGCGCCCAATTGATCCCAAGAGAAAAACAAAAATGGTGGGTTTTTTACATTTTTTTTACCTTTTTCTTAAATTTTAGTAAAGTAAATGGTGGGTTATCCATATAAGTGGGGTATCAAAGGAAAGCCCTATTTGTTTGTAAAAAAACAGTACATAATTTATGGGGGTGGAATAAAAGCCTAAGAGGGAAAACACTGTTGAACAAAGACATAGTCAAAAAGGTCAGAATTGCTCCGGTCCTTAAGTCAAATCCACCTCTGATTTTCCTGTCCTTAAGGGGTTAAAGGAACACTAATACCTAGTAAAAATGTAACCCACGTAGCTTGTTATGGACAGGAAATCTTAAAGGTATAGACATTTCTTAAATATATAAAAAATAACTATTGTAGAGACTAAAATAAGAAATCCAGCGATGCCATTCCTATCTCTCAAACCTCTATGGTTTGAGAGATAGAGCATTTTAAAGTTCCCCTTTACCTCCCCTTTCCCTGACATCAGCATCTAGCTGACAGCAGGCGATCCTGATCCAGGGACCAACAAGCACCTCTTCAGCAGAGCCAAAATAGCGCAATTTAAAAATAAATACTTAATTGGAACGGTCTACAAAGTGTGCTTGGTTTGCAAGCACACTTTGTAGACTGTTCCAAAGAAGTATTTATTCTTAAATTGTGCTATTTCGGCTCTGCTGAAGAGCCTCCTCGAGTCAGCCAACAGGGATCTCCTTCTGTCAGCTTTACAGCTGACATCAGGCAGGGGGGGGGCTTTAGAATGCTCTATCTCTCAAACCATAAAGGTTTGAGAGATAGGAATGGAATCAATGGATTATTTATTTTAGTCTCTACAATATTACTTTTTATTTATTTAAGACATTACTATCCCTTTAAAGTGGACCTATTCTGTAGAGAGTATTGCAAACTGGCTTCAAGGAATGCTCCATCAGTAATGCTGCAGGTGGTTGAAAGGACAGTATCTTGTGTGAGTGTGCACCACAGAGGATGATATTATTGCTGTCAACATTGAATAAAAGCACATGGACGTTGGATGTCCACCCCCCTTCCGAACCACTGACCTAGCCATATATAAATAATCAGACACACACAATAGACAATGGTGGTCAGGCCGCAGCAATTTTATTTAATTAAATTATTCTTAAACCTAAAATTATATATACTAAAAACCAACATATCTTTCCAGCCTGATAAGTCAACTTGAAACTTAAATAACTAATCATGAATTCCTTCTGTAACCTCCATGTGACAAAATATTATACCCATAGCTAAGAACTTTCTGGATTTGCCCCGGAGACCCCGATTTTCACTCTGCATTACCAGGTCTCCAGGGCACAGTCTGACTCTCTGGAGGGTGGGCAGTTTCTTAAGAAACTCTGCCCATTTGTGCTCCTTCCCTGTCTGTTCCGCCCACTTTGTGCTCCTTCCCTGTCAGTTCCACCCACTCACTGCCCACTTGTCCTCCTTCCCCAGCCTGTTGCATATATTTTTGCAAGTTTCTGAAGCCCCACTTCCCAGTTGTGATTAGGCCCCTCCCCCTTTCGATGCAAATTGTGTCATTTGTCTTCCTCAATGTCCCAGGTATGATTATACCACACAACATTATTATTATTTATTATTATTTTCTTTTTTATTATTAGTATTGTTATTTTTTAAAGGGGGGAGTAGGGTTCAGGAGACATCCACGGAGCTTTGCCGGTTAAAAGGTGAGCCTGTGGGAAAAAACCCACCTATATATACACCTTTTTTCCTCCATTGCAGGCAACCTGGCACAAGGTAAGTTACCTTGGCCAATGGAGCTGCAGGGCAGGAAAGAAACATTCCAAATAAAACCTACATTTCTTAAAGGGGAAGCTACTCAATTATTTAAGCCTAATCTGTATTATTTAAATGTATTTACTGACTGACCTGAAATAAATTAAAAGGGGGAAAAGAGGGGGAAGCCCATCTCCATGTGGTTCCTCCCTTATTCAGTCCGGTCCCTTTCATACTCTGTACTGTTGTTTCCCTCTTACACATTACACATTGCTTTAGAAATGTTTTGATATTGCACTTTACACATTAACCCTTTTATTGCCAGAGAGATATCCAATGCATGGCTACCCTCTGACACTCAAAGGGTAAGTCTGTCTAGCATGTGGTATGAAAATACCTCCCTAGGCTGATATTCTGGTATTCCTGTCAACATTTAACCCTTTGAGTGCTAGACAGGTAGCCAACACATTGTTTACCAATGATTTGGATACCTCTCTGGCACTCAGAGGATTAATAAAAAGCTACTCACTGGTGTTTTTTCTCTCTCTTACACATTTTGAATATGGTTCTTGATGAATATTTTGATGTTGCAAAAACAAAAAGAAGCCTATGTGTTGTAATAAACATGTATTGTTTACCTACAAAACACTGGTTTTGTGATTTTTTCCTTACGGTCACCTTGTAATCAGGTCTTTTTTTCTTTCATTAAGATTGCCTGTTTGATGGACCTCTTATAATCTTGGTTGCCTTATATTCAAGCAAACATGGTATATGAATGATCTGTTTTGAAGTTTGTCTCTAGGTCACATTTCCCCACAGCATAAAATGTCCTTCAGTAGACCCGAATGGCTTGTAAGATTGCTAGTCTTATTTCTATTAGATATAAACCATTATCAGTGGACTCAAGAGCGACCAGATCCACAAAAAAAACAATATGGATGTACATGACTGCTGTGTGCAAGACAGTTACCTAGGTAACTCAATATATTAACACTGTAATAACCGCGATGTCCGGAGGTGGCCGACCCTAGAGGGCCACGGCACACTTCTGTGCATTCTGGGATCTCAGAGTGGCGTGTAGCCGTGCTGCAATCCCAGAATTCCATGAGGTACCAGGACCATCACTGGTCCTTAACATCAGGTGTGACAGTCCTAGCACGTCACAGGTCGTTAAGGGTTAAGCCACTTTATTCTTTTCTTCTTTTCCCCTTTAACACTTCGAGTGCCAGAGGGGTACGCAACACATTGAGAAGCAATGCGTTGTGTACCCCTTTGGCACTAAAGGGTTAATGCTCTAGTAAACGGTTCCTGTGTATTATTATGCTCTAGTATGGCACTGGAAGGTATAAGACAGAATGTTCCTAAATAAATGTTCCTGTCTGATTCACACGTTAGCACTGTATTTATCATTCTCTTCTTATTGTTTACTTGCAGGAAGAATGCAAACAGATTTTGGCTCAGCAGAAGTCAAACTCTCAGTCGGACTCACATGATGATGAAATCTCCCCTCCACCTCCTAATCCAGTGGTTAAGGCCCGTCGCAGGCGAGGAGGTGTCAGTGCAGAGGTTTACACTGAAGAAGATGCAGTCTCTTACGTTAGGAAGGTAACTCAGTTCATTGTATTCCGGGGTAAACCCAGAGACTAAAAAGGACGGGAGCAATTCTGCTGCAAATCAATTGCACGATAGGGTACAAATATAAATGTGCCAATTTCCCATATATTTAAAATGGAACTTTCATGTTGATAACATTGCCCCCCAATATATTTCTAATCTAGCAATAGGCAAAGTCTTACTGTTTTTAAGCTCAATAAATCCAGGTCATTGCTGAAAAAATACTTCACCAGCAGGAACCAGAGGACAAACAGCACAGACATCTTGGAGGAAATGTACCTCAGAGTCTGCGCTGTCTGTCCCGTTCACTGCCAGCATTTGGTGACGTTCCTTGGTGCCTTAAGGCACCGGAAGGGACTGACTTCGCAGGCGCAAATGCATTCCAGGTCACCAATATTGATTGGTTACATGATCATCTAGGCAGTCATTACCAGGGGAAGCATCAGAATGAGTCCTGATGCCCCCCCAGGGGTTCTGAATGTCAGAGATATGATCAACATATTTCTCTGATATGATTTGGATATCCATGTGGCATACATAATTGATTCCCATGACTTGTTTCATTAGCCACTGATAGTCACAGGTCACACATAAACTGTCTGACTTCCTGTGTACCCCCTTTATTGCATTAACAGTTACTGTTACCTGAGATTACAGAGGTCCAGCAAATTTGGATGAGTCCAGTTACAAGTCAACAAACAGAGGGGAATGAGAAGGGAAATAGGGGGGAGGTAGACACAGAAGGGGCTGGATTCACCGACAACAGGAAAAAAACAGGATCAGAAAAAGTCAGCCAAGTCACCACAATCCTAGCCTGTTCCACTGCCCACTGGTGGCCATAGGATTACACATGCACTGTCTGCTTCCCCAGCCTTGTTCAACTGTCCCATTGGTAGCCATAGAACCCCACACTGGTTTCCAATGCCTTGTTCCACTGCTAGCAGTAGAACCACACACACATACACTGTCTGCTTCCTCAGCCTTGTTCCGTTGTTAGCCACAGAACCACACACACATTGCTTTCCAAGCCTTGTTCCACTGCTAGCAGTAGAACCACACACATACACTGTCTGCTTTCTCAGCCTTGTTCCGGTGTTAGCCACAGAACCACACATATACTTTCTGACACATGAACCTTGCTCCACTGGTAGTTACAGTATAATACAGAGACTTGGGGGGATAAGAGAGGACCAAAGAGCAATCCCCCCACATCACCCCAATAAGAAAGTCTAATACCTGAGGCACTCAAAAAAGCAAGAACAATGGAAATACATATAAATGCTTTATTAGTACAAAGATGACGGAGCACATATTAAAAACAATTCAAAACATGAAAGGAAAGGCCATCTCTCCAGAACCCCACAATACCATATTAGGAGATAAGTCAATAAGTCTGCACTCTTCATGCAGAAGATCACATTGAATACACTCCTCTAAGTAAATCTCCATAGTAATCCATGATGGGAAAAATTACTCCATATAGTGAACCAGGGAATCTCTAAAACATAAAAAATATGTAAATACATACTACACAAAATAGTGTGCACAGTTGTGAAAGCTAACAACGTAATTGCTGCAAAAAGTGAGGTAAACAAATATAAACCCACATAGGTGAAAAAAAGAAAGAAAAGAAAGATACTTATCCACCATAAATAAAGGGCCCATCACATACCTCCCAAGTGTCCCTCTTAAGGGGGGACAGTCCCTCTTTTAGACCCAAATCCCCCTGTCCCTCTTTCCCACCATGATGTCCCTCTTTTTAGGAGATCAGACTGGTGAGGTGTATATATAAGTGTATCATACTGCTCTACAGCAATAAAACTCACATTATTGTTTGTTTAAACATCATATATGTGTTTATAAATTAGTGTGTCTAAATAAAATACTTTGGTCTGGTTATAAGTAATTTAGTAGGTTAAACAAGGAGGTGTCATGAAATAGGCTAAATATTCTCGGTAATGCCCAGCCCACCAGCCACGCCCCCAGCAACACCCCCAAAACACAAGTGTCCCTCTTTGGCAATTTGAAATGTTAGTAGGTATGCCTCAGGGAGAACAGTGGAGACAAAGGGAACCGGAGGGAGCCTTTCCCTTAAAAGCTGATCATCCCAAAGCGTATCGCCGTTACCGGCTTCATCAGGGGATGTATCAGAGGATGTAGGTCAGATGTCTGCTGCAAGTATTTAAATATTCAAAGAACCAATGGAAAGTCCGCTTCGTGTCACATGATTGCTTACTATACTACTATGGCGTGAAAACTCTATACACCTGGTACCTAATATAGGATGTAATACAGTGGTGATTGTTGGAAATAGAGCTGTATAGACATTTCCCAGATTAAATGCTGATTGTAAAATGATGCGCTGGTGCATTGAATAAGTATAATGAGCATGCGTTCACAAGATATATTATGCACATGCTCTGCAGCAGATCCACCAATAATATGGCATATACATATATAGTATCGGCGACTGAACAAGGCTGGTCCCAGCTCTGTATTTAATGCAGAGCAAAATATCTATATACCGAAGGGAAAAAAAAAAAAAGGAAAATTTACAGTAATCACAATGCTCATTACTATATCACCATCAAAAACATCATTGATAAACATAGAACAGTAGTTTCCATTGGTCCCTGGAACATCACATGATCCAAGACGTCCGATTATGTTTAGATTCAAATACAAAACGTATGAGTAACAGACTAAGACAAATACAACGAAAATTCCATAGATTTAGAAACCACAAGGACATTGCCCTTTGGACTTAAAAATCCGAAGAGTTTTCACAAAAGTGTGACACATTAAATGGTAAGTATAGGTAATCCCCAAATGTAAGCATACACTTGAAATAAATGACATTAAATATGCAATGGTTTTGCATCTTTTGGGGGGGTTTCTGACACTTTTCCTACTGGTTCAGTGTTTTTTGGGTATCTTAAAATGTTCTAATGATGTTTCATGCATTTTTATTTTACTGTTTCAATTTTGTAAAATTTGAGTTTGCATGCTTTACGGCATAGGCGCCATTGCTCCATTCACTCCTATGGGATTGTACAGTTTGGGACATATCTCTGCAACCGCTTAACCTAGCGACTTCAGAGATGGCTCATTTTTCTTATCTGCCCTTGCTGTATCAACCAGTTCATGTTTCCAGTGTGTTGGGGGGCTCAGGGGGCTTCGGGCACTGTTTGGGTACTTTTTCTGGGAAAACTACATTTCCCATGAGCGCTTGCTTTGTGCTCTCGTTTCTGTTTGGCTCCCGCCGCAGCAGCCATTTTGTGCCATTTCCAGAACGAGTATCCTACGCAGGGCTTGGACTCTTCTCTGCTGATTAACCCTTCGTCTACCAGATAAGTCTATTTTAGCGATTTCTGGGGTGAAACCTTAATCCTACACACTATGCCTGGGTGATTTCTTATACTGTAAGGTTATTTGACACTGTGAGAATGTCTATACCGTTGGAGCTTGGGGCCAGACCTAAGACTAAGGATGCTGGGGTATTCCCTATTGCGCATTGCTCTTCCTGTCATTCAGGGTTACCTAGAGAATTCTCAGGTCATTTATGCCCAGCATGTTCTGATGTCCCTGAGAGTCCCTTAGTTCAGGAGGTTCCTTCTGATCCCTTTGATGTGTTTCAGGCACCTAAAAAGCCCCTTACTTGCTTTCCACCTAACCCCACTCTTGATCGCCTTGTGCCTGAAGAGTGAAAATCTCCGGACAAGAAACCTTCTGTGTCCAAGAAATTTGCCAAGCTTTATCCCTTCTCGGACGCAGCGCTTGCTCAGTGGGTTCATCCTCCCAAAGTGGATGCTCCTGTTTCCAGGCTATCTAAGTCTACTGCCTTGCCAGTTTCTGATGCGTCTGCTCTGAAGGACTGGACTGACAAGAAACTTGAGGTCTCCCTCAAGTCCATTTTTGTCACTGCTGGTACTGCCATGCGTCCAGCATTCTCTGCGGCATGGGTGAACCGGGCCATTGCGGTCTGGACTGAACAGCTCACCCTGGCTGTCTGTCAGGGTTCTCCTATTTCGGATATGTTGTGCCTTCTTCTGAGGCACAGCACTATGTTTCTGCTGCCTTATTATCACGGTGCCCATGCTCTCTTGTTGTTTTCTGTCAGCTTAAACCTGTGCTTTGCTTTCATTGGCTACCATGTGTTTGTCCCGCCCAGTATGACCTTAATATACTGGGCTTTCGTGGTGTTCCTGTGCTAGTGCTATTATCTGCTCAGTGATTCCCAGTGTACCGACTTGGCCTGCCTGACTACTCTGCATCTTGTCTCCTGCTCCTGTGTACTGACCCGGATTGCCTGACTATTCTTCTGCGCCTGCTCCTGTTTACCGACCCGGCTTTGCTGACGTTCCTGCTCCTGTGTACTGACCCGGTTTGGCTGACCTTCCTGCTCCTGTGTACCGACCCGGTTTGGCTGATGTTCCTGTGTACCGACCTGGCTTGGCTGACGTTCCTGCTCCGTGATCCGACCCGGCTTGATTGGCGTTCCTGTGCTGTGTCGCCTTGATGACATTCTGATTGTCAGGCAATCGTGTCACCTTTTCCTCCTGCAGTGTACAAGTGGCCAGTCTCCATTACTGCCTCTGCAGAATGCAAGTGTTGCCTCCGCTACTGCTACGGCAGTAAGCCACCGATTGTCTCCGTTACTGCCTCTGCAGAGGTCAAGTGTCTGCCTCCGTTATTGCTCCGGCAGTGTGCCTTGGGCCTAGCCTCCGTGTCTGCTTCTGCAGAGTGCAAGTGTTGCCTCTGTTACTGCTACGGCAGTGAGCCACCGATTGTCTCTGTTACTGCCTCTGCAGAGTGCAAGTGTCTGCCTCCGTTACTGCTCTGGCAGTGTGTCTTGGGCCTAGCTTCCGTTACTGCCTCTGTAGAGTGCAGTGTCTGCCTCCGTTACCGCTACGGCGGTGTGCCACCGGTTGCCTCCGTTACTGCATCTGCAGAGTGCAAGTGCCTGCCTCCATTACTGCTCCGGCAGTGCCTTTTGTGACTCTATTCCCTTTGCTAAATTGGCAGTTCACGTTTGTTCTGCTAATCTGTGTTGGGCATTACGTATCCTTCAGCTATCTATATGCAGAGAGCCCCATCACAGACCTCTCTGCACATGGGACTGTTTACATTCAAAGAAGACCATTAACCCATGCAGTACCTTGCTCCTGGGAATCCATATTATTCTGCCTAACCTGTGTCAGTATAGACTGTTGAGGATGTTATGTTTATGCTGGACCGGTGTAGTCATATGCATATGTAACCTGTCGTGTGTCTGTATAATTCTGTGTAAATACTACAGGACCCGTGAGGGTTACTTTATTATTGTAATTTCAATAAAATTGTGTTTTATCCTAAACCTCTGTGTCTGTGTGTCAAACAAACCGTTACAGTAACCGTTACACTTATTTGATGCCATCCGTTTAGTGGCTAGGATTTCCACCACCGTGGGTTTTACAGGTGGTGGTGGAAGGGTACAGAATCCCTTTTGTCTCTCTTCCTCCCTTACGCTTCTTTCCTTCTCATACACGTCAGGGCGCGGAGAAACGCTGGCTGTTCAACTGCGCTATTCAGGCTGTTCTGGACAAGGATGTTCTAGAGCTGGTTCCAGTTCAAGACAGAGGTATGGGGTTTTACTCAAACCTCTTTGTGGTCTCCAAAAAGTGTGGTTGTCACCCCATTTTGGACTTGAAGGATCTCAATTCCTTTGTGATCCGGACCCATTATCACCAGGAGTCTCTACGGACGGTGATTGCTGCTGTGTCCCCGGGGGAATTCCTTGCATCACTGGATCTTCAGGATGCGTATTTACACATCATCATTCATCCAGAGAGCCGGCAGTATCTCATATTTGCCTGCAACAGAAGGCATTTTCAGTTTTCAGCTCTTCCCTTTCGTCTGACTACAGCTCCTCAAGTTTTCAACCGTGTCCTGGGAGCCTTAGTGTCCGTCCTCCACCGGGACGGCATCAGAGTTACTCCATACATGGACGACCTGCTTCTGAAAGCCCCCGCTGTGGAACGTCTTCATCAGCAGGTTCAGCAATGCATTCACGCTCTCACCCATCACGGGTGGATCATCAACATGGACAAGTCAGATCTTGTCCCATCCCAGCGTCTGGTCTTCCTGGGCCTTCTGTTCGACACTCAGAAGAGCATGGTGTTTCTCACGGACGAGGTAGCTCACCAGATTGCCCACAGGGTTTCTGCGGTTCTGGCACAAGATCCAGTTCCAGCCAAGAAGCTGTCCTCTCTAGTGGGGAAATTCATATCCACCATAGAAGCGATCCTGTTTGCCATGGCGCACACCAGGGAACTCCAGAGGTTTGTGAACCAGGTGTGCAGGGGTCAGCTGGACCTTCTGAAGATGTCAGTGTCCCTCCCTCTTCATGTGGAACTGAGTTTGTCATGGTGGCTCGAGCTCTCCAATCTGTTGAAAGACAGGTCCTTCCTGGTATTCTTCTGGACCACAGTGATGACGGATGCCAGCCTCTCCAGCTGGGGAGCGGTCCTGGGTCGCCTGAGTGCTCAGGGTCAGTAGTCTCAGGAGGAATCTCTCCTTCCCATCAACGTGTTGGAGCTTCGGGCGATATTTCTTGCCCTTCGTCATTGGAAATCTCAGCTGGAAGACTGTCCAGTCCGGATACAGTCCGACAACGCCACGGCCATGGCTTACATCAACAAACAGGGTGGAACAAGAAGTATCGCCGCTTGGTTAGAGGTCAAGGCTATTTTGTCCCGGGCAGAAGAATACGCTCCTGCCATATCCGCAGTACACATTTCTGGCATAGACAATGTCATGGCGAACTTCCTCAGTCTACACACAGTGGACATCAGAGAGTGGTAGCTGCACCCAGAGATGTTCACCCTCATTGCTCAGAAGTGGGGTCTTCCTTACATCGACCTGATAGTGACAAGACACAACAGGAAGGTTCCGAGGTTTTGCTCTCGGTGGAGGGACCCTCTAGCTCTGGCGGTGGATGCCATGTTCATTCTTTGGTTATTTCCTCTGGACTGCATCTTTCCTCCCCTCCCAATGTTGCACAGGGTGTTACGGAGATTGCAACTGGAATGCTGTCCAGTCATTCAGATTGCTCCGTACTGGCCTTGCCAAGCTTGGTTTCCGGAGCTTCTGGATCTGTTAGTGATGGCTCCCTTGCCGTCCGGATCTTCTTCTACAGGGTTACCTGTGGAAGAAGGATGTTCATCGGCTAACTTTGATGGCTTGGAAGTTGAATCCTCAATATTGAAGAAAGGTTTTTCTTCTGGGGTGGTGGCTACTAGGCTTAGTGCCCGTAAACCTGTTTCTTCCAAGATCTATCATCGTGTCTGGTCGACCTTTCTATCTTGGTGTGCTGACAAGGACCTGTCTCAGGAATTTGATCTGCGTATGGTCCTGGCCTTTCTGCAGGACGGTGTGGATAAGGGCCTCAGTTTGAGTTCCCTTAAGGTTCAGACTTCTGCTCTCTCTGTTTTTTTTCAGAGGCGCATTGCCATCCTTCCTGATGTCAAGGTTTTCTTCCAGGGTGTTGCTCATACTAGTCCAGCCTTCAAGAATCCCGCTCCTCCATGGGATCTTAACTTGGTTTTGGGCGTTCTCCAGCGCCCTCCATTTGAGTCCTTGGCTACTATTCCTCTATGCCTGTTGACATGGAAAATGGCATTTCTCTTGGCGATCATGTCTGTTCGCTGTGTCGCGGAGTTACATGCTCTGTCCTGTAAGCCACCCTATTTGATGTTTCACAAGGACAAGGCGGTGCTTCGCACTTCTCAGGAGTTTCTCCCGAAGGTGGTTTCGAAGTTCAACATCAATCAATTCTGGTGCCTTCTTTCTGCCCTGAACCCACCTCTGACAAGGAGAGGGATCTCCACTTTTTAGATGTGGTGCATTGTCTCAAGTTTTATGTACATCTCACTGAGTCTATCAGGCAATCTGACTCGCTGTTCATCATTCCTGAGGGTCCCAGGGCAGGAAGACCTGCATCCAAATTGACTATTGCTTCTTGGATCAAGTCCACTATTCGTAAGGCTTACAAGCTGAGGAAGAAGCCTGTCCCCTTTCAGGTCACGGCTCATTCTATAACATCTATTGGGGCTTCTTGGGCTTGCAAGAATCAGGCCTCCGCTGATCAGTTGTGCAAGGCTGCCACTTGGTCATCTGTGCACACCTTTTCGAAGCACTACCGTGTTGATGTGCTGGCATCGGCTGATGCCAGCTTTGGGAGGAAAGTCCTAGAGGCAGTCTTGCCTGTCTAGGATCTTCTTCGGTTCTTGGTGCTTCCTTCACTTTTGAGCCCTGTTAGCTCTAGTTCAGTGTGCTGTGTAACAGTTTGGTGTGTTGTTACCCCTGTTTAGTGTCCATTGACACTTCATTGTTTTGTTGGGCTATCTCTGATCTGATGGTTCATATCTGCTCTGGTGACTTTGGGGACCTTGTGCCTGGTCCTTGCCTTACTTCCCGCCTCTGGGAAACTCAATGGTTGGACATCCCAAAGTTACCAGTGACCTGTATTGGACGACAGAGAAAAGAGGATTTTAGTCTTACCTGCTAAATCCTTTTCTCTTCGTCTATACAGGTTACTGGTCTCCCACCCTGTCAAGGCACCATGCTTGGTTCTCCTGTGGCAGACCGTGGGGATCCTTCAGGGTCATGCTCACAGGAGTCTTCTTTCCCTTCCACTATCTAGTCAAGAGTTAGTGTCTCAAATCTTTCTGGAGCTTGTTGGCTAGCTGCAGCCAAGGAGGGAAGGTAGGCTTCACCCCCTGCATACAATTCTAGAATTGTTCCTGCCTACAATTAAATGGGCGGATCACCTACCCAAAGTTACCAGTTACCTGTATGGACTAAGAGAAAAGGATTTAACAGGTAAGACTAAAATCCTCTTCTTCTGTGTTTTATGAATGTTAGAAATATTTTATATGTCATACATTCATTCGAAATACAATGCATTTGTAATCTCTGGAACATATGCTATTAAAATGGTTTTTAATATCTGCCAAAATGTCCCTTCATTTAATTTTAAAAAGTCTGGCCATGTCAGTATAATGGGTTATGTTGGTAGCATGATATATTTGTCTTATTGTGGGTAAATTAGCATTTTTTCATGTCATTTTTGCCAATAGATGAGGTGGGGAGGTTTTCAAGTAACATGACCTCGAAGTTTTTAATTGCTGGAGATATTTGTGATTATATCAACATCCTCACATTCTTTAGATATTGTTACACCCTAAGAGCATTTTCAGTAAACCAAAGTCAGGTCATCCTATTTTTGAATTGGATTCCCACACTGCCACTTGTTATTGGAGACAAGGTAAAGCAGTCTTGCTATTTAAATGTGTTAATCCCGGAAGTTTACATGTGAATGAGATCTCTGCAGAGTATTAAAAGAGATAAATGTGTGCCTTATTCAAGATCTAAAACAAAATATTAGAAATCCCTTTTATAATTGTGGGAAGGATGGAGTTGACATATACAGTAGCTAGTATGACCAGATGACCCTGTTTACAGGGGACAGTCCCCTGAATGAGACATCTGTCCCTGAAGAATATTTATCCCCAGAAATGTCCCAGCTTAATGATGCCTTCTCCAGTCCATCTCTGGTAAAAGTTGTTGCTACCATCAGAAAACTTTTTTACTGGTTCAAAACATATATTCTATGTTGTTCCTGCGTCTGTGGACCAATCACAACTATAGGTGTCAGGGCTTTCATATAATTACAAGCTCTAAGGTAGATGGTCGTTTTAGATCACACCAGTTATTTTCTGTGTTTGAAAGCCATTTATACTGACACTGATTGCTAGTCAGGGTGATAAGAATGTGTGTTTAACTGTCTAGTGTGTATAATTCTTGTACAGTTCTATGTTTTTAAGATGTTGTTCTCTGCCATTTAATGTAAAATAAATTCATATTCATTTTTGAACTTAGGAGTGTGCCGTTTTTAGAGTGGAGGGCTTATTTTCAGTCCCAAGAGTTCCACTTCATCACCCATTTTCCTCCTGTAATTTTACCCTTGGGTTTCTTTATACAGAATAAGAGCACCAATATTTTGTTTGGGTATTTCTGCATCCATTGAAGCTTCTGGAGCATAGATGGGGTAGGTCATCTGTGGCTCACTCCAACTGCAGTTGGACTACATCCTTCTCTGGCTGAGGATGTTGACAATTGTAGTCCTTCAACAGCCCATGGGCTGCAGTTTGCTCATCCTTGGCATAGAGATATACAATAGCAGCATATATTTCTCTATATTGATATACTAAATATGTCTGTGTCTCTCTCTGATCTGAGAGGGGGCAGTAGAATACAAATGGGTTTCTGGCAACTGTAAATCTCCTCTTAGTTTGCCTTTGAGCTAATTCAAGCTTCACAGTCCAGTGTCATCCATATAGATTTGAGTATTTTATCTCTTTATACAGTGATTGTGAGAAAAGGAAAGTATTTAAGCACTTGAATGCTAAAGTAATGCATTGTAGACTTCTCTAGCACCCAATCAGTTAAAGGAATAGTAATGTTTCACAATATAAGCAGCTCCAATTAATTTCATAGTATTTGGGTCATGGAGAGTGTTACTTCAATACTGTCAGAGTTGTAGTTCAAGAGTAATTGAATGATAAAGTATCCCCCTCCCGCCCCTTTTAATGATGTAACACTGCTCACTGCAGAGCAGCAAGACTGTCCAGATGGATCTCAGAGAGGGACAATCTTCAGTGAGCATAAGAGAAAACCTATCAAGGGAGGAAGGGTTTTCCTTATGCTCACAATAAGAAGATTGTTCCTTGCTGTGAGCTGTCCGGTCAAGAGACCAGATTACATGTCTGAGGGGAGGCGGCTTACACTAGAAAAAAGGGGCTGGAGGGGATACTTTATCATTCAATTATTCATGATCTACGACTCTGACAGCATTGAAATATCACTTCCTATTGCCCAAATCCTATGAAGATTAATTGGAACTGCTTTTATTATGAAACAGTACTATCCCTTTAAGTTACATATATGTATGTATGCAGTATGCTTATAACATCTGTTTTTACACCCTTGTTCGAATGTAAAAAAAAGTCCCTTGATTTACTGTGCTTGAATATAAGGCACAGTTTTTTTCAGGCATTTAAACTTGAAAAACCTTGATTTATGTTTGAGGTTGCCTTATGTTCAGGCTGCTTGTCATATCGGTAGATTGTCTGACCTACCAGGCAGCCTGGTAGAAGAACACAATCAGTGTACTCCATGTTGTAGATCCAAAAGGTATCCTGGTACAAGATCATTCCCATGGGTGGCATATTTGAACTTGCCACCTACTTACTTCCTTGCGTATGTCCCAGATCCATTCTGGTCCTACTAGGACCTGGGATGTAAACAAATTAGTTGGCAGCAAGTTTAAACATGCCACCCGCCAGACGAGTCTTGTATCTGGTTATCTATTTAATGTGCGACATCAGGTCGATAGATGGAGTGAGGAAGGTAGAGAGGGATCAGATATTGTACCGGGCTGACTCTGGGATCTGCGATATGGAGGAAAAGAAAGAGAATTAAGGAGAAAAACAAAGAGAGATCAAGAAAGAGAGTGAAAGCGAGATCAAGGACTATAAGTGGAGAGAGATAAAGAGAGAGGGTTAGAGAGAAACAGACAGGGGGAAGAACAGATGGACACATACATTATAGGCTAAATAAGGGTCACCTTATGTTCAGACCTTTTTTGTCCAGAAATTAAAAACAAAAGTTGGAGGGTTGCCTTACATTTGGAGCCGCCTTATATTTGCACAAATAAGGTATTTTAAGAAATTTGGTCAGTTTACCTGTGGCGATACATAGGTGGAAAAGAACCATTAGTAGTTTTCTCTTGAGAGCAGCTTAACCTTTGTCATTGCAGAGCAATCTTAAATGACCCCAGGACATCGCTCTTGTCTAGGAAGGAAGAATGCATGTTTTCTCAGACAG
This sequence comes from Rhinophrynus dorsalis, assembly GCA_037306005.1. Taxonomy (NCBI): domain Eukaryota; kingdom Metazoa; phylum Chordata; class Amphibia; order Anura; family Rhinophrynidae; genus Rhinophrynus; species Rhinophrynus dorsalis. Next base: position 47,842,786 of record CM074725.1, read on the forward strand.
TATGAATTGTTGGATGTAGTTAGTAAGTCAGATGATTTTCTTGAATGCTGGCACAGAACCCTGCCTTAAGGGCATACAGGAAAAAAAGCAGGTGGCGTTACAATGGAATGCTCAAGTAAATACAAGTCTGGTATATCTTAAAGAGATAGTAATACTTCATTTATGTATGCTATGATATTGTAGGTATTAAATAAATTAACAAAAACATCCATGTCTTTTTGCAGTAACTTTCATAGTTTAACCCCTTATCGACCGGCTGATCGGCGCGGCGCGGTCAGTTAAGGACCACGGAGCATTTTTTTTTTCCGCTTCCAGACACCCCATACGGCGTGCAGCCACGGGTGCAGCCCGGAATTCCATGACTGTCATAGTACGTCATGGGTCGTTAAGTCAAATTGACCCATGACGTACTATGACCGTCAAGGGTCGTTAAGGGGTTAAGAGTAATCTCGATCTAAAGTTTACCCCTCCTGCCCCTTTTAGCTATGGCAGCGCTCTAGCTGTCAGACTTGGATTCTGGTCTGCGGACTGGACGACTCGTCTGGAGAGCCGAAATAGCAGTGGATAAACAGCAAATCTTCACGATGACGGTCTACTGCCTCAAACCGTGGCCACTTTGTAAACCGTCATCATGAAGATTTCCTTTGTATCCACTCCTGTTTCGCCTCTCCAGACGCCCCGTGCGGTCTGCTGACCAGAATCCAAGTCTGACAGCTAGAGCAGTGATGTAGCTAAAAGTGGCGGAGGCAGAGGGGGAAATTTTAGATCGAGATTTCGCTTAAACTATGAAAATTATTGCAAAAAGACATAGATTCTTTGGCTTATTTATTTAATACATACAATATCATATTACTATCTCTTTAAGTACAGCTATGCTAGACCATTGTGCATCTCCTTTTCTGCATCTAGAACTGAGATAACCATTTGGATGCTAGAGACATCTCCAAAACATTACAATGTGTTGGAGATGTTGCTAGCATCCAAGGGGTTACAATTATTAACACAGAACCAGAGAGGTGAACTTCTTGGTTTCCAAAAGACCTGTGGCTGGTGCCAACCAAATGTGCACCCTGAACGCACTGTTGCTAGGAGGGAGATTACCACTCTTACAGTTCCCAAACTGACAACAAGACCTGGGGCTTCAAGCATGAGGGGTGGGACTTTGGACAAGGGGTGCTTGTATCTGGCCTTATCCCTATATCCCCCCCCCAGCAGAGCAAGTTTTCCGGATCTCCTCACATGAATCAGTGGTTCAGTTATTCTGTTGGATCTGTCTGGGTTAACAACATTGACATGTATTTAATTGACTATAGCCTACAAACGTGCACCATTGGGGGGGGGGGGGGGCTTAAGGAGAGGTCTGAAATCCCTGCTTTAGACCCCTCAGCCAGTAAATATAAATGCCTCTTATAGGGGCAGTGAACATTTTTATGAAAAAAGAAATATATATATATCCTATATAATAATTTGCTAAATGTGTGTTTGTCAGAAGCCGTTATGCTCAGTAGAGACGGCTTTGCACACTGCAGTCATGAGCACTACAGACTGCCCTCGCCACAGCTGATAATGGAGCAGGGCTCCAAATTCAGACCATAGTACACAGAGAGGACTACGGTCCGAATTCGGAGCTCCCCGTTCCGAATCAGCCGCAGCGCGGGCAGTCTCTACTGTGTATGACTGCACCGCGGCCATTGCTGGGTGGCACTGTTGCCCTTGTACGCGGGTTCTTCAACTAGTGTATATATATATATATATATATATATATATATATATATATATATATTATGGCTTTAGCGGCAGGGTAAATCAAGGGTTTGCCCACTGCTGGGAGATGCATGTTTTCAGAGTTATTACAGTTTACACTGTTGTTTTTTTTACATTAATAATGCCCTCTAGTGGCCAAATTTCATATGGTTGTTGAATTCTATAGGAGTTGTCAGTCACTGACAACAGTTCTCTATAGAATGTTGTAGTAACAGCTTCATGATGTCCTATCAGTTAGAATTTTCAGGAAGTAACGTGGCTGTTACTTCTTGACAATTGGAACTGTTATAATATTTGAATAAAGGTAACTGCCAGCAGTTGGAGTACCCATGTTTCTCTCAAAAGGAAAAAGCCATATAACAGAGTTTTTCATAAAAATTTTTTTTACTAATCCTCTTAATAGAACATAGTCTGCAAGCAACGTTTCGAGAAGATGAATAAGACAAATTACTATGGTTCTTATGCAGCAAAGTGGAGTATTTATGGGGCAATCCTTATTGACAAAAACATTCTGATTGATTTAAATGGGGATTTTAACTTGTCAAATGCTTTAGCCTGAGTTGGAGCCCCATTTAAATCACTGCGAGTTTTCATTTGTTCTTATGGTATCGTTGGTTTGCGACAGGATTGCTCATTTTTAGCTTTGTGGATACCGCTGAGTTAAGCCACTTCCTACATTTATCTGGATAGTAACAGTTCCAACACTTCATGACAGTTTGAACTGTAATAACATTTGAATGAAGTAACTACCGGAAATGGGAGTAGCCTTGTTCTTAATAGGAAAAACACTACAACATATGATATTCTTTCATAATAAATCTAATCCTTGAAGCGGAACTTTCACCTACCAACAATGTTAACATGTCTGAAAGATATGCCTAATAGGATGCTATTTGTGTATATATTAACGCTGTGCTATTAGTGTAAGTTAATAAAATTAACCTTATATGTTTGCTTCATGACCAGGGAGAGCGGCGCCATCTTGCCGAAAAAGTATTAATGCGTCTGCTCTCCCTGTGTCATGTCAGTCAAAGGGAAAGAGACGACCCATAATTTTTTTTAAGGCTGGTGTTCGTGAAGCGTGCTCGTGCACACAGAGCATGCAAATGAGCATCTGTGACGACTAGGTCCTCCACTAAGGCTTGACGGAAGGATTCAGGGGCTAGATGGAGGATCCAGAGACAAGCCCTGTGAGAGTGTCTTGCGTACCATACGGTATGCTGCGGTACAGCTTGAGCCGAACGATGCCTAATGAGGTACAAAGTTAATTTCTCTAATGCTGAACGTAGACCAAATTTTAAGAGAAAAGAAATATAAACGGGGCACAGTGGAAGGGATGAAGACATGATCATCGTGAGATGAAAGTTCCGCTTTAACTCTCTGAGTGCCAAAGAGGTATGCAAAGCATTGCAGAGCAATGCGTTGCATACCCCTCTGGCACTCAGAGGGTTAAAGGAGCAGTAAACTTTTTTTGTGAAAACACATATTTTATAGAGCATTTCCTGCTGAATAAAACATGGTCACTCCCATCGCTGTCAGATGTTTTATTCAAAATTTATAGTAGTTTAAATAATCAGGAAGTGAATTTACTGTGTTTACTTCCTGATAGTTCTAACTGACAGGAAGTGACAGGCAGTTTCTATCACATTCTATGGAGAACTGTATGTCTGACTTTTCTGACTTTCCTCTCCATTAGAATCTAACAGGAAATCTAATTTGAATTTGACCACTAGAGGGCACTGCTAATGTAAAAAAATATGGGTTTAAACTGCAATAACTCTGGAAATATAAATCTCTCGGCAGTGGGAGTACACTTATTTTACTCAGTAGGAAAATCCCTACAATATATATTTTTTTCATAAAAAACATTTACTGCTCCTTTAAATTCGGACAATCTAAATGTAAAGAAAGGAATATTCACAGGCTGATGTTGGAGAGTACAACTCCCATCTTCCCCTTGTTGCCCAACACTGATATATTGCATACCTGTCCGGAAGCAAAAGGGTGAAGTGGATGGACCTGTTCAGTACAATTAGCTTTATTGAGGAAATGAAATGAGAAGATGTTCATTTTCCCTTGAGAAACATGCCAGAAAGATACAGTGATCCTCGGTTTAATTATATTTAGCAGAAAGGTAACATTCATGTGTAGTCTCAAATAATGTAATAATAGTTTTTCATATTCACAATGGTGAAAAGAATTTTGTATTTAATCTGCTGAATCTTCATCTTACGCTTGTGAGAAACCAGAGGTCTTGCCCTTTCGTCAGTTTGCAAATGTTCCGCATTCTTTACGGCATAGCTTTGTTTTCCATGCCAGACCCAGGGAAATAATGTTCTTCTGTTTTGTTTTTTCCACAGGTTATTCCAAAGGACTACAAGACGATGACTGCCTTGGCAAAAGCAATCTCCAAAAATGTACTCTTTGCCCATCTTGATGACAATGAGAGAAGGTACGAAGCAGTGATCCCAGCCTTATAGTTTGGCAGGGGAGGGCTGACAACTCATGGCCCAGGGGCACAAATACAATGAAGTGGATAGTTTCTACTATTGTACGAACTAACTGTCCCAGCCCATCCCCACTTGTTAATTTTAAAATTGGCATTAATGTTGTGAAGTAAGGGAAGTAATACCACATAGCGTACAGTTAAATGGGTCTACACTATTGGTACTACAGAACTTACAATAGTAAAGCTACACTAGTGACACTATAGAGCTTACAATGGAAATTGGTTATGCTACTAGTGGAGCTCCATATGGATTGTACCTCCGTGTGATATAATGTGTGTAGCTCCATTTCAGTTTTAAGCTCTGTGATCTCACTAGTGTAGCTCCATTTACAGCAGCAAGTAGGCAGGGGAGGGCTGGCCTGGGGGGCAGAGGGGCAAGTGCCCCCTTGGCTGGTCACATGTCTGGGCCAATGGGCCACTGCCTCACTCAATCTCCAAATTGCTGCTGTAAATGGAGCTGCACTACTGATACCACAGAGCTTGCAATTGAAATGGAACTACACAAATGATACCAAAGGGCTACAATGCAAATAGAGATACACTAGCAGCATAACTTATTTCCCTTGTAAGCTCTATGGTATCAGTCATGTTGCTGTACTTACATTGTAAGCTCTATGGTATCACTAGAGTAGCCACATTTGAACTGTAAGCTATGTGGTCTCGTTTGCCTTGCTTAACAGTATGAATGCCAACATTAAAAGTAATTAAAGGGGATAGGCTGGGACAGTGGGCTGGAGAGACTGAAGAAATGGGTCAGTAGATTGTATTTGCCCCCCAGGCCACAAGTTGCCAGCCCTCCCCTGCAAGTAGGAGATTGAGTGAAGTCATGGCCCACAGGCCCAGAAAGTTGACTGGCCCAGGGGGCATTTGCCCCCCTGCCCTCAAGCCAACCCTCCCATGTGGTCTGGGTTTGGCCCAGTGTATAGGATGGTTTAGACACAAAGGGCCTTATGCAGAAGGCAAAACATGACCAGTTCTGGATTAAACCAACTGCACAATTAGGAACAGATAAAGATTCCTTACATTCCCATTGATTTAACTTGCCTTCTTTGAATTCTAGAGAGGTGTCCAAAGCATGGTTCTGTAATGCAGTGGAGACCTCTCCAGCAATCACAAGGATCAAATCCCCTTTTAAAGCAGAGGGGATTTCGGGGATTTGTTTTTGTTCCTTGTGGTGCAGTCAGTTTGCTCCATAAAGGAAGACAAGTGCACCACAGGGAGTAAATAAAAAACATCCAAATTTCAGTGTATGTAAATGAGACTTTTTATTTCATCCCTCTGTTGCAGTTGGTTTGCTCCAGAATTACTCCATAAGCTGAGATAATGGTGTGATAAACGTGAGATAAACTCTTTAGAGAGACATCGTCTCTGATTCCTCCATTCTCCAATGGAGCCTCTTTTTGAAGTTGGAAAGATCGCAGTGCATAGTCTTCATAGAATAACAATGGGACTGGGGATTTTATAACACTGGAAAGTTTCTATCAACTGTATCATACCTTAGTGCATGACCCCCACATATCCTATATAATAATTCGCTAAATCGTGTGTAACGCCGAAACATGCGCAGTACACACTGCTGTGCGTGCTGCAGTCATGCACAGTAGAGACTTCCCGCGCCATAGCTCATACAGAGCTGGGCGCTCCGAAGGAGCGTCCAGCTCTGTTACAGTCGTGGCGCGGGCAGTCTCTACTGCGCATGACTGCCCCGCGACCGGGTGGCAGTGGCACTGTGGCCCGTGTAACGGGCTGTTCAACTAGTATATATATATATATATATATATATATATATATATATATATATATATTTGCTTTGATGAACAAGTGAAACTTTTGTGGGAAGTTAAATTCGACAGTGAGATAAACTCACCAATTCACCTATACACCTAACACCCCAACTTGGAGAGACCACACTGCAGGGGTGAACATTTACTCTGGCATGAGGGTCAGAGCACTATAAATCTGTTTTCCAGTGTAAGGGTCTGTGCCATGTATAATAGACTAACACCCATTGTGCTGCACAGAATATGTATTAATTCTGATTCTCTCTTCTGCTGTAGCATGATACATTGTATTAGTAGTGTGCTTTGTGAAAGATTGTATCATTTTACTGTGTAGGGAAAGTCAGAAGTTATATTAAAAAAAAAAAAAAAAAAAAATATATATATATATATATATCTATATATATAAAAGAAGACTTTGTGCCTGCCAAAACACACCCAGGGGAGGCATAAAGCAGGAGTTACTACTCCTATTGGGTGATTCAGTCATGCAGGGAGTTGGCCCGCCCCCACTATGCAGCCCGCCCACCACTATCAAAGTCAGAAAAAAACAATATGGCCGCCACTTGCTGCTACACCACAGACAAACACACACATGCCCCACTCACACAGCACCACACAAACACACACAGACCACCACACACACACATGCCCTACTCACACAGCACCAAACACACATGCCCCCACTCACACACACAGCACCAAATACACACACAAAGCCAGAAATAAATATGGCTGACACACACACACAGTCACTCACCCTGACTCCCAGTGGCCTCAGCAGGACCTGTACTACAGCCACTGAGGAACAAAATGGCACTCAAAGGGTTAAGGTAGGCCCTCTGCTGAATTATTTCTTCACTGTCATCATTTGGCATGCAAGACACAGGACAGACAACCATCAGGTACACACTTAACCCACTGACTGCCTCAAGGTTGTGTATCAAGTTTTACCTCTCAGGGAGTGTGTTCAACCCCCTCACACTGTAAACTTGCATTTCCCTCCCACTTCTCCTCCTTCCCCAGCCTATTACTAACACTTTTTCACATTTATGTTAAGCCCCACCCCCTACTCTCGATTAAGCCCCGCCCACTTTTAACCCAGATTGCCCCATTTGTCTCTCCACATCAGCACCACATCAGTCCCCTCTAGGGACTACACAAGTCAGTGTTCCCAGGTATGAATACACTTCCCACTGCTATTTAACTCTGACATGCCTCTCTATATCTTAACCCTTTCAGTGCCAGAGGGGTGCACAATTCATGAGCGCATGTGTTTCTGCTCATATATGTTGCGTGTGTGTGTGTGTGTACATCTCTGTTACATATGTGTGTCCATGTGTACATCTCCAGTGTGTCTGTGTGTGTGCGTGTCTTTTACATGTCTCTGCCACTCACTGTGTGTATGTGCATACCTCCCAACATTTCACATGGCCAAAGAGGGACACAGTAGTTTTAGGTGATATTGTTGGGGGCGTGGCTGGTGGACGGGGCATTAGTAAGAATTTTTAGGTTATTTCATTAGCTATTACTGGCTATTTATGTAACTGAATAAATGATTTAGTGCAAGACCAAAGTATTTTATTTGCACAGACTAACGTATAAACACATATACTGAAGTTTATTGCTTTATTGCTGTAGAGCAAAGTAATACACACCACACAGTCAGGGCTGGTGCAAGGATTTTTGCCACCCTAGGCAAAACCTAATTGTGCCGCCCATTTCGCTCCGCCCCTTGTGTCCCACCCCTTTATACCCCGCCTACTTATACCCCACCTCTTTTCATGATTGTCCTCTCTCTGCCCCCTGGGCCAGTCTGCCCCTGGTCTGGAGATGCCTGTAAGAGATGCCCCCACCAGCTCCAACTTGCCCCTTATCAGCTTCACTTTGGCCCTATCAGCTGCACTTTGCCCCCCATCAACTCCAACTTGCCCCCATCAGCTCCACTTTGCCCCCATCCACTCCAACTTGCCCCCCACCAGCTCCACTTTGCCCCCATCAGCTCCACTATGCCCCCCATCAGCTCCACTATGCCCCCAGCAGCTCCAACTTGCCACCATCAGCTCCACTTTGCCCCCCATCCACTCCAACTTGCCCCCATCAGCTCCACTTTGCCCCCCACCAGCTCCACTTTTTCCCCAGCAGCTCCACTTTGCCCCCCATCCGCTCCAACTTGCCCCCACCAGCTCCACTTTGCCCCCCACCAGCTCCACTTTGCCCCCCATCAGCTCCACTATGCCCCCAGCAGCTCCAACTTGCCACCATCAGCTCCACTTTGCCCCCCATCCACTCCAACTTGCCCCCATCAGCTCCACTTTGCTCCCCATCTGCTCTAACTTGCCCCCACCAGCTCCACTTTTGCCCCCCCTTCAGCTCCACTATGCCCCCGCAGCTCCAACTTGCCCCCATCAACTCCAACTTGCCCCCATCAGCTCCACTTTCCCCCCACCAGCTCCACTTTTCCCCCCATCAGCTCCAACTTGCCCCCAGCAGCTCCACTATACCCCCAGCAGCTCCAACTTGCCACCAACAGCTCCACTTTGCCCCCCATCCGCTCCAACTTGCCCTCATCAGCTCCACTTTGCCCCCCATCTGCTCCAACTTGCCCCCACCAGCTCCACTTTGCCCCCCTTCAGCTCCACTTTGACCCCCTTCAGCTCCACTTTGACCCCCATCCGCTCTAACTTGCCCCCATCAGCTCCACTTTGACCTCCATCCGCTCCAACTTACCCCCATCAGCTCCAACTTGCCCCCAGCAGCTCCACTATGCCCCTATCAACTCCAACTTGCCCCTATCAGCTCCACTTTGCCCCCCATCTGCTCCAACTTGCCCCCAGCAGCTCCACTATGCCCCCTCAGCTCCAACATGCCCCCCATCACATACCTGTAGCTCCCGCGCAGTCTTCTCTTCAGTAATGCAGAGCGCGGCGGGAGATCATGACTCCCAGCGCGCTCTGCATTACTAAAGATCCGACCCAATGAGGGAGCGCTGTAGCAACACAGACCTGACTGTGTTGTGGTTCCTGGTGTGGTGTGTGCGGGCGCAGCTCTTCTCCGCTGCATGCCCGCGCCCCCAGTACGTGTGCGCCCTAGTCCGGCGCCTACCTCTCCTATAGGTGGAGCCGGCCCTGCACACAGTCTGACCTCCTAAAAAGAGGGACAACAGGGTGGGAAAGAGGGACAGAGGGATTTGGCCCTCAAAGAGGGACTGTCCCTCCTAAAGAGGGACACTTGGGATGTATGGTATGTGTCTGCCTGTGTGTTGCATATGTCTGTGTTTATCAGTGTCTCTGCATTTCACACACGTGCGCCCAATGGTGATGACATGACGGGCAACGCCGTCCCACATTGCTAGTATATATATATATATATATATATATATATATATATATATATATATATATATAACAAAAGTCAATTGAGAAGCACTCATGCTGATGAAGTCAAGTGCCTGGGTGCTGTGATTTCAGCCAAAAAATGCAGAATATACTCCAATTGAAACAGCACTCTCAGGACTTTGCTCATAGTGAAAAAGACGTTTATTGTGCAGATCGAAGGTTCGGTTACATTATAGTAACCTTCATCAAGGGACGTAGATCTGCACAATAAACGTCTTTTTCACTATGAGCAAAGTCCTGAGAGTGCTGTTTCAATTGGAGTATATTAGGAACCTAAGAGCAAAAGAACAAGTTTTCTGTGTTAATTTCTGTATCAAATTAATATCGATACCAGTGAGATTATGCATTGAGGTGAAATTAAATCTTCAGCGAGAGAAACTCACCAATTCCTATATCACTCTGCTGAGCCACTTATTTCCAAGTTGGATAACTGAGTACAGAGATGAGAAACTTGAGTCCCTCCAGCTGCTGTTGGACTACAACTCCCATTATCATGTCAGCCAATGGCTAGAGTGACCCTCCCACACACACACGCATACACACACACACACACACTCACACACACACACACACACACACACACACACACACACACACACATATGCAAATGTCTCTGTGTGTGTGTGTGTGTGCATCACACACAGAAGAGTTGTGCACAGAACTGCTCATAGACATAACAATTACATTATCTTTACTTGGCATGATATTGTCCTTAAATAAAATATCATTATCCTTTGCTTGGCAATGCTGTGGATACCTCTCTGGCACTCGAAAGGTTAATATGTATATGTCATCAATCATATGCCTGAGTGTCTCTCTCTGTTATATGAAGAATAAGCTCAACAGAGCTCCCTTTCCCTTCAGTGCTATTTCTGGGGTTAGGACACACTGCACACTGATTGGTTAACACTCTCAGAGTCTAGGAGTTGTAATCTGAAAGTGCAATAGCCTTGGGATGAGAGCAAGTGTTGTTTGTTAAACAAGACTACAAGTCTCAGGACGCAGTGCTCAAAACATTAAAGCTTTGTTTAAAAATGGTACAAAATCCCCATTATGTTTTTTAAGGTACATCAGCACAAGCAAAGTACAGTGGGATGTTTTGTGGATAGCAGTCTAATTTCTTTATACAACACCTTTAAATGACCTCATGTATATACCATATGCAACAAAGTCCTAGTCTTCTCTGTTATGAATTGAGGCTAATGTAACCCTTATACATAAGTCCTAAGAACACACTTACTGTAATCAATTCCAAACTGAGACATATCCGCCTGTTCCAGTAAACATTACTGACGGAAGGAAACATCCCTAAATGTCACAAGAGGGTCACTGTCTCCAAGGCCAGTCAGTAAGAGTCATGAGTCAGAGCTCTTGAAATGGAGTCCTATGGAGCCAACTTTATTGTACCACCCAAACACTGACAAGATGACGCAAACATAAGAATTACTTAGCAGATAAAATTCAACTGTCACTGACCAGAGGCCAAGAATGTATATTTAAGTCTACTGTATGTCTGTCTCTCCTGGGATCAATGTATATTTAAGTCTACTGCATGTCTGTCTCTCCTGGGATCTTTGTAGTAACCATACTGGCTTCTTTTTGTGGCTGACAGGTTTTACAGTCTGTCATAATGAGAATTTCAGAGCCTATTGTGTTCAGAGAATGGCCAATATTTATGAAAAGAATGACACAAGACTTACTAGGGCTGACACATTTCACCCATTGAATGCAAGAAAATGTCAATCACATTGCTTTACAATGTGTTGGATACCTCTCTAGTATTCAAGATATTATATTCCTCATTTAAATCAATGTGAATTGGTTCTCACTGTAGAGCCTTATTTTACCATTATCACATCTTTATCGCACCTTAGTTAATAATCCTTTAGTGGGGTTGTAAACTCCAATTACCATGTTATTCTGTTTAGCATCTTTTTCAGTTTTGAGAAATCTTAGTGCAAAAGCTATAAAATAACTTTTGGACTATATGTATGTACAGTATGTATCTTTATTTAAATAGCATCATACATGTACACAGCGCTTTACTGAAGTTGTAATAGAACAATACAGAAATACAGAACTGGGTTAGCAGCATCAGGATAAAGTGTGATCATTACATTATTTACAGGGGAAAGTGCAACAAAGGGAATCATGCTTTGGAAAGGGGCCCTGCACCAGTGAGCTTACAATCTAATTAGAAATCATGACAACATACAGAGACAGTATGAGGAGGATTGTAAGTGGAAATACAAGGCTTAGTGAAGGAAGAGCAGAATGATTCTAATGCCACTGTCAGTGTAACAGTGAGGGTATTGTTACTGAGTTGCCTCCTTGAGCTGGTGGGTTTTCAAAAGATGCTTGAAAGTGATGAATGTGGATGATTGGCGAATGGTGATATGAAGGGCATTCCAAGGTCAAGGAGCAGCCAGTGGAAAAGATTTCAGCTGCGAGATGGCTCAAGTTGTGTAGGGAGAGAATAGAAAGAACCCTTGAGAAAAGCACAAGTGAGCGGAAGGGGTGTAGTGGGAGATAAGAGCAAAAGTGTAAGAGAGTTGTGAAGAAGAAAGAGACTTAAAAGAGAGGACGAGAATATTGTAAGAAATACAACACTTTCTAGGTAGCCAATGGAGGGATTTCAGGAGTGGATGAAAGGGAAGATATTTGAGAGCAAAGGTAGTTTTCTTGCAGCTGAATTGAGAACAGACTGAAGTGGAGAAGGATGAGAAACAGGAAGACCAGAATAAAATAGAATGTTGCAGTAGTCAAGTCTAGAGAGAAAGAGGGCCTGGGCAAGAGTATTTGCGGTTGACATACAGCGTAAGGGACTTACTTTGGCAATATTTTTCATGAAGAAGCAACATGTTTTGGTGACAGCTTGGATATGGGGTGAGAATGTGAAAGTAGAATCAAAGTTGACCCCAAGACAGCATGCTTTGGTTGTCGACTGTGATGTAGAGAGGGGTTGGCGGGTGGTGTTTGGGAGGAAATACAACTAGTTCTGTCTTAGCTATATTAAGTTTAAGATGACAGTGATATTTCCATGATGAAATTCTTATGAGACACTGAGTGACTGGAGACTGCACAGCCGGAGTGAGGTCAGGAAAGAGAGGTAGATTAGTGTGTCATCTCCATACAGATGGTAATTAAAGCCAAGAGATGAGATGAGGTCACCAAGTGAGGGTGTAGAAGGAAAAGAGACGTGCTCCCGGGACTGATCCCTGAGGTACACCTACTGAGAGGTCATGGTAAGACGAGAAAGAGTTAGCAAAAGAAACACTGAAAGTATTTTTAGAGCGATAGGAGGAAATCCATTCTAGAGGTGTGTCACAGATGCCAAGGTTGTACAGTGTATCCAGTAGCAGTGCATGATTAACAGTATCAAAGGCAGCTGATCGATCTAGTAGATAGATCTAGTAGGATTAGTATGCTGTATTGTCCTTTGCTGTGTGTAGGACTGGGGAGTTTATCTCACATGAGGGGTTGTGCACTAATATGAAGGTGTGATAAGAGGAGTTATCATCTCCAATCCTTTCTTTACTGTCACGGTTTCCCAAGAATAACTCAGGAGTCTGAACGGTACAGTAAAAAGTAACAATTTATTAAATAAATAAAATAAGAGTAATCACAGTAACTAGGAATAACAAACAGGCAATAATCACAGAGAAGCAGTAGAGGTCCCACTAGAGGTCAGCATATCTGTCAGCAATAGGAGTCTGTCTAAATGAGGGAGCCTCTACCAGAGACAGGCACAGGCCCCTGTAGTCTCAAAATACGGGAAGGCAAGCAGGAACGCAGCAAGAGACAACCTGACTCACGCCTGCAGTCAGTGGGTAGGCCGAGGGATCTCCCAAAGGTGGTAGCGAGTAGGAGATAATACTGACGCAAGCCTGCCGGAAGTCCGAAGAAGGAAAACTCCCCTAGGGAACGAAATGGGGAGAAAACCCAGTCTCAATCCATGAAACCGAAATGTAAGTCTTAGCCAGAGCCACAGGTTGCACCAGATTGGGTGTCTACTATATACAGGGAGTCAGCAGGAGAATAGTCAGACAGAGCCACAGGTCAGCACCCGGATGGATGGTCAGACAAGCCAGGTCATACACAGTACAGGTAGTCATTGTCGACAGTGGCGCTGGAATTAGGTAACTGTAACATTTACTGAGCCTATGACTTAAGGTCTCTCCAACTTGAGAGATCTTCGTGCATAGACGCCTTAGAATAACGTTGGAATTGGACAGATTATTACATTGGAGAAGTCATCTCCTCATTATCACACCTTTATCACCCCTTACTACATCTCCCCCTCAAGTCATTTTACAATTACTGTGCAACGAAATACCTCTGTGGGTTATGCAGTAATGTGTGATAAATGTGAAATAAACTCTTTACTGAGACGACCTCAATCCATTCTGTTTTCTTTTACATCTTATGTGAAACACAGGAAACATGGGGTAAAGTGTCTTCCAGCAGGAGGGCATGGCACTTGAGTAAAAAGGCTTTCAGTGGCAGAGACTTCCTCCTGATTCTCTTTACCCCCACCGGGCATGCTCAGTTCTAAAAGTGACCTTCCATAGAAATGGAAGCAGGGCAAATAGTATCTCTTAGATAGCCAAAATTGTTGTTATTCTTCTAGGATGGGGCTGTGTAATCCCCCACTAGATGGGGTGTTATGTCTGGCTTTCATTGTGGGGAGCAGAGGATGGTTTGTATTATCAGCCCTCTAATCACAGTTTTCTCCGAGCAGTTACTTGCTTTGTACAAAGGAGACTGAAGAGAACAGATTCTTCCATTCAGTGTGCACAGGTCCTGAGTATTTCCCTCTCTGTTTGTCTGGCAGCCACATTTCTATGTTCTGTGGTGTATGACCTTACCTTGATTGATATTTGGAGCATTGGGTATAATAATATATTCCTGCTTTTTATCTTTCAATGCCTTTCTGTTAAGGCATACATTGTCTTTCATTTCAACTGCATTTATAGTTTAGTTTATTCTTTTGTTCCTTCATAATCTTTTATTTTGAGTATAGTCCTCTTAACTCTTTTTTCCTTTTTGCCTTTTGGTGCCTAATGTTGCCTACTACCTAGCGGAGCACCGTCCCCTGATGTTGGCGGTCCCTTTGCTGTGTCAGAGCCTAAAGAAGACATATGCAAGACTAAGATTATAAGGCTTTGGTGTCCCTTTAGCACCTTTAACTAATTTTTCCTCATATCAGATTGATCTTCAAAGTACTTTTCTTATGTTCTGTATCCCTATTGTTCTATGTCCCCCACACAACCTCCAGGGCCCTCATCTATTGAACAGGAGCCTGCATGGGTTAAGGCCTTAATTTCCTTATTGAGATCTATCTTGTTTTCTATTCAATGGGTTTTAGACTCTAGGTCCCAGGGACATCCTATGCTTTCCTAAAGGATCTTTAGCTGCTTTTCACAGTATGATGCCACCATTATTCTGCATTCCTCCACTGAGGAAGGTGAAACTGATGCAGGCAATTTGGATTCATTCTTCTCTGTTGGGGACTCCTGTGAGGAAGGCTCTGGTTCTCCCACTGAGGATCTTATTTGGGCTGCCCTGGTGACACTTAAGGTCTCAGATACCCCATATTCTAGTTCCTATTCCCCTGATATTTTCAAGAGATGTGAAAAGGAGGTTGCTCTTTTTCTCCTCACCATTCCTTATATCAGGTTCTCCTCTATATATGGAAGACGCCTGAAAAGAGGCTATCCCTTCCTTTGTGTATCACTCTCTCCTATGTTTATTCTGGGGCTTTAGCACACTGGTCCACCTCTACTGTGTTTGGCCCCCCCAATTTCTTGCCCTGTTAAAAATATAGCTTTGCTCCTGGAGGATGGTGCGGCACTTAAGCATCAGGCAGATAAATGTCTGGATTTTGTTTTGAAGGCGGTTTTGCAGCTTCTGGTGTCTCTTTGCGGCCTGCCGTTGCTGTTGCGTGGGTGACTAGGGCTATGGATGTTTGGGGATCAGCTTCTGGATGCCGCCAAGCAGATGCAGCTAAGGAGGACCTTGTTGTGATCATATCCAAGATCCTTGAGGCTAATGCATATCTTACTGAAGCGGTCTTTGACATTGGTAGGTTTACTGGAAAATCCTCAGCTTTCTCTGTGTTCGCGTCATGCACTCTGTGTCTCAATATTTGGTCAGCTGACTAGTCTTTGGTGTCCTTGGTGTCCCTTCCTTTTATGAGCAAGTATCTGTTTGGCCTAGAATTGGAGAAGGTTATCAGCTATGCCACTGGTGGCAAGAGTACATTGTTGCCTCAGGTTACTCCTAAACTTTCCTTTTTCCATGGACGATGTGTGTTTTTGGTTTCTCCCGCCAGTGTGCATACGTGCCCAGGGTACCAATTCCCTCATCAACCCAGAAGCAGTCTATTCCACAACTCAAGAAGGCCTGGATAGGCAAAAAAGCCCTCTCAGAAGCCCAATATTGACAAGCCTTCATCAGCATGACTTGTGATGGTCTGGTCCGCATCAGGCAATCGGAGGTCTTTTATGACTTTCCATGGCATTTGAGCCACTTTTGTGGCAGACAGGTGGGTTTGTGGGTAAGATTAGAAGGAAACCATACAGAGCTCAAGTCCCTTCCTCCATGCCATTATTTTGTAACAGAAGACAAGATTCTGTCATTGTTTCACCAGGTGTCTCAAGCCGTATTTCATCCGTCTTCTCTGGTGCGGGAGAACATGAAGGAGCGGGGTTATCTAATTTCTGCTCGGTCAGCAGTCCCATTTGCTCAGCTCTATACATGGCAACTGTAGTTTGAAATTCTCAGGAACTGGTCCAGACATCAGTATCATCTCTCTCTTGTTGTGTCCCTGTCTGACTGGATGAAGGCGGACCTTTTTTGGTGGCTACAGAGCGCCATATATCACAGTGATGGCTATTGGTTATCTCATATTGGGTCATAGTCATGATAGATGCCAGCCTTACTGGGCCCTCATATGGCTCAGGGTTTTTGGACCAAGACAGAGAGTCTTCTGTCCCTACATGGTCTGCTAGCCTTGCAGCATTTGTCTCTGTCCCTTCAGGGATCCCCTTGTGCAGATCTGGTCAGACACTGAGAAGGTAGTAGCGTACATCAGCTGCCAGGGAGGGACCAGAAGTGTGGCTGCATGGTCCGAGGTTTGTCTGATCCTCATGTGGGCAGAGACCCATGTGCCATGGTTCATATGCCAAGAACAGCATTGTGGTGTACTTTGTCAGTCGCCAACCCCTGGATCCCAGAAACTGAGAGCTAAACAAGAAGGTATTCATCTCTATAGTTCACCTACTTCTGATTGTGGTGGTGTACGCAATGAGCATAACATGGATTTTTCCCTGGTGAATGTTTTTACTCTGTTTCCCCTGATCCCCAGAGTGCTGAGGAAAAGCAGTTACATATACTAGCCCCAAATGTGTCTTTAAAGGGACAGTAACGTCAGAAAAAAAGTTTTAACTATATGGTAGATACAATTAAAAGAGAGTACTTGCACTTGTTCGTATCTCTCAAACTGTTACGGTTTAAGAGATATAGAAAAATAAAGTTCTCTGGTCCCTCCCCTTTCTGCTTGATGAGCTGTAAAGCTGTCAGAAGCAGATTCTGGTCGCTTGACCAGATGTGGCTCTTCAGCAGCGCCAATATAATTATATCTGAAGATAAATACTTAATTTGGAACGGTCTACAAAGTATTCCTGGCTTGCAAGCACACTTTGTAGACTGTTCCAATGAAGTGTTTATTTCTAAATAGCGTGATTTCAGCTCTGCTGAAGAGCCTCTGTCTGGTCAAATGACTGGAATCTGCAGCTGTCAGCTAGATGGCAGACTTGAGTAAAACAGCCAGGAAAAGGTAACTTTAGCAAGTTATATCTCTCAAACCATAAAGATTTGAGAGATAAGACTTACATTGATGTTCATTTTTTGAATGTCTGCAATATTAAATCAACTTAAAATTAACCATTACTATCCCTTTAAAAGTACTTCACTCCACCAGTCTTTAAACAATTCTTTGTATCAAAGTGTATATTAGGTCCAGAGAATGAACACGGAAAGTGGAAAAACATAATAGAGCAGTATCTCCTGCCACCAAAAGTCCCACTTAAGAATGCTACTTATGTGTTCTCTTCATTCTAAGCATATCTTTATCATTTCCTGTATTTTAAGGGGTCCACTAGGAGACTGTGTTTCTTCCAGATATGGAAAAAAAATGAATGGACTCAATGAAATAGTATACTCACTATACCAAAAACCCCACAGAAAATTCTTGTGATCACGAATCAATCAGCTCACAGAACGGATAAGATCAATCAGCTCGTGCTGAGAGTGGCTCCTTCTCTTCTCTCTTAGTAGGATCTGTGGCTGTTATAGGATTGATGGTGACATCAGATGCTACAGCTACCGGAGAGGATGGGAAGGAATGAGAACATCTTTTACCCTGTAACTCTGAGCAGGTTGTGGGCTGTGAGTCAGTATGATACTGATTATAGTTGCTTTTATTTATTTTAGAAATAAACATTTTTTACTTTACTGATTGATCTTATCCATTCTGTGAGCTGACTGATTTGTACCCTTTAGAAGAGTCTGCTGTGTAAGTAGACTTTTGGGGAACGGGACCCTTTAAAGTACTGGAGATGATATAAATACAATTACATTGAAGAGAATTTATGTGATTAGCGTTCATAAAGTGGGAGTGTTGTTGACAGGAGATATTGATCTATTGTGTTTTTCTTCATTTCTTTTTCATACTTCAGACACACTTTGATACAGAGGATCGTTTAAAGACTGCTGGAGTAAAGTTCTATTAATGACACATTTTGACTAGTATATCTATCAGTTCTTCATTACTATCTGTAATTGGCTGTCATTAAATCTTTCCTGTATACATAATCTCCTATAGGATGAAAGTCTTATCAGGGAGGGGCTTACGGACAAGCCCACAAAAAAGTCATGAACTAATTAAATGATAGGCGGAGTCTGAATTTCTTCATTTGGAGACACCCCACACTGAGGACTTAAGTAACACAGGAAACGGGCATTCTATAAAACAATTACCCCCCAAAGAAGCAGCGTGTAGCAGCGGAAAAATGCGTAGGGCGATTAATGGGTGTTAATTGCAGTTATCCAAAAACCATCTGTAAATATATCAGACATTTTAAGGTAAGACTATTTAATTTGAGACAGTTCTCTCTTTCCTTTCACAGTTTGGGTCAACTCGAATCGCTCTGTCATTATCGCTTTTCTGATGTGACTTAAGGAAGGTGATACTAGGTGGGAAATCCGGACCTGGGGCTAGATTCTATTACAGGTGGTAATTTTATCTCTGCTTTATCTCCAGTTTTCTCCATAGACTTCAATAGTAAAATGTTTGATAAAACGGGTGTTAACATTTAGCACCTGCAATAGAATCTAGCCCCTCGGAGGTAACTCAAGTGCCTGACTCTAACAACGGACTCTAGGGTGTTTTCTATTCCTTTATTTCATGTACAGTAATTTCTCTTGATGCTTAAGCGTATATTAATGTGCTGCTAATGCGTAAATATTCTGGTCCCTGAGATACTGATATTTATTTTAAATATACAGGGAGGAGGGAGTTATCCTCTCTGCATGGTTCTTTTAATTTCAATTGTTGGGCAGTGTTAGCCTTTTTAAATATATTCAGTAAAGGTTATATTTTAGCTTACATCTGATTCAAGACAATGCACAAGTGATTAATTCCTCCACAAGCGCTGAGCGAATTTCTCTGCGATACCTGTGAGTTCTTGGAATACATCCTACCACTTATTAAGGATATTCACATCCCTCTCTTTTTATGTTATTAATCATTATAAATCTGTGGCACAACCAATTACCTATTCAATTGAAATTTCAGGTACCACTGTATTATAAGATTATAGTAAACTATTCAGATTAAATAGGAAGCAACTTTCAGACATAAAAAGAAAGGAAAAATATAACACAAGATGGAGTCTCATAGTATAACACTGTCAAGTGGTTGGAAACAAATTGAGCAAAAAAATCTACTCCCATTTTGATATTGCTGCTTGTAACAACAGTAGCAATCAGACTTGTGGAGGATATTATCTCTGCCCCCACACAGATCTCTGGATTACAGCCTCTCAATCCCTCTAAACGAGTCATTCACCAGAGCAATATGAAACAAGAACAAACAACAAACAGAAGGAGAGCACCAATATCAAATGTACTAATCACATAATAATTATGAATACCATGAAAAGATACATACAAAACTGTGTGACCGCTAGTGTATCCATTAATCAGTTTAAAGGGATAGTAATGTTTCATAATAAAAACAGCTCTAATTAATCATCATACTATTTGGGCCATGGAGAATGTTATTTCAATTCTGTCAGAGTTGTAGTTCAAGAGTAATTGAATGATAAAGTATCCCCTCCTGCCCCTTTTACTGATGTAATACTGCTCAGCCAGAGCAGAAGGGAGGTGCCCAGAGAGGGACAATCTTCAATTAAGATAAGGGAAAAGCTGAAAAACTTGACAAGGGGGGTAGGGCTTTCATTGTTCTCATAGGAAGAAGATTGTCCCCTTCTGTTATCTGTCTGGTCTTACAACCAGATTCCACATCTGAGGGGAGGCGGCTTACACTAGGTAAAATGGGCGGGAGGGGGAAACTTTATCATTCAATTACTCTTGAACTAAAACTCTGACAGTATTGAAATAACACTCTCCATGGCCCAAATACTATGAAGATTAATTGGAGCTGCTGTTTTTGTGAAACATTACTATCCCTTTAAAAGCACACAGGGAGTTTTGGCACTGATCCTCCCTGTAAAAAGGACCACTCAGACAGACATCACAAGATCTTCTTATAGCGGTCAGACCAGAAGAAAAATAGTGTATAGTAGACCAAAATAAAAATATAAGTAATTTATTAATAAAAAGCATTAAAGCAAACCCCAATATGTTTCATGTTTCACCAACCATTTCTTCAGGAGAAAATAAAAGCTGGTCTGCCCTATACAATGAATTTAAGTACTGCTTGCCTACAAGTACATCCCCCTAATTGGTGAGTGTTAATTCCAATGTACTATAATCTTTACTGTATACATAATATCCTATAGGATGAAAGTCTTATCAGGGAGGGGCTTACGGACAAGCACACAAAAAAAAGTCATGAACTAATTAAATGATAGGCGGAGTCTGAATTTCTTCATTTGGAGACACCCCACACTGATGACTTAAGTAACACAGGAAACGGGCATTCTGTAAAACACTTAGCCCCCAAAGAAGCAGTGTGTAGCAGCAGAAAAATGCTTAGGGCGATTAATGGGTGTTAATTGCAGTTATCCACAAACCGTCTGTAAATATATTGGACATTTAAAGGTAAGACTAATTACTAATCACCGATATGTCAATTAAGTCGATTAAAACAATAAACCAAAACCGGTAGAAACAATAGTGTTTCAGAAATTCAGTACATTGGTGTTATAAAATACATCTTCATACATACTGTGTCTTACGTGATACAGAATACTCATCCATTAACCCACTCAGTACCAGTATCACCTACAGCCCGAGCAGCCCTAATGGATACTTAACCAATCAACACATACAAATAAATTGTAATATAACAACAAAACCTATTTAGTATGTGAGATAATATATCCCATACAAAATCAATACCCCAAAATATACAAAATAATCTTTCAGGCGTGGACTTATAGAACAAGAATACATGATATGAAGCTAGACAGTGGAACACTCAGAAGTATTATACAACTGAAATAATCTTATTGAAAGGGAAGGACAATCAGATAATTGTGTCAGTATGGTGGTAGTGGTGGTATTGGCTAATGTAATAAAGAAATTTAAAGGGACAGTAATACTTCGTTTTAACTTTATTTTATTTTGTAGGCATTAAAAAATATGAAGAATGAAATGTCTTATCTCTCAAACCTTTATGGTTTGAGAGATATTCACAAGCAAAGTTTCCCCTCCCGCCCCTTTTACCTAGTGTAAGCCATCTCTTCTCAGATGTGGAATCCAGTCCATAGACCAGACAGATAACAGAAGGGGACAATCTTCTTCCTATGAGAACAATGAAAGCCCTGCCCCCTTGACAAGCTTTTCAGGTTTTTCCCTTATCTTAATTGAAGATTGTCCCTCACTGGGCACCTCCCTTCTGATCTGGCTGAACAGTGTTACATCAGTAAAAGGGGCGGGAGAGGGATACTTTATCATTGAATTACTCCTAAACTACAAGTCTGACACAACTGAAATAATACTCTCCAAAGTCCAAATACTATTATGATTAATTAGAGCTGCTTTTGTTATGAAACATTACTATCCCTTTAAGATTCCTGGGAAAATTGTAAGTCTTATCTTTTAATATAGATAGAAGAATGGGCAGACTAGATGGGTCTTGTGTTTTTTTATACTGAATAATAACCTATAACACTTATTTGCTTCTGAGCTAAGGGAAGAATATATACCATTTGTGCGTAAGTTGGATAAATCAGTTATCTGCACTAATACTTTCAGGAGAATTAATACTTTCTGATATTAACCCCCACTTACCTTACTGTGGTCACTGTGAATTTTACATTTGTGCCTTTGTTGAAGGGATAACATATTCAGTCATTTCAAAATGGTATGTCATGTCTGAGCTACATCTGAGGAAGTGAAACATCATATTCTTATATAGCAAGCCTTTTAGCGTATTAATTTTTAATACATTTTGTACTGCAAATACATTTAAAAAAAAAATATTTTTGAGACAAGAAGCAGCATAGTGTGGATGTTTTTACACCTTTAACGCCGTGGATACCTGATCAGAGACAGGTGAATAACTCTGCAGGATCGCATTGTTGTGGTTGAGCATAAGCCTTTCCACAACCATCAATTTTGTGAGTATAATTGATTCTCTTTGATAAAAATTGTGTCATAAGGATAACAGGCACTATTGGGCACCCTCTTTTGTTGTTCTTTCTACATGACAGTTGCCAGCAGCAGGGCAGTTTTAAAAAAACCCTTAAAGGGATAGTAATGTTTCACAAAAACAGCAGTTCCAATTAATCTTCATGGTATTTGAGCCATAGTGAGTGTTATTTCAATACTGTCAGAGTTGTTGTTCAAGAGTAATTGAATGATAAAGTATCCCCCTCCTGCCCCTTTTACCTGGTGTAACACTGCTCACTCAGATGTGGAATCTGGTTGTAAGACCAGACAGATAGCAGCAGGGGACAATCTTCTTACAGTGAGAACAATGAAGGCCCTGCCCCCCTTGACAGGTTTTTCAGCTTTTTCCCTTATCTTAATTGAAGATTGTCCCTCTCTGTGATCCATCTGGACAGTCTTGCTGCTCTGGGGTGAGCAGTGTTACATCAGTAAAAGGGGTGGGAGCAGGATACATTATCATTCAATTACTCTTGAACAACTACAACTCTGACAGTATTGAAATAATGATCTCCACGGCCCAAATACTATGATGATTAATTAGAGCTGCTTTTATTATGAAACATTACTATCCCTTTAAGCCCCTGGCAGAGCAGTGAATAGAGGTCCCCAAGTATAGGTAAACAGGTTGGATCCTATTAACCCTCTGAGTACAAGAGGTATTGTATTGCATATGTCTCTGGCATTCAAAGAGTTAAGCATATCCGTAGCATATTCCTAGCATATTCCTATTTGTGGAAAAAGCAGCCTCAGTTATACGTTTAGCACCAAGAACAGCTTCATCCCCCATTCCATGATGGAAATTGTAGCCCAGCAACATTTGGAACGACACCCATGTTCCACATCCCTGGATTAGAAGACACTTTGGCTCCAGGAGGGGGCCATGGCTTCACCATGCATGAAGACCTCTCTGGATAAGTAATGACTATGCCTGGTTAACTGAGTTCTCTAGCTTATAATAACTTAACACTGATTCAAACTAGCCTTAAATCAGCTTCAAAGAATGTTGAAATCACATCTAGGTTCACACAGTGCTAAGCATCTTCACCTATTGTAGCTTGAAAAATTTTTAATTTTCACATCTAGTTGCATGTAATTCTGAGTTTTCACACCAGGTGCTGCACACTGAGCAACTGTATTGTGTCTAAGATCACAAAGGAGAAGGCTCCAAACAGTCTTGTATGTGAATTAAAATTTCTGACTGTGTGGGGCCCCTTCCCTTCAGTGGTTCCTGGACACCTATAGGTAGTAAGTGGAGAGACAGTGCAAAGAAACCATCTAAGTGTAGCATAGACTAATAAAATGCAATAAATGTATTCAAAGCAGAGATATAAGGGATTCATTGTGATAAAATGTAAGTGACATAAAACATAACATATAGCAAAAGAAAACAGTAAAATGAATTAAAATTATGTTGTTAGAGCAATAACTCTTTCTCATTTGTGGAAGATAATTCATACTATGAGATGTGATACTCAATTGTCCCAAAAATGGAAATGTGTCAGTTGTGGGGCAGTGACACACTATGGGGTGTTGAAGGACAAAGTCAATGAGCTAGGATACAGCTATAAGTTGGCTCTTTCTATCAATGAGCCCTTGAGGATGCTTAGTCAAAGATGACTCGGCTTCAGTATGGCCGGTTACGTGAATTCCATGACGAAACACAGCATATAACACAGCTGACTGGGGAGGGCTGGCAACATGTGGCCCAGGAGAAAATAAAATCAAGTGGTCTGCTTCTACTATCATTCAAGCCCACTGTCTCAGCCCACTCCTTTAGTTAAATTTAAAATTGCTATTACGTTGTGAAGTAAGGCAAGTGATACCACAGAGCCTACAGTTGAAATGGGGCTGCACTACTGATACATTGTATGCTCTAGTCTATAGTAAGTAAAGCTACACTAGTGATACCATAGAGCTTACAATGGAAATGGGTTATGCTTGGATTGTAGCTCTGTGGTATCATTTGTGTAACTCCATGTCAGTTGTAAGCTATCACTAGTGTAGCCTAATTTACAGCATCAAGTGAGAGATTGAGTGAGACAGTGGCCCACTGTTCCAGGCATATGACTGGCCCAGGGGGCAATTGCCCTCCTGCCCCCCTGGCCAGCCCTCCTCTGACAGCTGAAAATTCAGGTGATCCGTCCCCCCGATTGCCCTGGTGTTGCTGATGTCCCTTTTTGGAATCTACAGAGCGACATTCTCCTGTGCAGGGTAGCAGTGTGCTTCTGTGCGTTTCTGAGCTTCAAATACTCCTTTCTTTAGGCATTTCCATTCTCTACGTGTCTCCCTTTACCACTTTAGATTGTAAGCTTTTGGGCAGGGGCCCTACTACCAGTATTTCACTTTGTTAAGCACTTTTCACCCTGTATTGTCCAAACTCTTACATTTTAAAGTGCTGCGTACATTTGTTGCACTATATAAATAAATATATTCATTCATATGCACAACAGTGCCTGATCACTATAGAACATACCAGCACACACTTCACCATTGAAAGGAATGTAATTCCAGCACGTCTCCCCTCTTTCCTATAACATACACAGCAGAATGATGTTAAGTTACATTATTTCCTCTGTGCCTTGTTCAGTAAATAACGTTAAAGTGTTAGTAATGTCTAAAAAAAACTTTTTTGCATTTAGAAGAGCTTAAAGAACTGATCTAAATGCAAAAAAACGTATCTTTCAAACCGCTATGGTTTAAGAGATATGGGCGTTTAAAGTTTGATTTCTCCTACTGACAGCTGTAAAGCTGTCAGCAGGAGATCCGTGTCGGTCGACACGCTGGCGCTTGAGAAGTGCCGAGTTCTCTTTACTTATACGGAATCCCTTCATTGGAATGGTCTAAAACGTGTTCATGAACACTAGGCACACGTTTTAGACCATTACAAAGAAGGGATTCCATGTAAGTAACGAGATCCCGGCACTTCTCAAGCACCAGCGTGTCGACCGACACGGATCTCCTGCTGACAGCTTTACAGCTGTCAGTAGGAGAAATCAAACTTTAAACGCCCGTATCTCTTAAACCATAGCGGTTTGAGAGATACGTTTTTTTGCATTTAGATCAGCTTTTTCAGCTCTTCTAAATGCAAAAAAGTGTTTTTCAGACATTACTAACACTTTAAATCAATTGTAGCAGAAACAAATGCCAGAAACACCCATACACTGTCCCATTACTGTCCCCTTTGAGCAAGCAGCATTAAGAGAAGCTTTTGTGGAGTAAGTATTTTAGTAAATTCGTGTTTGGCAAGCGTAATCGATTCCAACACCTAAATTAGCTCGGAATTATATTTGTACATCCAATCCATTGATTTAAATGGGCTTTTAATCCCCTGAATGCTAAAGAGGGTTTGAGCTAGACTATCCAGCGTGATAAACTCTCCAGTCATTATGTTATTCTATGGTTCCTAATATGCATTAATGTATATCCAGCAAAAAAACATTCCATAGATAGAGGGATTGGACTGAATATCTTGCGTGAGAATTTTTCTCACCTTTATCCCCTCTTAGTGCATACCCCCCCAGCTGTTGGAGGACTGCATATCCCATCATCCACAGCCAGCCTTACGGCCCTGTGTTCAAAAACTAGCTTAAAGGGCTAGTAATACTTAATTATTACTAATCCCTATATTAAAGTCCTATTAAAAATACATGTATTGCCCCCATTTGAGAGATTATCTCTCCTAAAGTTGCCCTCTCCCTCCTCCTTCCCCGAAGTCAGCATTGTAGCTGACTGAAGGGAAATCCGGTCTTAGATCATCAGGCGGCTCTGCAGCAGAGCCACGATCGCGTTAATAAAAAAAAAAAATTTCACTAAAATGGTCTTCTATGTGTGCTTGCAAACCAAGCACACGTAGAAGACCATTTCAGTGAAAGATTTCTTTTTTATTAAATCGATCTTGGCTGTGCTGGAGAGCCGCCTGAAAGTCATACGACTGGCTTCCCTGCAGTCAGCTAGAACTCTGACTACGGGGAAGGGGGAGGGAGAGGGCAACTTTAGGAGCGATAAGCCAGAAAGGTTTGAGAGATGACACTGGGGGAAATACAATTATTTTTAATAGGACTTTAATATAGGGATTAGTAATAATTAAGTATTATTATCCCTTTAATTATGTAGAAAACCAAGTGCACCATATGGGACAAATAATACAATTCCCACCATTCCTCCCTCTCTCTCTCTCTCTTTTTCTCTGTGTATATATATATATATATCCTATATAATAATTCGTAACACCCAACATGCGCAGTAGACACTGCTGCGCGTGCGGCAGTCATGCGCAGTACAGACTGCCCACACCGTGGCTGATACAGAGCTGGATGCTCCGAAGGAGCAGTGGCGCGGGCAGTCTCTATTGCGCGTGACTGCCCCGCGACCGGCTGCCAGAGGCACTGTGGCCCGTGTAATGGGCTGTTCAACTAGTATATATATATTTGTACTAGTATGAAAGCCTGTTTACACAAGCTAAAGTGCCACCCAGCGGCCCCGGCTGCTGCTCCGGAGCCGGGAGTAAAGACAGGTGGTGAGCCATTTGGAGCGCTCCACTCCAGAACAGCGCATTCTACCAGTCTCTGCTTTGCATGACTGCATCATTCCGGCAGTCTCTACTGCATATGTGCGGTCACGCACACGGGGAGCTTCTCAGGCTAGCGCTTTATATTATTTATGGTAAACAGGAATAGGGAAAGGGTTGAACTAGATGGACGCAAGTCTTTTTTCAACCTAAATTACTATGTTACTATATGTGTGTGTGTGTGTATATATATATATATATATATATATATATATATATATTAGGATTTTTCCATACTGTCCGTTTGACCTTCCAGGAAGTAATCACTCTGTAATTCACTTCCTGATTAGTTGACCTGTTATAACATTTGAATAAAACAACTGACAGCAGAAGGGTGCCTTTGTTTTACTCAGCAGGAAAAGCCCTATAACATATAGGGTTTCATAAAAAATGTTCTGCTACTTTAAGTCTGTGGTGTTTTTTTTACTTTTTCCATTTCTAGTATATCATCCTCCATGTGTCCTATGATATAGGAAGGGAGGGCATGGGATCTGCTTGTATTAATGCAGTAAAATGGCAATTTGCTGTTTAGTGAATAATCTATCTTCAGAGAGTGGACCCTGGGTGGTATTCATAATGATGTGAGAAAACTCCCATGAGAGGAAACGCTCATAATTTCTCGCCACTTGAATAAAAGATTTCATTGAGTAACACAGGAATTGAAGGGATTTTTCTCACTGGAAAGTTTACTTATTGCTTGTCCCCTGATGATTTACTCATGGCCACCAGAAATTTGCTATCATTGCAAAATGAAAGTGGTTTGCTTTCCACTTTTTTAGCATCAGATTCCATTCACAGCAGTAACAAAGGTCCAAAGGTTATATTGTTCTTGGAATAAAAAGGAGTCTGTGTAATGAGGTATGCTGTAGTTCAAATATGTCTGATTTGGCCTGGCAGCATGATTGTTTTTTTCCTGTTCTGCTTAAGGTATGCCTGACTATTGTGAAATATGTCTATCAAGAGCTACTCAAAGGAACTCACAACTCAAGAGCGCTCGTTCTTTGGACTAAAGAAATAATTATTTGCTATTAGAATGAAAGGAAAAATTGCACTTAGAACATATTTGATTTTAGTTGGTTATACTTTTAAAGGGATAGTAATACTTCATTTTAACTTTATTTTATTTTGTAGGTATTAAATAAACATTAAGAATGATATAAGTCTTATCTCTCAAACATTTATGGTTTGAGAGATATTCACAAGCAAAGTTTCCCCTCCCGCCCCTTTTACCTAGTGTTAGCCATCTCTTCTCAGATGTGGAATGCAGTCCATAGACCAGACAGATAACAGAAGGGGACAATCTTCTTTCTATGAAAACAATGAAATCCCTGCCCACCTTGACAAGCTTTTCAGGTTTTTCCCTTATCTTAATTGAAGATTGTCCCTCTCTGCAATCTACCTGGGCACTTCCCTTCTGCTCTGGCTGAGTAGTGTTACATCAGTAAAAAGGACAGGAGGGGGACACTTTGTCATTGAATTACTCTTGAACTACAACTCTGATAGAATTGAAATAACACTCTCCAAAGTCCAAATACTATGATGATTAATTAGAGCTACTTTTATTATGAAACATTACTATCCCTTTAAGTAGCTAGCACCTTATATCATACCTCCCAATTGTCCCTCTTTAGGAGGGACAGTCCTTCTTTAAGACCCAAAACTCTCTGTCCTTCTTTCCCACCCTGGTGTCCCTCTGTTTAGGAGATCAGACTGTGTGATGTTTATATAAGTGTATCACATTGCTCCACAGCAATAAAACTCACATTAATGTTTGTGTAAACATCAGTATGTGTGTATAAATTAGTCTGTGTAAATAAAATACTTTGGTCTTGCTCGAAATGATTTATTCAAGTTTGTATATCTGAAAAATTACATCAAAACTGTCCACGTGTCACGTTTGCTTACAAAAGAAAAAACATCACATGAGTAGTTTAGTTTAGTTACTTTTGAAAAGTGAAGATCTCTTTCAGTGTCGTATGCTAATTAATATGTGTGCTGCACTGAAAGTTTAATTAGCATATGGTACTGCACTCAGACAAATCAATTTTCATTAACAAACATTATCAATATCTCCTAAACCAGGCATAGACAACGTTTAGCACTCCAGATGTTGGGGACTACAGCTCCCATGATTCCCAGCCAGCTGTTAGTCTTCAGCAACCGGAGTGCCAAAGGTTTACCACCCCAGTATCCTATCAAAAAGTCACCATCAATTTAGGGACCAAATCAGGGGCGCAATAAAGGGGATGTTTACCCCCCCTTCACAACTTTAGCTAAATCGTTTCAGTACCAATAATAAGTAATGCAAAGTGTGTTCTTTTTTAAAAAAAAATCTGCCAGTTTGAAGAAATTATAAGTTTAAATGTAACTCTGTTACTACTTCCGGCAGACAGTACTGACTGGATCTGTACCGTAGTCTCAGTTTCAATCCAGAAACCGATCTCTGCCAATGAAAGTGCTCCAGCATAGAGACAGACAGCCTCCGTCATCGGAGGAGGCTGGATAGAAGCTGAGACTACGGTACAGATCCGGTCAGCACTGTCTGCCGGAAGTAGGAACAGAGGTACATTTAAACTTAGAATTTCTTCAAACGGGCAGATTTTTTTTAAAAAAAGAACACACTTTCCATTAGTTATTATTGGTACTGAAACGATTTAGCCAAAGTTTTGAAAGAGGTAAACATCCCATTTAAATATGTTTCCAGGTTGAAATTGGCCACATAAGAATCTTTCCCGCAAGACAAGGGTGACATGCCTAATAAAGGGGGAGAAGCTGAATGAGTGAATGAGCTTTACATGCAGTTTGCAGAGTACCAAGCGCGACTGCATGTCGTGATTGCAGGGGCTGTGATGTGGGTTAATGGATGAAATGGCACCGCTACGATCTCCCTACACTGATACCGTGTTTCCTGCAACTCGGCATCAGTGTAGGGATAAGGTAGCCGTGTCATTCCATCCATGACCCCTTTGAGTGCCGTATCACAGCCCCTGCAATCACGCTGATGGGGCATCAGTCATGCTTGCTGCTCTGCAAACTGCTCATTCACTCATTCGGCGTTTCCCCGCTTTCTTAGACATGTCACCCTTGTCATGCAGGCGAGATTCTTATGTTGCCATTTTCAACCTGGCAACATATTTAATGCGCCCCTGGGTTGGTCGCCAAATTGAAGGCAGTATATGGATAGTGAACCCCCTCTCCTAAACTATACATCTGATGTTTTTTTTGGCTAACAACATATAGGTAGTTTTGAATTACATTTTCAGATATGCAAACTTTATCCTGACCCCATTGCAGTTCATAATAACTTTTATCATTAGTTTTAGCTATACATTTCCCAACAGACAATAAGAAGAATCTGTGAAATAGAAAGAGTAATAACATTTATTTCCTGGAATGGAATACAAACCTTGAATTCAAAGTGACGCTTTAAAGAAGCATTTGTTCACAAACATATTGTGGCAGAACCATTTTTTTGGTCTAATTAAATCCACATGGTATCCTAACAATCCAACCCTTTACCCTTTGATTCTAGAAAGCTCCACAACTCCTTGTTCAGTATGAAATCTGTCTGAATGCTAGTTGGCACAAGGAAATTAGAACTATATTATTATGCTAAAATATATTAGATGACCGTTATTGGGTATTTGTATCTGATAATTTCTGATAATTATATTTTTTCTAGATTATAGTGCCAATAATCTTTCTTAAAGGGATAGTGATACTTTAAAAAAATGCAGTTCCGATTGATCCTCCTATAACCTGGGCCATGTAATGCTGTATTTCAATATTTTCCGTTTTATATTTCAAGAGTAATTCAGTGCTATGGGATCCCCCCTCCTGCCCCTTTTACCGCCTCTATGCCGCTTCCCCTCAGATTTGAATCCGGTCATGTGGCCAGACAGCGCGCAGCGAGGGATAATCTTCAGGCACTGAGTGTAAGGAAAACCTTCTCCCCTTGAAGAAGGAGGGCAGGATTTTCCTTATGAGGCAACGTGACGCAGGGAAAAGCGGAGGGAGGGGGATCCTTTAGCATTGAACTAATATTGAAGTACAAAATGAAAAATATTGAAATACAACAGTATATGGCCTAGGTTATAGGAGGACTGATCAGAGTTTCATTTTTTAAAGGTATTACTACCCCTTTAAAACAGAATTGCATAATGTGAAATTGCACATTATCAGCCCTGGAGGCAGACATGACAGTTGTTAGAAGGACCACAGGACCTTAGACACTTCTCGATGCACATGGTAATCTTAATTATTTAACACCTTAACAATCTCTTGATCCCCAGGAGGGCGGCCGTTAAGGGTCATGGAACTTTTTTAAATAGCAATGGATTCTGGGATCGCCGCACAGCTGTACCCCAGAAATCCATAACATGGCAGGACCATCACTGATTCCTAAGTGCCGGACCGCCGTGATGGTCCTGACACATCATTAGTCTTTCGTTAAGGACCAGAGGGGGTATGCAACACATTTGCCTCACAATGCTTTGCTAAAAAAATTAACATGCAACTGTTCTTATATCAAATGTGTCTTGGGAGCACTGCCCCTTTAATACAGGTATCATAGAGTAGGAAAAGGAATGGGACAAACTGCTTGAATAGGTACAAGAGTCTCTACTGGGAGTATACATTTGCTTGCCCCAGTCTAAACGTTACTAGCCTGCCCCTGATCCAAATACAATTGTTTTCTATTTCCAAAAAGTATTAGATAGTAAATAAAAATATTTTAAAGTTTATAATAGGATTGCCATCTCACCACTCAAACAGATGTGAAAACAAGCACAGTCCATATGTCATTTTCATAAGTGATATGGCTACACTGTTTTAAATGTCCAAAAAGTCTAATATATTTGGGAAAAAGGCCTTTTATTAGACTCCCCAAATGTCAATTTCAGATGATACAACTAGCCCAATCCCATCATTACAGATAACATAACTCCTTAACAAGTATTTTAAATATACGTATAATAAGTACGATTATATCAGTAGAATTTAGTGATATACAATCTATGTAGACACAATAACTGGTAAGTTGGAGGGGGTAGTATTGTTTTCATTGGACCAATGTGCAAAAAAATCTCACAAACCCAAACAGCGGTTTGCACTTCTCTTACAAGTCGATGTTGACATGGTCTTACACACCATCTTGTGAGGTACCAGCTGGACTTTCATTGTCCTTGAAAAAAAAGTAACAGTGGCTAAGATTTCAGCTAACAAAGATGGCCTTTGAGTCAGCCACAACAGCTGTATGAGACTCATACACACACTCACACCATGCACTGTCAGCTGCTAAATTTACATATCCAGACTGCCAGAAACAGAATACTTTAACCTTTTGATAGCTTGGGCTACTACAGTTTTATGTGTACGTACATTTTATACATATATATAGATATATGCATCTATGTATATGTGTGTTTTTATACTATACATATATATATATATCCTATATAATAATTCGCTAAGGATGTTTGTCAGAAGCCATCATGCGCATTAAAGACTGCCCACATTCGTGCAGTCTCTACTGCGCATGATTGCATCGTGTGGAGTAGTGAGGTAGCGGCCGCTTAACCCTTTGAGTGCCAGAGGGGTACGCAATGCATTGCAAAGCAGTGCATTCCGTACCCCTCTGGCACTCAAAGGGTTAACATTACCCGGACTTTGGCCTGTGTACACAGGCTTTTACACTAGTGTGTGTATATATATATATATATATATATATATATATATATATATATCACACACACACAGCGTTATGACTTTACGATGACACACACAGAGTTATGACTTTACCATGACACACACACACACACACACACACTCACACAGAATTATGACTTTACCATGACACACAGTTATGACTTTACCATGACACACACACACACACACACACACACACACACACACAGTTATGACTTTACCATCATACACACACACACACACACACACACACACACAAATATAGAGTTGTGACTTTACCATTCGCTCTGTGACTAACACACACCTCCCTTGTGAGCAGCTCTTCTTAACTGTGCAGCCAGGACCTGCTCATAACACTACACAGCGCCCTCCTCAGTGAGTGACAAGCACTGATGAAGCCCTGAGTTAGCCATATAACGCTTCCATGTGCAATTCAAATCTACATACACACTAATAGATAAAAAAAAAATTAACATACAGCTTTGCCATCAGCATATTGCTACTAGCTGCCCTCGTCGCTGATAGGTTATTTACCAAATGGGAGTTCCTGTGTACTATACGGTACAGACTAGGATGGACATTACAGGCTCACAGATCACTCTTCGGCAAGATGCCTGCGCTGTCCTACTAATGTACGTTTCATACGATGTTCGGATTCCAACTCATGCCAGCACTTAAGAAACTTTATTACACTATTTCCACAATTAACAAGCTGCTAACAATTAATTGGGGATAACTTATGTAAGCATGATAGTTCTGATTTAAATGCCACAAATGTACCCAAGGAACCCAATTCACTGGGAGTTTTTGGCTCTCTTCCAGTGATGCACAGATAACCACAGTATTGTCAAGCAATGCTTTGGCTACCCCTCTGGTACTCAGAAGGTTACACATCATGGGCAATGCTATGCCACTTTTGCTAGTAAACAATAAAATAGTATAAACTTAAAGAGGAAAATTGGTGGCAAGAAGTGGACCAGTAGGGACTTGTGTGGTTTATTTGGTCCTCACAAACAAAAAGTAGATCCTTGGAATCTGATGAATGAAAACTGGAAGTGGCCAGAATAGAAAATTACTAAACGTATCACCTTAAACCATTAACAATCTATGCGCTGGCCTTAATTCATATATATATATATACACGCACTTATAAGTTGTACCTTTAAAAAAAAAAGCAAAAGCAAAGCATCTTATTGCATTGCAATATACATACCTAGGAAGTTCCTTCTGAACCCCAGGAGAGGGCATATGTGCTGCTGACCAGGGGGATGTAAATGACACAATTCACTTTATAAAGGGGATGGGGCTTAATCGGGTGAGTGTGGCTTATCTTTCTGTCATGAATTAGGCTTGAAGTGGGTGGGAAGTGGGCATAACAGGGTGAGAAGGAGGAGAAATGGGCATAGTTTCAGAAGAAACTCCCCACCACCAGAGAATCAACCTGTGTCCCCATAGACCAGGTAATTAACTCTAAAACCCGAGTCTCCGAGGCAGATATGGAGAGTTCCCAGATATGGCAACATAGAGAGATAAATAACATATTGAGGCCGATGGACTAAGAAGCATTTCTGGAGTGAGTCAACTACACCACAGAGGACAAATACAAATTCCCACAATTCCAACTGATTTAAACAGTGATTTTAACCCAACTGAATGCTAGTGAGGTCAATGCATTGGAGACCTCTCTCTTGCATGTGAGGGGTTAAAAGCCCTATATAAATAAGAGCAAATTCTAATTGGCCCCCTATGGTTCCCTGTGACTTAATTCTTCTTATAGCAGCAGACCGAAATGTGGTTGCTTTTGACAGATTTCTTTTTTAAGTGAGCCATTTCGTTACCTGCCACCAGGTGTCACTGTTTTCAAAAAGATAAAATGCTGTAGACTTGTGCCAGGATTTTATCAGACAAACTCAATAGACAAAATGTAAATACCAATTATTAAATATTATGCTTTGACAGGAATGTACTGCAAAATAAGTTTGGTTGTAATAACATCCATATCTGCAAAAGAACAGTTCACATTTTAGACAAAATACAGCATATGTACTGTATGTTTGTTATGAACGTTTGAAGAGCTGCAATTGTACAAGACGCAACGCGTTCGATACCTCTCTGGCAATCAAAGGGTTAATATTTTTTCCCCCAGCTAATGCCACGGTTTGACCAAACACTTTTATGTCGATCTGTGTGCCCTCTGCTCATAAGAATTATTATTTTTTTTTACCTCAACATTTTGGCAGCAATAAATTGCTTTCAAATATCTAAATATTTTCCAGATGCTTACTGGCGTTTTAAGGCATTTTTCAGAGCACTTACCTCTGAGAAGAAAAATCAGATATCCAATATTTTTCCTCATGAAATATTTCACCTGTCATTGCTTTATCTAAACACCTTATAATAGTGAACATTTATTTTTTTTTTCAACATTTAATTCATTTTTTCTCTCTTAACACTCTGTGTGCCAGAAGATGTATTCAGTGAATTACTTTGCAATGCGTTGGATACCCCTTTCAGACACAGTGGGTTAAAAGAACACCATTACCTCTTAATAGGACAGTAATGTCCCATAAAAAAGTCTTCTTGTTTTGTAGATGAAATATATATATATATTTACAGCAGATCCCATCTCTCAAACCATTATGGTTTGAGAGATATTCGCACTGAAAGTTCCCTACTGCCTCCCCTTCTCCTGACTGTAAAGCTGTAAAGCTGACAGCAGGGGATTTGAGTCGGCCGACTCGAGGAGGCTCTTCAGCAGAGCTGAAATTGCGTTATTTAAAAGAATTACTTAATTGGAATGGTCTACAAAGCATGCTTGCAAACCAGGCACATTTTGTAGACCTTTCCAATGAAGTAATTATTTTCCAGTGTCGCGATTTCGGCTCTGCTGAAGAGCTGCAGGCTGGTCCCAGGTGCGGGATCTCCTGCTGTCAGCACAGCGGTGACGTCAGGAGAAGTGGAGGGAGGGGGGAACTTTCAGTGTGAATATCTCTCAAATCATAGCGGTTTGAGAGGTGAGATTTACTATAAATACTTTTTTTTTTCCATCTACAAAACAAGAAGAATTTTTTATGGGGCGTTAGTGTCCCTTTAATAATACCCCTCATACTTACCTAAATCTTTTAAAAACGTGAAGGGTGTGCAGCATTCTGCTTTGCAAAGTGTTGCATATCCCTTTGGTTGTTACTTAGTTAATCTAGGGAGAAAATCCTAATGGCCTTTATGAAGAATCATTTCTGAATGAACTGATTATCCAGAGGGAATCATTCAATTAATAATGGATAACAGCTGCACAGAGGCAGACATTATTCTTTAAACAGGATTCAGGGAACCCAAACTCCCCCACTGAAGCTTTCTTAGTGGGCGGAATTTTGGGTCCTGGAGTCCTGCAAAAGTAACATTGTTTTCTTCTGTGTGCTAAATAATAATTTTTCAGACACAGTCCATTCAGTATGGATTCCTAATGCCATTAGGATTTTCTGACTAGATTAAAGGTAAATAAGGATAATTAGAAGGTGTTAGTGTTCTAAATATTCATTTTGCTCATCACTGAACATGTCATATAACCCCTTGGGTGCTAGAGAGGTCTCCTATTTATAGTATCCAAGGGTTTACATGATGTTTATAAATTATGCTTATGTTTCTACACAAATGCCTAGCAGATTCTATAAAGAGTAAACATGTAGCACTTGCTGGAAGGCCAAGGAATGCCTTCGAGGAAGTCGTCCTCTTAACAGTGTGACATAAATCAATGAGCACCACTCCCAGTCTACGGCTGTCTTCCAGGTCACTGTTCCAGGAAGGCCATCCTAGATGTTAAGTGTGACTCCTACAGTATGCATTATGGTGTCTACAGATGAGGTTTCAAACACATTTGGTGTAATATTGACATTAGGTTATAATTATTAAACACAGAAGTGCCTGTTGAAAACGCTTTTCGGCATTTAAGCACTTCACCAATGAACAGAGGTACTCTCACAGCCACTGCCTTTTCATAGATATGGAAGACAGACAGACATAGAGAAATATAGATAGATAGATAGATAGATAGATAGATAGATAGATAGATAGATAGATAGATCATACCTCCCAAGTGTCCCTCTTTAGGAAGGACAGTCCCTCTTTTAGACCCAAATCTCCCTGTCCCTCATTCCCACCCTTATGTCCCTCTTTTTAGGAGATCATACTTTGTGATGTGTGTATAATGTTGCTCTACAGCAATAAAACTCACATTAATGTTTGTTTAAACTTCAGTATATGTGTTTATAAATTAGAGCAAATAAAATACTTTGGTCTTATTAGTCATTTATTAGGTTACACAAAGATGTGTCAATAGGCCATGAAATAGACAAAAAATTCTCAGTAATGCCCCACCCAGTAGCCACTCCCCCCACGCCCAACACCCAAAAGAAAATTGTCCCTCTTTAGCCATTTGAAATGTTAGGAGGTATGGATAGATAGACAGAGCGATAGACAGACAGATAAATATAGACAGATACGTAGATAGACAGACAGACATAGAGATATGTAGACAGGTAGATAGATAGACAGACAGACAGACAGACACTGACTAGGCCCCTATTTAATGCAGTATATATAAAAAGTTGGAACTGTGGGGGTGCTTTGGTACCTATTCATTTATAAATGAATGGTATTCTGCAACACTGCATGTCTCACATGATGTTCTAAACATGTATGTACATATATCACACCTACGTATACATACTAGTATAGCTACTAAAACACAGTCCTGTGCCAGAGTCATTCTCTATTATCTGTTTACTGCAATTGCAGTAGCCTTGAGAAGAGAGAAAACACTGCTTGCTACATTGGACTACAAGTCCCAGCATGCAGTCCTTGAAAACTGAAAACTTTATTTAAGAAAGGTAAGAAATACTCATGCTGTTTTATAAGATATAAGAGTGCTAAAAAGAGACTATACTGCTAAAATGGGTATAAGTAATTACTCTATAAATAATTAGGTAAATATGACTTTTCCTGAGGAAAATAATGTTATAGACCATTGATAAAAACGTGTGTGCTCAGTTTCTTTCTATGTAAGTGCTTGCCTGCTAAATAACATGGTAGGTGCCAGTATGGACCTAATGGATATTTTTGTTGGTCTTTGAGTATGGATTGTGAGTGAGGGTGTTTGAAGCAATAAAGTTTGGAAAGACAAAGGTGGGAGGCCAGTTGCTGCATCCCTCATTGGCTGTCTTAATGGTTCATAAAAAAAAAAAAAAAAAGATTATTTAACAATTTGAGTGCCAGAGGTTTTAGGTAGGCCTCTTCAGCTCTACCCTCTTATCTACATTGATCTTTTGCTCTAGCCCATCTAGTGCTTAGAAACAGCCAGTGACATGCTCCTTAAAGTGATAGTAATATTTCACAAAAACAACAGCTCCTATTAATCTTCATAGTATTTGAGCCATGGAGGGTGTTATTTCAATACTGTGAGTGCTGTAGTTCAAGAGTAATTGAATGATAAGTTTTCCCCCTCTCGCCCCTTTTACCTAGTGTAAGCCCCCACTCCTTAGATGTGGAATCCAGTCCATAGACCAGACTGTTCACATCAAGGGTCAATCTTCTTACTGTGAGAACAATGAAAACCCTGCCCCCCTTGACAGGTTTTTCAACTTTTGCCCTTATCTTCATTGAAGATTGTCACTCTCTGCAATCTACCTGGATACTCCCTGCTGCTCTAAGCTGAGCAGTGTTACATCAGTAAAAGGGGCGGGAGGGGGATACTTTATCATTCAGTTACTCTTGAACTACAACTCTGACAGAACTGAAATAACACTCTCCAAGGCCCAAATACTATGAAGATTAATTAGAACTGCTTTTATTATGAAACATTACTATCCCTTTAAGCTCGTTTTGTTGTAACAGCTTTCCCTCTCAGTTCAAACCTTTCTCTCCCATTTCTGCCTGTGGGTGGAGCTCTTTGCCTGTAGCCTCCGGCAGTTCCCTTCTCTTAGGATCTTCAAGCCTCAATGAAGCAGCAGTTTAGGGACAAAACAAGAAGATTTTCAACCCACAGCCAGTGTCTTTAAAATGGGAAGACAGGCCCATATTGATAAAAGCAAACTAGAGTTATTCTGGAATAAACCACTGCACCATAGGGGACAAATAAACATTTCCTGTTAAATTAAATTGGGCTTTTTAAACCCTTTAATGCTAGAGAGGTCTCCAATGGATTGGGATGCAATCCACTGGAGATCTCTCTATCATTCCAGTGGTTAACAAGCTCTATTGACGTGCATGGGAATTTAGGATTTTTTATTTGTTCCCTATGGTGTAGTTGGTTTGCTTTTATAAATATGGGCCACGGTTCCCATAGTCTATAACTCAGGTTGCATGAAGATCACTGATATAAGTTCTGCTGGTTGACATCAGCGCCTTACTTGAGCTCATGGGAGACTTTTTCACTCTCTCTGTTTAAAGGGACAGTAATGTCCCATAAAAAATGTTATAGTTTTGTAGAGCTTAAAAAATTAAACTATATGCCACAAATCCTATCTCTCAAACCGGTATGGTTTGAGAGATATTCACATTCAAAGGTCCCCCCTCCCTCCCCTTCTCCTAACGTCAGCCCTGTGCTGACAGCAGGAGATCCCGATCTGGGAACCATCCGGTGGCTCTGCAGCAGAGCCGAAATCACGTTATTGGAAAATAATTACTTCATTGGAAAGGTCTACAAAGTGTGCCTGGTTTGCAAGAACACTTTGTAGACCATTCCAATGAAGTAGTTCATTTTAAATAATGTGAGTTCGGCTCTGCTGAAGAGCCTCCTCATGTCGGCCGACACGGATCTCCTACTGTCAGCTTTACAGCTGACATAAGGAAAGGGGAACTTTAAATGCAAATATCTCTCAAACCATAGCGATTTGTGGCATATAGTTTAATTTTTTAACCACTACAGAACTATAAGCATTTTTTGTGGGACATTACTGTCCCTTTAAATCCCATAGGAGGAGATTTATTAAGCTGGAGTTATAAGGAAACCATCTAAAAAATTGTCACTAAGGGGTAAATGCAAGAAAGTAAAGCATTTCTCTATTTTATAAAAGCCACAAATTTATGTGCTATTTGCGGTTGCTCACTTTTTGATACAAGTAACCTACTAACACCTTGATACTGAATAGAACATGCTCCTAAATTAACCCTTTGAGTGCCAAAGGGGTACGGAACGCATTGCAAAGCAATGCGTTCCGTACCCCTCTGGCACTCAAAGGGTTAACATCAAAGTTGGCTAATGCTCCTAAATTAAAGGGACAGTAATGTTTCATAATAAAAGCAGCTCTAATTAATCATCATAGCATTTGGACTTTGGAGCGTGTTATTTCAATTCTGTCAGAGTTGTAGTTCAAGAGTAATTCAATGACAAAGTACCCCCCTCCCACCCCTTTTACTGATGTAACACTGCTCAGCCAGATCAGAAGGGAGTTGCCCAGGTAGACTGCAGAGAGGGACAATCTTCAATTAAGATAAGGGAAAAACCTGAAAAACTTGTCAAGGGGGGCAGGGCTTTCATTGTTCTTATAGGAAGAAGATTGTCCCCTGCTTTTATCTGTCTGGTCTATGGACTGCATTCCACATCTGAGAAGGGATGGCTTACACTAGGCAAAAGGGGCGGGAGGGGAAACTTTGCTTGTGAATATCTCTTAAACCATATATCTCTTAAACTATTATATCTTTCTTCATGTTTTTTTATTGCCTACAAAATAAAATAAAGTTAAAACGAAGTATTACTATCCTTTTAACAGCAAAGTTAGCCAGACGTATCAAAATGTGTGCTAATTGCTTTGCTGCACTTGGTGCAATTGCTAATCCTGTCACAGAACGGCAGACATTTTAGCCATGGCCACTATGAGCAAATATTCGCTAATTGAGTAAAAACATGTGCAATTCAGTAACATTTTGGTGCTAATGATTTTGCCATCAAAACTACACTGTAAATAGCGATTGCACAAGTTTATTGCACTCCACCCTAAGTGAATAAGGAAATGTATAACCATTTAGCAACATTTTCGCTAAGTGCTAACTCCAGTCAGTCAACTTTTTTGAAAAATGGAGTAGAAACGGTCTTGTCCAAATAAAAATTGTGACGCAACGTATTTATACTTGCTGATTGTGCCAAAAAATAAAGGCGGTTTTAGTGATTACATTTTAAGCCAGGTATAACCTGTTCTCAGTTGAAGTATATGGTGACAGTTATGTATGCAAAAATATTGTTTCAGTTGCAAATTTTCTGTGAATTATCCCCGAATATTTTCAAAAGAATCTCCGACAGACATATTTATACACTTGACTTTCATTATAAATATGACCCAGTGTTGTGAAACGTAGCGGCATTTCTTAAAGGGAAACTACCACCCCGCAAAAACTTAACCTGGATTGATTCTTCATCTGGCGACTAGCTGCTTAGTAGCGCTAGTCGCCAGAAATATTACCCGGTTCTGAAGATTTCTGCCTTTTTCTGACGGTCACTGGAACAGGAAGCACGGACGTCTCGTCACAGTGACGTCCGTGCGCCTGCGCTGTCAGTCCCTTTTGAGCCGGCCACATAGAGCCTCTGGTCAGTGAATAGTCATTTAGCGGGCTTCTATGGAGAAGGTAGAAGGTCCCATGAGGGCTGAGTAGGGAGCTGGTATCACCCAGCTGTACAGATATTGGTGATCAGTGCAGCAAATTGACAGAAAATGGCTGAGTTAGGGGCTATGGATTATTTATTCCTACAGCTCTGACCAATGTAGCAGTGTGTTAAAGTGGCCTTGTATTTAATGTATGCATAACTTTATCCTGGACTCCTGCATTATATTCTGCCCTTAACCTGGACTCCTGCATTGAATTCTGCTTGTACCTTTTGAGTTGCAATGTACTGGATATCTATCTTGCATCCAATGGGTTAATTATAAATGTGCTGTGTGTACATGAAATACTAAGAATTTTGGGATAAAACAAATGCACCACATCGGACAAACAGAAAAAAATCCTAAAATCCCCATTCAGTTAAATGATTCTCTTAACCCTTTGAGTGCCAGAGTGGTATGCAACACATTGCAGAGCAATGAACCCATTTGAGTGCCAATGAGGTGCACAGCACATCTCTGTGCAATGCTTTGCACAGCCCATTGACACTCGGAGGCTTAAACTGTAAACAGCTGAATAATAGATGATAAGGTGACCATGTAAACTCCTTAGCATCCCGTGACATCCCAGGACTGTCATGGAGGTCCAGCAATTAACCCTTTGAGTGTCAGACACTCAAAGGGTTAAGGACCGGTGACTGGCACATCATGGAATTTTGGCTTCACACCCTTCTGCCATCCCAGAATTCAGCAAGACAAAAAAAAAAAAAAAAAAAAGATCCATGGCCCCTTGCCGGATTGGGCGGTCATTAAGGGGTTAAATCAGGGACATTTATAAATAGAAACCACACACTGCAAGTGTCCACTGATTGTTCTGCAGAGTGACATTTTCATAAGCGGCCCTGATTTAACCCTTTCAGTGCCAGAGTCTTGTACCCCTCTGGCACTGAAAGGGTTTAGGGATAGTAATGGCTAAAATAAAGTAGATTGCAGAGTCTTCATTATGTTGAGCATAACACGTTGCACTATGTGTAATAACTTACATTGCTATAGTTTTAACCCCTTAAGGACCCTTGACGTACCAGGACCGTCACGGTCCTTGAAATACTCAAGGACCGATGACGGTCATAGTACGTCACATACTTTTTACTTACAGCGCTCTACCGGGAGCTCTGTAAGTAAAAATAGGGCCTGAAATTGACCGCTCCAAGATCGGAGCGATCTCTATCAGGCCCCATAATGACGCGCCGATACACGCGACAGGTCACGTGTACCGGCGCGTCCAAGTGCTCCTATGCGGGCATTATGGAACGGAAATGTCCCAGGACCGCCGGTCCTTAAGGGGTTAAAGATATTCCATGTAAAAAGATCCCCCTCCCGCCCCTTCTGGCTGCTTCACTCTCATCCTTGCGTGGTCTGGATGGAGAGCAATGAGGGACAGACTGCAGTAAGCAAAGGAAAATCCCGCCTTCCTTCGTCAAGGGGAGGCGGGGTTTTCCTTATGCTTACTGTCTTAAGTTTGTCCCTCTCTGCATCTGTCCGGTCCCACGACCGGATTGCAGCTCCAAGGGGAGGTGAGCTGGAGGGGGATCCTTTTACATGGAATATCTTAAAAACTATAGCAATGTAAAAAAAAAAAAAGTTTACATTTTTGAATAAAGCTTTTAAAAATAAAAAAAGAAACAAGAAAAAAATCTATAGCAATGTAAGTTATTACACATGGTGCAACGTGTTATGCTTAACATAATGAAGACTCGGCAATCTACTTTATTGTAGCCGTTACTATCCCTTTAAATTAATATGCGGTTATCTTACTGGATGCACAATATCAATAAACATATTCATGTATACAGAAAGATTAGCACATGCATGCATTACCTGTCCACTTTACATGCAAAGAAAGGGCCATTCCTGTTGATTTAAATGGCTTGGTTAACCCCTAGAATGCTAGAGAGATTTTAACTATCCAGCATTCAAGGTATAGAATTCCCCTTTTAAGCCAATAGGAATTTGGGGGAATTTTGATTATCCCCTTATGTTTCAGATAGTTTGTTCTTAGTGCATTATTCCCAACTAGTGTAAAAGCCCGTATACACGGGCCAAGGTCCGGTTGATGTTAACCCTTTGAGTGCCAGAGGGGTATGCAACGCATTGCTTTGCAATGCGTTGCATACCCCTCTTGCATTCAAAGGGTTAAGAGGACTGTCCTGCTCTGCGTACTGCCACCACCTCACTGGCGGCGCACGCAATGCAGTCATGCGCTGTAGAGACTGCTCCCAGCATTCCTACACCTCCCAGCATTCTGTGCTCCCAGCATTCATACACCTCCCAGCATTCTGTGCGATTGGGCAGTCTCTACTGCGCATAACTGCATCGGACAAACATTCTAGCGTTTTATTATATAGGATT
Source organism: Rhinophrynus dorsalis (assembly GCA_037306005.1). NCBI lineage: Eukaryota > Metazoa > Chordata > Amphibia > Anura > Rhinophrynidae > Rhinophrynus > Rhinophrynus dorsalis. Next base: position 47,886,432 of record CM074725.1, read on the forward strand.
ATTTAAATGTCTCTTTTTACCCCTTGAATGCAAGTGATGTCTCCAACGCACTGGGAAGCCTCATTTAAAACAATGGTATTTTTTCACCCCTGTGTTGCAAATGGTGCTCTCCAGTTTTTCTTAGGACTGAGTGGAACAATTATAGGATGTTTGTAGACCTCTCAGCCGATTTTGAACCTTATAAAACAAATATGGACATTGTAGTTTACATGTTACTGCAGTCCAATAAAGTAACTTGTACTGACTAAATAGAATCAACATTGTCCCTCAAAAGAGCCTGGTGGTGTTAATGACCAAACAAAACACCTAAACCAGTTGGTGGCCTGTAGGAAGCACTTCATTATTTGGTTTAGCAGATCTAAGGAAGCTTCAGAGGTTTTAATTAAGGACACCATGAAAGGCCCATCTACTTTATAAAGATCTGTATTGTGTGAAAGAAAGCTCTTAGCTTAGAAGGTGCAATATCTGCTACAGGCATATTTGGAGGTTTTAACACTTGACCTGCAAAGTCAACAATGGGTAGAACATCTCCATCTTCGGACACATTAGAATCCTCTGCTGTAATCACATCCTGTCAGCACAAAAACTCATCTCTCATTTCCTATTTGTCTACTTTGCTGCGAGTAATGTGGAGTTGGGAGACGGCTGTAGTTTAGTCTATTGTCTTGTCTTCGGTTACCGCAATAGCGTGTTTGTTTATCTACTTTCAGACGAGAGAGGAAAAAGTGTGCTACCCTTTAACCCATTCAGAGGACAGTCTTTGTAAAAGAAAAGCAGAAGAATTCTGGGATGAACCAACTGCATCATAGGGACTTAATAAAATTCCCAATATTCCTGTTTATTTAAAGCGGAACTACCACCCCTGAATAAATTTGGCCCCAATAAATACCCATTTGGCGACTAGCGCTGCAATAGCGCTAGTCACCAGAAATATTAGCTGGTGTCTGAGAATTGTACACTAGTCTGGGACTGACAGGCAGGAAGAAGCGCAGACATCTTTCCATAGTGATGTCTGTGCGCCTGCGCTGTCAGTCCCTTTTGGAGCCAAATGGCTCCTAGCAACTCCTCCTAGAGCAGGCTGGGACTGACAGCGCAGGCGCACAGATGTCACTATGGAAAGATGTCTGTGCTGTTTCCTTCCTGTCAGTCTGGGAACAGCGTACAATTCTCAAACACCAGGTAATATTTCTGGTGACTAGCGCTATTGAGCAGCTAGTCGACATATGGGTATTTATTTGGGCCAAAGTTATTCAGGGGTGGTAGTTCCGCTTTAATTGGGGCTTTTAACTCTTTGGATGCTAGAGGGATCTCAAGGAATTGCTTTGCAATGCTTTGGAGATGTCTCTAGTATTCAGTGTCTTAAAGGGATAGTAATATCTGAATAAAAATGCAGCTCCTATTGATCCTGATGTAACGAGGGTCATGTAACGTATTTCAATAGATTACATTTTATAGTTCAAGAATAATTAAATTCTAAATTATCCACCTCCCGCCCCTTTTACCTACACTTAGCTACCTCCCCTCAGATTGGGAATCCAGTCGTGGGACCGGACAGCGTGCAGTGAGGGACAATCTTCATCCACTGTGTATAAGTAAAACCCCGCCTTCTTGTTGAAGCAGGGCAGGATTTTTCTTATGCTCAGTGAAGATTGTCCCTTGCTGCGAGCTGTCCAAAGAGCTCATTTTAATCAATAAAAATTTGGGGAAGGTTTGATTTCTTACCTATAGTGCGGTGAGTTTGACCCAGAATGCTAACATTTTTCTTTTAAACCCAAGGCCTGCCTACCTAGGTAAACCATTGCATTAAAAAGTGTAAAATACTTATTTCAAGGGCATGTTTCCTCTTTCAAATAAAACCATAAATGAGAAACGCTAAGAGTTTTATTTTCAGATGAAAAGTAGAGTAATTCTGGAACCAGCTAACTGCACCATAGGGGACAAGCAAATTCCTCAAATTCTTATTGCTTTAAATGGGCCTGTTCACCCCATGATTGTGAAGCAGGATTCACCTCTCTTGTATTCAAGGGGTTAAAAGCCTCATTTAAATCAGTAGGAGTTTTAAGTAATCCCTATGCACTTGGTTTACCCTCGAATCACTCCACTTTTATTTTGAAAATTCAGCTCCTCAGTTTTTGGTATTTATTTTAAAGTGGAACTATGTCTTATAAGTCTCATAATTAGTTTAACATGATGATTTACCTAGGTAGGTTCTTTTATACATATTTTATCTATCTGTCTGTCTATTTATCTGTCTATCTCTCTGTCCATCTGTCTATGTTTTGCATTACACATGTAGGTTCTTGTTTATAGTGATCTCTATTGAAATCTACCACTAGATCTCACACCTCATCTGACCGCAACAGACTTGAATGGATCGTAAGGGACACTAGTTGTTATCAGATTGAAACCAAATGAAACAACTAGGGTTAGACTGAAATAGAGATCTAATGCAAATAGGACTGACAGTGGAATAACCCCGTTCTAGGTAAGTCCTTCAGATAAACAAATTAAGAGTCACTTAGGGTTAGAGTATAGGTCCCATTTAACCCTTTGAGTGCTTGAAGGGTACTCATTATATTGCTTCCCAATGCATTGCATACCCCTCTGGCACTCAAAGGGTCATATATGTAAAAAAAAAAAAAAAAAAAAGGGAATTGTTCATGGTTTATTTTTCGTTAATAGAAAAGGAGGGGGGAATGGGGGGTGCATATTAAAAATAATCAGTTTAAATTGGGAGTTACTTTGAGTACTGTAGCTGTGGCAGACATATCCTCGTCAGTATTTTTCTTTGTGTCGTCCAGTTACCAGTGATACGCGTGCTATTCTGTGTAGGAAATAAAGCTATAATGCTAATGCTATGTGTAATTATGTTATATTGCCATCAAAGGCTACTATGGAGAATATCAAAGTGGCCTTCATATTTTTTAATATTGTATTATAGACTGAAAAATTATCTTCTTTAACCCTTTGAGTGCCAGAGGCACTCGGGCACTCAAAGGGTTAAGCACTGTAGTGCTAACACCAAAGTGATGTGTTGAAGATTTTTCTGGAATCCATGGAGTTACAGGAGAAATGACACCTCCTAATAGTAGCCCTCCCGCTTGCCTTAATATGGCCAGAAAATCCTAATGGCCTCTATGAATTTTGGCCTTGCTTCTAGGTTCAAGAGATATCATCTTCATTCTGTCCTAGATGCCCTGTCCATGGAGGCAGACATGACAGTTGCTAGCAGGATCACATGACCTCCAACTTTGCTCACTGCACTTGGCAATTGTAATCATTTAATTCCCAGTGAGGTGTGCAGCGCATAATTTTGCATGTGTTGCACACCCCATCTGGTCCTTAACCCCATAAAGACCAGCAGTCCCGGGATGTGTGGTCCTTTAAGGACCAGATAGCGAAGTTTGACGTACCAGCACTTCGAACGGGGAACTGATAGTGATCTCTCAGGTCTTGGAGCGGTCAATTCCACTCCCCGCTACTACTCACAGCATTCCTGCAGGAGCGTTGTGAGTAAAAAATACGTGACGTGCTAGGACCGTCACTGGTCCTTTAGGGAAAAACAGCAGTGATGTCCTGACACATCACTGGACATTAAGGGGTTAAAGGATTGAGTAGGCTTGCATATTTTGCCTGTTTCAGTTTGAAAAAAACTGCCTGCAACTGTAATGTCTGCCTCCATTGACATGTCATTCAGTACTCAGTGAAGGTGTTATTTCTTGAACAAAGGTGCAAGAGCAACATTCATAGGGGCCATTAAGATTTCATGGCCATTGTCAGGTAAGTAATGGTTTTTTATCAGTCAGTACTAGTTCTGCTTTAAAGGGATAGTAATACTTAAAATGTAAAAACAAATATGTTGTAGGGTTTATCACCCTGAGTAAAAAAAGGTGTCATAGCGGCAGCTGCCGAGCCGACCGCAACATTACCTGCTTGTCTACCGCAGCATCGGAGGGCAGGCTGTGTCTCTGAGTGGCGGCTGTGAGCGCTCAGCAATGCCCGGCAGCCGACTTCAGCCTCTTCTGGTGGTCCCACGCTGTTCTCTGGTGCGCATCCAGTCATATTTAAAGTGACAGGCATCAGTTTTGGGCTCCTCCTCTTCCTGGGAGGTTGGGGTTATAAACCTCCTGGACACCACTCTCAAGTGCCCTTTCATGGTGTCCAGTGTTGTTTGAAGGTGTAGAGGTGCTTAGGCTGACTATCTGTCCTGGTTCTGACCAATTGGCTTTGTTTATGACTACCCGCTCTGTGTATGACCCCGGCTTGTCTGAGAACCTTTCTGGTGCAGATCCTGCGGCTCTGGTAGACTACCCTCTTTGTGTATGACCTTTGGCCTGGCTGATTATCCGTACTGGTGCTGACTTGTGGCGCAATCTGAATACCCGCTCTGTGTATGACCATTGGCCTGGCTGACTATTCATATTGGTGCTGACTTGTGGCGCAGTCTGAATTCCCGCTCTGTGTATGACCATTGGTCTGGCTGACTATCCATATTGGTGCTGACTAGTGGCACAGTCTGTATACCCGCTCTGTGTATGACCCTTGGCCTGGCTGGCTATTCGTACTGGAGCTGACTGTAGGCCTGTCTGACGACACACCTTGTTGTACCCAGGTTGTCCGCTGTGCACCCAGCATACAAACGTTCCAGTGTATAACTGGTGGGTATCTCGGTGGCTATGGCAGACTTCCCTTGCTCCTGTTCCATACTGCGGCGTTCAGGTGCGGACCTGTAGCGCAGTTTGTCTTTCGTATGTAGTCTGTACAGGTGCGGACCTGTAGCGCAGCATCCTACTTTGTTCCTTGTCTGTATAGGTGCGGACCTGTAGTGAGGCTCAGGTGCGGACCTGAGTCGGTTCTCTCCTACTTGCCGCTGGGGTTCGATTCCTCTCTACTACAGAAGAACATTCCGTCCGGACATCCTTGTATTGTATGGCGTTCTTGCTGTACGTGGTTCGTTACGTGTGCTGTCTCAATAAAGATTGTGTTACCTACTGTACTGGTCCAACAAGTCTCGTTTCTGAGTCCTTGACACAAGGGTACTCCAACTGCTGTAAGTTGTTTTATTCAAAAGTTATTATAGCTCAAACATCAATATTTTAGGTGCATAATCACAGTGGCCTGAAATTGTACAGTGGCGCTGTTGCTTCACCATCCTATGGGGATTTATGGTCAACTGACCAGAACTGTCCAAAGGATGGTGTAACAACAGCGCCATTATACAATTTCAGGCCATTGAGATGTTACATCATGTTTGAGCTGTAATAACTTTTGAATAAAACATGTCTCAACAGTGAGGATACCCATGTTTTACTCAGGAGAATGGAGAATAAACCCTATATTGTTTTACATACTAAGTATGACTATCCCTTTAATTTCTGTACACTATAATTCTCTTGACAAAACTAACAGCTTATAAAACAGGTGAAAATCTGTAAATCTTTTTAAAAAGTCTGGTAAGCAGTAAAAAAAAATGGTAAAAGTGAAAATGCGACACAGTAGTTTAGTTAGGAGGTGCTGAATTCTCAGTAGCAGTCTCAAAGGAGTCACAAGACAAAATGTAAACATTTGCCTGTGAACATACATTGACTTGTTTTCCTCTCTGTTGTTCCTTGCATTGTTCTGTTGTCTACACACTTACACTTAACTATCTCAGTGAAAATCTTGTACCATTCGTTGTGTGTAACAACACAGATCAAATTGGCTGTGTGTGTTACTCTTATTTTCATCTATAATGAGGCTTATGTACTAAGGGGAATTGGAGTAATTCTGGAGCGTGCTGTACTGGAGAGGATACATCAAAGGTCCCTAAAAGCTCATTGATTTAAACAAGGCTTTTACCCTCCTTCCAAATCTTTGTATTTGTGTGTCTGTGTAAGCAAGAGTTTGTGTGTGTTTGTGTTTATGTATTTCTGTTTTATGTGAGTGTGTTTGTATATGTGTGTGTGTGTGAGTTTATGTGTAAGTTTGTGTTTATGTGTGTTTTATGTGAGTGTGTTTGTGTATTTCTGTGTGTGAGTTTATGTGTAGTTTTGTGTTTAAGTGTGGTTTATTGGGGTGTGTTTGTCGATATGTTTGTGTATGTGAGTGTGTTTGTGTATGTTTGCATGTGTGTGTCAGTTTAGGTGTACATTCGTATTTGTGTATTTATGTGGTTGTGTTTGTGTGTGTGAGTTTATGTGTACGTTTGTGTTAATGTGTGTTTTATGTGAGTGTGTTTGTGTATGTTTGTGTGAGTTTATGTGTAGTTTTGTGTTTATGTGTGTTTTATGTGGGTGTGTTTATGTATGTTTGTGTGTGTTTGTGTGTGTGAGCTTATGTGTAAGTTTGTGTTTATATGTGTTTTATGTGGGTGTGTTTATGTATGTATGTGTGTGAGTTTATGTGTAAATTTATGTTTTATGTGTGTGTGTGTGACTTTTTTGTATGTGTGTTTATGCGGGTGAGTTTGTTTATATATGTGTATTTATGTGGGTGTGTGTGTGAGTTTATGTGTAAGTTTGTGTTTATGTGTGTTTTATGTGGGTGTGTTTATGTATGTTTGTGTGTGTTTGTGTGTGTGAGCTTATGTGTAAGTTTGTGTTTATATGTGTTTAATGTGGGTGTTTATCTGTGTGTGAGTTTATGTATAAATTTATGTTTTATGTGTGTGTGTGTGACTTTTTTGTATGTGTGTTTATGCGGGTGAGTTTGTTTATATATGTGTATTTATGTGGGTGTGTGTGTGAGTTTATGTGTAAGTTTGTGTTTATGTGTGTTTTATGTGGTTGTGTGTGTGTTTTATGTAGGTGTATTTGCTTGTTTAGTATGTGTACTTATGTGTGTGAGTTTGTGTGCTTGTTCATGTATGTGTATTTATGTGTGTGAGTTTGTGTGTTTGTTTATGTATGTGTACTTATGTGCTGTTGTGTCTATTTACTCTCCTTTGTGAGCTATTCTCTGCAGTGTGAATTTCTACCGAGTCTAGTTCCAATTACGACTTCAGGCAAGTTCTGTAGTGTATGAGTTTTTCATCTAATAGGCAGGTTATCTTTGTGGCCCCATACTGTGTACTAGCGTGTTTACTTATCACAGAGTGCGTTATCAGACACAAAACGTCTTTAGCTGAATAACCATCATGGAGAAAGTGGAACATACCAGAGTGACCCTAGGCCTCTATTGTCTTTTAGTTAATGTATAATTGAGAGTCTCTCTCTGACATTTTATTGTTTTATTAAACAATACACCCTGACTAAACCACTGATGCATTCGGTTCTGTATTAAGTGTAACAAATAGAGGGTCGTATTGAAGTTAAAGCAGTCCCACTGAGTTAACCTTTTAAGTGCCAGAAAGGTATCCAGTGCATAGCAATGCTTTGGACACGTCACTGGCAAACAAAGGGTTAACTCTTTAAGTGCCTGCCCCTCTGGCACTGAAAGGGTTAAGTGGGGTGTTTAACCCCTTCAATGCTAGAGAGCTCTCCAACACATTACACTGTAATGTTTTGGAATCTTTTCTAGCATTTAAGGAGTTAAATGCCCCATTTAAATTGGAGAATTTTTATTTACCCCAGGGTGCAATTGCTTTTACACCACTTTTCTGTTGAACCTCTTCCACATAATGTTACAGTAATGATTTATTAGCCTTCCTACCTGGCATATCCCTGTTTTATAGGTGATAACGTTTATCAGGTGTCTGAAAAAAGCTGTAAATCCAGTGTAAATGTTGATAAATTGAGGCCCCCACCTATTGCCAAAACATCCTAATGGTGGAACAGAATTCCTGAGAAGTGCAAGAATTGTAAACCAATCAGAATGTGATAAATGGACCCACTTAACTGTGTTAGCTTAAGTCAGCTGCCAAACAGTTCTCAGGTGAATTTAGCAACAGTATCTCTACACAATGAGGCATTCTTTATAGATATAACATCTACTTTGTTGTAAGGAGAGATTTTTTTATATTGATCTCTTCCTTTTCGGCTCCTTTCTTATACATTGTTTTATTTTCTTTCCAATATTAATACCTCTGCGAGACTTACAAAAATGTCCACCGTCTTACATTTTTCCCTTATATCCTACAACTTGCAGTCAGTACATGTTGGACCTGCTGAGCCATCTTCAAAAAACTAAAGTAAATTTGGAATGTCGCTTGAGCTCAGACCACTAATTACCTAGCAGGACCTAATGTTTCCAGGACTAGCTGGAATGCGTATCTAGGGAGCTTAGCAAAGGAGTGGTACGGTGGTTGGTGAGACCTTGCTGTAGCCACAGGCCAAGGTTATATGTGCCATCAGCAAGGTTGCATAACCAGAACTGGTTGAGCCTGGACTTAAACAGAATAGCTCCACCAACGCAATGTAGCAGGCCTGTGGATATCAGGTGTTGGACACATAGTGTCAGGGAAAGAAGCACAGGTGAGGTCAGGACATAGCCATTGGTCAGAACAGACGGCACTGATTCATAGCCTAGGACATAACTAATGATCAGGACAGACTTCTCTAGGGCGTAGTCTAGGACATAGCCAGTGGTCAGGACAAGTGGCTTTAGTTTGTAATCTAGGAAGAAGCAAATTGTCAGGACATTTCTCTGTTTTATAGCCTATGTCCTGTAGTCAGTGGTCAAGGCAAGTGACAATGAATCAAGGTAAAAACAAGCTAGGAACAAGTACATAGGAGGCAATCCAAACAGAAGTGCATTTTAAACAGGAGAATGTCCTTCTTTGCATGAGAAAACATTTATGTGCACCTGCAGAATATAAAAAACATCTTGTGGCAAAACTGTGCATGAAGATGAAAAGACACATTTCCTTTTCTTGTGCACAAAAAGTGTGAAAAGGCATACATTACAAAACTGCCAAAACAGAGCCATAGCAGATGATGAGACAGCACTGGTATGGAGGACCCTCCAGGTGAGCTTTCCTCTAGAATCATACTCTCTGCGAGCAAAACCTGGCTTACCAGGATGAGCTTGGTGAAACTCCCTCACGTGTGCTGCCGCATGCACATCAGATGTGGCAACCCAGCAACTTTTCTCAGGACCATAGCCTTCTCAATCAGTCATATAGTGTAGCACCCCCTTGGTGATACAGGATTCCAAGACTCTCTTGACCACATATTCTTCACTACCTTTGATGAGGACCAACCTACCTGGAATGGAGCAGATACTTAGAGAAAATTGTTCCAGTCTACCAATTTGAAAAGGTAAATGTAAAAGACAAAAGGAACACAAAGATACAAGTCACGGCATTAATATTCCAAACTATCTTCAAGGGGCCAGTGGAGCAGGGGCCCAACTTGGAAGAAGGTTGGCATAATCTAAGATGTTTGGTGGACAGCCATGCTTGATCCCATAGTTGTAAGAGAGGACATGCCGTGTGCTTCTTGTCAGCAGCCATTTTCTGGAAATCAGAAGGAGCTCTGAGATTATCATAGATCTTGTTCCCAGGAAGATGCAGGTCCTCCACAGCCATCGGGTTACTTGAAGGAAGTAGGAAGTATAGTAACCACACAGGAATGATACACCAGAGCATCATAAAAAAGGAGCAACCTAGAGACTCATGATGCCAAGTGTTGAAGGCAAAATTTGTCAGTGGCAGGTGCTCAACCCAGTGAGAATGTTATTGATTATTAAAGGAGCTGTGCAACTCAGGGTCTGGTTAATGTGCTCCTTTTGTCCATTACTCTGTAGTAATATGGTAAGGAAAAGTGGTGTTCAATCCTGAGATGTTTGTAAAGCATTTTCCAGAAATCTGACATAAATTGAATTCCTTGGAGACAATCTGAAGTCCACAGAGGTGGAAGATTTCTTTGATGAAGATCTTAGACATGTCCGCAGAGAATGGAAACTTGGGTAGAGAAATAAAATGAGCCTGAGGAGAAAAGTGGTCCACTGTTACCAAAATTGTGGTTATCATGGGAGAGGCTAGGTTTATCATAAAATCCTTGGTGATCTTTGTCCATGATCTTACTGAAACCAGCAAAGGCTACAGCAGGCCTGGAGGTCTGGATATGGGATGTGTTGTCTGAGTACAGGTGGAACAGGCATAAACAAAAGCAGTGCCATCCTTATGTAGGGTTTACAACCATAAGATTATTTTGATGAAATCAGTGTTTTTGTTAACACCTGGGCTCAACTAGAGAAGGTTTGACATAATGCAAGCAGGAATTTATAATTTAGAGGTAGTGGAGACACACGTTGGGTAATCTAGACTGAATCCTTTTAATGTATTGAAGAAAAGCTGGAATGATGGCAGATATATTATAAACAGAATGAATGAGCATGATGGTAGGCTTTTCCACAACAGATGGATATTCAGGTTACCTGGACAAGATACAGCCTTAATACTTTTTGACCCAGGTTGGTAGAAAATTCTATAGTTGAAGTGGGTGAAGAATAGGGCCTATCTGGCTTGTCTAGGGCTCAAACTTCAGGCTGAGTTTTGTTTTTTTTGTGGTCAGTACATACGGCATCTGGGCTGTGCTTTACAGAAGCTGTCTCTATTTCTCTTAAGGCTAGTTTAATAGCCAGGCGCTCCCCACTACTCACATGAATATTTCACTCATTGGGGGAAAACTTTTGCAAAAGAAAGAACATGAATGCAGCTGTTGGTAATAGGATCTATATGATATAAGATAGCCCTGGCTCCAGACTCAGAAACATCCACTTGAATGGGCAGGCAGGATCTGGATGCTGAAAACAGTGACTGAACTGAGTTGTTTAGTGAATTCAGAGATTAAGATAGGTGAATCTGGTTCTTTAATGTGACCTTATTTAGTCCCTAAATCTATACATGGGCATAGGGAGCTGTTCTTATGGTCACAAAAAAAGCCTGGCCCTTTCAGGAGATTAAGATGGATGTATAAATCCTCGAGAAAGGTTGTCCCGTGCATACTTGGCCAGAGTTTGGTTCTCTTTAAATGACAGAGCAAAGGTACGACCCATAGTAGAAGAGGTACCAGGGATCAACTTGATAGCAAAGTCATAAGGTCCAGGAGATGGACGTTTCTCTGCCTTCCCCTTGGAGAAGACATCTAAAAATTCCCTTTATGGGTCGGAAATCAGGACATTATTATCTTTCTCCAGAATTTGAACAAGCTTTCTTAGAAGGACTGTGGAGACAAAGTCAAGATGACAGTACTGAGTCCAAGTCTCAATCTGTGCCACATACCAGGAGTTGTGAGGTTTGGCAACCCTAGATCAAGGAAGATCCATAATTATAATTTCCAGGTCTGTCTTAATGACCTCAGAATTTTGGGTCTCTTGATATAAGAATCACAGGGTCATCTGGAGGGAAAGAGTCCCTTGAGAGATGATATTCACTCCCAACAGATATCCATCAATAGATGTAATGGAGACATGAACAAACTTGGATTTAAAAGGAATGCTGATAGCTGATAGTTGTGTCCCAATCCAGGGACAAACACACCCACAACTCCAGAGTCTACAAAAACTTCTGTGGACCCAAAGTAGCCTGCCCAGCAATGATGAATAGGAATTCTAAAATGATGATTGGTTGGAGAAACAACCAACAAAATTCTCAGAGGTTAACCTTCCCTGTCCTTTGAGCTGTGGAGTTTCCCTATGAGGAATTCCATAGAAAGGGCTGTGGGGTGGGAGAAGACTGGAAATTCATGTGTTACTGAGATTTGCTCACCTGGTCTAAAGTTGGCTTTGCTGAATTCTGGTGTAGAACAAAATGCAGATTGATATAAATTCTTCTAGGACCTCTGGAATCAGTCACCGAGTTCATATTTAACTCTCAACTAAGGTGTATACAAAAAACTGCTTTCAGGGTACCAGGGTTTTAGTTGGTCTCAGATGCAAGGGTGTAGAATTCCACTGAATACTGCCCAGAGGATCTTGTCCCCTGCTGTATCTCTAGAAGTATATCCTCTGCCAAATGCTTGCAGCTGGAGTGCAAAATATTGCCCTGACACTCATCAGGGTTACTATTGTATCTTTCTGGAATGGGTATCTATGGGGAATGTTCTTAGACCACTTTGTCCTCAGAAGGCTGAAATGTGGCAGCCAATAGTAAGAGACAAACCTGGGCTGCAGGAGGCAAGAGAGTTGCGTCTGCAGCGAGGCTCTTCATCATATCCAAGAGGGAATCAAACTTTAGGTCCAGGGACTGAAGCTGGATCATATGAGAGATAAGGACCTGATCCTAATGGTCTTGACACGAGATCATAGGATTGACCTCTGGTGTCGTGTACCTGGACTCAGACCACAATGTGCCCAGCAGGTTCTAATACTACCGTGTGCAGCAGGAGTGTATAGCTATGGAGAGTAGCTAAGGATTGGTGCAGTGGTTGATGAAAACATGCTGCAGCCACAGACTAGGGCTATAGATGATGATATCAAGATTTTATAACCAGAACTGGTTAACCCAGGGTTGGAATAGGATAACTCCACCAACATGCTGTAGGATAGCAGGCCCATGGATACCAGTGATGACAATGTTCAATAGTTGTCCCCACCACACAGAGGAAATGAGAACAGGCAGTACTGGTTTGTAGTCTAGGACGAAACCAATGGTTGTGACAGGCAGCTTTGCTGCATAGTCTAATATGTTGGTCGGGATAGACAGCTCTGGTGTGTAGTCTAGAAAATAACCAATGGTCAGGACAGGCAGCTCTGGTTTATAGTCTATGACATAACTAATGGTCAGGACCGGCAGCACTGGTTTGTAGTCTATGACATAACCAATGCTTAAAACAGACAGCACTGGTTCGTAGTCTAAGAAGTAACCAATGTTCAGGACAGGCAGCTCTGGTTTGTAGTCTAGGAAGCAACCAATGCTCAGAACAGGCAGCACTGGTGCCTAGTCTAGGACATAACCAATTGTCATGTCAGACAGTACTGATGCATAGTCTAGGATGTAACCATTTGTCAGGACAGGCAGCAGTGGTGCATAGTTTATGATATTACTAATGGTCAGAACAGGCAGCACTGGTGCGTAGTCTAGGAAATAACCAATGGTCAGAACAGGCAGCACTGGTGCGTAGTCTAGGACATAACCAATTGTCAGGACAGGCAGCATTGGTGCGTAGTCTAGGACGTAACCAATTGTCAGGACAGGTAGCAATGGTGTATGGTCAGAATCTGCAGATCTGGTCTGTAGTTTAGGAAGCAATGGTCAGGACAAACCTAAAAATGCTCACAAAAAGACGCATTTCTATCTCACAGAAAAATGGTCTCAAAAGGTGTGCATTGAGGCTAGAACCCTGCTAAAACAGCAACATACCAGATTCTGTAAAAGGCTATGGATGAATTGGACAGGTACAACATGGAGCAAATCACCTGCACTATAGGGGACAAATATATATTATCAATTTTCCCTTAACCCCTTAAATGCTAGCGAGGTCTCCAATCCACTGCTTTACAAATAGGTGGAGACCTCTAGCTTTCAAAGGATTAAATGAATGATACAATTTACTTCCACCCATGGTGCTGCTGGTTTGTTTCAGAATTGTTTACCTTCCCCCCCCCTTTCTGCATTAACTCTTTGAGTGCCAGAGTTGTGTGCAACACATTGGGTTGTAATGCTTTGCATTCCTCGCTGGCACTCAAAGGATTGACTCTTTGACTGCCAGAGGGGTACGTAACACATTGCAAAGCAATGCATTGCGTACCCCTCTGGCACTCAAGAGTTTAAGTGCCTTATGCATTAAAGAAAACTTGAGCAATTCTGGAGCAAATCAGTAGCAACATAAAGAGGAAGGATACAAATTTCCAAAATACCTACTGATTGAATTGGGTGTTTAAACCCCTTAAATGTAATCAGGAGGTTAATATTAGCATTTGAGTCAATAACAATTTTGTTTCTGAGCAAGAGATCACTCAACGATTCATCATCACAACAATACCAGTCATTCAGTTTGGCCTATGATTAAGTGATCAAGTCACAAAGGTAAGGTGGGCCATATTTGTTCCTATGCCCTTACCTTCATGTGTTAAAGAGATAGTAATTTTTCACAAAAAAAGGATCTCCAACTAATCTTCAGAGTATTTGGGCTGCAGAGAGTGTTTCAGTACTGTCAGAGTTGTAGTCCAAGAAAAATTGAATGATAATGTATCCCCTCCCGCCCCTTTTACCTAGTGTGAGCCACCTCCCCTCAGATGTGGAATCTGGTCCTGTGACCGGACAGCTCACAGCAAGGGACAATCTTCTTACTGTGAGCATAAGGAAAACCTTGCCCCACTTGACAGGTTTTTCCTTATGATCACAGAAGATTGTCCCTCTCTGTGATCCATCCGGACAGTCTTGGTGCTCTGAGGTGATCAGTGTTACATCAGTAAAAGGGGCGGGAGGGGGATAATTTATCATTCAATTACTCTTGAACTACAACAGTATTGAAATAACACTCTACATGGCCCAAATACTATGACGATTAATCAGAGCTGCTTTTAATGTGAAACATTACTATCTATTTAACTTCATATCCTTTGTTACAGTTGTATTTAACATACAAACACTAAAGATGGAGGTTTGTATTCAGTTTGACTGATTGGCTTTCTTGTGATTGTGGATCCATTGAGAACTCCCTCCCTGCATCTTCCTGTTGGCTGAAGTCTGTACTGAAACTGTTGGGAGCTGTCCTTGACCATCCACAGCCTGAATGCCTGGGTGAGTTTTATGTCCCTAATGCATTAGCAACATTAGAAAACATTAGTATGTTTCTTCTGATTATTGTGGGGCAGATGGTTCCTAGTACACGAGTCTTACTGTGCTCTAAGTATATTTAGTGTAGAATCTGATACTGCACAAGACTTGTGTGTTTTGGTTTGACACATACCCTGCAGTCAGATTGAAGTGCAGCTTACTGTTGTCAGTGGTTGATTCATAGAGTTTTGTTTAATGGACAAAGAATTCCTTTCTGCTTTGCCACAGGCCAATTCTAACAGAATCCCTCTAAATGAGGGGATTTTTGTTTGGGGCGTGGGCGGAGCGGATGGTGGAGTGTAGTACAGAAAAAAAGCATGATCTCATAATTTGTGTATGTTTAAAAGGTGAACTGGCTTTCACTAATGTATTCTAAATTGTTCCTACAAAGTAATCACATATCATTTTCATTTTTCCATAAACCTCAGGGAGGTGTCCAATGCATTATAAAGCCACGTGGAGAAGAGTTTTAACACCTTGAGGGTCAGAGGCATACCTGCCAACTGTCCTAGATTTCTAGGGACAGTCCCTGCTTATATCTCGCTGTCCCTGGATCATCATTCTGTCCCTGTTTTTTGTTCCTGGTCTGTTCCATACACGTTTTATTAAAAGGTTAATAAGCTGTTTTAATGTAAGTCACCTATTTACCACTCCATAGTGCAGCTCTGGCTCATGTCTGTGCTGCAGAGTGCCTTTAACCCTTTGAGTGCCAGAGGGGTATGCAACGCATTGCTCTGCAATGCGTTGCGTACCCCCTCTGGCACTCAAAGGGTTAATCTATGTGTTTAAAAAACCCAAAAAAAACATGTGTTCCTGGAAGCTGTGCGCTGCCCCGGCTGTATCTCTGCTATTTTCCACACAGATTAAATGGTGATTTACATTAAAATAGCATATAAGGGGAGATAGAATGGCAGATGGATTAGTCAACCCTTTGAGTGCCAGAACATGGCATGAAACTCTAAAATATGACCGATGATGACAACGCTGTCACTACACTAAAAGAGAGATAGACTGATGAATCAGTGACAGACAGAGCCTGCCAGCAAGACCGGGATGCGCCCTTTCCGTAGGTGACCTGAGAATCTCACTCTGTCATGCAGTGCGAGATTCTCATGTTGCCATTTTAATCCTCCCAACATAGTTTATGTGTTATGTGGTCACACGCTCTTTTGTGTGCGACCTTTTAAAAGGATACCCAAGGCCCACTAATAGGCCAGGACTTAAAGGGATAGTAATACTTCTTTTTATATTTATTTTATTTTGTAGGCATTAAAAAAACATGAAGAACGATATAAGTCTTATCTCTCAACCCTTTATGGTTTGAGAGATATTCACAAGCAAAGTTTCCCCTCCCGCCCTTTTTACCTAGTGTAAGCCATCTCTTCTCAGATGTGGAATCCAGTCCATAGACCAGACAGATTATCTGTTATGTGTCTGGTCAAGCAACCAGATTCCACATCTGAGCTGAGCAGTGTTACACTAGGTAAAAGGGGCAGGAGGGGGATACTTTATAATTCAATTACTCTTGAACTTTAGCTCTGACAGTATTGAAATAATACTCTCTATGGCTCAAATACTATGAAGATTAATTGTAGCTGCTGTTTTTGTGAAACATTACTATCACTTTAAAGATTTATTTTCTTAAGCAGCTGAGTGAATTCAGAATGACTGAGCCTCTGAGTCTCTCACCTGTGTTCAAGCAGGGAAATTCTCAAGTCATGAGGTGTTAGTGGGCCCTGTGGACACGGGTAGAGAACCAATACAATAGACCGCTAGTGGTACTCTGTAATGTGACTCCCCAGGAGACAAGTGTTCTTAGAAGGCTTTTGAAATGTTGAGAACTATACAGAGGAGCCATCCTTGGGGTAATAATAGTGCAAAGTGGCCTGATGCCTAGGGCAGGGGCATAACTACAACCTACTTAGCCCTGAGGGGACATCTGAAGCTTCAGCCCACACACAGTCATGTGGTCTGGAGAAAATATGAATAACTAAATCCAATACAGACATTTGAAATGAGCTGGATACCTCCCTGGTGTTCATAGTATTAATGGAGAAAAGGGAAGGGGCTTGTTCTTACCAGCAGCAACCCTTTATGATGAGGTTTGTGGCCTTTAGACAAGATAAGTAACTAGTCTGGTAATCAGGTGATAGGACCCCTTGGATACTGGGCCCCATCACAGCTGCACTCTTGGCATTCCCTGTAATCCCCCAGCCCCAGGGCCCACTATTAGAAAAGACACCACACAGTCAAAGGTGATTCTGACTGACACAAAACATACTTCAGTACCCTCTGGTGCTACCTCTTGATGACCTGGAGCACACAATGCATTCTGGTCAGAGTGTGAAGATAGGTGGGAAATTTGAGCATTGTGTGAATTCAGATGTGAACACTCAGTATTTTGTATAAGCATCGTGTGAACCTTAGTGTAAGTACCTAGCATTCTATGAATTGTGTGAAGCTCATACTGTATAAGCTTAAGTACTCACTTTTAACAGGGTAAGACAACTGGGGGAGAGACACTAAAGGGTGAGGTTATGGCACAGTGTGCCTGATGATCACTTTCGATGTAAGAAAATTACACACTTCACCACATGCAGTAAGTATTATCTATGCAAGGTAAAGGGGACAGTCTTTAGGCATGATGTGTTAGGGAGGGCAATTGGAGGAGAGGATGAACTCAGACTTCAGCACCATGAACACCATAGCTCTCCCTTAAGCCTTTCTGTGCCACAGGGGATGTGCATTACAAACACCTGTGGCACGGAAAGGGTTATAACATTAATAGTGCATTGACTGGCTTCACAGTTGATACAGAAATTGAGAGAACCAGCAGAGAGACTGATATATATAACAGCTTCTCTGTTGGTTTTGTAGTTACATGAAACAGCTGGTCAGTTGTTTCTAGTCCTCAATGTACTTGGATTCATGAATCAGGTGATCAGTGGATAGTCCGCTGGGCACTAATATATGTTTTATTTAAGTACAGAACCTGCAGAAAAGCTGCAATATGTAACATTTTCTCTGCCTGCTTTCTTAGCTTCTGCGTGAGCCGAGAAGCTGATCAATGGATTATTATTTCTATAACCCTTTCAGTGCCACAGGGGTATGCAATACACACCCCTGTGGCACTCAAAGTATTAAAGGAGGGCAGCTACCATGATTAGGAGTGTGAACCCTGCGGCTATCGCACTCACAGGAAAATGATATTGGCTCATTATGCTGCATTTCAATATGTAAATGAGCCATTGTCAAAGTAGTCACTGCAATATCGTAAACCTGGCAAAGGCATGGCGAAAACATGGTGATGTTGGCATATTTGCTGTGTATTCACAGGGATATGATGGTGAAGGCATCTTAGCACATATGTCTAAATAATCAAAACAAAGGCTACAGTATTGCCAAACTGGCATCTCTTCTCTGGTGTAGGTACTACTTAACCCATTGGATGCCAAAGGAGTCATATCTAGCATCCAAGGGGTTAAATATACATGTTAAGGTATTCTGTAATCTGAAAAACATTGTGAGACCCACTTTTCAGCTTTTCAAACAATCATCCACTTACTGCTCACAGTAAATGTTTATTTAGACAAAGTCTTTGGTTATATTACTTTACAAGGTGTGTATTTTAGTAGTCTTGATTCATGTGTTTGCGTGCTTTTGTGGAACTGAGTTACAAGCTTGGATGTAGTTGATAAAGGCCTAGATGGTAAACAGTGTCATATCCTCTCATGTCTAACATCTCTCTTACCGCCATGTTATTTTTTTGAGATTTTCCAATGTCAAATTATATGTGTTGATATAAACAATCCATTAATTTAGGATTCATCCAAATAATAAGAGGCAATTCTTTCAGCCCACTGAAAGCTAGAGAGGTCTCTAGCATTCAAGGGGTTAAAAAGTCCTGTTGAACCCCTTAATGACCTCCTGGTTCTGGGGTGGGTGGCTGTTAACCTCTTAAGGACCATTGACGTGCCAGGACCATCAGTGGTGGATTGCTTTATCCCCTTAAGGACCAGCGCGATACCATGCGTCCGGCACTTGCGGACCACGGGGCAGTTTTTTTTTAATAGCGCTTCCGGTTCAGGGCTTCCGGAGCGGCATGCAGCCGCGACGGGAGCCCTGAACTCCATGCCGTGCCAGGACCGTCATTGCTCCTTAAGTGCCAGACCGCCGGGACGGTCCTGGCACGGCAATGGTCCTTAAGGGGTTAAGGACCGGTGACAGTTCCTGGCATGTCATGGAATTATGGGATGGCAGTGCGACCTCGGTAAGGGATAATGACTACGACACTTTTTTTTTTTTGCTCAATGAATTTTGGCATAGCAGAGCAGTGTGCAACTGCGCTGCCATCCCATAATTCCATGACGTGCAAGGACAACACAGTGCTTAACGTCCAGACCGGCATGATGATCCTGGCACGTCACCAGACGTTAAAGTTTTACATCAATGGGCATTTGGAGTATGTGTTTCTTCCCTAAGGTGCCTTACCGCCCGAGGATGTACATGTACGTCCTGAGCGGATGTCACAGGTGGACAGAGAACGTACATGTATGTTCCCGGAAATTTTTTTACAAAATGAAAAAAAATGTTCAGTGGGCATTAAGTGCTGGCTGCGTGCACGCGCGACCAGTCACTAAGGGGTTAACCTTCTGAGTGCCACAGTGGTAGGAAATGCATTGCAAAGCAATGCACTCTGTACCACTCTGGCACTCAAAGGGTTAAAGCCCACTAAAAATATTAGACCAATAAATTGTGAAATAAAATGATTAAAGTGGAACTGTCACTTTAAGATAAGTTTACTTCATTTTAAAGAGAATTGAAAACTGACAACATGTTGTGGTAGACTTTTGGAATATAAATACATTTTTGAGAAAGTAAGCTTTATTTGTTACTGGCATAGTCTGGCATTTTATGCTAATTAGTTTAGGCACTGGGACAATATTACCACACACACACTGCTATAAATGAATCTAAGAAGAACCAGCATACTAGAGCCGTGTATAAAAACACAGTGACAGGTAAGTTCAGACCAGAATTCATTAGCATATTGTGTAGGGAATTAGCATGCAGTGCCACACTGTGCTACAAAAACTATTTTTCTAATGTTTCAAAAACATTTATTTTTTTATTATTATTTTATAGAAAAGTATCTATCACAAGATAGTGTCAGATTTACTTCTGTGTATAACAAAGTAAGCTTGTATTAAAGTGACAAATGCACTTAAAGGTATAGTAATGTTTCACAAAAACAGCAGCTCCAATTAATCTTCATAGTATTTGGGTCATGGAGAGTGTTATTTCAGTCCTGTCAGAGTTGTAGTTCAAGAGTAATTGAATGATAAAGATTCCTTTTACCTACTGTAAGCCGCCTCCCCTCAGATGTGAAATCTGATCCACAGGCCAGACAGCTCACAGCAAGGGACAATCTTCTTACTGTGAGAACAATGAACACCCTGCCCCCTTTGACAGGTTTTTCAGGTTAATTGAAGATTGTCCCTCTCTGCAAACCATCTGGACACCACCTATCTGCTCTGAGGTGAGCAGTGTTACACTAAGTAAAAGGGGTGGGAGGGGGATACTTAATCATTCAATTACTCTTGAACTACAACTCTGACAATACTGAAATAACACTCTCCATGACCCAAATACTATGAAGATTAATTGGAGCTGCTTTTATTATGAAACATTACTATCCCTTTAAAGGTATAGAAAAGACTGCTCTTCTGCCCCTTCTGGCGACCTACCATTGAATGTGGAATCTGGTAGTGGGACTGGACTGATGCAGCAAGGGACAAACTTCAGTCATTAAGAATAAGGAAAACCCTGCCCCCTTGACGAAAGAGGGCAGGATTTTCCTTATGCTTAATGAAGTTTGTCCCTCACATCTCTCCATTGAAGCATGCATGAGTCGATTAGTGATGCAGCCAGAAGGAGTGGGAGGCGGAACATTTCAGCTACCATAGTGGTTGAGCTACAGAAAAGTAAGTGACTATATACAGTGCTATTACTGTCTCTACTACTATAATTGTCACTGGCTCTTTTGCCATTAAAGGGACAGTAATGTCCCAGAATTTTTTTTTAGCATTTTGCAGTCCTTAAAAAGTTGAATTGAATACTCAAAACCCTATCTCTCAAACCGCTATGGTTTGAGAGATATTTGCATTGAAAGTTTGACATTTCCTGCTGTCTGCTGTACAGCTGACAGCGGGAGAGCCGTGTAGGCCGACATGGAGGCTCTTCAGGAGAGCCGTAATCGCATTTTTAAAAAAATAATTATTTCATTGGAATGGTCTACAAAGTGTGCTTGCAAACCAGGCACACTTTGTAGACCATTCCAATGAAGTCATTCTTTTTAAATCGTGCTATTGCGGCTCTGCAGAAGAGCCTCATCGTGTCGGCCGACACGGATAGCTGACAGCAGGAAACGTCAAACTTTGAATGCTTTTTGCATTCAGTTCAACTTTTTAAGGACTACAAAATGCTAAATTTTTTTTCTGGGACATTATTGTTCCTTTAAGGTCATATATATTTACTAAGAAAGCAAAGTAAATTGGGGGCAGATTGACAGCATTATACAAACCATTAAAAATTCCCATTTAATTAAGTGGGGCTTTAACCCTTCCAGTTCCAGAGATTTGTCCAGTGTGTTTGGCCAGTGTGTTGTCTTGCAATATGTTGGATACCTCTCTGGCAATCAAATGATTAACCCTTTGAGTGCCAGAGGGGCACGCAACACATTGCTTTGCAATGTGTTGCGTACCCCTCTGGCACTCAAAGGGTTAATCTCTTGAATGATAGCGAGGTCTAGCACTCCTCTGGTCCTAAAGGGTTAAAAAAATACCTAGACGTTCCGTGATTATTTGGTAGATATTAAATAAATGAGAGCTATGCTGCAGATGAACAGTTCCTGACACAAGCAGATGGAGTAGTAAATCACTGACAATGCGAATAGAATTAGCTATTTATGCACACATAAGTGGTAATAATGTGGGAGGAAGTTATAAAAATCATTTTAGTCTGAGCCTCAAAGAATGTATTGTAAAACCCTTGGATACCAGAAAATCTCTCCCTGGGTGTGTTCTTCCCGGATGACCTATAGCAAGGTAGTAAATAATTCCTGTTGCCTGCTCTGAAATCACAACCACCCGCACAGCCAGTAGGAATGAGGATACCACTGGCAGCTTTAGCTCTTGCATGGAGGTAGGATAAGAAGCTTAAAGAGATAGTAATGTTTCACAATAAAAACAGCTCCAATTAATCTTCATAGTATTTGGGCCATGGAGTGGGTTATTTCAGTACGGTCAGAGTTGTATTTCAAGATTAATTCAAAGATAAAGTATCCCCCTCCCCCCCTTTTTACTGATGTAACACTGCTCACCTCAGAGCAGCAAGACTGTCTGGATGGATCGTGGTGAGGGACAATCTTCAGTGAGAGTAAGGACAAACCTGTCAAGGGGGCAGGGTTTTCCTTATGATCACAGTAAGAAGATTGTCCCTTGCTGTGATCTGTCTGGTCAAGAAACCAGATTCCACATCTGAGGGGAGGTGGCTTACATTAGGTAAAAGGGGCAGGAGGGGGATATTTTATCATTCAATTACTCTTGAACTACAACTCTGACAGTATTGAAATAACTCTCCATGACCCATATCCTATGAAGCTTCATCAGAGCTGCTAAATTTTGTGAAACATTACTATTCCTTTAAGATGAACCTGTACAATTTAGGCTGCAGAGTTATTATGCTGTATTATCATAGTGACAGAATGTAAGCATGCATGGGATAGGCATAAGGCTGTACTTAACATAAGAAAAGACCAAGGACCAAAAAGGTTTGAGGTTTTTACAGTAGGAAAATGGGCAGAATAGATGGACCGAATAGTTCTTATCTGCCGTCAAATTCTATGTTTCTATCAGAGGTGGAAGTAGCAGTGATTTATTGATATATAATCCTGTGGAAATCGCTGCAGTGAGAATCACCGCTGCAGTAGTCCAGTGGGTCTTTAGACTCCATGGCGTGCCAGTCATACAGGCAGTGCCATGCACTATCGCTAGTTAATAATATAATGAGCTTTATAATTTTTTACATGGTAGTTGTCCTTTATTTGAAATCTTTTATTGCATTCTATAGTTTTAAAGACTGTGACAGATATCAGTCACTCACTTTAATGTGATTAGCTTTGAAAATATTCTCTTTTTAATTCCCTCCACTCATCCCGTTTTCTGATGTCAGACCTTTCTGCAGACCTTTCTGAAGGGAATGGGTGACCCAATTGGAAGACCAGCAGCAGCAGCTCTGTTGCCATAGCAGCCTGACGGATGCTTACTAACACAGAGGCCTTTGCTTCCATGGGACCTCTATAAACACATCTTTGAGCACTGTAGTATCTTCAGCCCCTTCTGCAGTAAAAGGGTTGATCTGGTTGATTAACTGGTAGCAGCTCAGTTGCCATAGCAGCCCGACAGGCTTTTACTCACACAAAGTTATTTATGTCACCGTGAGTTATATAAACACATCCTGAGCACAAACTGAGTTGCAGCCAGTGCTCAGCATGTGTTTATACAGTTCACATAGAGGCAGATGCCTTCGTGCTTCTGTTCTTGTCTGGTTGCTATGGCAACCAAGCTGTTGCCTATCGATCAATTGGGTCAGCCCCTTCACTGAAGAAGAGGCTGATGTTAGTAAAAGGGATAGCAGAAACAGAATGGAAAAGCAAACATCCTAAAAATTATTAGTTTTAAAGAGAATGACTGGCATCCATCACACTCTTTAAAGAGGCAGTACATTTTTTATGAAAAATGTGTTACAGGGCTGTTCCTGCTGGGTAATTGAAGGGTACTCCTAATTCTGAAATGTTTTTCTTTCAGGAGTTATTACAGCTAATTTTTTATTTAAACTTCAGTGTTCCTATCACTTACTATTGGAAGCATGATTTGTCATTGACATAAAGGGGATGTCTCACCTAAAAAAAAAAAATTACCATATGTTTTAACACAGTAGTAGTAGGAAAACTGTTTTTTTTTCTAAAAGTATTTTTAAAGATATTACCTCCTCTCTACTGTGCACTTCCGCATAACGTGCACAGCAGAGCTCTTCTCCTCCCACCTCCCTCCCAGCTGCCCTAGGGAGCGCGTTCACGTTTCCCTTCTGTGTGCTGTCAATATTTTCTATCGGTATATCAAGCTTCGGTTAGCATTATGCTGAGATTGTAACCTTTGTATAAGGAGGAGATTAGGCAGTCAAGAAGAGCTTTGCCGAAGAATCAGCGTGGTACATTATGATGGTCAGCAAAGCCTCAAGATGGAATATCTTTAAAAGTACTTACTTTAAAAAATAAACAAACAAACAAAAACAGCTTTCCTACTACTACTGTGTTAAAAAATTGTATGGTAAAATGTTTTTTAGGCGATACATCCCCTTTAGCTCTCCGATACAGTTCATTATAAAAACATAGATTTTCGGATACTATTTGGTGCTGTTGATTAAAGAAATATATATGTCTGAGCTGTCATAACATTTTAACCCTTTGATCTGCAGAAGGGTATGCAATGCAGTGTTTTACACAATAGAAAATGTTCATCTATTACTATATCTTTAACCCATTGGCTGTTAGAGATGTTTCGAACACATCCTGTATAATAATTTGCTAGGATGTTTGTCACGATGCAGTCATGTGCAGTAGAGACTGCCTGCGTTAGGGCAGGCTCTACCGCACATGATTGCATCGTGTGAGTGAGGCGACGCAAGACTGCATCGCGTGGAGCAGTGAGGTAGCGGCCTCTTAACCCTTTGAGTGCCAGAGAGGTACGCAATGCATTGCATACCCCTCTGGCACTCAAAGGGTTAACAATACCCGGACCTTGGTCCGTGTACACGGGCTTTTACTCTAGTTGCTTCGTAATGCTTTGGAAAAATCTTTAGCAGTCAGGGGGTTAAATATTTACTGAAAGAAGAATCAGCAAAGCATTGTCGGAGAAGCAACGCTACGATGTGTTGTTCAACCATGTGATATACAAGTCACACTTTTATATTTATCTCATTGTCTAAGTAGTAATTAAGCAAGGATGGTTGAGGGACAGGTCATTTCCTAACTTAAAGCATAGGAAGTGTGCAGTCTGGACCCAGCTGTTTGAGTCGATTCAAGTTTTTTAATAGCATTTCTAAACCCACCTTCCTCTTCTATTTTGATTAATTGCTACCGGTGATTTCCCACATATCATAACGATGACAGGAGATGGTACTTCCCAGAAGTTTGCTGCAACTATCTGAATAATCAAAACAGGGTTTGTTTTGGCAGCAGTATTACTGGATTTGGACAGTTCTGGGTTATTAAAATAGCAGACCAAATATATGTCTGCAGTGAGCACTTCTCAATGGAATATCTACTATGACTGTATATCCAGCCTTCTGACAGTGGAACCTCTGTATCAATCAGTCTTCCGAGTAGCAACCCAGACAGACCTCAGACGGGTATTTTTTCCTGCTTCTGGATGTATCATTCGGGAGATATGTGTTAGAGAAGTTACTTTCTACTTGAATTGCAGTTTAATAAATCCCTTCGTGGCCTAACATATATCAGCTTCAATCCTGGAGATGGTCCAACATTCTGTAGACTTTAGATACATGGAAATTAATTGGAAATAGGAAATTGGCCCACCTAGTCTGTTCTCTTTTGTTTAAAGCAGAACTATCGCCATAAGTAGTCGCCCTGCAATAATTAGGTAGGTGGCGACTAGCTTAATAATAGTTATATTACCTCTTAGCACTTCACCATTCTACAGAAATCCTTAATCTTCTGAGACTTACTTTCAGGTTAGTGCAGTGTGCGCACCTGCGCCGTCAGTCCCTTCCGGTGCCGTTCAGAACAGTGTAATGCTTCTGAAGGGAGACTGGGACTGACAGCGCCACTGATCCTGGAGGAGACTAGGATGGACAGGGCAGACTCACAGATGCCTCTTATGCAAGATGTCTGCGCTGATGCCTGCCAGTGAGTCTCCGAACAAGGTGGATTTCGCAAAAATTCCGGACTTATTCAGGATAGTACAAGTATTGATATGCGTATCGCTATGTGAATAATGATTTGGGGAGCAATTTAATTTGAATGAAAGTTCCGCTTCAACTATAAGGAATAATCGTAGCATCTCTTTTTTTCTGAAAAACTACTAACCCATTGAAGGAAAAAGAGTGACGTCGGGATGGAAGGGGAAAACTTTAAAATATAATTACAATAAGACTACACCGATATGGGCATTTGGAAAGGTGCAGAGCATTAAAAAAAAGTATAAGGAATACCGTAAAATCTCGGGTATAATACGCACCTGTGTATAATACTCAGGTGTATATTATGCCTAAGATTTTAGAGGAAAACAAGAGTGCCTATGTATAATACACACCCTTGTTTTCCCCCTTACTACAAAAAAAATTGTGTTAGCAGACCTCTTCCCTCCTTCCCCCGGCACTAAGCTCTTTGACAAGAACCCTTACTTTGCCCAAGTGAAGTCCCCAAAGAGCAGGCAAAATGTCTTCTGTGCATATCTTCCCTGCGGGTGGCATGCTTGCACTTGCCGCCCGCTTCCTTCAATTGGGTTTTCAGGACCTTCCGCCTTCAGCCAATGTTAGCGCCGAGGGAGGGAGGGAAGAGGTCTACTATCCCTATTTTTTTTTTTATCTTAAAAACTTTCGTGTATAATATGCACCCCCCACTTCACATAAGGATCAAATATTTTTTTCCCTCACTGTATGTTCCTGGCCGCTCAGCACACAATACTTTTCTTGTTACACCATCTATACCCTCTGCCCTCTCACGTCTCAAACCTTTCTCGCTTTCTGCTCCATACCTATGGAACTCCACACCTCTCTCCCTATGTCTTGAACAATCCCCATCTGTCTTTAAGTCTACCCTGATATCTTATCTTCTGGAGCACTAGGACCATGCACTACCTTTTGGCCAAACTCAACACTTGACACCCTCTTACCCTGTTGTCTGTCTCCTATTACCCATTAAGACTGTAAGCTCCTTGGGGCAGGGACCGCTTTCCTATTGTTTCTATGAATGTGACACTTATTTATCCCCTCTTATTTACTTAACATATGTCTATTTTAAGGTGCTGCGTAAACTGTGAGCCATGTAACTAAAGATATACATACATACATACATACATACATTGTATCTCTTTAATCTCCTACCGGAGAGACAGATTCCTAATGTATTGAAAGGAATTCATTGTATACATGGGGAGGTGCTGTTGGAACAAATGCCATTTTTGTGCAATGCTTTGTAAAAACAGGGAATTTGCCAATATAAGCACAGCATGTTCAGTGAGCATCTCCTTCATACTAATGTGTTCAGGGTGCGTCATATATATATGGTCATGTGATGTGTCTAGCGTATTGAGGACAGGATGATGCACTAGCACAGCTCAATTGTATATGAAACAACAGTGCCGTGTATAAAGGCAAAAGTAGGGCAATTATTATTATTATTATTATTATTATTCTTTATTTATATAGCGCCAACTGATTCCGCAGCGCTGTACAATTGGGGAATAGACATACAGAGGTATTAAATAGTACAATCAGATGTGTAGAACAGGAGGATCAGAGGGCCCTGCTCGTGAGAGCTTACAATTCTGCCTCAAACCCAATTGCACCAAGTGAACACACAAACATTCCAATTGATTTATATGGTGCTTTTAACCCCTTGTAAGCTGGGGTGGTCTCCAGTATATTGAGAACATTATGAATGAGAAATCCCATATATAAAAGTTCTGCAGACCTATATAAGAGGATCCATTTGTTAAACTCCAATCAGCTAGTATATAATATAGATCCCCTTGTTCTTAGTAGCACAGTGGCCATATACGCAAAGCAAAAAGGAAACAAATCAACTGTGCCACAGGGAACACATAAACCTTATCTCTGAGTTAAACGTGGACTTTAACCCCTTAGATGCTAGAGTGGTCTCCAGTGTGAGACATCTCTAGAATTCAGTGGATTAACCCTTTGAGTGCCATTGTGGCATTCAAGGCATTGCAGCTCAGTGCTTTGAATACCTCTCTGGCACCCAAAGTGTTAAAATCCTCATTTAAATCAGTAGAAATGTTTATTTGTTCTCTATGGTGCACTTGGTTTGCAGAAGAATTGTACCACTATCTGTTTGTGCATATGGCCCAGTGCCCAAAACATACCTCCCAACATTTCAAATTGCCAAAGAGGGACAATTGTGTTTTAGGGGGTGTGGCTGGTAGGCGGGGCATTAACGAGAATTTTTAGTCTGTTTCATGACCTATTGACACCTCCTTGTGTTACCTAATAAATGACTTATAACAAGACCAAATAATTCCCATGGATTTAAGTGGGGATTTTACATCCTTGAATGCTAGAGACGTCTCCAAAGCATTGTGAAATGGAGACTTTAAGGGGTTAAAATCTCCTTTTAAATCAATACAAATGTTTGGAATTTTTAGTTCTCCCCTATAGTGCAAATGGTGTATCCCAGAACGCCTCCACTTCTCTTTTGAACATACGGGCCTAAGTATCTAAAATTAGCTTTGTCTGACAAATGTCCGAGGCAGATACACTCTCTTATATAAAAGTCTACTTTCACTATATAGTAAAATGTATCTAAGTTTCAGCGCCATAATGAGACTTCCATGAAAGACAAGTAGCACTTAACCCTTTGAATGCCAGACGGGTATGAAATGCATTGCAAAGCAATGCGTTATTCAACCCTCTGGCAATCAAAGGGTTAAGACTGTGAACAGTGTGGGCCAAGCGTTTATTGCCTAGGGCACTTGAGTTTTAAATTGGGCGCTGCTCACATTTCATAACTGAAATGTCGCCTTTGTAAGACTGTTTCCTAGGTCGCTGGTATCCCTCCCAAGTGTCCCTCTTTAGGACAGTCCCTCTTTTAGACCCAAATCCCCCTGTCCCTCTTTCCCACTCTAATGTTCCTTTTTGTAGCAGATCAGATAGTGTGGTGTGTATATAAGTGTATCACACTGCTCTGAGCAATAAAACTCACATTATTGTTTGTTTAAACTTCAGTATATGTGTTTATAAATTAGTCTGCTTAAATAAAATTTTTAGTGCTTCCCTGTAGTGCAAATGGTTTGACCCAGAACTCCTCCACTTTTCCTTTGAACATGCAATCTGGAGCACCGCTGGTCATATTTGAATCTGTGCATCAGCTCAAGGAATTTTTGGATCCCCCTAACCACACCCATGACCACACCCACACTCCTCACATGACTCCACCCCCAGCCCACTTAATTAGCCTGGCACAGAAAATAACATTAACCTATAAACTCAAAGGAAAGAAAAGGGGTGGGGGCAAGTAAACTGTCCAACTCTGCATATAAACTGGACACTACAAGAACATGTAAACTGCTAAATAAGGTTGAGACTCTTCCCAAAGTTAGACACTCTACAATGTTTCCTAATCTGCCTCATGGGAAATCCGGTCCTGAGGCTGGTATTAATAGAAAAGAACTTCATTTTCCACAACATGGATTATAAATGAGATTCAGGTGTGTTTGTGTTATAAATATCTACTGTTTTTAATTTTTTTTTTTAGTTTATTGCCAAAAGAGAATAATGAATTGATTGCTATTATACATTGTGATGGGAGATGAAGGGAGAGTTGGACAGATTCAGGCGACTGTGCTGTTTCGAAGTATCAGGCAGCAGGTGTTTTCCACTGGTATTTCAGCAAAGCTTACATATGCCTTTGATCTTGTTCTGTTTTCTCGTATGATGAAGACAGAAGCATTAAATGTAAAATATGTTGCCTTGACTTGGAACATAATCAAACGATTGCTTTACACGGACTCTCTCTATCTCGGCCAGACGATTTCATACATTGATAACAGACAATGTTACTGTATGTATGTATATATATATATATATATATATATATATATATATATATATATTTGATAATACATCATTATATTTTTGGTCTATTATATAGTATTCTAAAAAGACTAATATGTTCATAAAGAGATAATTCAAATAAAAAAATTTCCATTTACTTAAATGGGGCTTCAACCCTCCTGAATATGAGAGTTTTCCACTAGCGTTTAAAGGGCTAGTAATACCTCATAAAATCTTTAGCTTCGAGTATTATTTATAATTTTTTTTTACATGTTGCGTTATATATAGCATAAAATCTCGGGTATAATACACACAGGTTTATCCCTCTTCACCTTATGTGAAGTGGGGCGTGCATATTATACCTGAGAATTTTTTTTTATGACTTAAAAATGTTTTTATAACTGCCGGCTACCTTCCCTTCCAACCCCTCAGCATGATCCGATGTCAAGAGAAGCCTTACTTTCTTTTGCTGCACTTGAATACATTGATCTGTGTTAAGCTCTGTGTCCCGTCTTCCCTGCGGGCAGGCGGCAGGCTTGCATTTGCCGCCTGCTTCCTTCAATGGACTTTCAGGACCTTCCGCCTCCAGCCAATGGTAATACACCTGCATTACCATTGGCTGGAGGCTGAAGGCCCAGAAAGTCCATTGAAGGAAGTGGGCGAAAAAATGCAAGCCTGCCGCCCGCCCACAGGGAAGATGGGACACAGAGCTTAACACAGATCACTGTATTCAAGTGCAGCAAAAGAAAGTAAGGCTTCTTTTGACATCAGGTCGCTCGGGGGGGGGGGGGGGGGGAAGATAGCCGGCAGTAATATTTTTTTTTAAGTAAAGGGGAAAACAAGGGTGCGTATTATACATAGGCACTCTTGTTTTCCCCTACAATCTTGGGCATCATATACACCTGCATATTATACACAGGTGCATATTACAGTAGTTGCTTACAGATTTGAAGTTCAAACGCTATTAAAACTGAAACGATCCATCTCCTGCCCCTTTGCCTGCTTCACCTGTCTGGTCCAGATGGAGAGCAGTGAGGGACAATCTTCAGTAAGCAAAATGAAAATCCTGCCCTCCTTCGTCAAAGGGGAAAAGGGTTTTCCTAATACTTACTGACTTAAGTTTCTCCCTCTCTGCATCTGACCGGTCCCGGAACTGGATTCAAAACCTAAGGGGAGGCAGCCAGAAGGGGCGGGAGGGGGATCTTTTCAGCTTCAGTAGTGTTTGAACTACAAATCCAAAAGTAACTATATATATATATATATATATATATATATATATATATATATATAAATATATGTATATATATATAGCGCAACATGTTAAAAAAATATAGTAAATAATACTTGAAGCTAAATTTTAAATGAGGTATTACTATCCCTTTAAGGAGTTAAAAGCCCAAATTAAATGAAAGGGTCTTAACAATGTGTTGGAGACCTCTTTAGCATTCACTGGGTAAAAATACCCATTTTAATCAATAATTATGTGTATTCTTCCACTGCGGTGCTGTTGTTTTTCGAAGGATTGGTCTTTTTTTCCTTGTACGTATGGTTCAAAATGTACAGACCAATGCAGCTTTATAACAAAAGGTCATTCCAGGCCTTCCTATAGCGTGTACTTGGAAAGGACCAGACCAAAGTGCCCCAGAATATGCTTTTTTTTTTTAAAGTATGGAATGCAGTTGATCCTTTTTCCTCATTCCTTTGCAAGAAAGCCGAGCGGTGAAATTTCTGGCATTGTGGTCTCTAAGCTATCTTAATAACTAGCGCTCAGAAGAGTGGTTTTTAGACGTAATATAATATTTTAAAGACTAGTTGAACAGCCCGTTACACGGGCCACAGTACCACTGCCAGCCGGTCGCGGGGCAGACATGCGCAGTAGAGCGTTACCGCGCCGTGGCTGATACCGAGCTGTCAGCCGTGGTGTGGGCAGTCTCTACTGTTCATGACTGCAGCATGCACAGCACTCTCTACTGAGCATGACTGCATCGTTACACATGTTTTAGCGAATTATTTTATGTAGGATAGACTATTTCCCATTAGTATTGCATCTTTATTAAAATATATGCAATGCCCCAAGGCTAGAGGTCTCACGGATACTTTCATTGTCAACTGTGTCTTCATTAAACTTAATTTGGAGTTTTACATTAAGATGAAAGTCCTGGCAGGCCTTAAGGTATTGTAGTGGAAGGTATGTCCTTAGAAGTGGTTCCATCTGTCAGACAGATTACATAGATATTTAGAATACAAGTTCCTTCTCACATTTTCCTTAGACTGTGTTGGTGTAATGCTATTAAAGGTGATAGTAGTATTCTCTTCTTTCATATTAATCCATAGAAATGTATACATTACAATTAACATTTATTATGAGAAGAAAAACACACATATGGCTTTGACTGCTAAACAAAGCAATTGCACTTTGATTGCAGTTGCTTTATTCAAAAGTTATAACCTTTCAAACTGCCACCAAGTAACAGAGCTTATACCATCACTTTATATGAAGAACTGTAGTCAGTGACTCACCTCTTCCATTGAATGCAATATAATAATTGCACCCAGGTGACCTGCAGGTGAACTCTCTGGACACCAGATGACAGTTAATGTAAAATAACTTTGGAATGACTCATCTCCCAGTGGTGAGCTTATCCTTGTCTTACTCAGGAGGAAAAGTCACGCAATATATGTTTTTCGTAATACAGGTTTATTGCATGTTTAAAGCAGAACTAACATAAGCCCCATTTACCTCTCTATGACCATAAAATCCTAATGACCCTTATGAATGTTGCCCTTGTGCCTGACTTCAAGATATAACATATTCAGTCAGCATACCTGGGAACTTCTTGGTCTGGGCTTCCCGGAGGGTACCCCTGTGGTGCTGATAAAGTGAGAGAAATGACACGATTCACGTCATAAACGGGGCAGGGTTTAATAATACGTTTCATCAGAAACTCCCCTGAGTCTCCGGGGCAAAACCAGAGAGTTCCCAGCTATGTCAATCAGTACCGGATGTCATGTCCATGAAGGCAGACATGACACATGTTAAGACTGCAGTACACCAAACACTGCTCACTACACATGAGAATCTTAAACCCTTAAGAATCAGAGAGGGCCATTAGGATTTTCTGACCCTCTTATAGTACTTGGGGTGTTATTATTAGTTGGTGACAAGCATATGGAAGATAGGTTAAAAATACATTTTAAAAACAGGGACAGCAGGAATCAGGGGAAGAGAGCCAAAGCCAGGGGCTGTCCCTGGAAATTTGACACATACGTCAGATATTCTAATGATGATTCCAACACATAGCAGTTAGTGTGCTGGAGAAGAGTGTGTCATCCAGTGGCTTCCATCAGATGTCTGAGGCCCGGTTATATCATGTGGTTCTAACATAAAGCATTGTACTCAATGGGCTATATACTCAAACACAAATGGAGCAATTCTGGGCAAACCTGCTACTACTCCATAGGGGACAAATAAAAATCTCCATTGATTGAAATGAGGCTAGAGAGGTAGCAATCTCTTGGATACCTCTTTATAATTTAAGGGGTCAAATGTCCCATTTAAATCAATGGGAATTTTTGTAACGTGCATTTGATCCCTGTAGTACAGTTGGTTTGACCAGGAATTACTCCACTTTTCACTTTGTGCATATGGCACACAGACGGCCATATGTACCTAGCTTTTTCAGCACGTCTTAACCATTTGACTGCCAGAGGGGTGGGCACGGTATTGCTTTGCAATCCATTGCATGCCCCTATGGCACTAGGAGGGTTAACCTTTTGAGTGCCAGAGGTTGCGTACCCCTGTGGCACTGAAAGGGTTAATGGAACACTAACAGCTAAAAATGAATGTGGGTTATATACATTTAACCATTTGAGTGCCAGAGGGATATCCAGCACATTGCTCTGCTAAAGGGTCAAAAGCCCCTCTTACCCTCATTGCCACCACCCCTGTGAGGTGAATAAATAACATATGGCCTCACTGTTCTAAGTCCATTTATTGACCAATATGTGTTATGGTATAGTCTGTCTTAGCTGCCTGCCACTGTTCTAAGTCCATTTATTGATCAGTGTGTGTTATGGTATATTCTGTCATAGCTGCCTGCCACTGTTCTAAGTCCATTTATTGATCAGTGTGTGTTATGGTATATTCTGTCATAGCTGCCTGCCACTGTTCTAAGTCCATTCATTGACCGGTGTGTGTGATAGGATATTCTGTCCTATCTGTCTGCCACTGTTCTAAGACCGATCATTGACCAGTGTGTGTGATAGGATATTCTGCCCTAGATGCCTGCCACTGTTCTAAGTCCGATCATTGACCAGTGTGTGTGATAGGATATTCTGCCCTAGATGCCTGCCACTGTTCTAAGTCCATTCATTGACCAGTGTGTGTGATAGGATATTTTGTCCTAGCTGCCTGCCACTGTTCTAAGTCTGTTCATTGACCAGTATGTTATGGGATATTCTGTCCTAGCTGCCTTCCACTGTTCTAAGTCCATTCATCGACCAATGTGTGTTATGGTATAGCCTGTCTTAGCTGCCTGCCACTGTTCTAAGTCTATTCATTGACCAGTGTGTGTTATAGTATATCTGTCCTAGCTGCCTGCCACTGTTTTAAGTCCATTCATTGACCAGTGTGTGTTATGGTATATTCTGTCCTAGCTGCCTGCCGCTGTTCTAAGTCAATTCATTGACCAGTGTGATTTATGGTAAATTCTGTAATAGCTGCCTGCCACTGTTCTAAGTCCATTTATTGACCACTGTGTGTTATGGTATAGCCTGTCTTAGCTGCCTGCCACTGTTCTAAGTCCATTCATTGACCAGTGTGTTTTATGGTAAATTCTGTACTAGCTTCCTGCCACTGTTCTAAGTCTATTTTTGACCATTGTGTGTTATGGTATAGTCTGGCGTAACTGCCTGCCACTGTTCTAAGTCCATTTATTGAGCAGTGTGTGATGGGATATTGTGTTCTACCTGCCTGCAGCTGTTCTAAGTCCATTCATTGACCAGTATTTTATGGGATATTCTGTCCTACCTGCCTGCCACTGTTCTAAGTCCATTCATTGACCAGTGTGTGTTATGGTATAGTCTGTCGTAGCTGCCTGCCACTGTTGTAAGTCCATTTATTGAGCAGTGTGTGTGATGGGATATTGTGTTCTAGCTGCCTGCCACTGTTCTAAGTCCATTCATTGACCAGTGTGTGTGTGATGGGATAATGTGTCCTAGCTGCCTGCCACTGTTCTAAGTTCATTTATTGAACTATATTCTGTTTTAGCTGTACTCTTAAAATGTTAACACCCTTTGAGTGTTGGACAGAGCTCCCCAAATAGTCCTCTCTGGCACCTCTGGGGGGTTTTAAACCTTAGCCATAAATGTTTTAGCAGTTTTTAACTCCTTGGATTCTAGAGGTTGGAGACCACTGACATTCAGTGGGTTAAACGTGTGGAACGTGTTTCCTGGTCATTTTTATTATTGTCTGAAAATGATGAAAAATAAAGGGAAACTTGATCCCCTTTAAGAATAGGATTAGACAAAGGTCCTATGGCCGTGAGCCAGGAAGGGGATTGCAAGTGTACAGACTCCCTGGAGCAGCATATTTCATTGCTACCATTTCTGCATTTCATGAATCAATCGACAGGCTTCAGCATGAACTATCTGGAACAGCTTGCTCTCCTGCACACAGCCTTTTTTTTACCCAATATGAACCTGGGGTCTCCTAGTCTGTGACCTGCAATTTCAGACACAATGATCCATATTTACAAACGATAACTGGAGTTATTCTGGGGTAAACCAACTGCAACATAGGGGTCAAATAAACATTCCTATTAAATTAGGGCTTTTAACCCACTGAATCCAACCTCTCTGGAATTCAGCGGGTTGAAAACCTCTATTCCAGTGCTTTTTTATTTTGTCCCCTATTGTGCAGTTGGTTTACTCCCGAATAACCTTAGTTTGGTGTTATAAATATGTGCCTCTTTGGTAAGAAGAAGAGGTGAAATTCTGGAGCAAAACAACTGCATTGTACGGTTAACCCTTTGAGTGCCAGAGGGGTACACAAAACATTGCAAAGCAATGTGTTGCGTACCCATCTGGAACTCAAAGGGTTAAAATATAAAAGCCACAAATTTCCATTGATTTAAATGAATCTTTTAACCCCTTGTGGAGTTGAAGGGGACGGACAGCACAGACACAGAGATCCCGGCTCTGTAAGATGTCTGCGCTGTTCCCCGGTGCCTGTCTGCATAGAAGGTTTTATTGTTAATGCCGCAATTATTCTTGAAAATAAAGCTATGTATGTGCATATCGCTAATATAATTATCACATGAGGCTCTATTGTTATCTGATGAAAGTTCCGCTTTAAGTGCTGTGCTTGTGCACTTGCAGCTGATCCTTAAGGGAAATGGCTCTTTCAGTCGTTTTGCTATTTATATATATACGCACTGACTGCAGGAGACCTGGATCAATCTGTCTACCTGTGCCAAGAAAATTACCTTTGCATCTAGGGTTGCACCGATACCGATACTGGTATCGGTATCGGTGCCGATACCAGCATTTGCGCGAGTACTTGTACTCACGCAAATGCGGCCGATGCCAACACCGATACCCTGTGTCAGGGTCGGTGCTGCAGAGAGGGAGCCTGGGGAGCTGCTCACAATGCTCCCTGGTCACCTCTCTCACTCCTGTAGCGTCGGATCGTTGCCGCAGGTTACCATGGCAACGCTCCGACACTGACCTCTGCCAGGGCTCGCAAGAGAACAGTGAGCACCCGGCAGAGGAGAGTAAGGGAGGCAAGATGGGGCAGCAGGTGGTGAAAGAGGCAGAGAGTGGGGTCAAGAGGGATAAAAAGAGGCAAAAGGAGGGGGGCCAAGAAGAGGCAAAAGGAGGGGGGATCAGGAGGGAGAGAGAGAGGCAAAAGGGTGAGTCAAGGAGGGGGAGAAAGGGGGATCAAAAGGGAGAGAAAAAGCCAAGGCAAAAGAAGGGGGCTCAAGAAGAGGAGAATGAAGCAAAAGGTGGGAATCAAGAGGGGGAAAGAGTCAAAAGGGGAGAATCAAGAGGTGGTGTGTGTATGTATGTATGTATGTGTGTGTGTGTGTATATATTTCAAGTACTCACCAATACCAATTACCAATACTTTTTTGTGGTCATTTGCCAGTTTTCCAAGTACCTAAAGCATATAGGTACTTAGAAAACTGGCGAATGACCGGAAAAAAAAAGGTATCGGTAATTGGTATCGGTGAGTACTTGAAAAAAGTATCGGTACTCGGTCTTAAAAAATCGGTATCGGTGCATCTCTGTTTGCATCACATAACACCTAGGTCCATATGCACAGTACAAAGAGGAGTCATTCTGGAGCAAACAATCTACAACACAGAGGAGACATAAAAACGTAAATGACGAAGGAGGGCAGGATTTCCCTTTGCATACTGAAGTTTGTCCCTCGTTTCAGCCGTCCTGATCAGACTGCATCTTCTGTGTGATGTGGGTAGAAGGAGCAGGGATCTTTATTGCTTCATAACTTTTCAAATACACACAAGTAAGGTCGTAGACATAGCGCAATCTGTTACTTTTAATATACAGAAGACTTGGTGAACGACTTTTAAAGACTGTGCCTCGCTGCATCCGTCTGGTCCCGGGACCAGATTGTAGATTCAGTGGGAGGCGGACAGAAGGGGTGGAGGGGGATCCTTCTGCATTTAATATCTTGAGAACTACGTAAAAGTAAGTTGCTAAATATAGCGCAAATTGTAATTATAATAAAGAAGACTCTGCGATCTACCCCTTTAAAAGCCTCATTTGATCCCTTGGCGACAAGGGCTTTTTACGCTAGAGGACATGAGCAGTTTTGGCCTTTTCCTTTGTTTAATCATATTTTCCGTCTAATTCCTTTAGTACCCCACACAAATTATTTACTGTTTTTTAAGGAAAAGGCAACATTTTTAAAGGGATAGTAATACTTACATTTTACTATCTCCCATCTTGTAGCCCTTAAAAAACTGAATTAAATGAGCCCAGCGGCATCTCCCAAACCTTTATGGTTTGAGAGATATCCGCTTTCAAAGTTTTGCTTTTTCCCCTCTCCCCTGACGTCACCGTTCTAGCTGACAGCAGGGGAATCCAGCCCCTGAGCAAGCGGAGGCTCTTCAGCAGAGCCGAGATCGCGTTATGGAAGAAGAAATCCTTCACTGAAATGGTCTTCTACGTGTGCTTGGTTTAGCACACGTAGAAGACCATTTCAGTGAAGGATTTCTTCTTCCATAACGCAATCTTGGCTCTGCTGAAGAGCCTTCGCAGGTCCCAGCTCATTTAATTCAGTTTTTTTAGGGCTACAAGATGGGGGATAGTAAAATTTAAGTATTACTATCCCTTTAACGGGTTTTCCTGTGATGATTTGTACTCAGTGGATCCAGTAACAGAGACTGGATAAAAAGTATGAATGTTCGCTCACACCTTCCAAGTGTCCCTCTTTAGGAGGCCCAAGTCCCTCTGCTCCTCTTTCCCACACTGATGTCCCTCTTTTTATGAGATCAGACTGTGTGCTATGTGTATAAGTGTATAACATTGCTACACAGCAATAAAACTCACATTAGCGTTGTTTAATTTCAGTGTATGTGGAAATAAAATCTGTTGGTCTTCAGTGGTCTTCAGCTCTGGTCTCAGGACCATAAATCTCCATAGGATGGTGTAGCAACAGCGCCACTGTACAATTTCAGGCCACTGTGATATTGCACCTAAAAAATTCAACTTTGAAAATGAATAACTTTTGAATGAAACATCTTTCAGCAGTGGGAGTACTCTTGTTTTACTCAGGGGACTAAACCCTACAACATATTTTTTTTTACATTTTAGGTATTACTATCCCTTTAAACCATGAAGTGCCAGGACCATGATTCTTCCTCAAAAGATGGAATTGTATGAAGGTCCTGGCAAGGGTTAAAGCGGAACTTTTCCCGCAATAAAGTCGCCCTGCAATAATTAATCAGGTAGCGACTATCTTTATAATAGATACGTTACCTCTGAAATGTAGCAGATTATAAAGAAATCCTTTATTGTAGTAGACTGGACGCCAGGCATCAGCGCAAACATCTTGTCTGCGCTCCTGCGCTGTCAGTCCCGGTCTCCATTAAGAAGCACTGCAGTGTGCCACATGGAAGGGACTGATGGCGCAGGCGCGCAGACTGCATTAACCTGCATGTCAGTCTCCTACAATAAAGGATTTCTTTATAATGGGCTACATTTCAGATGTAACATATCTATTATAAAGCTAGTCGCTACCTGCTTAATTGTTGCAGGGCGACTGCATAGCGGGTGAAAGTTCTGCTTTAAATCAATGGAAATTTTGGGACATTTTATTTCTCCCTTATGGTGCAATTGGTTTGTTTCAGAATTGCTCCACTTCCTTTGTGCACAAGGTACTTAGTGGCTACACTTTTGACCCATTTGTACTTCCCTCAATTTAAAGATAACCTCTCTGTCTTATTATGAGGTCTGACGTTTTTAATGTGTACAAGAAGGAAAGTACTTGTAAGAACTCGCTGCTCAAAGCAAAGCAAACTGTTATATGCCTCCAGGATACAGATTGCAATGCTACATAGAGATGCTTTAACTTTCATGTCTAAACCTATAGAGTCAAACTCACTGCCAAGCATAGCACTGATGTGCAGTGGTAACCAGAACAATAAAAGCCAGTGCTGATGTTCCACGTGAGGGAGAGTTTATGTAAGCATTGTGCTGACAGTCAACCAGGAGAATTGGGTCTCAAAAGACACAGATCTTGGTGCAACTTTATGTATTATATTTATGCACTGTGTAGTCCAATTACATCATTGCTAGTAGGGAGATAAGTACCATTTTATGTCCCAAGCTGGCTACAGGACCCAAAGCTACTAATGTTTTATTATGAAACTAGTGTAAAAGCCCGTGTACACGGGCCAATGTCCGGGTAATGTTAACTCTTTGAGTGCCAGAGGGGTACGCAACACATTGATTTGCAATGCATTGCATACCCCTCTGACACTCAAAGGGTTAAGAGGCCGCTACCTCACTGCTCTACGCGATGCACTCTTGCGTTGCCTCACTCACGCGATGCAAT
Organism: Rhinophrynus dorsalis; assembly: GCA_037306005.1. Classification (NCBI taxonomy): domain Eukaryota; kingdom Metazoa; phylum Chordata; class Amphibia; order Anura; family Rhinophrynidae; genus Rhinophrynus; species Rhinophrynus dorsalis. Next base: position 47,926,031 of record CM074725.1, read on the forward strand.
CATGCCCAGTAGAGACCGCCTGAACGAGCACAGTCTCTACTGCACATGACTGCATCGGGACAAACACAACTGGTCTTTTATATAATAGGATTTATATATATATATATATATATATATATATATATATATGAAATTACTCAATTTGTTGATACAAAGTGGCAACAAAAAGCACAGGACTGAAGTTTTTGGAGGCTTGCTGAGGAGGCCTTCATCCTGCAGTGGATCGACAATGGGAAGATGGGTGATTTTAACTCTTTGAGTGCTCTGCAATGCGTTGCGTACCCCTCTGGCACTCAAAGGGTCAAGAGACCGGTCCTGTTCTGCGTCCTGCCACCGTCTGAGATGCAGTCATGTGCTGTAGCGACTGCCCGAACGCACAGAATGCTGCCAGCACAGAACTCCCAGCATTCTGTGCTCCCAGCATTCCGTGCTCCCAGCATTCCGTGCGTTCAGGCAGTCTCTACTGCGCATGAACATACAGAGTTATACTGTTTATCAGTAGGCTGATCAGGAAGGTCTGATAAAGACTAATTTAATTGGTAGCAGGAAAGCTATAAAATTCTCAGTTACTGAGGTATGAGGCGAAGGTTGAACTTGATGGACTTGTGTCTTTTTTCAACCTAATTTACTGTGTTACTATGACGGCTTCTGACAAACATTGTAGCTTTTTATTATATTATATATATATGTAAAATCCTATTTAGTTTCATTATGACCTATGGAGAATTTCTATCATTGATTGTAAAGCTCCCTAAACACTAAAATACAGAGGCATTATCCAAAAAGTTTAACGCTTGTGAGTGCTAGAGTGCAACGCATACACCTCTGGCACTCCAAGGGTTAAAGAGAATGGTGGAAGGCTTAAAAAAAGGATAATAAATATAGGAGATTTGACTTTACCTATTGTGCAGTGGCAGAATATGTAAAGTAAAAATAAAAAGGTTAAAAAGGTTAACTTCTCTTAGCCCTGTAACCCTTTGAGTGCCAGAGGGGAAGGCAACGCATTGCTTTGCAATGCGTTGCCTACCCCTCTGGCACTAAAAAGGGTTAAGGCCGGCGCTTAAGGACCACTGGGCATTTTTTTTTCCGGAAATGGAATCAGAGATCCCTGAATGCCGTGCATATAAGTCATGGATCCGTAACATGTTTTCCAATGATGGATATTTACTTTGCAGGTCTTTAAGGGGTTAAACGAATGCAATGCAGTCTGTATTGTAAGCATACCACCCAAATACAGCCTTCAGTCTAAATTCACGACTTCCTTTTACAGCCAACAGTGTCTTAAATACCATGAGGACTGCGCAGGGAGCTGAGCTACTGATTTATTAATATTCTCTGTATTTTACAGATTACATGAGAATATAATGATTTACATTGCACTCCTACATCTCAATATTTCTTTATTTCCCATAGAGACTTTTATGAAGATAATTGCACACTACAAGCTTTTTTTTTTCTTTTTTTTGAAAGGAACTTGCCAGATTTAAATATCCACAGAGTGTGGAATGACGACAATTCGTTCTAACCCCGTGAAAGATGAATGTGTCAGCCCTGGCTACCTGGATCCTATCATGAGGTTTACTCAGAAAGTCTGCTGATGTGTCATTGTAGTGTAGTTATGTAGCCTAGAAGACAGGATAGTTTTTTGCCATGGGTCCTGTCTACTTAACAAGTCCAAACAGAACAGGCTTTAAATAAACACTGAGAAACCATGCAGTCTCATGATAGACTCGGCTTGTGAAGGTGCAATTCCCCTTAGGACTTTATACTCAAGTTACAGTATAGGTGGAGCTGACTTAAATGCAGGGTCAAGGAGCAGCTAAGTTGTCAATTTCAGTTCAGCTGCTTGTGACCTTGTTGAAGCCACTTCATTTCCTTGTTCATCATGTACAAAATTAGTCTGTAGACTAAAGGGCCATTTCAAATGGGGCACAGATCTGTAACAGCCTCATGCTGAATTGGTACACAATTTTCATTTCCCTTGTGTACCAGCACTGATCCACCTGCATGTGGCGAGTGGCAGATGGCCGGCCCACTTGAACAATGCATATATATTATTGGCTGATACCCACGAGGATTAGCATTTCATTGGATGTAGTGAGTTTCATTGGAGGTAGTGGGGAATATATGCTGGCAGTCCCATACACCTCAATGCAGATCCACTCCACTGCATATTTATTGTGTTCCTGTGTGCAATAAAGATGTAGCTTGCCAGATTTAATACATACACACAAGATGATAGTTGACCTTGTGAAAGTCACCATAGTTCAGCATCTTACTTTTCACTGTGGGTAGCAAACCATTGTTGAATCATGAGGTAATAGTTGCCCATGTGAAAGGGGCCTTAATAATTTGTTTTGTCCACAACATTTTGTGAACAGTGTCTAGACTTAACATATCAATAAAATGTTATTATGGAAAAAATATTGAAGAACGTTTCATGCTGAATAAAACAAGTGTAGTCTGACTGCTGGTATCTGCTTTATTTGATGGTTATTACAGTTCAAACTTATGAAGTAGTGGAGATTTTGCTATTACACTCTATAGAATGGCAACTAGTAGTACATCTCTCCCATAGTATTAAATTGAGTAAAAGTCTGGGCACCAGGTAGCATTATCACTAACAGTTCAGGGCTGGCACAATGAATTCTGGGATGGCAGAGCAGTGTGCAGCCATACTCTCATCCCAGAATTCCATGACATGCCTGGACTGTCACCGATCCTTAATGTCTGGGCTGCTGTAATGGTCCTGGCACATCATGAGTCATTAAGGGGTTAAACTCTTGGCTTTGCAATGTATTGGAGATCTCTGTAGCAACCAGGAGGTTAATATTTTTTCTCTGCCAGAAAACAGTGGATGGGACTGGGTCGGGGTCATGTGAGGTGTGGGGGTGTGGCCACCCTAATTTGAATTAATTGGTACCTTTAATTCCTTGAATCTGCCAATAATGTCTCCCCCATGGCACAAGCACAGTCTCCTGTTCCTCTTAGGACATCAGCCCCTCACAGCATTGGTAATAATTGCTCCTCTGTTATACAGCATTGTAGAATTGTTAAGCAGTATATCAGTCACTGATACAAATAACTTTAACTCTTTGAGTACCAGAAGGGTTTGAAACGCATTGCTTCACAATGTGTTGCACACTCCTCTGGCCCCCAGATGGTTAATCTTTTCATTTGTGCAGTAATATGTTATGTGTTGTCTGCTCAGTTACAGATCAGTCTTACTTCTTTCTTTCAGTGATATATTTGATGCCATGTTTCCAGTCAATCACATTGCTGGGGAGACTGTCATACAACAAGGTAAGTATATGACATAACTGCTGTTTTCATTCACTATTAATCTATAGAATATACGTGCATCACATTACTTAGGATATCCTATATAATAAAAGGCCAGAAAGTTTGTCACGATGCAGTCATGAGCAGTAGAGACTGTCCGTGTTCGGCCAGTCTCTACTGCGCATGATTGCATCGTGTGAGTGAGGTGGTGCAATCGCGTGGAGCAGCGAGGTAATGGCAGTACACAGAGTAGGTCCGGGTAATGTTAACCCTTTGAGTGCCAGAGGGCGGTCCTGCTCTATGTACTGCCGTTACCTCACTGCTCTATGGCCCATGCACACGGGCTTTTACACTAGTATAAGCATAAGCAATCATCTGTAAATCTGCCAACATGATAACTTTCATTGGTTGTTGCCAGTTTGTTAATACTAAAGAATGTAGCAGGGATAGGTATTTTTTCTGTGCTTTTGTTGGGCTCCAAAGCCCATTAACTTTATCCGGCCTTTGCTGAATGAAGATAGTAGGAGTTGTAGTCCAACTAAAATTTCAGTGCTGCAGTTGAGACATACTTTGCTATACGCACTAAGAATTAAAATGGGTGGGGAAGGGGAGATACTTTGATCTTTAACCTATGAAGCTGGCACAAAGCTGCAGTTATTTTGTAGACAGTGGCGGGGGCAGAGAGGATGTGTTGATGTCAGACTTCAGCATCAAGAACAACACCAGCCCCCTCTTAACCCTTTGAGTATCGGCACGAGTTAATGGAAAACATTTCACAGCCGAGAACTTGAAGTCACATCCAGTGAGCACTAAAGAATAAGGACACATGCTAAGCTCAGCTGATCAGTGTAAACACAGCAGAGATGACAATCAGCTGATCAGTGTAAACAGTGCAGAGCTGTGAGGACATCTGAGAGCTCCGAACAACATACAGTGCTTTTGTGTAATTTGTATAATATGAGGCATATACAGCTTTATATTACACCTGATACTCAACAGCACTATAAGTTGTTTGAAACCCTCAGACTCTGGCATAAGTCTGCACTGTTTGTATCAGTCTTCTGATGCATTGTTACTGTTACTCAAAAGCATTAAAGGGATAGTAATACTTCATTTTATCTTTATTTTATTTTGCAGGCATTAAAAAAACATGAAGAACGATATATGTCTTATCTCTCAAACCTTTATGGTTTGAGAGATATTCACAAGCAAACTTTCCCCTCCCGCCCCTTTTACCTAGTGTAAGCCATCTCTTCTCAGATGTGGAATCTGGTTGCTAGACCAGACAGATAACAGCAGGGGACAATCTTCTTCCTATGAGAACAATGAAAGCCCTGCCCCCCTTGACAAGTTTTTCAGGTTTTTTTCCCTTATCTTATTTGAAGATTGTCCCTCTCTGCAGTCTACCAGGGCACCTCCCTTCTGATCTGGCTGAGCAGTGTTACATCAGTAAAAGGGGAGGGAGGGGGATACTTTATCATTGAATTACTCTTGAATTACAACTCTGACAGAATTGAAATAACACTCTCCAAAGTCCAAATACTATGATGATTAATTAGAGCTGCTTTTATTATGAAACATTACTATCCCTTTAAGGAAAGTATTTTTTCTCTTCAACTGCTCCTTCAAGAGTCACTTATTTCTATGGTATGACAGGCAAATAGCTACAATTTTTAAGAGAACAATGGGACACAATGTTTCAAAGAATCTGTCTTATGCAGAGGTATGTGTATTTGGCCTGACATTCATTCATTTTCCTCAGTGCACCTCAGGTGATCACCTGGTGGGCACTTCAGCTAATCATATAAGAGTGAGCGACGGATTTTCTGAATGATCAACTGAGGGAATAATACAGGGATCAAGAGGTGGTCACTGTAATTGTGTGTAATGGTATAATTAACTACATAGAAATCTAGGAATAGTAGGAGGCAAGAGTGGGATGTCGGCATTTAGGCTGCCCTGGGGTAATGTAGTTTTTAACCCTGTTGTGGCATAGCTGTCCGAACATGAGTATTTATGCATCTCAATCTCCTATATAATAATTAGCTAATTTGTGTGTAACGCCGCGACATGTGCAGTAGAGACTGCCCGCGCCGCAGCTCTATATCAGCTGCGGCGCGGGCAGTCTCCACTGCGCATGACTGCCCCGCCACCGGGTGGCAGTGGCACTGTGGCCCGTATAACGGGCTGTTCAACTAGTATCTAATAAAAAAATATACCCAGGAAGAATGGTTATCTGCTCTTCTCTTTAAAACTGAACATATATGAGAAATACATGCTGCTGGGTTACATGGGAATCATTACAGCACAGTAGTAATCACTGCAGCATGTATTTTTCATATGTCTTGCTGTTAAAGGGGAACTCTCACCTGTATTAAACTTGCCCTCCTCTTAAAGTTCCATTGTGTTGAAGATGTGATCTGCTTTTATGTTTCAATAGAATTATGTATTGGCCGAGATATCTGCTTTTAAAGTGGAACTGCGCTGTCAGTCCCTTTTGGAGCCGGCCGGCTCCTAACAACGTCTCCTAGACCCTAGACTGACAGCGAAGGTGCGCGGACGTCACTCTGGCAAGACGTCCGTGCTGCTGTCAGCCCGGTAAAAATGCGTATTTCTTTTGAATAAGGTAATAATCCTGGCGACTAGCGCTACTAAGCTGCTAGTCGCCAGATGGGGAATTAATGAAGTTAAATTGTTTAAGAGGTGGTAGTTCTGCTTTAAAGTTCTGCTGGTTCTCTTGCAGATGAGTGTCCAGGTCATTTTACATGCACAGAGAGAGCACGTTCATGCGTTCAGTCCTTTATAAAAAGTGGCAGTCAGCTTCCCTCTGTGGCTATTTTTAGTTCAGACTGGCACTTTTTATGAAGGACTGTGTGCATTAACACTCTCAATCTGTGCCCGTACAGTGATCTGGACGTGCATTTGCCAGGTCATATTCCAGAATCCTTCATCGTCGGTGCCGTGTTGACCCTATTTTAACCCCTTAATGACCAGCGGTTCAGAGAAGCATAGCTGGGAACTCTCCGGATTTGGGGAGTTTCTACTGAAACTCTGCCCACATCTGCTCTTTCCCTGTCTGTTCCTCCTTCCGTAGCTTCCTTTTGTTGTTTCTGTCACCCATGTTAAGGCCTGCCATCCCCAGCTTGCGTTAAGCCCTGCCCCTTCTTGACGTGATTCACGTTAGTTATCACCCCTTCAGCAGCACAGGACTCCCCTTCGGGGAGACAATTCTTTAAGTTCCCAGCTGTGCAGAGAAATGACCTTCCTTTCAGGACCGATTTGATTGTTGTCAGCACACTGGCACACGTGACCTGTGATGTGTACCGGCGCGCCGAGTGGGGGTCTGAGAGAAGCTCCAGACTTGGAGAGGTCATTTTCAGACCCCGTTTGTGCGTACAGCACTCCCACAGGAGCGCTGTAAGCACAAAGTATGTGACCTGACGTCCTGCACGTCACCAGTCTTTAAGGGGTTAAGAAGTTAAGGAGACCAGACTGTGTGGTGTGTAAATTAGCATTGCTCACCAGCAATAAAACTTACACCAATGTTTGTTAAACTTTAGTGTAAGTGTTTATACATTAGTCTGGGTAAATAAAATACTTTAAATGCTCTAAATCATTTATTTGGCTGCAAAAAGAGGTCATGAAGTAACCTAAAATATGTTTAATGCTCTATCTACCAGTCCTGCCCCAGCACCCCCACCTTACTCAAAAGTACCCCCCTCTTTAGCCATTTGAAGTGTAATGATGTTTGTTCTCTGTCTTGCAATCACAGTGAAAGGCAGAGAACAGTGACAGACAGAATGTTTACATACATGGCCTTTGTCATGTGTCTCCATTTGCATGATCACATGCGGAGCCACTTGAGAACGGCTAGCACTGACTGCAACATGCTCTTAGGTGTACTGTAATCATTAACCCTTTGAGTTCCATAGAGGTAGCCAACGCATTGCTAAGCAATTTGTTGGATATCTCTCTGGTACCCAAAGGGCTAACCCATTACATGCCAACCGTCATTGGTCCCCAAGGCATGGAATTATATGATGGTCCTGGCACGTCATTTGGCATTAAGGGTTGAAAGCAGGCTTTTAAAGGGTTAGTAATGCCCAAAGATAACTTTATGTCTTATTGTAGTTTTTAAAAAAAGAAATTATGTGCAGCAAATCCTATCTCTCAAACCTTTACGGTTTGAGAGATATTCGGTGCTAAAGTACCCCCCTCCCTCCCCTTCTCCTGACGTCCGCGCTCTGCTGACAGCAGGAGATCCCTGTCCTAGGTCCAGCCGGCAGCTCTTCAGCAGAGCTGAAATAATGATCTTTAAAAAGAATTACTTCATTGGAACGGTCTACAAAGTGTGCTTGGTTTGCAAGCACACTTTATAGAAAGTTCCAGTGAAGTAGTTCTTCTTAAAGATTGCTATTTCGACTCTGCTGAAGAGCTGCCTTGAGTAGGCCAACTCAAATCTCCTGGAGAGGGGGAACTTAAGAGGTGAATATCTCTCAAACCGTAAAGGTTTGAGAGATGGGATTTGCTGCACATTATTTCTTTTTTTTTTAAATCTACAATAAAACATAAAGTTATCTTTGGGCATAACTAACCCTTTAACACCTTGATTGCAAGGAAATTATCCAGTGTGTTGTTTCACAGTGAACATGAGACTTGTGGCAGAATACATTTCACCCAAAAAATATTCAAAACCATCAACTTTTTTTTCTGAGAAATGCCCCCCAGATTTGGTTGCAGCAGAATGAGGCCTTTAGAATTGATAAATCAATACCCCACAACTGTGAATGTATCCTTACATGCCACCGCAGATCTTTTGTAGGAGATGTGTGAGTCCTGAGAAAATGACATACATACATTTCATACAATAACCTTTACAGACCGCATTTCAAGTCTAAGATTTCATTTTCAGTCATGTCTCTGTGTCAGCTCAAGTTACCTGTCTTCACTGTTTAGTATTCTAACATGACTGACTTCTTAGATAATAACATCCCCTTCTCATTAATTTACCCTCCCAGCATCTGAGGTACAGAGCTTAAAAAATGCCATTGTGGCTTTGGCAGAGAGACCTGACTTTAACAAAAACAATGTAATGAAATCTCTAGGGACGACACTGTTCTGTTCTGTGACAGGGCCAAATAAGGTATTATTGTACAAAGAAAACCTTGAATATTTCCTGAGCAATGTGCTTTTTATATTTGACAAGGTTACCTTATGAACATGGGAGTTGCTAGACACTGTCTAAGGGAACCGAAATTGTCAGGTCTCATCCTTAACCCCTAAAGGACCGGGGCTATTTCTTACCATGGGGGAGATACATCGTGCTTTGATGTGTTGGCGTTTTCTCTGTCGTCCAATACAGGTTACTGGTAACTTTGGGTAGGCAATCCGCCCCTTTAATTGTAGGCAGGAACAATTCTAGAATTGTATGTAGGGGGTGGAGCCTACCTTCCCTCCTTGGCTGCAGCTAGCCAACCAGCTCCAGAAAGATTTGTTCCTTGGTGAAGACACAAGGCAAGAGAACAGTTCTGCTATAGTTTTAGATTTTTTTTAATTTTTCTGTTTGAAATGGAATACCACCATGAGGCGGATTACCATAACTGACAATGCCCTTAGATGTTGCTAGCTCAATAACCAGGTGCTTTTTTGGACCTTAAGGCCTGGGGGGAAAATCTTGGCTACAAGTTCTATCCTCAGGAGTTGCCCATCGAGGCTTCTTCTTAATACATGGTAGTCTGAAGACAGAAGATCTACAGGAAAGGTGAGCAACCCTTTGAGTGCTGCAGGTCCACATGTCCCACAGTGCCCTTCCACACAGGGGTTTTACCTTTGGAGTTCCTATTGCACACTCCTGCACTCATTGGGTCTATCTGTATGTCTGTTGGGTGTTTTGGAGCAGGTTTATGTGGTACCTAAACCCTTTAGCTGCTGGTTTTGCATCTTTTGGGGTGTTTCTGACACTTTTCCTTCTGGTTCAGTGTTTTTTGGGTATCCTAACAACATGTTCTAGTGATGTTTCATGCTTTTTTATTTTACTGTTTCAATTTTGTAAAATTTGAGTTTGCTTTACCGCATAGGCGCCATTGCTCCTTTCACTCCTATGGGACTGTACAATTTGGGACATATCTCTGCAACCGCTCCACCTAGCGACTTCAGAGATATGTCATTTTTATTGTCTGCCCTTCTGCCCTTGCTCCCGCCACTGCAGCCATTTTGTGCCATTTCCAGAACGAGTATCCTACGCAGGGCTTGGAATCTCCTTCTCTCCTCTGCTGATTAAACCTTCGCCTGCCATATAAGTCTGTTTTAGCGATTTCTGGGGTGAAACTTTAATCCTACAAACTGTAATTGGGTGATTTCTTATACTGTAATGTTTTTGACACTGTGAGAATGTCTAATCTGTTGGAGCTTGGGGCCAGACCTAAGACTAAGGATGCTGGGGTCTCTGTATCCCCCATTGTGCATTGCTCTTCCAGTCATTCAGGGTTACCTAGAGAATTCTCAGGTAATTTATGCCCAGCATGTTCTGATGTCTCTGAGGGTCTCCCAGGGACCTCCATCCATGCATTAGAGCCAGTGTGGGTGCAAGAGTTCAAGGCTTATACTACGGACCTTAGGTCTACATTGCAACTCTTTCCATCCCAGTTACAGGGGGTCTTCCATTCTTGGCAGACCCCCTCTTCCGTCAAGTCTTCCCTGCTAAAACCACAGGGAGTACCTGACGTATCTGATTCATCTGAGGAGGAGCTTCTGGTGGATTCAGATGTTGAGGAATGTTCTGCTGTGGGCTCCGCTCAGTTTTTTGGGGACCCCTTTGAGGCCGATGCTGAGCCCTCGGCTGAGGGCCTGATCAGGGCTGTTTTGACTACCCTAAACATTCCCTTAGTTCAAAAGGCTCCTTCTGATCCCTCTGTGTTCAGGATCCTAAAAAGCCCCTTACTTGCTTTCTACCTAACACCGCTCTTGACCACCTTGTGTCTGAAGAGTGGAAATCTCCGGACAGGAAACCATCTGTGTCCAAGAAATTTGCCAAGCTTTATCCCTTCTCTGAGGCAGCGCTTGCTCAGTGGGTTCATCCTCCCAAAGTGGATGCTCCTATCTCCAGGTTATCTAAGTCTACTGCCTTGCCAGTTTCTGATGTGTCAGCTCTGAAAGACTGGACTGACAAGAAACTTGAGGTTTCCCTCAAGTCCATTTTTGTCACTGCTGGTATTGCCATGCGTCCAGCGTTCTCTGCGGCATGGGTTAACCGGGCCATTGCAGTCTGGACTTAACAGCTCACTCTGGCTGTCCGTCAGAGTGCTCCTACTTTGGATATGTTGCGGCTTCTGACCAACATTTCTGAGGCCCAGCACTATGTTTCTGCTGCTTTGTTTGATGTCATCCATTTGGTGGCTAGGGTTTCCACCATGTCTGTGGTTGCCAAACGGGCTCTTTGGCTCAAGATCTGGTCTGCTGACACTTCTTCCAAGAAAGCCTTGCTCTCCTTGCCTTTTCAAGGCACGTCATTGTTTGGGCCAAATCTCAAGGATCTGATTAGTGAGGCCACAGGGGGTAAAAGTACCCTTCTGCCTTTGCTCCCCAGGAAGAAAACGCCGCTTAAGCGTAATCTGTATTTTCGTTCCTTTCACACTGAGACACATCCGGCGAACCAGACGGTTCCCTCAGCTCTGTGTACCTCCTCCAAGCCCAAACAGCAATGGAAGCCCAAGGTCTCCTCCAAGCCCAAGGCTTCCAAGCCTTCTTCAGCATGACTCACCGAACCTGGGTCCCCACTCTGCTGTGGGTGGCCGTCTGTGTCACTACCACAGTGTCTGGGAGGATTCAGTGGCTGACCCATGGGTTTTACAGGTGGTGGCAGAAGGATACAGGATCCCTTTCGTCTCTCTTCCTCCCTTTCATTTCTTTCCTTCTCATACACCTCAGGACAAGGAGAAACGCCAGCTGTGCAACGGTGCTATTCAGGCTCTTCTGGACAAAGATGTTCTAGAGCCGGTTCCAGTTCAGGACAGAGGTATGGGTTTTTATTCGAACCTTTTTGTGGTCTCCAAAAAAGATGGCATTTGTCGCCCTATTTTGGATTTGAAGGATCTCAATGCCTTTGTGATTGGACTCATTATCACCAGGAGTCTCTATGGACGGTGATTGCTGCTATGTCCCTGGGTGAATTCCTTGCTTCTCTGGATCTTCAGGACGCGTATTTAAACATCGCCATTCATCCAGATAGCCGGCAGTATCTCAGATTTGCCTGCGACTGAGGGAACTTTCAGTTTTCAGCTCTTCCCTTTGGTCTGAGTACAACTCCTCAAGTTTTAAACCGTGTCCATCCTGCACCAGGACAGCATCAGAGTTACTCCGCACATGGGTGACCTGCTTCTGAAAGTCCCCTCTGCGGAACTTCTTCATCAGCAGGTTCAGCTATGCTCTTACCCATCTTGGGTGGATCATCAACATGGACAAGTCAGATCTTGTCGCATCCCAGCGTCTGGTCTTCCTGGGCCTTCTCTTCGACACTCAGTAGAGCATGCTGTTTCTCACATATGAGGTAGCTCACCAGATTGCCCACAGGGTTTCTGCTGTTCTGGCTCAAGATCCAGTTCCAGCCAAGAAGCTGTCCTCTCTAGTGGGGAAATTCATCTCCACCATAGAAGCGGTCCCGTTTGCCATGGCACACACCAGGGAGCTCCAGAGGTTTGTGATCCAGGTGTGCAAGGGTCATCCGGACCTTCTGAAGATGTCAGTGTCCCTCCCTCTTCATGTGGAATTGAGTTTGTCGTGGTGGATCGACCTCTCCAATCTGCTGAAGGGCAAGTCCTTCCTGGTATCCTTCTGGACCACGGTGACGATGGACACCAGCCTCTCCGGCTGGGGAGCGGTCCTGGGTCACCTGAGTGCTCAGGGTCGGTGGTCTCCGGAGGAATCTCTGCTTCCCATCAATGTGTTGGAGCCTTAGGCGATATTTCATGCCCTTCGTCATTGGACATCTCAGCTGGAAGACTGTCCAGTCCAGGTACAATCCGATAACGCCACGGCCGTGGCTTACATCAACAAGCAGGGTGGAACAAGAAGTCTTGTCGCTATTTTGTCCTGGCATAGACAACGTCATGGCGGACTTCCTCAGTTGACACACAGTGGACAGTGGAGAGTGGGAACTGCACCCAGAGGTGTTCATCCTCATTGTTCATAAGTGGGGTCTTCCTTACATCGACCTGATGGCGACAAGACACAACAGGAAGGTTCTGAGGTTCTGCTTTCGGTGGAGGGACCCTCTAGCTCTGGCGGTGGATGCAATGTCCATTCCTTGGTTGTTTCCTCTGGCCTATATCTTTCCTCTCCTCCCAGTGTTCCACAGGGTGTTACGGAAATTGCGACTGGAACGCTGTCCAGTCATTCTGATCGCTCCGTACTGGCCTCCACAAGCTTGGTGTCCGGAGTTGCTGGATCTGTCAGTGGCGGAGCCATTCCGGCTCCCTTGCCGTCCGGATCTTCTTCTACAGGGTTACCTGTGGAAGGAGGATATTCATTGGCTAGTTATGACGGCTTGGATATTGAACCCTCAATATTGAAGAAGAAAGATTTTTCTTCTGGGGTGGTGGCTACTAATCACAGTGCCCGTAACCTGTTTCTTCCAAGATCTACCATCGTGTCTGGTCGACTTTTCTATCTTGGTGTGCTGACAAGGACCTGTCTCAGGAGTTTGATCTGCCTACGGTCTTGTCCTTTTAGTAGTATGGTGTGGATAAGAGCCTCAGTTTGAGTTCCCTTAAGGTTCAGACTTCTGCTCTCTCTGTTTTCTTTCAGAGGCACATTGCCATCCTTCCTGATGTCAAGGTTTTCTTCCAGGGTGTTGCTCATAAGCATCCTGCCTTCAAGAATCCCGCTCCTCCGTGGGATCTTAACTTTGTTTTGGGCATTCTTCAGTGCCCTCCCTTTGAGTCCTTGGCTACTATTCCTCTACTCCTGTTGATGTGGAAAATAGCCTATCTCCTGGCGATCGTGCCAGTTCGCCGTATCGCGAAGTTACATGCTCTGTCCTGTAAACCACCTTTTTTGGTGTTTCACAAGGACAAGGCGGTGCTTTGCATTTCTCAGGAGTTTCTTCCGAAGGTGGTTTCGGAGTTCCACATCAATCAGGAGATTGTGGTGCCTTCTTTCTGCCCTCACCCCACCTCTGAGAAGGAGAGGGATCTCCACTTGTTGGATGTGGTGCATTGTCTTAAGTTTTATGGACATCGCACTGAGTCTATCAGGCAATCTTATGCGATGTTTGTCATTCCTGTGGGTCCCAGGGCAGGAAGACCTGCATCCAAGGTGACTATTGCCTCCTGGATCAAGTCCACTATTCGTAAGGCTTACAAGCTGAGGAAGAAGCCTGTCCTCTTTCAGGTCACTGCTCATTCTACAAGATCTATTGGGTCTTCTTGGGCTTACAAGAATCAAGCCTCTGCTGATCAGTTGTTTAAGGCTGCCACTTGGTCATCTGTGCACACCTTTTTGAAGCACTAACGTGTTGATGTGTTGGCATCGGCAGACGACAGCTTTGAGAGGAAGATCCTGGAGGCAGTCTTGCCTGTTTAGGATCTTCTTCACTTCTTGGTGCTTCCTTCACTTTTGAGCCCTGTTGGCTCTAGTTCAGTGTGCTGTGTAACAGTTTGGGGTGTTGTTACCCCTGTTTAGTGTCCATTGACACTTCATTGTTTTGTTGGGCTGTCTCTGATCTGATGGTTCATATCTGCTCTGGTGACTTTGGGGGCCTTGCGTCTGGTCCTTGCCTTCCTTCCTGCCTCTGGGAAACTCAATGGTTGGACATCCCAAAGTTACCAGTAACCTGTATTGGACGACAGAGAAAAGAGGATTTTAGTCTTACCTGTTAAATCCTTTTCTCTTTGTCCATACAGGTTACTGGTCTCCCACCCTGTCAAGGGACCATGCTCGGCTCTCCTGTGGCAGACCGTGGGGGTCCTTCAGGGTCATGCTCACAGGAGTCTCCTTTCCCTACCATTATCTAGTCAATAGTTAGTGTCTCAAAGCTTTCTGGAGCTGGTTGGCTAGCTGCAGCCAAGGAGGGAAGGTAGGCTCCACCCGCTGCATACAATTCTAGAATTGTTCCTGCCTACAATTAAAGGGGCGGATCGCCTTCCCAAAGTTACCAGTAACCTGTATGGACTAAGAGAAATGGAATTAACAGGTAAGACTAAAATCCTCTTTTTTTGCGACCACTTTGCCTTGGTTAATAAGGCATATTAAGAATTATTTACTCAAGAGGAGGGGATAGCTACATCGATCATTAGTATGTAGTGATTGGGTTGAATATTGCCAGTGTGTTGTAAATGTATAAGTTTGCAGTCAAGTTAATATCCAGGCTAATGTTAACCCTTTGAGTGCCAGATGGGTGCGCAACAGACTTACATGTCCAAGCTGGCAACAAGGGTTTTTTTAGCCTCCGCAACCAGTATCCAGCAATGTCCTTACTCCTATGCACAATAAAGTACAACATATATTAAAACAAACATATCTTACTCTCAGCTGAAAAGGCCTGTTGTAAAATTCACACTATGTAACATCCTATGTACTGTGGAAAAATAGTTCTGCCAACCTGCTGAATACTAATGCAATTTCTTCTGTTTCAAATTCTGTAAAGATATGTAAACTTCCACCTGCTGATTATATATATATATATATATATATATATATATATATAATACTAGTTGACGAACACGTGTACACGGGCCACAGTGCCACCCAGCAACAGCCGTGGTGTCGTCATGCACAGTAGAGACTGCCCACACCGTGGCTGATACGGAGTGGGGCGCTCCGAATTCAGACCGTAGTCGAGGACTAGAGTCTGAATTCAGAACCCCACTCCGTTATCAGCCGCCGTGCGGGCAGTCTCTACTGTGCATGACTGCAGCGCGTGCAGCCATCTCTACTGCGCATGACGTCTTCTGACAAACAATTTAGCAAATTATTATATAGGATATATATATATTATATAATACCTTTTCATCTAAGAGCAACTTGTTTTCAGGCTTTACAGTCTTTTTAGACAGTTTTTAACTTTTAGAGGACTTACATTTAAAACCCATTGAGTGCCAACGTATTACTTGGAGATGCACTGGACACTGCTCAAACATTGCAAACCAATGCGTTGTGTACGTCTCTGGCACTCATAGGGTTAAGAGGATAACCATGAGTATCTTTGCGGCACGTTTATATTCAGTCAAATTAAGATTTTTTTATTTATAAAACATCAACATATAAAGGGATCATTTCTATGGCTTTTTCTATGGCTAACACAGTAATAACATATTTCAAGGCACTGCACAAAAAGGGGTAATATACAAACATTGTGGCATTCATATACAGACCAAAACAAGTGGAGAGAGGACCCTGCTCACGGGAGCTTACAATCTAGAGGGAGTAAAGAGGCAAGAAAAACATACAGTGTATGCAAGCTGTAGTGTTATACACAGAATAAAATAGATGGGAACTGGAGGGTTGGTCACAGGGTAGGTATGGGCATACATGAGAACTTTCAAATAAGCCCCTACTCACTCTTATTGAGATGTGCTCCAATCAGCTCTTAGGACCCACTGACATTCAACAGCTTGGAGTTATCACTGCTCTAACACTCACAGACACAAGACAAGCTGAACGTCTCCCCTTGTCTTTTTTAGTATAACCGGCACTAAGCTCGACACTAAAGAAGCTGTTAATTGGAGCAGATAAGTAGCACTGGGCCCTGAGATAGGGTTCAAACCCATAGATTTCCCAGGTATAGGTATGAGTGTATAGAATAGAGACCATGTTGGGGTAAACTTGAGAGATTGCAAGAAATAGAAGGATGTATTTGGGGTGGGATTCACTAAAGAAGTTAGTCTTTAAAGTAATAGTAATGTTTCACAAAATAAGTGACTCAGATTAATCTTCATATTATTTGGGCCATGGAGAGTGTTATTTCAATAGTGTCAGAGTTGTAGTTCAAGAGTAATTGAATGATAAAGTATCCCCCTTCCTGTCCCTTTTACCCAGTGTAAGCAGCCTCCCCTCAGATGTGGAATCTGGTCACTTGACCGGACAGATCACAGCAATGGACAATCTTCTTACTGTGAGAACAATGAAAACCCTGCCCCCTTGACAGGTTTTCCCTTATGCTCACTGAAGGTTGTCCCTATCTACGACCCATCTGGACATTGCTGCTCTGAGATGAGCAGTGTTACATCCCTAAAAGAGGTGAGAGGGGGATACTTTATCATTCAATTACTCTTGAACTACAACTCTGACAGTATTGAAATTACACTCTCCATGGCCCAAATACTATGAAGATTAACCCCTTAACGACATGGTACGTACTATGACCGTCACAGTCCTTGAAATACTCAAGGACCGATGACGGTCATAGTACGTCAAGTACTTTTTACTTACAGTGCTCTACCGGGAGCGCTGTAAGTAAAAACAGGGCCTGAATTTGACTGCTCCAAGATCGGAGCGATCTCTATCAGGCCCCATAGTGACGCGCCGATACACGCGACAGGTCACGTGTACCGGCGCGTCCACTTGGTCCTATGCGGTCCTTATGGGACGGAAACGTCCCAGGACCGCCGGTCGTTAAGGGGTTAATCAGAGCTGTTTTTTTGTGACACATTACTAAATAGTGCTTGAGGGTAGAGAAGTTATGGGGTTTTTACATAGTGGATGAGAGAGTTCCAGAGGTAAAGGACAGATCTTGAAAAGTCTCTGAGGTGGAAGTGAGAAGAGGCTATAAGGAAGATGAGTTGGAGTGCTTCAGTACTCTATGAAGAATGACATTTCTCCCTGGGCTTATTTTTGATTACAACCATTAATTGATAGTGGTGAATATCATACATTGTGGCGGTGGGGGTATCTGTATTCCGAGTATTAAAACACTACACTCTCCTCCGGCATGATGGAGTGTTTATCTCTTTTGATTCTAAAGAAGTGTGAAATATTCACTGAGAATGAACAGGAGCATAATTAGCTTGTTTTACAGCTAATCACTGCTTAGGAGCTTCACAATTTTAGCTCTCTGTTGTCATTACAGAGGAGAAATTGTCATACGCGTTGATCTGATCCCACTCATTAAAACAGTCCACTGTGAAATGCTAGACAAATTTCTTCTAACCAAAAGTACCAGCTAACATCAGCATATGGTTTGGGCTGCTGGGGCCACTTCAGAGAGATGCAGCTGATATCTGTAGGGACTGAGCATAAGGGATCTGAATCTGGTTTACCCCATACCCTTACTAAGATAAACTAAGCAGGGGTAGGCAACCTTTGCCGCGTCAGCTTTTGGATACTACCACTCCCAGCATTCCCAAATGAGTGTAAAATGCTCCCTGAGAAAGTATAAAAGTCCAAATAGCTTGTTCATATATGGATTTCCCATTAGGCAGGGTAAGCAACTACCTAGAGTACCACATTCTAAAGGATAACTCAGCTTTGCTGGCCACGCCCACATTCCGAATTGTGCATGTTGTCTGAGCAAATCCAGTGCCTCTGCATCAGACACTGGCCATTATTTAATCGCTTGAATGCTAGAGAGGCCTCCATTGCATTGTGAAGTAATTCACTGGATCCCTCTCTAGCAGCTATGGGTTAAAGCGGAACTATCCCTCCAAATAAAGTTCCCCCAAATAATTATTGATATAGCGATAATCATATAAAAAATAATACTATACAGAATAAGTCCAGCATTATTAAGAAATCCTGCTTGATCTGAGACGAACAGGCAGGCATGAGTGCAGACATCTTGCCTTAGAGACATTTGTGTGCCTGTGCTGTCCGTCCTGGTCTAATCCAGGATTGGTGAGGAGGAGTAGCATTGTACCTTAAGGTAACAGGAAGTGATTGATGGTGCAGGAGCACAGATGCCTCTAAAACAAGAAGCCTGCCCGTCAGTCTCAGATCAAGTAGGATTTCTTCAAGGGTTAGTAATGTCTTTTTATAATAACATGTTATATTGCAGATATTAAAAAAATAAATTAACTGGAGCAAGTCCTGTCTCTGAAACATTTACAGTTTGAGAGATATAAGGTTTTAAAGATCCCCCCTCCTGCCCCTTTCACTGACGTGATCTGTATAGCTGACAGGAGATCCTGGTCCCGGGACCAACCGACAGCTCTTCAGCAGAGCAGCAATAGCACTATATAAAAAGAAATACTTCATTGAAATGGTCTACAAAGTGTGCCTGGTTTGCAAGTACACTTTGTAGACCATTGCAATGAAGTATTTCTTTTTAGATAGCGCTGTTTCAGCTCTGCTGAAGAGCCGCTGGCTGGTCCCGGGACCAGGATCTCCTTCTGTCAGATAGAGGCTGACGTCAGTGCAAGGGGAAAGAGGGGGAGAGTTTTAAAACCTTATATCTCTCAAACTATAAATGTTAGAGAGAAGGGACTTGCTCGAGTTAATTTATTTTTTTATATCTACAATATAACATGTTATTATAATAAGACATTACTAACCCTTTAATAACGCTGGAATTATTCTGTATAATACTAGTATTTCTATGATTATCGTTATATCAATAATTATTTGGGGGGCACTTTATTTGGAGGGATAGTCCCGCTTTAAAATGTTTTTGTGCTTGTATGTTATGGACTAACAATATTTCCTATGCCAGGAAACAGTGGCTGGGGTGGGTCATGTGAAGAGTGGGGGTGGGGCTAAAGTAACCTTGAGTGCCTTGCCTAGAGTTACCTGAACTGCAGATCTGTCCCACAGCTTGTTCTATGGGGACCCAGTCCCTCAGCTTGTTCTATGGTGACCCATCACCACTCAGGAGCTTGTATCCATTTTAAATAATTGGATGAAGACTCTGTTCGAAGGAGTAAATAAACAGAATGGCCAGAGATAACAAGCTGAGGATAGTGTATCAGAAAGGCAAATCCAGGATTTCCAGACAGGAGTTTCCAACTAATAAAATAAGTATTTGGTATCATTACCTTGCATGTGTTTTGTATAATTCTACATCCGTTGTTGCTTCCTGTACATAAACCAGATGTTTATAACCTTCTGCAATACAGCTGTTGTTGGACTATAATTCCCATCTTCCTCATCCTGCCACAGCCAATGCAGTACATTGAAGAGCTCTATAGAATTCAAGGGCTTAACCCTTTAAGGACCAGGGGGTGCGCAATGCCTTACCATGCTCAAAAAATCCTAATGACCCCTAAGAATTTTTCCATTGCGTTTTTTGTTCAAGAGATAACATCTGCAGTCAGTCCCGGATGTCATGTCCGTGGGGGCAGACATGCCTGTTTGATGTCATGTTTTTCAAACTGAAGCGGTCATAGTTTATGAGCCTATTTAACCCTTTAAAGCGGAACTTTCACTTAGTATAAAGTCGCCCTCCAATAATTATGTATATGGCAACTAGCTTCATAATAGTTCTGTTACATCTCAGAAGTACCCGGTTCTGACGTAATCCTTTATCTTCGGAGACCGGGAGCCAGGCATCAGCGCAGACGTCTTGTCTTAGAGACGTCAGCGCGCCTTTGCTGTCAGTCCCGGTCTCCTGTAGGAGGCATTGCACTGTGCCATAAGGTAACCGGAAGGGACTGATGGCGCAGGCGTGCGGCACTAACCTAGCCGTCAGTCTGAGAAGATTAAGAATAACCTTAGAATCTGGCACTTCTGAGAGATAATAGAACTATTATGAAGCTAGTCGCCATATGTTTAATTATTGGAGGACGACCTTATACTAAGTGAAAGTTTCACTTTAAGGACATATGGGGCCTTAGCAGTAAATCTGTTCCCTATCTTTATTTTACATAGACTATAATAAAGTTGTTGTTAACACATTGTAGCCAATAATGGCTCACTTGTCTATGCACAGAGAAATAGGGATCAATTCTACAGCAAGTCAACTACACTAATGTGATCAAGGGGGAGATACACTAAGAGGTGATAAAGTGGAGATGATTTCTCTAGTGATATCACTTCTCCAGTTCCTATGTTATTCTATAGATACTATGCACTAAGATTTCTCCCACTTTTGACATCTTAGTGAATAGGTTCTATAGAAAAACATAGGAACTGGAGATGTGACCTCACCGAAGAAATCATCTCCACTTTATCACTTCTCAGTGCATAAACCCCCAGATCTCCATTTTAATTTGTTCGTTTTTTATTCGGTCTGACTGCAAAGGAACCAGTGTAACCCGGCAGTGTGTGATTTTATTAGAGAACACATAAAAACGTGATGTGCTCACATTACCTGTATTTACAGTTTAAATGGGAACATTCCTTCAAATCCTACAGTGTGTGCTTCTCATTAGCTCCCCTCATTTAAATGGCATTCTGGTCACATTAACCAGACAAATTAAAATCCCTAACGTTTGTGCTCTGATACTCAAAGGGTTTAATTCTTGAGCATTTAAGAGTTACACAAACAAAAACAGATGCACAAATAAAAAATGGAGCAATCAGTATGCCAACAATTCCAAAAATTCCCATTTTGCAGATGGGTTTTTTGACCTTTTGTGTGCTATAGAGGTCTCCAATGCATTTTGAAACAATGCAATGGAGATATATCTAGCATTCAAGAGGTTAAAAAAATAATTTAATGGGAACGTTCATTTTTCCCTATAGTATAGTATAAGTATAATGTTGCTGAAAGTTCCGCTTTAAAGACACAATGCCAGTACCTGCTAGCAGCACTCTGTGCCAGAAGCACCAAATCAAGAGGTGTGGGGCCCCAAATTTATACCTTGCCTAGGGCCCTATGGAGTCTTAATCCATCTCTGGGTATAGTTGCTATGATTGCTCCATTATAATATTTCTTACAACAGCTTCTGTTCCCTTTAGCATGTGCGGTGATTATCAATGTACAGTATTTAATCCTGTTAGAGGTCAGCAGCACCAGTATACACTGCCATCAGGCTTAGCTGGAGACTTCAGTTGAGAGTGATGGGAGCTGTAGTATGACAACAGCTGGAGATACACATGGGCCCACACAAGGTCTTTGTTGTGACCAAGTAGCCATGAGTACCTACAACAGTCTACACAGACTCTAGATAAAAAACAAACAAATTGCCTCAATCTGTCCTAAATGACTACAAACAATATGTTAATGTATCCACTTATTTGTTTCTTTTACTCTTAGGTGATGAGGGAGACAACTTCTATGTCATTGATCAAGGAGAAGCTGATGTGAGTATTTCACTCTGTCTGTCTGTAAGGCACTAGTTCTCTAATCGTTTTTCTTGGATGGAATCCTTTACATTTTAATGACCATGGAAGCATAAGGATCAATATTTAACTGTTTGGTTGCTACAGAGGTCTCCAATGCATTGCTTAATAATACGTTGGAGATCTTTTTAACATCCAAGGGGTTAACATACTGTAAATATTAATGCAATTGATTGCTAGACTGAGATAAACAAGGGTATTTATTCTCTTGCTGTGAGATGTTTTATTCAAAAATTACAAGTATTAAAAAAAAGTGGAGCTCTTACTATGACATTCTACGGAGAACTGCAGTCAGTGACTCCCTTCTCCTATAGAATGCAGTAAAATAACTGTCTGCAATCAGGTGGCCTGTAGGACATTTCTGAACACTAGAAGGCACTGTTTATGTAGAAAAAATAGTTTAAACTGTGATAATTTTAGCAGAAACCAGCATTTACTCATCTGGAAAGGCCCAAGATTAAGTTTTTCGTTAAAAAGTTTACAATAATATTAAAATATTAGACTAAACTGTATGAGTTAACAGTAACCAAGTAATCATGTTTTCCTAGGACAGCTAGATTAGAGGAATGTAGGATAAAATACAATGTTCCACATTTCCACTGACAGTTATAGAATTGTGTATACACTGTATTCCACATCCCCTGTCCAACATTACGGTGACATTTACATCAGTGAACCCCTTGTACTTTGTCAGTGAGCTCTGGAGTTTCTTAAAACATAGTTTGAGGACCACTGCTGTAAGGTAATGTTTATTAGAGGTGTTTGAGTTTTGTACAAAATACCATAATATCACAACATGAATAGATTGCTAGAATCTTGCTATTCATATCAATAGGAAATGTAATTTCCTCTTACTGTGCAGAGTGCCTGTTTAAGCCACTGGTGGGCCCCTTAACCCCTTTTGATGCTACAGAAGTCTCCAGATCATTCTTTCACAATGGGGGAGATGCACTAAGGAGTGATAAAGAGGTGATAAATTGGTAATGATTTCTCCAGTGATATCACTTCTCCAATTCATATACTATTCTTTGGAGCCAATGCACTAAGAATTCTCCGACTTTAGGAATCTTAGTGCATAGGCTCTATAGAATAACATAGGAACTTTATCACCTCTTTATCACACCTTATTGCATAACCCCCAGTGTGTTGGAGATCTCTCTAGCATCCACTAATTGCACCTGTTTTCCGTTCTGCTAAAATGAGTACTGAAGCTTATAATCCTTTAACAAAATCTGAAATTATATTTAAACAGCTTAAAGGGATAGTAATGCCTGCTGTTATCAAACTTTAATATTGTAGGTATTAAAAATATAACTTCAATGATGTACGTGTTGCTTCTCAAACATGTATAGATTTTAAAGTTCCCCCTCCCTCCCCTTTCACAGATGTCTGCGCTCTAGCTGACAGCATGAGATTCTGGTCTTGAGACCGGATGGTCTAGAGCCAAAATATTGCTATCTAAAAAGAAATGCTACATTGCAAGGGTCTACCAACTGTGCCTGCAAACCAGTCACACTTTGTAGACCATTCCAATGAATTATTTCTTTTTATATATTATGCTATTGTGGCTCTGCTGAAGAACCACCGTCCGGTTGCACGACCAGAATCTCCTTCTGTCAGCTAGAGCTCTGACATCTGTGAAAGGGGTGGGAGGGGGAACTTTAAAATCTTGTATCTCTCAAACTATAAATGTTTGAGAGACAACACATACATCACTGAATTTATATTTTTAATATGTACAATATTAACCCCTTTATGACCCTTAACGGTATTAGTACGTCACGGGTAGATCTGACTTAACGACCATGACGTACTATGACCGTCATGGAATTCCGGGCTCCCCCCCGCTGCTGCATGCCGTTTGGGGAGTCCCAAACCAGAAATAAATGAAAAAAAAAAAGGTCTGTGGTCCTTAAGTGCCAGCCGCGTGTGCTCGTGGCCAGGCCTTAAGTTGTTAAAGTTTGTTGACAGCAGGCATTACTATCCCTTTAAAAAAATGCTAAAGCTCACAATTAGTCTGTCACAATGCTAAGGGCTTGCACTTATTGTACCCTGAGAGTGCAATGAGTTTTCACACCTATCTGCATGTAATTCTGAGTTTTCACACCTATTTGCATATAATGCTGAGTTTTCATACATGGCCTCTCATATTGGGCAGACAGTATTGTGTGTTCCAGATCACAATGTAGAGGGAGGTACAGATGGTTTCAGACTTTAATGTATGAGAATCAGATTTTTGATTGTGGTGGTTGTAGAGGTCCCCTCCTTCCCTTCATTGAGTCATAGACACCTTCCCACTTTGTTTTGAAAAGTCCCTGATTGGTGCAGTTAGTCTGCTTCAGTATTGTACTCTTTGAGTTGTAGAGGGGTACACAACACATTGAGCCTCAATATATTGCATACTCCTCTGGCACTAAAGGGCTAATGGCAGAATGGACAAAATGGGGCACTCAAACTTTTCCATAATAATATAGTTGATGAGGCTGAAAAAAAACACGCTTCCATCAAATTCATCCCATGCCAAATTACCCCTTTTTATCCAGAGTAAGGCAAAAAAAACCAAAAACCCACTGAAGCCATTTCCAATCAGGTAGGTAAAAAAATCCTTTCTGACTCCAAATGGCTGTCACATATTTCCTTAGATCAACATCCTATCAGATTTGAAGCCATCTTCCCAAATTCTCGATATTGTGTTGTTCAATAAAATAGCAAATGCACCCATTTTTATGCACTAAAACAATGAACGTATTGTAGGAATAGACACAGGAAAATTGCCTCTATCTCACTTCCTGCATAATCATACCTGGGAACTTCCCGGATTTGCCCCAGAGACTTGTTTTTTTTTCAGTCAGTTACCGAGTCTACGGGAACAGAGGCTGATTCTCTGGTGGTAGGGAGTTTCATATGAAACTCTACCCACTTCTGCTCCGTACCACCCTGTCCCTATCACTTCCCACCCACTTCTCCTTCCCTACCCTGTCTTGCCCACTTCCCGCTCACTTTATAACACAGTCAGTTAAGCCACGCCCACCTGCATTTAAGCCACTCCCCTTTGTGATGCAAACCACGTTATTTATATCCGCATAACGACACCTCATCATTCACCTCTGTGGACTGTAGAAGAAGAATTCCCAGGTATGTGCATAAGGTGCATTCACTGAATCTGCCTCTAGTTAGTGCTTTATAAAACCACACCCACTTTTTTTCCTTAGCTCTTTTTGAAAGAAGTGCGCTATGATAAACTGCAGTATTTATGGAGCAAACCAATTGTTTGCATAGAGGACAAATAAAAATGTAAACCAATAGGAAATTTCATGTCATCATTGTGGTCCAGTTTTTGTGCCCTAGAATCACTCATCCTCTTAGTTCATCAGCCTCCTTGTCGCTGATTAAGAAAATGATGCACATACTGAGTAAAATAATGCCCATTTCACTAGTTAGGTGCTAAAAGGTTTTATTATTCCCACAATAAATGTTCTGATTGAATCTGTTTTGTGCATGCCGCCATAAGAATTTTATTACATCTAGCTCAATATTTCTTTATTATATAGTTACAAATAGAAAACATTTCAAAGACTCTAAATATGTCTTATTTTGTTCTGCTCAAATAAATCTGCATTTCTCCAGGGCAAGTTTATGGAGATTAAGGACTTTTGAAACTGGCAGATTTTTATTTTCTGTCAACAGCATTTTTTTCCCACCCCCATCAACACTATTAACCCTTTCTGTGCCAGAGGGACAGCCAGAGGGTTAAAGTTAACACTTCAAAACATTGGTAATCATTCTTACCTTTGTACAGAAAGCATGGTTTAGTTGTCAAGAGTGCATTATGATATAAAGACTAGTAAACAGCCCTTGTTTGAAGTGAGAGGTGCAGGAGGTAAGGGGAAATACTACATGCAGGCTTAAAGGGATAGTAGTGCTTGAAAATAAATGCAGCTCCCTATCATATCTTCCCTGCCTAAACCTCCAGGTGTACCTGATGTGTCTGATTCCTCTGAGGAGGAATTATTGGTGGACTCTGATGATGACTGTTCAGCTGTTCCTTCATCTCAGTTTTTTGGGGACCCCTTTGAGTCTGACCCCATTCCCTCGGCTGAGGGCCTGATCAGGGCTGTGTTTACCACCCTGAGCATTCCCTTGGTGCAGGAGGTTTCTTTTGACCCCTCTGATGTGTTCCAGGAACCTGTTAGGCCCCATACTTGTTTTCCACCTAACCCAACCCTTGACCGGTTGGTGTTTGAGGAGTCGAAGTTTCCAGACAGGAAACCATCTGTATCTAGAAAGTTTGCTAAGCTTTACCCGTTCTCTGAAACGGCCCTTATGCAGTGGGTCCATCCCCCCAAGGTAGATGTCCCTGTTTCCACTGCCTTGCCTATGGCTGACACATCTGCTCTGAAAGACTGGACTGACAAGAAGCTTGAGACCTCTCTCAAGGCTATTTTTGTGACGGATGGTTCTGCCCTCCGCCCTGCATTTGCTGCAGCATGGGTGAACAGAGCTGCGGCTGTTTGGACTGAACAGCTCAGTTCAGCTGTCCGCCAGGGGGCCCCTGCTGTTGACATGTTGAGGCTTCTTGCCAACATTTCTGCTGCCCTGTTTGATGCTGTACGTATGGTAGCCAGGGCATCTAACATGTCTGTGGTAGCCAGACGTGCTCTTTGGCTGCTGACACGGCCTCCAAGAGGGCTTTCCTGTCTTTGCCCTTTCAGGGCACCTCACTATTTGGGCCTGATCTCAAGGATCTGATTAGTGAAGCCACTGGAGGGAAGAGTACTCACCTGCCAGTTGTCCAGAGGAAGAAGGCGCCTGTCAAAAGGAATCGGCTTTTTCGTCCCTTTCAGGCAGACTTGTGCCAAGCGACCCAGACGGTCCTTCAGGCTCTGCGCTCCTCATCCAAGCCTAAGCAGCAATGGAGGCCCAAGTCCTCCGCTAAGCCCAAAGCTTTCAAACCTCCTTCTGCATGACTTGCCAAACCCAGGTCCCCACCCGCAGCTAGGCGGCCGCTTACGCCACTACCTCTCGGCTTGAGAGGCCTCTGTGGCAGACCCCATGGGTTTTGCAGATGGTGGCTACAGGGTACAATCCCCTTCACCTCCCTTCCTCCTTCCAGGACCTTCACTTCTCGTTCTCCCTTGGGAGCGGAAAAAACGCCGCCTTTTCGAGGAGGCCGTTCAGACCCTTCTGGACAAGGAGGTCCTTGTTCCAGTTCCTCTTCAGGAAAAGGGCTTGGGATTCTACTACAATCACTTTGTGGTTTCCAAGAAGGATGGCGGCTGTCATCCCATTTTGGATTTGAAAGATCTCAACTCCTTTGTGGTTCGGTCCCAATACCTCCAGGAGTCACTGCGCACAGTGATAGCGGCCATGTCCCCTGGGGAATTTCTGGCCTCTCTGGATCTTCAAGATGCCTATCTGCACATCACCATTCATGCAGAGAGTCGTCACTATCTCCGCTTTGCCTGCGACTGAGGGCATTTCCAGTTTTCTGCCCTCACCTTTGGCCCCACGGCTCCTTAAGTCTTCAACAGAGTCTTGGGAGCATTGATCTCCGTCCTACATGGGAACAGCATCAGAGTTACTCCATATATGGACAACCTCCTTCTGAAGGCCTCTTCTCCAGAACTCCTTCATCAGCAGGGGCAGGACTGCATTCTTACTCTCTCCCATCACGGGTGGATCATCAATCTGGAGAAGTCATACCTTGTTCCTTCCCAGAGAATGGTCTTTCTGGGCATCCTCTTCGACACTCAGAAGAGGGTGATGGTATTTCTCACGGATGAAGTGGCTCATCAGATAGCACTGAAGGTCCAGGCTATCCTGTCTCAGGATCCAGTTCCAGCCAAGAAGTTGTCATTCTTGGTGGGGAAGTTCATTTCCACCATAGAAGCAGTCCTGTTCGCTATGGCTCATACCAGGAAACTTCAGAGGTTTTTAATCCTGGCATGCAGGGGTTGGCCATATCTTGTGGAAAGATCCCTATCTCTCCCTCTTCACGTGGAGCAGAACCTCTCGTGGTGGCTCAACCTGAACAATCTCCTGAAAGGCAGACCCTTTCTGGTGCCCTTCTGGACAACAGTAACGACGGATGCCAGCCTCTCCGGATGGGGAGCGGTACTGGGGCACTTGAGTGTTCAGGGCCGTTGGTCCCAGGAGGAATCTCTCCTTCCCATCAATGTCTTGGAGCTTCGGGCGATATTTCATGCCCTACAACACTGGACACGGCAACTGGAGGATTGCCTGGTCATGGTACAGTCGGACAACGCCACAGCGGTAGTTTACATCAACAAGCAAGGCTGCACAAGAAGCCTTGCAGCTTGGCTAGAGGTTAAGGCTATTTTGTCATGGGCATAGGAGCATGTCCCTGCCATTTCCGCAGTTCACATTCCTGGCGTAGACAACGTTCTGACAAACTTCCTCAGTCGGCACACGGTGGACAGCAGAGAGTGGGAACTACATCCAGAGGTGTTCATCCTCATCATCCAGCAGTAGGGTCTTCCTTGCATCGACCTGATGGCAACCAGGCACAACAGGAAAGTTCCAACGTTCTGCTCTCGCTGGGCGGGTCCCCTCGCTCTGGCAGTGGATGCCTCGTCGGTCCCGTGGACATTTCCTCTGGCATACATCTTTCCTCCTGTTCCCCTGGGTACTTCGGAAGCTGAGACTGGAGCGCTGCCCAGTCATTCTGAGCAGGCGTGAGAAACCTGTATCCTTCCAGCTGTTTGGGCTACAGCTCCCATCATACTCATTCCTGAGGGTCCTAGGGCAGGGAAGCCTTCTTCCAAAGTGACCATCGCTTCTTGGATCAAGTCCACGATTCGTAAGGCTTACGAACTTCGGAAGAAGCCTGTTCCTTTCAGGGTCACGGCTCATTCTGAGAGGTCTATTGGGGCTTCTTGGACCTACAAGAACCAGGCCTCAGCTGATCAGTTGTACAAGGTGGCCACTTGGTTGACTGTGCATACTTTTTCTAAACACTGTCGTGTGGATGTGCTGGCACTGGCTGATGCCAGTTTTGGGAGGAAGATCCTGGAGGCAGCCTTGCCTGTCTAAGATCTCTTTAAGTCTCTCAGTACTCTTTCACTTGTGAGCCCTGTTGGCTCTAGTTCAGTGTGCTGTGCAACAGTTCAAGGGGTTTGTTTTACGCCTGTTCAGTGTCCATTGACACTTTGCGGTTAGTGTTGAGCTATTCATGATCTGTGGTTTCATTGGAGCTCTGGTGACTTTGGGGGCCTGCGCCTGGTCCTTGCCTTTCTTCCTGCCCTGGGGAACTTAATGGTTGGACATTCCAAAGTTACCAGTAACCTGTTTTGGACGACAAAGAAAATAGAATTTTAGTCTTACCTGTTAAATCCTTTTCTCTTAGCCCATACAGTTTAATGGTCTCCCACCCTGTTAAAGGATCTTGCTTGTCTCTCCTGTGACAGAAAGTGGGGGACCACTTTTGGGTTCATGCTCACAGGAGTCTTCTGTTTCCTCACGGACTTCTTGTTGTAGTTTGTTTCAAAGCTTACTGAAGCTAACAGGAAGCTGCAGCTAAGGTTAGAGGGTAGGCTCCACCCCTGCACTCACTTCTCAGAATTGTTCCTTCCTACTTAAAGGGGCAGAGCTCCTACCCAAAGTTACCAGTAACCTGTATGGACTAAGAGAAAAGGATTTAACAGGTAAGACTAAAATCTTATTTTCTCTGTTTTTAATCAAGTCCCTCTTTTTCCTTCCGCTCCAATCCTGTCTGCTACCTCCCACCTCACCCACTGGTTGTCCAAACATGTGACGGTCACATTAATATTTTTACTGACAACAGTAAATATAGCCTATCGGCTGTTCAAAAATATGGATTTATTTATTTATCAGGTCCATGACAGTACTCCTATTTAACAGACAAGTATTCTGGAACTGTAAGGTACTGGTAGTCGGTTAGGCCTTACTGGCATACTGGTTCATGTGTGCTAGTTAATTAGGTTTTTGTTAAAAATCTCAGGCAGGCCACACATAGGATGCCCATGGGTTATATTCATACCTGGGAACTTTTTGTTGTGTAGTCCTGTGGTGCCGCTGGGGGACAAAAATGATGCGATTTGCTGCAAAAGGGGGCAGGACTTAGTTGTGAGTGAGGTCAGAGCTTATAAAATGAAGACAGAGTTTAATGAATAGGCTGGGGAAGGCGGAGAAGAGGCCGCGGAGTGGGAGGATCACATTGGGAAGTAGCAGAAGTGGGCAGAGATTCATAAGACACTTCCTACATCTGGAGAATAAGCCTCTGCCCGGAGACCCGATAATGCAGAGTCAAAACCAGAGTCTCTGGGGAAAATTCGGTGAGTTCCCAGCTATGGTTATATTATCCCCATTTTATTTAGCCATAGTCTTAGTTTTCCAGGTAGCTGAATACCAGTTATCCATTCCTAAACCCTTGGATGCAAGAAAGGTCTCCATGCAATGTATTATCCCAGGGGTTTAAAATACTGTCAAAATATTGTTAAGTAACATCAATAAATAATAGGAAAACTCTCCAAATCATCTTAAAATAATGTTCCTTCAAAGACTAGTGGTAATATTTTGGTTTATGCAATGTGTCAAACATCATTTCATGTAAGCTTTTTCAAGTTATCCAATAGACACGAGTGTTTGACAATGTCATCGTCTCAGGTGTAAAAACACTTGAGTGAAATGACTTCAGCCACCTGCGGTTCCACACACCACAAAACAGCAATTTCCTCTCATCTTTCTCACAATGACATTGCATGCGAACGTTCTTTGTTTGCTCTTTGGTAACATTGCCGTTTTATTTTCTTCTCAAAACACGTGCTGGGGAATTGACGTCGGATAGGGTGGGAAAAAACACAAGCCTTTCTCGTCCTTTTGCAACTTGACATGGGAATTTAACGACCCCCAAAATGTATTATTGTTCACTAGTATTACTTTAACTATAGTAAATCACTCAGGAAAAAAAATGATGACACAGCTTGATATTTAACTCCTTGGATGTTCCACAAAACATCAGACACCTCTGTTGCATTCAGAGGCTTAACTTTTTAATGTGAATCCCTTTGCCGCTGCCCATCCAGTGACATTATCAGACAGGTACTTTCTTGCCTCTGAGTGGCTGACTGTACGTGGTGTTCTTGTTCTCATTTTAGAGATTGCTAACCCTCCCCCCCTTTGTGTCATATTTATTTAGTAGCACATTTAGAAGAAGAAAAATAAGAAGAATCTGCACCAAATAACTTCAAGACCTTTCCAGCAATTAAGGGGTTAAAAAAAATCCCCCATTTAAATCAAAGTGAATTATGAGAATAGTGATCGTTCAATTGTTTATGCGTTGTGTACCCCTCTGGCATTCAAAGGGTTAAAACAGTACATTTCTCATCATTACTATTTGTAAGCTTATCTCTATATTCCAAATTATTGGGGGGTACTTTATTTAGGGTGATAGTTCAGCTTTAAAATATGCATTGATTCCAGGGCCAAATTTACCGTACAGGAACCCTTAACTCATGCAAGGTACCCTATTTGTCCTTAGCTCCATCTATGGCCAAACCCCCACTTTTCATATTACCCAAACATTATAGTTCTTAACCCCTTGGATGATGCAGATGTCTCCAATGCATTGCTGTCCATATATCATCATATAATATAAAAGGCCAGATGTATGTTTGTCCGATACAGTCATGCTTAATAGAGACTGCCTGAACGCAGCCCAATGCTGTCATTGCAGTAGACACTGCCCAAAAGCAGGCTGATGCAGCCATGTGCAGTAGAGACTGCCCAAACGCACATAATGCTGGGATTTCTTTATGCACCTTGAAAAGTGCACATGGACTTTTACACTAGTAATATATATATATATATATATATATATATATATATATATACATACATACACATGGATGTCTGCAGACATTTTTTCTAGGGGGGGTGGAGACATAATGTGCCCCCGAGGCCAGACGGTACGTTTATCCGGGTGGGGCAAGAGAAGGGATGGCAAGTTCATGTACTACTCCTCCGTTTTGTACATTCCCCATAATCCCTCTTCCATCCCCTAACTTCAGATCATGTTCTCATTTTTTGGCTTAAAGATGGGTACACTTTTTAAGGACAAAACAAAATGAAGAAAAACTGCATTTGTATTGGCCTTCTGCAGGAATTCCTGAGCATACACCATTACTGCATTAAAGGGATAGTCATTTTTCACAATAAAAGCAGCTCTAATTAATCTTCATAGCAGAGGGACACCCATAGTAGCAGACTTAATAAAATGTAGTAGTTTCCCTTTAATGTAGATACAAGTTTTATTTTTTATAACATCACTTCTACCTTCATCTCCTGTAAGCTGCAAAAATTCTAATTTTTCTAATTTCCAGCGAAAAAGTAAGATTTTTGCAGAGAATTCAGAGGATTTTATATTTACCTTCAAACCTAAGATTTTCAGAGTGGGGGGGAGTGGGGTTCTAAAAATACAATCCATATGGAATAAAGATGCATAGGGGGAGATTCACTAAGCCAGTAGTTCTCAACTCCTGCCCTCGGGACCCACTAACAGGCCAGGACTTAGGGATTTCTCTGCTAGAGCACAGGTGTGGTGATCAGAGGCTCATTCACATTGATTAACTCACCTGTGCTCTAACAAGGAAATCATGTGATCAGAGGCTCATTCACATTGATTAACTCACCTGTGCTCTAACAAGGAAATCCATCACATCCTGGACTGTTAGTGGGTCCTGAGAAACACTGCACTAAGGTGTGATAAAGAGGCGATATAGTGGCGATGAATTCTCCAGTGATATCACTTCTTCAGTTCCTATGTTATTCTATACAGCCTATGCACTAAGATCTCCAAAGCTGTAGAAATCTTAGTGTAGTGACTTCATAGAGTAACTTAGGAATTGGAGAAGTGATAAACTGGAGAAGTCATCTCCACTTCATCACCTCTTTATCAGACCTTAGTGAATCTCACCCCCCCATCCCACAAATTGGTTTTGTGCAATTCTATACACAGAACCCATTGCAGCTGCCTTTGAATAGGCCAGGCGTGAGCAACCTGTATCCTTCCAGCTGTTTTGGACTACAGCTCCCATCATGTTCAGTTGGCTTGCAACTAGCTGAGGGTGTTGGGAATTGTAGTCCAACAAAAGCTGGAGGGAAGCAGGTTGTTTACCTGGTATATGTGCCCAACAGGGAGAAGCATATCTCACTGCTGCTTTACTATAGTTTGGTTTCTGTGATCTGATTGGTGCAAAACAAGGTGGGTTTCTGGGCAAAAGGAAACCCCCTCTCAGTTTGTCTTTGAATACAGATGCACAATCACTAAAGTGATGAGTCTCTTCAGTTGCAGATCTAGTGAATAAGTTAACTGGTGCAGCATAATGTGGGGGCCCCTAATTAACTCTTTGAGTGCCAGAGAGGTACGCAACACATTACTTTGCAATACGTTGCGTACCCCTCTGGCACTCAAAGGGTTAAGTTCAAACTACTGAAAATTCCGAAAAATGTTCACATTTCAGCAGGCTTTGAGTCCCTAAACGTGGCTGGGCCCCTGTGTTTTGCATCTGCTGCACCAATGATAGTCTAGCCCCTGAATCTTATTACACTGCTCCTGAAATGTTGTACACAGGCACTAGGGTGCTCCTTTGTATGTCACTCAGTTAACTAGTCATGTAGTCTGCAGCTAGTTGGGTGCCCGTTGTTTGGTGTGCAGTGATCTGCACTGTAGTACTCATTAGATGCTCATTGATTGCCGTGATTCTGACAAAACATAGGCTATATACTACTGGAGTAATTGTGGAGCAAACCAAATGCACTGTAAGCAGCACATACATATTCCTTAATTCCCTCTTGATTTAAATGGAGATTTTAACACTTTGAATACTTTACTTTTTGTTGGAGACCTCGCCAGCATTTAAGAAGTTAAAAGCCCCATTTAAATCAATGGGAATTAGCATTTGTCCCCTGTAGTGCAATCAAGTTCACTGCAAATTTGTTCTGCTTTGTATAGTACATTAGCCCCTGTGCAGCAAAGCAGTTGTATTTGTGCCATTAAAACCTAAATTGTACAGCATTTTGAAATTGAGACACTTTCCACATTTTAACTCACACGAATGGACAATAATGCTAATTACTTCTGTAATGATACTCTTTTAACCCTTTGATTACCTGAGGAGTGAACTAGCATTTTTGGGAAATGCATTGCCCCCGACACTAAGCAGTGCTGATGTACAGGGCCGGATTTCCCAATAGGCAGACAAGGCACCTGCCTAAAGTTCCAAATTTTGAGGAGCGCCGCAGCTTTGCTGTCAACAACCACATTCTGAATTGTGGGCGGGGCCATAGCAATCTCTGTATCCATGCAGTAGTTTATACATACCTCCCAAGTGTCCCTCTTTAGGAAGGACAGCCCCTCTTTTAGACCCAAATCCCCCTGTCCCTCATTCCAACCCTGATGTCCCTCTTTTTAGGAACCCAGAATTTGTGTTGTATCTATAAGTTTATTATGTTGCTCTACAGCAATAACACATTAATGCTTGTTTAACTTTAGTATATGTGTTTATAAGTTAGTCTGTGTAAATAAAACACTTTGGTTTTGTTATAAGTCATATATTAGGTTACACACAGAGTTGTCAATAGGTCATGAATTAGCTGAAAAATTTTCAGTAATGCCCCAACCAACAGCCACTCCCCATGTATACCACCTAATACAAAAGTGTCCCTCTTTGGCCATTTGAAATGTTGGGAAGTATGGTTTATACACCCCTTTACAGGCTATTATTTAACCCCTTGGATGGTAGTGAGATCTCTCTAGCAGCCAAGGGGTTAAAGCTCTTATGTCCTTGCTTGTTGCAGGCCAAAGGTATATTCTGTGCCAGGAAACAGTGGATGAGATAGTGGTGGCATTGTCATGTGAGGAGTGGGGTGTGGCCATGGGCGGAGCTAAGGGTGCCCACAGTGCCTTGCCTAGGGGAGCCTGGAATGTAAATCTAGCCCTGCTGATATACTTACATGAACAAGAGCAATTCTGGGGTAAAGCAATTACACCACAGAAGGCAAACTTGCGCAAGATCCTTCATTTATTACAATGGGGACATTAACCCCTTGAATGCTGGAGAGGTCTCCAATGCCTTGCTCTCCAACAATCAAAGGGTTAAAGGCCTTTTTTTTAAAATTCATTTGTTGTTTTTTTAATTTGCTCCACAATTTCTCCATTAGTTTTTAGCAGATTAGCCTCTAAGGGTTTAGGAAGTGATACTCCAACTTCTGCTGCACTCAGAGTAGCCAATCCCATGGCTAATGGTATAACGAGCACTAAAACATGTTAGGGAAACTCTAGTGACATTAAGTCCCTGTGTTGTACAAATGATGCAGCCTTATTCATCTCCTTACTGTGGCGTTAACCCCAACACAAACAAGGTATCATTTTACCTTTGGTTAAGTAATAGCACCTCTAGGGATATGTCCCTTCACTAGGGGAAGGCCACCAGGTTGGAATGCACCTTAGGGCATGTGAACACATAAGGGAACGTGTTTATTTTAAACCTTGTAAGGATCATAGGGATGTGCAGCCCATTGCTTTGCAATGTTTTATGAACTCCTCTGGTCCTGAAAGTGGGCCTGTCACCTTAAGACATGTCTAGTTTGTTATACAGATAGTTAAAATCTGTCTGTATGTTCTACTAGCAGTTTTTTTCTTAACTGTTTGAATGCCAGAGTGTTCTTAAACATATTGCATTTGATACCCCTCTGGTACTCTAAGGGCTGAAAAAAAAAATGAAATTATATATATATATATATATATATATATATATATATATATATATAGGAAGAAAGAGGGGCAGAGGGGCAGCACCAGTGGAGCTTTTTAAGATATGTTTATTGAGTAAATCCTATCCTATATATAATAATTCACTAGGATGTTTGTCATGATGCAGTCATGCACAGTAGAGACTGCCCGCGCTCGGCCAGTCTCTACTGCACATGATTGTATTGCTTGAGTGAGGTGACACAAGACTGACTCGTGTAGAGCAGTGAGGTAACGGCCTCTTAACCCTTTAAATGCCAGAGGGGTACGGCAATGCGTTGCATACCCTTTTGGCATTCAAAGGGTTAATGTTACCTTGACCTTGGCCCGTGTACACAGTCTTTTACACTAGTAAACAAATAAGTGGTCAATGTTTCGGTCCTGATAGCGACCTTTTTCATATATATATATTTTTTCCTTTTTATAAAGTAAAGGGATAATAATGGATTAAAATAAAATGAGGTCAGATTCAGCAGTATGCCAGTCCTACTGGAGTTGTAGTTCAACAGTTGTTAAAGGGACAGCAATGTCCCCCCCCAAAAAATGTCCACTTTTGTAGAGGTTAGAATATTAATCAATATGCTCCAAACCCTATGGTTTGAGAGATATAGGGATTCAAAGTTTGGTGGCAGGACTGGCCTCTTAACATCACCCGGACCTTGGCCCATGTACACGGGCTTTTACACTAATCCTATATAATAATTCGCTAGGATGTTTGTCAGAAGCCATCATGCGCAGTAGAGACTGCCCGAACGCTCAGAAATCTGGGAGTTCTGTGCAGGGAGCATTCTGTGCTTTTGGGCAGTCTCTACAGTGCATGATTGTGTCGGCGGCAATACGCAGAGCAGGACTGGCCTCTTAACCCTTTGAGTGCCAGAGGGGTACGCAACGCATTGCAAAGCAATGCGTTGCGTACCCCTCTGGCACTCAAAGGGTCAACATCACCCAGACCTTGACCCGTGTACACGGGCTTTTACACTAGTATTAGCATAAAGTACCAGAAGTGACAACAACAAATATAATTTCTAAAGAACTATATATTACAAACAGATGCTTAGCAATATATATATATATATATATATATATAGATATATAGATATATATCTATATATATAAAAGAATAAGCCTCATTGCATGATTTATGGTACCCCACACACAGAATATAATTTATGTCTCCTCAGAAAAGAAACTCGCATTGAACAGAATGTCCCATTACATAATTTATGTCTCATTAGGAGACACAACTCCCATTGGGTGATTCAATGGGGACTTTACTGCTCCCATTGGGTAATTCAGTAGGGGCGTGTTTATCATACAGGGAGTTGGCCCGCCCCTTCCAGCCCACCCACCACTATCCAACTGACAAAAAAATTATAGCTGCCACTCGCTCCTGAAGTAGAGGATATCAATAACTTCTCCTGGTCCACACACACTCTCACTCAGGATCATGACTCCACAAACACACTGTGTCACCTCCCACAGATAATTGTAACCCTCCATACACTCTGTTTCAGTACGAAGGTGTAATGTTTCCATAAAATACAAACTCAGGGATAAACTTAATAGCAACTCTTTTATTTATCGCTTTTCATCTCTTCAGTCACCTCACTAACTGTTTTCAACTGTCACTCCTCCACTTCCTGCTTCGTGATTCCCACCCTTTCTCCTTAAAGGGAGAGATGCTTTGCTGTATGTTACAGAGGGGAAGCCTCAAACACCACTTTCTATTTGTTCCCTCAGCATATTGCTATGCTGCCTCAACTGAAGAGCCACCCAGGGCCGGCCCAACACATTGTGCTGCCTGGGTTCAAGGATGAAATGCTGTCCCCCCAAACTACACCCACCAAAACACGCGCATATGGCTGCTCTAAGCAAATTTAACCCTTTGAGTGCAGGGGTATGTAGTGCATTGCAATGTGCTGCATACCCCTCTGGCACACTAAGGGTTAAGCCCCAGGTCTTTCAAAGCCAACCAACTCCCCTGGTTACATTCCCTGTGCAGTTAGTATAATGTGAAGACAAATGGAAGAACTGCACATTTTAGATGATATTTTAAAACTGTCCATTTTTTTTGCAGTTGCAGCAGTGTTAGATAGCAATCTTTCACATAGGACACCACTTTAACCCTTTCATAACCAGGGATGTCTGCTCCTGTACTCAAAGGCTTAGAATTTTCTGCTCCTGTTCTCAAAGGGTTATAAAATCTAACCATACAGGAGCAGACATCCCTGGTTATGAAATTGTTAAAGTGATGTCCTGTGTGAAAAAATTGCTATCTAACTCTGCTGCAGATGTAAAAAAAATGGACAGTTATAAAATACCATCTATGTCTGTCTCCCCTCCCATGTCTCTCCCTCCATGCCACCCATGTCTATCTCTCTCCCTCCCTCCATGCCACCCGTGTCTCTCTCTCCTTCCCTCCATGCCACCAATGTCTCTCTCTCTCCCTCCCTCCATGCCACCCATGTCTCTCTCTCCCTCCCTCCATGCCACCCATGTCTCTCTCTTCCTCCCTCCATGCCACAAATGTCTCTCTCTCCCTCCATGCCACCCATGTCTGTCTCTCTCTCTCTCTCCATGCCACTCATGTCTGTCTGTCTCTCTCTCTCCATGCCACCCATGTCTGTCTCTCTCTCTCCCTCCATGCCACCCATGTCTGTCTCTCTCTCTCTCTCCATGCCACCCATGTCTGTCTCTCTCTCTCCATGCCACCCATGTCTGTCTCTCTCTCTCTCTCTCTCTCCATGCCACTCATGTCTGTCTGTCTCTCTCTCTCTCCATGCCACCTATGTCTCTCTCTCTCCCTCCATGTCACCCATGTCTCTCTCTCTCTCTCTCTCCCTCCATGCCACCCATGTCTCCCTCTCCCTCCCTCCATCCCACCCATGTCTATCTCTCTCCCTCCTTCCATGCCACCCATGTCTCTCTCTCCTTCCCTCCATGCCACCCATGTCTCTCTCTCTCCCTCCCTCCATGCCACCCATGTCTCTCTCTTCCTCCCTCCATGCCACCAATGTCTCTCTCTCTCCCTCCCTCCATGCCACCCATGTCTCTCTCTCTCCCTCCCTCCATGCCACCCATGTCTCTCTCTCCCTCCCTCCATGCCACCCATGTCTCTCTCTTCCTCCCTCCATGCCACCAATGTCTCTCTCTCTCTCCCTCCATGCCACCCATGTCTGTCTCTCTCTCTCTCTCTCTCCATGCCACTCATGTCTGTCTGTCTGTCTCTCTCTCTCTCTCCATGCCACCTATGTCTCTCTCTCTCCCTCCATGTCACCCATGTCTCTCTCTCTCTCCCTCCATGCCACCCATGTCTCTCTCTCCCTCCCTCCATCCCACCCATGTCTGTCTCTCTCTTCATCATGTCATACATGTTTCTCTTCTCTCCCCATGTGTCTCTTTGCCATGTATCTTCTCCTCTTTTGTCTTTCTCTCCTCCATGTCTGTCTGTCTCTCTCCTCTTCCAACCTCTGTCTGTCTCCCTTCTCCCTCCATATGCCACAACCAGTTTGCCCATTAAATATGCCACTGCCAGATGCCCATTAAAACATGCCCCAGCACCCATATTGCTGACCCAGGACTTACCTCAGCCCCCAGAACATGCCCCATTGCCCATCCAGTACTTACCCCAGCACCCCAGGACATGCCCCATTGCCCACCCAGGACTTACCCCAGCACCCCAGAACATGCCCCATTGCCCACCCAGGACTTACCCCGGCACCCCAGGACATGCCCCAATGCCCACCCAGGACTTACCTCAGCACACCAGAACATGTCCCTTTGCACACCCAGGATTTACCCCAGCACATGCCCCATTGCCCACCCAGGACGTACCCCAGCACCCCAGGATATGCCCACCCAGGACTTACCCCAGCACCCCAGGACATGCCCCATTGCCCACCCAGGAATTACCCCAGCACCCCAGGACATGCCTCATTGCCTACCCAGGACTTACCCCAGCACATGCCCCATTGCCCACCCAGGACTTACCCCAGCACCCCAGGATATGCCCACCCAGGACTTACCCCAGCACCCCAGGACATGCCCCATTGCCCATCAGGAATTACCCTAGCACCCCAGGACATGCCTCACTGCCCACCCAGGACTTACCCCAGGACCCCAGAACATGCCCCAATGCCCACCCAGGACTTACCCCAGGACATGCCCCATTGCCCACCCAGGACGTGCCCCAGCACCCCAGGACATGCCCACCCAGGACTTACCCCAGCACCAGGACATGCCCCATTGCCCACCCAGGACTTACCCCCGCCAGCACCCACAGTTGTCCAGCTCCCTGGTGTCTAATGGCAGGCAGCTTGATCCTCCCATGCTGCCTCTCGCACTCCCCGCGTGGTCTGATGTCTGAGCGCCGACAGGTCATGTGAGTTCAGACGCTCTAACCTCAGTACAGCGCGGGGAGCGAGAGAGGCAACATGGGAGGATGTCTGTGCACAAGCTGACAGCCCGCCCGCAGAGTGGCTGTTATGTCAGCGCCTCTGCCGGCAAGCTTTTTTTTTTTTTTTTTTTTTTTGCAGGAGACACCCTGCCAAGGGCGCCTGCTGTGACAGTGATTACTCTGGCTCAGCCTCAGTCAGGCTGACAGACTGGAGGGAGGGAGTCAAAACTCTTTGTCCTGTGCCGTGTGGACACAGACCTGGCGGCTGGCTGACATACAGTGGGCGGCAAATTGCAGCCCCAGTCAAAGTGCCGCCTGGGTCCATGGACCCACCGGGACCCATGTTAGAGCCGTCGCTGAAGCCACCGTGTGTTATATTCCTATGTTACCATAACTTAACCCTTTGAGTGCCAGCTTTGCAATGCGTTGCGTACCCCTCTGCCACTCAAAGGGTTAAGTAAGGAGGAGTTGCTGTTTTCATTGGGTTATTCAATGGGGGAGTGATTTAAATCATGCAGGGAGCTGGCCGGCCCCCATTATCCAGCCCGCCCAACACTATCCAAGTAACTGAAAAAACAAAATGGCTGCCACTCGCTCCTACACTACAGACACATCAGCCAAAAAACACACACACACTCACACTCAATCACACACTCACACTCAGTCATACACACTCACAATAATTCACACACTCACACACACACTCTCACTCACACACACTCTCACTCTCACTCAATCACACACACACACTCACACACACTCAATCACTCACACTCTCACTCATACACTCTAACTCATACACTCTCACTCACTTTCATACACCCTCTCACTCACATATTCTCACTCAATCATACACACTCATTAACTCACTCACACAATCACTCACACGAAATCACTCACTCTCGCACTCACATGCACTCACTCACACTCACTCACTCACTCACACCCTGGGAGCCAGCACGATCCACCTTCCACCATAGTCTCACTCACACTCACTCACACCCCGGGAGCCAGCACGATCCACCTTCTACCATTGTATGTGCAATTACCACATGCATATCAACTACATGAATGAATGCCACTCACTCACACACACTCACTCACACCCCGGGAGCCAGCATGATCCACCTTCCACCATAGCATGTGCAATCACCACATACATTTCAACTATATGAATGAATGCCACAGTGGAGGCATAAGTACAAACACAAGCTCATTACAATGACACATAAGTCACCCCCTTATTGTGTGTGTGTGTGTCTCTGTGTGTGCCTGTGTGTTCCTCACTGTGTGTGTTGCAGGTCTGTGTCACACTCTATGTGTCTGCATGTTGTGCATTGCATGTATGTGTGTATGACTGTGTCGATTTTTATGCATCTCAGTGCATGCATGTGCATTTGCGTGTATGTCTCTGTGTGTCTTTGTCTTGCATCCATGTGTGTGCATTAATTCCCTATATTTCCTGACGGGCAGCGCCGTCTCACATTGCTAGTATATATATATGGTTTTTAATTAATTTAAATGTAATTTAATTTATCTTAAAGGGGAACTATCACTCCAATTAAAGTGACCCCCAAATAATTATACATATAGTGTTACACATAGAAAAACTAGTATTATCTTGAATAAGTCCAGCGTTATTAAAGTGATAGTAATGTTTCACATTAAAAGCAGCTCTAATTAATCTTCATAGTATTTGGGCTATGGAGAGTGTTATTTCAGTTCTGTCAGAGTTATAGTTCAAGAGTAATTCAATGACAAAGTGTCCTCCTCCTGCCCCTTTTACTGATGTAACACTGCTCACCCAGATCAGAAGGGAGGTGCCCAGGTAGACTGCAGAGAGGGACAATCTTCAATTAAGATAAGGGGAAAAACCTGAAAAACTTGTTAAGGGGGGCAGGGTTTTCATTGTTCTAATAGAAAGAAGCTTGTCTCCTGCTGTTATCTGTCTGGTCTATGGACTGGATTCCACATCTGAGAAGAGATGTCTTACACTAGGTAAAAGGGGCAGGAGGGGTAAACTTTGCTTGTGAATATCTCTTAAACCATAAAGGTTTGAGAGATAAGACTTATATCGTTCTTCATGTTTTTTTAATGCCTACAAAATAAAATAAAGAGAAAACGAAGTATTACTATCCCTTTAAGAAATCCAACTTGATCCAAGATGAACAGGAAGGCATCAACGCAGACATCTTGCCTTAGAGACATCTGTGTGCCTGAGCTGTCTGTCCTGTCTCCTCTAGGATTGGTGAGGGGGAGTTACATTGTACCTTAAGGTACAGGAAGTGACTGACGGTGCAGGAACACAGATGCAGTTACAGCAAGAAGCCTGCCCAACAGTCTCCAAACAAGATGGATTTCTTAATAATGCCGGACTTATTCAGGATTATACAAGTATTGCTATGCATATCGCTATATGAATCTTTATTTGAGGGGCACTTTAAGTTGTGATAGTACCACTTTAAGGTGACATATCCAGTGTAAAGGGTTCATCTTTTTAGTACCAGAAGGGTATGCAACACATTGCTTTGCAGTGCGTAGTGTACTCCTCTGGCATTCAATGGGTTAATCACGGGGTCATTTCTTTTCAGAGGGTACCGGGAACACACAAGAACAATTCACTTGAAAAATTTTAAATCAGATTTTTTTTTTTTTTAACTTATTTTCCATGTAAGGAAATTACTAACATGTTATCTATGTATCACCTTCCCGTTAAGAGTGAGAAGATAATGGGCTGTGTTGCTTCCAGTGAGTAATACCATTGGTACATTCATTTTGTTTTCCAGTGAATGTCATAACAACATTTTCGCCCACTATACTTTATACTGGAAGTTACAATGAATCATTTCACTTTTACTCTATAGGCAAAATGTTATTAACACTTTGTGTTCCAGGGGCTCTCTCTAGAATTCAGTGGTTTAAAACCCTCCTTTATATCAATGGGGATTTTTATATCTTCCCCTTTGGTGCTGCTGGTTTGCCTAAGAATTTCTCCACATTTCTTTTGAACTTAAAGGCATAGTAATACTTCATTTTATCTATATTTTAGTTTGTAGGCATTAAAAAAACATGAAGAACGATATAAGTCTTATCTCTCAAACCTTTATGGTTTGAGAGATATTCACAAGCAAAGTTTCCCCTCCCGCCCCTTTTACCTAGTGTAAGCCATCTCTTCTCAGATGTGGAATCCAGTCCATAGCCCAGACAGATAACAGCAGGGGACAATCTTCTTCCTATGAGAACAATGAAAGCCCTGCCACCCTTGACAGGTTTTTCAGGTTTTTCCCTTATCTTAATTGAAGATTGTCCCTCTCTGCAGTCTACCTGGGCACCTCCCTTCTGCTCTGGCTGAACAGTGTTACATCAGTAAAAGGGGCAGGAGGGGGATACTTTGTCATTGAATTACTCTTGAACTACAACTCTGACATAATTGAAATAACACTCTCCAAAGTCCAAATACTATGATGATTAATTAGAACTGCTTTTATTATGAAGCGTTACTATCCCTTTAAGGGCATTAGAATGTTGGCCTGGAATGTATCCTGTTGGTTTTAGTGGGCGAGTTGTACTGTGTACACACAAGGAATGATTACATTACATAATTATTATTATTATTATGCGTTAGCTATTGAGCTCCAACCTTTGCCACATCACTGTGCAAAATGGGAAAGAGAAGAATATATAATGACATACAAAGACAAACCAAAACAAACGGTAGTGAGGGCCCTGCTCGTGGAGCTTACAATCTAGACTAGTATGTGAGGCACATGTTGTATGATGTAGGGCTGACAAATGGTAGAGTTACGACTCTCCTGGCACTGATAGTAATTGGGTGGAGGCATCCATGTACCTGGTGCCTGACTGGGATCAGCAGTCTTGTAGTTGTGAGCAAGAGGAGGTTATGATGGTGGATGAGAACCGAAGGTCATTTGCACAGTGGGTGCCTAGTGAAAGCTTAAAGATGAGTTAAGAAATGTATGGGGGAGCTAAACTGGATGAAAGCTTTGCAGGACTGTGTTAAGATTTTACATTTGGTTAAGGGCAGAATGGGAAGCTAGTGTACTGATTTGAAAATTAGGGCAGACATTGATGATTGATGCATTAGGTGGGTATTTTTGAATTCACTGGAATGGAGTTAATGGGACTTCAACCAGAATACGGCTATAAAAATCAATACGAGAACCTGCTAGTGAGTTTAGTTACCATTTGTTACCTGGCCATTTGATCTTGAGAAAGCACCATTTGTTGTGAAACATCTAGACTGGCTTATAATTCGTTTTACATTTTGTACTACTACTTTTAAAAAATATATTGTATTGTATCATCTTCATCATGTAGTTGGTGAATGGTTTGTCTGAGCAGAGAGACAGGTATAATATCTCTGCCTGCTGATATCTGTTGGAAGGTGGTATGCGAGTGCATACTTACATCTATTGCTGTTGTCATTTGATTGATAAGGCACATTTTCACACCCTATTTTGTCTTTTTCTTTGTTACTATATGGGTGAGGAAGGAGTGAATATAGGCTGTTATTTTATGCGGAAAAGTCAAGACAGTGAGCGATACTGAATGCAGGGAATAAAGCAAATGGCAGAGTGAAAAACAACCCCAAAGCAGTGAACCTCTGAGGTAGCTGTAATGGTGGAGTTGTTATCCATGAGCCGTGTAGGATGTGCAACAACGGGGGGAATGGTCAGTTCATTGTTGGATAAATTCAGTTTGAATTAGCCAAGGGACATCCAAAAGGGGAAAGAAGAGAGGAAACTGGAGACTTAATATATGGATAGATAGATATGGATGATAGATAGACAGATAGTTATGGATAGATAGATAGATAGATAGATAGATAGATAGATAGATAGATAGATAGACAGAGAGATAGATAGATAGATAGATAGATAGATAGATAGATAGATAGATAGATAGATAGATATGTAGATAGATAGATATGTAGATAGATAGATAGATAGATAGATAGATAGATAGATAGATAGATAGATAGATAGATAGACAGAGAGATAGATAGATAGATAGATAGATAGATAGATAGATAGATAGATAGATAGATAAACAGATAGATATGGATAGATGGATGGATAGATAGATAGATAGATAGATAGATAGATAGATAGATAGATAGATAGATATGGATACATAGATA
The DNA here is from genome assembly GCA_037306005.1 of Rhinophrynus dorsalis. Taxonomy (NCBI): domain Eukaryota; kingdom Metazoa; phylum Chordata; class Amphibia; order Anura; family Rhinophrynidae; genus Rhinophrynus; species Rhinophrynus dorsalis. The sequence continues at coordinate 47,970,869 of CM074725.1, forward strand.
GATATGGATAGATAGATAGATAGATAGATAGATAGATAGATAGATAGATAGATATAGATAGATTTAGATAGATAGAAATATAGATAGATTTAGATAGATAGATAGAGATATAGATAGATAGATAGATAGATAGATAGATAGATAGATATTGAAAGACAGACAGACAGATGGTGTTGAATTGATTTGTAGGTACTAACACAAGGGTAAGAACTTTTCACTCTCCAGCTGAACTGCAATTCCCATCATTCCCAACCATCCATTTGCTAGTAAGCTATGCTGGGGCTGGAGCACTGGCATGAAAAGTCCTGTAACATGTAGGTTTTCATAAAAGACGTTTATTGCCTTTAAAAATGCCATTTCTTTCAGTGGAATTTAGGGAGATTTCTAGCTGCTTCCTGTGGTGCGTTTGGCTTGCCCCAAAGTAACTCCAGTTTTACAGTGTGTTATATGGCCCTTTACCTTTAAACTCTACATACCTGCAAAACGTTGCTTTGAGGAGCTATGCAAGTCCCTGCGGTGGAGCGCATTGTACACATATTGACTGCCTTGTAGGTCAATGTTTGTTATGTAATTGTCAGCTAATATGGTAGGAAATAGCAATAACTGGGAAAGTAGCCAGCTTTGCATTTCTAATGGCAGACCTATCTGACTTTAACACGTAGCATGTTAAATAGAAAAATGTTGAAACCTGCCTTTTTTTTAACTGAGCAGATTACTGAGCAGGTTGGCAAATGCACAGACACGCAAAGAATATTTATACTACTCTGATGAAATACTGACTAATATAAGATGGGTACTGCAAAGGGCCAGGATTAGAAACTGAGCTGTGGAAGAGTCAATTAACCTATTTAACCCCTTGGATGCTAGAGACATCTTCAACACATTTGGGATTTGCTTGGTTCCAAAAAGACCTGAAGCATAGACTCAGGAAATGTACCATTCAAACACCTTGCAGCTCAGTTGCATCATTACATTTAGGCTCTGTTTACTTGGGTGACAGAAATGCAGTATTTCTAACACTGCATTAAAGGAATAGTAATACTTCGTTTTATCTTTATTTTATTTTGTAGTCATTAAAAAAACATGAAGAACGATATAAGTCTTCTCTCTCAAACCTTTATGGTTTGAGAGATATTCACAAGCAAAGTTTCCCCTCCCGCCCATTTTACCTAGTGTAAGCCATCTCTTCTCAGATGTGGAATACAGTCCATAGACCAGACAGATAACAGAAGGGGACAATCTTCTTCCTATGAGAACAATGAAAGCCCTGCTCCCCTTGACAAGCTTTTCAAGTTTTTCCCTTATCTTAATTGAAGATTGTCCCTCTCTGCAGTCTACCTGGGCACCTCCCTTCTGATCTGGGTGAGCAGTGTTACATCAGTAAAAGGGGTGGGAGGGGGAGACTTTGTCATTGAATTACTCTTGAACTACAACTCTGACAGCATTGAAATAACACTCTCCAAAGTCCAAATACTATGATGATTAATTAGAGCTGCTTTTATTATGAAACATTACTATCCCTTTAATCAGAAGAAAATGTAACACCCTGAGGTCTACTGGCCTGATCACACTGGAGACTAGCGCAGTGTTTGTGCAGAACACATCACAAGCCGTTAGGACGATCAGCATTTTATTACACCATTAAACATTAGGAAGATCAGAGGAGTGTTACACCATTACGTACCCAAGGCTAGTTACAAGATTCAAAGTATTAACCCAACAAGCACCCAGCAATGCGTTCCAGGGATGCCTCCAGGAGACACTACTGTATGGTCATGTAGGCTGCTGTTGGACTACTACTAGATGAGAATGATGGTAATAGTAGTCCAACAATCATCGAAACGCCAGAGGGTCACTAGGAAGAGGAGGAAACTGATTAGAGCACCATATTTTTCAGAGGCACCTCGTCTGTATGGACACGCCCTTATATTATGATTTATAGGTGCAGCCAAATTAAACCTACCGCCCCTTCACCAGACATCTGCTAATATTTTAACGTGGCTGGCTTAGTTACCAGTTTTTACGCTCCTTTAAAATCCATTATTAACCCTTTATGCTAGGAAGTGGTTGTAATCATAGTTATTTGATAGGTGAATGGTACCATAGACTGGGATAAGAGCACCAAGAATATGTTGCCTAGGAGCATCTGATATGTAAATCTGGTCCTGAGCGGGTGGGCCACAGGCTGTCCTTCTCCTACTGTAAGCCAAGTGAGATCCTGGAAGGAGATTACATTTCCTGTATCTTTTCTCCATAAATCTATAGTAAATAAGTTTCTGAGGACTTCCTGAAAGTGCTGAGCTCTTCTGATACAAGTGGGAGTAGTGTAATTTCACTAACCACAACTGATGCAGATGTGGGAAAACCTTCTTGGACTCTAGTGACCCGAGTTGAATTTATATGTAGCACAGACTGAACCTACAACACCACAATCTTTAACCAGTGACCTCAGGAATGGTCTAAGCCACTTTAAAGCTACCATAGAGAAACCCCACAGTCAGAGGAACACCAATCCTAAAATAAATCTTTCTCTAAAATGTACAGATACATAGAAGTACAAGAATTCATTTGCATCGTGATAGAACTTAGGTTGCATATTTTTTTTTTTAGCAGTAATACAAAAGCAGTAGAAAAAAGTTAAATCAGCTTTCTCTGTCGTCCAATACAGGTTACTGGTAACTTTGGGTAGGCGATCTGCCCCTGTAATTAGGCAGGAAAAATTCTAGAATTGAATGCAGGGGGTGGAGCCTACCTTCCCTCCTTGGCTGCAGCTAGCCAACCAGCTCTAGTAAGATTTGTTCCTTGGTGAAGATAACACAGGCAAGAGAACACTTCTGCTATAGTTTTAGCAAATTTTTTATTTTTCTGTTAGAAATGGAATACCACCATTAGGCAGATTACCATAACTGACAATGCTCTTAGATGTGGCTAGCTCAGTAACCAGGTGCTTTTTGTGGACCTTAAGCCCTGGGGGGGGAAATCTTGGGTTCAAGTTCTTTCCTCAGGAGTTGCCCACCGAGGCTTTTTAATACATGGTAGTCTGAAGACAGAAGATTTGCAGGAAAGGTGAGCAACCCTTTGAGTGCTGCAGGTCCACATGTCCCAAAGTGCCCTTCCGCACAGGGGTTTTCCTTTGGAGTTTCTAATGCACACTCTGGCACTTATTGGATTTATCTGTATGTCTGATGGGTGTTTGGAGCAGGTTTATGTGGTAACTTAACCCTTTAGCTACTGGTTTTGCATCTTTTGAGGGGTTATTGGCACCTTTCCTACTGGGTTCAGTGTTTTTTTGGGTATCCTAACATGTTCTAATGATGTTTCATGTACTTTTAATTCACAGTTTCAACTTTAAAAAATTGTGTTTCGCTCTTTACTGCATAGACGCCATTGCTCCATTCACTTCTATGGGACAGTGCAGTTTGGGACAGATCTCTGAACCAGCTCATCGTAGAGACTTCAGGGGTGGCTCATTTTAATTGCCTGCCCTTGCTCTGTCATCTGGTTAACATTTTAAGTGTGTTGGGGGCCTCAGGGGGCTTCGGGCACTGTTGTATTAGGTGCATTAGGTGTATTAGAATAGGTACTTGCCAAACTATGAGGTACCTTGACGGGGTGGCAAGCTTAACATAATTTTGGCCAAAATAAGGACAAAATCCACATATTTATTAATAGTTATTATATATGCCTAAGTGAGGGCACACATTTGCACACTGATATAGAAGGGCACAGGATTTTTCTTTTTATTTGCATTTGCACTTTGGGTTTCAGCCTGATGTTTGGGGGGGTAATGGAGAGCCCTCTCCCTTTCCTTGCTGCAATTTATATTCCAGTTAATCTTTATCACTTTTGTTCTATTCACTATATGTGTTTATTGTGGTTAGGTTAGCGCTGTGAGCTTTCTTTTTTTGTCTTTGATAATACGCACCTGTGTATAATAAACAGGAGTAAATTATACCCAAAAGAAAAACATAAGTGCCTGTGTTTAATACACACCATCTCCCCACCTAAATATTAAATATTTTCTTCTCTGCTTACCTCTCAATAATCACCTCAATATGCTGCTGTCTTCCCCTTCCTCCCTCTACTCGCCCCCTCTGAATGCCAATGGGACATCTCTGCTTACCTTAACCACTGGTCCGCCTCAATATGCTGCCACCTTCTCCTCCCTCTACTCAACCCCTCTGAATGCCAATGGGACATCTCTGCTTCCCTTAACCTCTGGTCCACCCCAATATGCTGCCACCTTCTCCTCCCTCTACCCAACCCCTCTGAATGCCAATGAGACATCTCTGCTTCCCTTAACCTCTGGTCCACTTCAATATGCTGCCACCTTCTCCTCCCTCTACTCGCCCCCTCTGAATGCCAGTGGGACATCTCTGCTTCCCTTAACCCCTGGCCCGCCTCAATATGCTACCACCTTCTCCTCCCTCTACTCGCCCCGTCTGAATGCCAATGGGACATCTCTGTTTCCCTTAACCCCTGGTCCACTTCAATATGCTGCCACCTTCTCCTCCCTCTACTCGCCCCCTCTGAATGCCAATGGGACATCTCTGCTTCCCTTAACCTCTGGTCCACCTCAATATGCTGCCACCTTCTCCTCCCTCTACTCACCCCCTCTGGAGGCCGTTGGTACATCAGTGCAATGGGCGCCATGCTTACATTTCATGTCCGCTTCTTGCACTGCCCTGTGAGGATCTGTGTAAATACAAGTTAGTGATACTGCCCTTTGACTACCTGAAGGTCCTCGTAGGGAAGTACTGTATTTTCAGTGCGTAGAAGCCACTATAACATTTCAGACCATAGAGATGCTGCACCTAGAAAATTCAAGTTTGAACTTCAACAAATTCTGAATAAAACACCTTTCAGCAGTGTGAGGACCTTGTTTTATTCAGGGGAATAAACCCTACAGTATCAATTATTTCACATATTAAGTTACTATTTCTTTAGTCTGGTCAGAAAATCCTAAGGGCCCCTATGAATTAATACTGAATGGACTGGTTCTGTAAATTTAATGTTTAGCACTGGATATCATGACAGTGGAAGCTGACATGTTTCTTTGTTGCTGGACTCCAGAACTCTTCCTACTGAGGGATTTTCTAGGAGTCTTCAGTGGTAAAAGTTTGAGGTCATGGAGTCCAGTAAAAAGAATCATGTCTGCCTCCATGATATCCATCACTAATTAAAGGGGACCTGTCACCTTAAAACAAATTTATTTTATTTTACAGATAATTCGTTTTACAGATATTAACATTTGTTTTTTTTTTTTTCATTGTCCATTAAAAAGTAATATTTGGAGAACCAATTCCACACAGATTTGACTGATAGTGGCCCTTTTGATTATCTGCCCAGATCACGTGGGCGTGTGCTACTAGGAGGTAATAGCTTTGCTAAACAATAAGTGCAGAATTATAGACAGAATAGTTCTTGTAAGTTTACACTGACACATTATTCAGCTTTCAGACCTGCCTGTACTGTATTGATACAGTTTGTTGATGTGACCGAGTGTGGAAATGTTGATAAAGGCATCAAAGTCTGCAAGTGCTGAAGGCTGTTTTTCTGTGAAGCACATTTAAAATAGCAGGAAGCTCCGAGGTGTCTTTAAGAACCATCCTGTCCTTTGATGTGGCTTACCACAAAAGAGACAGCACCCCTAGCCCCACCCGTGGCCACGTGCCACCCCTTACATTAACCTTTCCCAGCCCCAGCCCCATCCACTGTTTCCTGATACACATAGAAAATATCCTTAGCCTATAACATAGAATCGTATATAAGCTCTTAATTTGGAATTTCCAAATTAACCTTTTGAGGGCCAGAGAGGGATACATCTGTGGCACTCAAAGGGTTAAGCACAGCTAATATGTACTGCAGGACTCAAACTGAAATAGCACAGCCCCAATGGAACCTGCCAGGGACATTCTAAGCATAAGGGGCACATCCCTGGAGCAAACCAACTACTCCAAACAGGAACAAATAAACAGTCACGTTAATTTAAAACCCTTTGAGTGCCAGAGAGTTATCCAAAGCAGTGCAACACAATATGTTGAATACCTATCTGGTACTCAAAGGGGGGGAAATGGGGGGCTTTTAACCAACTGAATGTTTGTGTGATGTCCAACGCATTTCAAAGCAGTGCATTGGTGACCTCTAGAATTCAAGGGGTTAAAATCCCCATTTTAGTCAAAGGTTATTTGGGGAAATATTATTTATTTCAATTGGTGCAGTTATTTAGTCCCAGAATTGCATTGTATTTATTTTTAGTACATCAGCCATGGTGATGTAGATAAAAACAGGTTTATTGGCTGTCCGCTAAAAAGGTCGTGGCATTTAAGGCGTTAAAGCGGAACTGTCACCAAATATGACCCCCCCCCGAATCAATTGCTTATATGGTACCCCCTGAATCAATTGCTTATATGGTACATAAAATGAATAGGCCAGTTTCACCTACTATAGTATTGCACTGTAGGTGAAACCTTTAACCCAAATTTGAGCCGAGACGAGTGAGAGAGTAGCCATCTTTCCTCCATCTAATCACATTCTGCTCTCTCCCCATCATTTGCCTTCCCCAGCCGGGCAATGAATACACTGTAAAATGCAACGTCCTGGGCTTATCAGTGCAGGACATTGCTGTTTACAGTGTATTCATTGCCCGGCTCGTGCCTTCACATCTATGCTGCCTGCAGGCAGCTGTTTAGACAGAGCACTGGAGGAAAAGCGAAGGTGGTGGGCGCAGACATACATACATAGAAGTGGTGCCGAAGCCGTGCTGCATGCTTACATGTGTAAAGGTGATAGTTCCCCTTAAAAACCCAATTTGAATTTATTTCACCCTCTCTTCTCTGTGCATATGGATATTTTTTGATTTTCAATGCTGTTAGTTGCCATTCACCAATAAGCCAACTCAAATCTGACACTTGGCTAATGGAAAATGAGGGACTCTTGCTTTTCTAACCAATAATTATCCCATTAGGAGCTCAAACGTGTCTCCTAAACACTCTTGTTTATCGCTGTAGTTCCTTGGACCTTGACGTCCCTAAAAACTCTCCTTTGCAATGTGATATGTGTCCTTCAGCACTTACATGTTACATACCGATGTCATCTTCAACAACTAGATAGCACATCGTTCCTTCCTGCCTCACTGAGCATTGCTGTGTGGGAGGTTGCTTTTCCTATGCAGCCTGTGGTCTTGTTGGGCAACAGATTCCATGAGATTCAAACTCCAGAGACTAATTCACCTTTCATCAAGTTCTTTAACATTGCGTTGGTTTGGGCATTTATTTTTCATGCATTTTTCTGATTCTCTGGGGAATCACTGACTCATTTCATCGTCTTCTAAAAGCGCTGTCACAAAGCAACTTTCACAAAGACAAGTTCTTAGCCTCTGATAAAAAGTGCCAACACAAACCTGTTGTTGACAGCTTTTGTGTTTCATTTGACACCAGCACAATGGAGTTGTTTGTGCTCAAAATAACTATCTCTAATTTCCTAAATTCAATTTTTCACTGTTATCCTATAAAACTGCTGAAACTCTTGATATGCATTAAAGCCTTAGTATCTATCCTTCTCTAAAATGGCCCAGAATTGCCTGGATTGTGTAACATGCACAGTATTACATATCTCACAGTGCCAGTCCTTTCTGCATTCACAAGTTCAGTCTATCTGCCACTCTATGGAGTAATTTTGGAGCAGAATGTCACCATTCATTTAAACAGGCATTTTAACCTTTTGATTGCCAAAAGGGTCAATCTCTTGCCCATTTAAATCCATGGAAATTTGGGGATTTTGTGTTATTTTCCAGAATCTACCCACATTATTTATACATAAGGCCTAATATAATATTGTATTCCATGTATTGAGACATGGGGAGATTCACTAAGCGGTGATAAAGTGGAGATGATTTATCACTTCTCCATTTCCTATGTTATTCTATGCAGCCTATTCACTAAGATTTCTTCAACTTTGGAGATTTTAGTGCATAGACTCTATAGAATAACATAGGAACTGGAGAAGTGATATCACTAGAGAAGTCATCCATGTTTTATCACCTCTTTATCACCACTTTGTGAATCTCCCCCCAATGTGTAACTGGGATATGTAGTTTCCTTACTGCAGGAAATACAGCAGATCCTAGGTAATCAAGACTACAAATCCCAGAATGCATTTTTTCCAACTCTTCCCCTATGCCTCACCTGGGTTTGTCTGGCAGAGACGCAGGATCACATCATGTGATTTCCCTTTATATCTTATATAATAATTCACTAGGGTGTTTGTCAAAAGCCGTCATGCTCAGTAGAGGCTGCCCGCGCTGCAGTCATGCGCAGTACAGACTGCCTGAACGCGCCGTGGCTGATACAGAGCGGGGTGATCTGAATTCGGACCGGAGTCCTCTCTGCGCACCTTCCTGGGACTGCTTGGTGAGCAGAGGGGCTCCGGGCACCAGCAGAGGCTGCTAGGTGCCACTGTGGCCCATGTACATGGGCTTTTAAAATAGTATATATATATTAATGTTCATCATTGTGTGAATGAGATTTGTGACTGTCTAATAGTTCTGTGTCTTGTCTCTTGTAGTTAGTAAAGTCCCTTGATATCTGAAAAAGTAAAGTGTGTTTCTGCCTGTATTTAACCCTCGGAGTGCTAGGAAGTATCCATTGGATTGCGTTGCAATGCGTTGAATACCTCGTTGGCATTCAGAGGGTTAAAGTAGAACTAACACCTCCTAATACTCACCTCTCACTTACCTAAGTATGGACAGAACATCCTATTAGTCCCCATGAATCTTCCCTTGCTCCTTGGCTCCAGAGATAACATACTGAATCAGTCCTGGATGTCCATACCTTGGAACATCATCCTCTTGAGCCCCCGAGAGGGCTCATGTGCTACAACCAGGGAATGTAAATGAAGCGTTCTGCATCATAAAAGGTGGGGCTTAATCAAGTGGGAGTGGCTTATTATCATTGAGTCATAAAGTGGGCGTGAAGTGGGAGAAACAGGGTGAGAAGTGGGAGGAACTGTACTATATGAAAAATATGTTTCCTTAAAGGAGCCATAAACTTGTTTAATCCTACGAATGCCAGAAAGGTACACAAGGCATTTCAAAGCAGTGTGTTGCATACACCCTCTAACATTCAAAAGGTTAATGAAAATGTATTTCCTATATGGCGTTTCTTGCAAGTAAGACAAGGGTACTCTCACTGCTAGGAGATTTTCCACTTAAAGGTTATTAATACTCAAACTTTTTTGTTTGAAAATTGCAGTTTTCTGTTTGGGTCAGCAGGTGGTGCTGTTCCTATCACTGTGGAGAGTTGTGACTGACTCTTTCACAGAGCGCATTATAAACTAACTAGTGCAAAAGCCCGTGTACACGGGCCAATGTTAACCCTTTGAGTGATAGCAATGCGTTGCACACCCCTCTGTCATTCAAAGGGTTAAGTGGCTGCTACCTCACTGCTCTACACAATGCAGTCTTGCGTCGCCTCACTCACGCCATGCAATCATGCGCAGTAGAGACTGCCCAAACGCGGGCATGACTGCGCATGACTGCATCGTGACAAACATCCTAGCGAATTATTATATAGGATTTCCTTTTGGATGCTAGTTGGCACTGTTGCTAACATTTTGAAATTTAAAATTGCAAGTTTTAGCTGTAAAAAGAATAGATACTTTCGCTGTTTGCCAATATTAGTAGATTACATTTCACCCAACTGCTTTGGCCTCAGCTGAAAATCAGTTTGAGTCTTTATCACTGTCCAATGCTAGTAATGGGTAACTGGTTCAAACGTAACCTTTTCTTATCCATAATCAAAATTAATACAGGTAACTAATACTACAAAATATCCAGATATAAGCCCTCTATTCACAACAGTCTAATTAAAGAGATAGTAATGTTTCACAAAAAAGCAGCTCTGATTAATATTCATAATATTTGGGCTATAGAGAGTGTTATATCAATACTGTCAGAGTTGTAATTCATGAGTAATTGATTGATAAAGTATCCCCATCCTGCCCCTCTTACCTAGTGTAAGCCACCTCCCCTCAGATGTGGAATCTGGTCCTCAGACCAGACAACTCACAGCAAAGGGCAATCTTCTTACTGTGAGCATAAGGAAAACCCTGCCTCCTTGACAGGTTTTTCCCTTACGCTCAATGAAGATTTTCCCTCTCTGTGATCCATCCGGACAGCCTTGCTGCTCTGAGGTGAGCAGTGTTACATCAGTAAAAGGGGCGGGAGGGGGATACTTTATCATTCAATTACTCTTGAACTACAACTCTGACAATAATGAAATAACACTCTCCATGGCCCAAATACTATGAAGATTAATTGGAGTTGATTTTATTGTGAAACATTACTATTCCTTTAAAAGCATTTTAGTGCATGGGGTCTCAAAGCCAGATCACTGTATAAATAGTAATATCAGTCAAAAATGGTTTATTTCCCCAACAGCATTAGTTTCTAATATGTATGTTTGAGCTGAAATCACTTTTGAATGAATAAATCTCCCAACAGCAGGAGTGGCCTTGTTTTAACCAACAGGAAAAGCCATATGAGCTATAATTGTTCAAATAAACATGTACTGCTCCTTTAACTCTTTGGATGCTAGGAAGGTCTCTGACACAGTGAGAAGCAATACGTAAGAGAATTTTCTAGCATCCATGGGGTTAATATCTTGTACATGCTTCTTTATAAGCAGACGGAATCCTTTGACAACCAACATATACAATATATAGGTCTAGTCTAGAGGGAAACATAGTGATATTATGATCTTGAAAGGAAGATAAAATACGCAGTTGGTGTTCTGCCATCCTATGTTTATTTCCCCTGTCTAGGACAATGAGCAGAGGCTTTGCCTTGTTTCACGTACCCAAGTGAGTTCTAATCTAAACAGCTTGCTGGGATTTTTCTCCAGTTCGGCCTGGATTCCCCATTTATAATGGAACAAGCAAGAGAGCTGAACCACCTCTATGTCTTACTGGTGGTCTAAGTTGGGCTGATTTTCATCACATTATTAAGGCTATGGGTCGCAGCATAATGATATGCTTGGTAAAACAGCAATGCACTTGCATGATCTGATAGAAGAATGAAGACCATCTGCAATGCATGCTTTCTGAGGCTATTTTTAACCAGACGTATGGGGAACGTATAATTTAATTTGGCTGCCAGCACAATTTCAGAGCTTCTTGAAGGGAAAGCAGTTCAGGACTGATTTTATATATATATACTAGTTGAAGAGTTCGTTACACGGGCCACAGTGCCACTGTCAGCCAGTCGCGGGGCAGTCAGGCACAGTAGAGAATGCCCGCGCCGAGGCTGATACAGTGCCAGCTGGTTGCGGTGCAGTCATGCTCAGTAGAGATTGCCAGCACTGCGGCTGGTACTTCGGAGCGCCCCACTCTGTATCAGCCTCATCAGACATGCGTCTATATATATATATATATATATGTATATATATATATATATATATATAGTATATATATATATATATATAAATAAATACTTAATTGGAATGGTCTACAAAGTGTGACTGGTTTGCAAGCACACTTTGTAGACCATTCCAGTGAAGTATTTATTTCTATATTGTGCTATTTCAGCTCTGCTGAAGAGCCGCAGGACCAGAATATGCTTCTCTCAGCTAGATGGCAGACTTCTTGTGAAACGGGAACTTTAGATGCTTCTATCTCTCAAACTGTACAAGCTTGAGATATGGGACATACCTCATTCTATTCATATTTTTAATCTCTACAATATTAAAATTAATTAAATGTAAGCAATACTATCCCTTTAAAGAACCCATTTAAAACAATGAGGATTTGAGATATTTTCCCCATACAGCTTAATTGGTTTGCTCTGTATTTCCCCACTCTTTTTTGCATATAACCCTCTGTCTCCCAGACTCCCCAGCAACACACGTTCTGTGTGCGATACTTGTAGCTGATAGTTTATGTGTAAATAGAAGCCTTTGAGTTCTGTTTGCGAATAAACATAGTGACAGTTTGTGATTTAACCCTTTGAGTGCAATAGAGGTTGATGCCTCTATGGCACTCAAAGGGTTAAAGGAGAATCAATACCTCCTAATAATAACCCCACCCCCCACACACTTAACCTTACTAGGACAAGAAAATCCTAATGGCCTTCACGTACCTTTGTACATTTTAATTAGTCCTGGAGGCCATGTCCATTGAGGAGGCCATGTCCATTGAGGCGGCCATGACGGTTGATAGCATTTTTTTTTTTCAGATTGAAGGAGGAGGAACGCATGAGTCGAGTTAACCCTTTAAGGGCCACAAGGGGGCACATCACATTTCAAAAGCAATGCGTTGCACATCCCTGTGGTCCTTAAAGGGTTAAGACTGCCATGTGTGGTGGGGTGGCGTTTGCGTCCTGTCATCCTGATTGCAACTTTCATATCAACCTCTATGGAGGTGATATTCAGGACTGATTGAAGGTGTTGTTTCTTAAATCAAGGAGCAAGGATAAAAAAAATCAGAGGGGCTACTAGGATTTTCTAGAAATAGGTAACTGGGTAGTTATTATTAGGAGTCTGTCACTTCCCCTTTAAGTGCTTAGCCCATGAGAAAATGCACTAAAAACACCGATTGTAAGGTAAACTATTTGAGGGCTTATCGGTTTAGGAGAAAGAAAATGGCCTTTCTTGGACAAAGAGAAGTACTCATCAAAGGCCACCTTGGTTTGTACTCCTTCTTTCACAGGGTTGCAGGTTCCATGCGACCCTCATTATAGTTATCAACACGTCTTCTTCCTTTTAGGTTTGACAGTTGTAATAAAAGGTCAGAGTTGTGACAGTTCTGCATGTCGATTCTGTGAGTGTTCAACAGTGGAACAAAATAACCTGGGCCCAATAAGCCACAGGAGCTGAACATTCCCAGGGCAAATACATCCATTGTGTTGAATCAACAAACCCTGCAACTCGATCCTCAAAGTAGGCTGTCAACTCTTTGTGACCAAGTGAGGAAACTATTAGCCTATTGTTCAGCCTTCTATTGTTTTTTTTTTTCCTTTTCGAGTCATTAGAAAAGAAATTATTAATAGGTTTTCAGATAACTGGAGACACGAGGAAAAAGCAAACAATTTCCTGCTGGTAAACTCTTTCTTCTCTCTTTCCTTCTGTCTAGGTCTATGTAAATGGAGAATGGGTGACCAGCATTGGAGAAGGAGGGAGCTTTGGAGAACTTGCATTAATCTATGGCACTCCAAGGGCTGCAACCGTCAAGGCCAAGACAGATCTCAAGCTTTGGGGCATAGATAGGGACAGCTACAGACGGATTTTAATGGTGAGTCAGGTATCAATGTCAAGCCCCATAAATGTGAGAGACCTATCCAATTCATTGTCTGTTGCTGTGTTGTGCTGCACCAAAATGTTTTTTGTTGGCCTCTTGGGGGGTCAGAAACTGGCATCAGTCTGGACTGCAACCTGGAAGTCTGTGGCTCTCAGTGTATTGCACACGCAGCCTCGATGTCCCCCCAACTGGGTCATAAAAACAAAGAGCAATTCAGTAAGCCAACTGCTCCATAGGGGAGATATGATCAACCATGAAAACTCCTACTGATGTAAATGGGGCTTTTAACCCCAGCGACAACACAGGGGACATATAATTATACACAGAATTCACGTTGATATTAATGGCGCTTATAACTCTTTGAATGCTAAAGAGCTCTCTAACTTGTTGCTTTATATGCATTGGTAAGCTATGTAGCATTCAAGTTAAAAGTTCCAGCTAAATAGATGGTCAGTTTTATTTGTCCATCGACTTGCTTGCTGTAGAATTGCTTGCCAGGGGAGGGCTGGCCTGGGGGGCAGAGGTGCATTTGCTTGCTGGGCTGGTTATATGTCTGGGCCGGTGGGCCACTACCTCACTTGATCTCTCACTTGCAGCTGTAAATGGAGCTACAGTAGTGATACCACTGACAGGGCGGGATTTACATCTCAGGAGCCTGTAGGCACAGAAATCTGAAGTGCCTCCCCCCCCCACGGGCCATCTGCACTGAATACCTCCACTATGCTCCTAATCTCCACGTTGCCCCCCATCATCTTCATATTGCCCTCACATTGCCCCCATCATTGCCACATTGCCCCCATTAGCTCCAACTTGCCACCATCATCTCCATATTACCCTCACATTGCCCCCATCATCTCCATTCTGCCCCCATCAACTCCATATACCATATTGCCTTCACATTGCCCCCATCAGTTCCACATTGCCCCTATCAGCTACACATTGCCCCCCATCAGCTCCATATTGCCCCCATCAGCTCCATATTGCCCTCACAATGCCCCCCATCAGCTCCATATTGCCCCCATCATCTCCACATTGCCCCCATCAGCTCCACATTTCCCCTATCAGCTCCATATTGCCCTCACATTGCCCCCCATCAGCTCCATATTGCCCCACATCAGCTCAATATTGCCCTCACATTGCCCCCATCATCTCCCTATTACCCTCACATTGCCCCAGTGTCCGTTTCCTACCTCTTCCCTGGTGGTCCAGTGGCAAGAGAGCTCTGTGCCTCCTCCTTCTGCTGGATCTCCCACGCGGTCTTCAGTAATGCAGAGCGCTGGGAGATGATGTCATCTGTATTACTAAAAACCCGACAAGGAAGCGCAGCAGCTACAGGTCTGTGCCGAAGTAGGAGGCACAGACCTGTCTTCATGGCGCCGGGCGGGGAGGTGACTCAGGGGAATTTAATAATAATAAAAAAAAAAACCCCACCACACTCATGATCCCAGTGACAGGCGCCCCTCTGTTGGGTGCGCCTGTAGGCAGATGCCTACTCTGCTTAATTCTAAATCTGGCCCTGACCACTGAGCTTATGCTTGAAATGGAACAACACAAATGATACCACAGAGCTACAGTACAAATTGAGCTACACTAGTAGCATAACCAATTTCTCTTGTAAGCTCTATAGCGTCACTAGTGTAGCTCCATTTTGACTTTAAGCTCTGTGGTATCACTTGCCTTACTTCACAACATTAATGCCAATTTTAAAATTAACAAAAAAAAGGGGGAGGGCTGGGACAGTGACCTAGAATTATAGTAAAAATGGGCCACTTGATTGTATTTGCCCGCTGGGCCACAAGTTGCCAGCCCTCCTCTGATTGCTCGTCATTTATTTTGTGAGTGAGACCATTACTTATTGTCAAACTTGGAAGACCCCCCCCCCCCAGGTGGAATAAGCCTGGACTGCAACATGGAAGTGTGTTTCCCAGCGTGCTGCATGCTCAGTCTCTATAGATCCACAAATAGTGTCAGGTCTGGGATCTCTTCCTTAGGGCCTGTGGGGCTGAACGGCACTACATTCTGGCAGGCCTAATTTCTGATCCCAATTCTATTTTCTCCATTTGTCCTCCGAGGCTCACAGTGCAACCTCAGTTTCATCTGTAGGTCTACTCCCAGGGGTGTACAGACCTTGTAGTGGGGCACTATCCTGGTGATAGTTGCCCTTTAAGTCTCCAGGTGCCCTAAACCACTACTGCACTGAGGCTGATTTACTGGCTGATTTGCATACCTGGGAACTTGACAGGCAAGGCTACCCGGAGGGTATCCTGCCAGCGCCGACTGGGGAGGGAAATGACGCAATTTGCTTCATAAAAGGGGCGGGGCTTAGTCATGAGGGGCAGGGTGGGACAAAAAAAAAAAAAAAAGGGCTGAATATATGTTGAGAGGGCAGGGAGTGGGAGGAACCGGGGTGGAATGGAGAACAAGTGGCCAGAGTTTCTACTGAAACTCTGCCCACCCAGAGATTGAGAGACTGCCCTGGAGACCCGGTAATTCACTGTGAAATCCGGAGTCTCCAGGGCAAAACCGGAGAGTTCTCAGGTATGCTGATTTGCAAAAACTGAAAGGGTTAAATATCTCATAAGCTACAGATGTAAATAAAGAATCTGTAATGTAAGTATAGGTGATTTTGAAGTTCCTTTCAAAATCACTCAAGTCATTAAAAAGTGGTACTTTCACTTTAACCCTTTGAATGCCAGTGGGGTATGCAACGCATTGCAAAGCAATGCGTTGCATACCCCTCTGGAACTCAAAGGGTTAAAACATAGCCAAAGCACCGCTACAGTAGGAGCAAGCAGCTATGGGACATTTGTATAAAGGCAGAGGTACAGCAGTTCTGAGGGAAAACAGTCGCATGGGATTTTAACCTTTTGAGAACCAGAGGGATGTGCATTGTATTGGTTCGCAATGTGTTGCACACCCCTCTGGTCCTTAAAGGTTTAACCCCTTAAGGACCATGCAGTCTTGGGATGGGGGTGGGGCTCTAGAGACCACAGCACTTTTTCTTTTTTTTTTTTTTTCTTACATGGAAGTGTTTCGCTCTATGAAAACAAACTTCCATGATGTGCCAGGACCACCACTGGTTCTTATAGGGGATGTGTCAGCTATATACAACATAGCCTAAATAGTTAGGCTACATATCAAATAGATCTAAAACGTTATTCATTTTTCCAAGTTTTAATTCCTGTAAATTGAACTTACAAAGTCTGTCCCCCAGCTACTTCTGCATGCACTGCGGTTCACTGCGGTTACCTGCTCTGTAACCGCAGCCCGATGCTCTGCCTCTTCTCTCCCTCTTCTCTCCTCCCTCCTCTGATGGCGGAGGCTTCTGTCTGGAAAGTTGGAGCGATATCATTGGATAGATATCGATCTCTGCCAGTGAGAGCGCTCCAGATTACAGACAGAATCCTTCGTCATTGGAGGAGGGAGGAGAGCAGAGGCAGAGCGTCGGGCAGCAGTCTGTGCGGAAGTAGCTGCAGCCCGGACTTTCTAAGTTAAATTTACAGGAATTAAAACTTAACAATAAATAAATAAAGTTTTAGTACTAGTCGATATATAGCCTAACTATTTAGGCTAAATATCGAATATTACTAAAACTTTATTTATTTATTTATTTATTTTTAATTCCTGTAAATTTAACTTAGAAAGAATGTCTGGGCAGCCATGACAGTCCTGGCACGTCATTGGGTGTTAAGAGTTAACCCCTTAAGGACCAGCGGTCCAGGGAAGTTACCTTCCCTTAATGACCACTTTGATCCTTGCTGACGCGCTGTACACTTGACCTGCTGCGTGTACCATTGCACCGAGTTGGCATCTGAGAGCGATGGCTACGACTTGGAGTGGTCAAGTTCAGACTCTGTTTTTACTTGGAGTGCTCCTACAGGAGTAAGAGTATTAACTGCATGGCAGTCATAGCACGTCATGTGGTCTTTAAGGGGTTTTAAATAAGGCCCTTCAAATCAATCAGATTTTTTTTTATTTAATGTATAGTTGTTTTGCACCAGGTTGCTCCACTGTCTAACCCAGTGATTCTCAGCTCCAGTCCTCTGGGCACACCAACAGGTCATGTTTTCAAGATATCCCTAATTAATCACAGGTGAATCAATCACAATGAGTCACTAATTACTCACCTGTGATTAAGCAGAAACAAGCTGAAAACCTGCACTGTTGGTGTGCCCTGAGGACTAACGTTGAGAAACACTTGTCTAACCCTTTGATCGACAGTGATATTGTCCCTTAAAACAGGATGATCTGGTCACGCTAATCGATAGAACGTTTTGGATTTATTTTTTTGCCTCATGTGCTACAGTTGGTTTGTTTCCAAATTGCTCTACTTTTTGTTTATGTCCTTTCCAACCCAGAATAAAACTACATCAAACAAGTGGAAAGTTCAAATAAGTGGAAAGATTAGTTGTTAGGAACATCTGTTGCTGTTGCTTCCTTCTTCTCCTGCTAGGACAGTTTTAGTACAGAGAGGTCCTATTCATCTCGCTGCGGTATAAACTCACCTGAAACGAGAAACCAATTTTGTGACAGAAGGAGTCAATTCTGAACTTTTCTGCTCAATTCCGGCACTGTACATGCAGAAAAAATGTGTTGTGATTCACTCAAGTCTGGTTAGCAGTGTTTTGACACCCTTAATTCACTCTGCAGTCGTAAAATACATGTATTCACTTACCATAACTCCAAATCCAAAATGAGGTTACACAGGTGGCTGGAACATAGCCTGAAATAAAAATATTTGCATATGTTTTATGCGGTTGACCTTACGGTTAATTCATTAGCTACTTTACATTTCTGAGGTAGAAACTGTTCAGTGTTTATTGGACTGCTTGATGGACCACTGGATGCTATGAAGAATAAGTATGTACTGTGACTACGATGAGAAGTGGTTAAGTATAATCCCATTTGTTAATAGGTACTTTGAACTATATACAGAAAATGAATAAATATAGTGGTATTACTGGCAGCTCCCAGGTAGGGAGTTAGGTACCTAGCCACTGCCTTTATATACGTTGGACTAACAGTAGTCATGTTTGCTACTATTATCACTTGATTAACTGGTATCATGTACAATATCTGGCTGCAATATTGTAGCACCTGCCTGCGGAGTTGTCAGGCACATACCCTCTGTCCTGGCCCACTCCGGGTCCTCCTCTTAGTGCGGCCATGATTCTCGCTGCGTACCTCTCCGGTCCTGTCCTTGTGGTGCACCACGCCTGGGAAAGCCTAGTGGCTCCAGCGTGTGTGTCGACAGTTCGGGCCGGGGAGGGGGACATGGCTAGGGGCTCTCCGCTGCACGGGTGTGCTATATACACACACTACATGTGGAGGGGCAGGGACTGTCTGTGGGGACCAATCAGAGGGCAATGTATACAAGCCACAGCACCACTACATAAACCCTGAGCGTTCCTTTGCTCAGGGCTTGTTTGTATTAGCCCCAAACCCTTGTAGCTTATCAGTACTCTCTGTGGGTTTTGACCTAGGCTAGTGACCCCTACCATTCTGATTTCTCCATTCCTGACCATTGTCTACCGTGACCTCGACCATTCTGCTTTCTCCACTCCCTACCACTGGCTACCGTGACCGCGACTATTCTGTCTTCTCCACTCCTGACCCTTGGCTTACGTGACCGCAACCACGCCAGTTCTCTTGTTCCCTTCATCCAGCAGCTTCCAATACCGAGAGTCCCTGCATTTGGGCACCAGCCGTAGTCCAGGCCCTTACAGGAGTATACATTGAGATTACCCTCTGTTTAATCTGTAACATATGAATATAGGGAATATTGATCCCCATCTGAATGCACTGTTTATTTTAATGGTAGTTATATTTATATTATGCATGTTATGTGTTGGCTCTGCTCCTGCCTTCTGCGATAATGGATCAGGTGTAACTTGTGATCGCTGCCTCTAGCCGGCAGCTTTGATTGAAATGATTGTTTGAATACCGGTTGTTTAGCAACCGGCTGCATGTAATTATGTGACGTCACCACTCCCTGTTGAGTGCCAGGGAACGCTGTAGCTATGCGTTCCAGAGGTGGATTCGGAGGGAAGTGTTGAGTCAATCCTCCATTTCTTTTTCTTTTCCTTTTTTTGTATATATATATATATATCAATGGGTTGCAACCTATTTGCCCTGAGGAAGGTCCAGAATAGCACCGAAAACGTTTGGCTCTCTATGATGTTACAATAAAGGGTTACGAGTATTGAAGAGTTCAAGAAGTGTGCTGTGTGTCCACACCCCAGGATACCCAGGCTGAGTACATTTACTATACTTATACCTATGGGATGTGCACCTCCACGTGTATTAATACTAGAGTTTTGAAATTTTGCTTTTAAGTGTGTGCCATTTCCGCCTTCTATTTGTAATGTATATATATGTTTAGGCTTAAATTTGGAAGTCCTTTGCTACTAGCCAGACCTGAAAAGTTACTCGCCACTGCAAGCCATAACATACCCACCAGGGCTGAATTTCTACTCGCCAGGGTTAAATTTTCACTCACCATTGGCTAGAGGTGAGTGGAAATTTTGAGCCCTGTAATATATGATATATTTGTATTTTTCTTGTGGAATCAGCTTTGGAGAAAATGCACCTTAATTTCCATGCCACACATGAATGACAGCTGCCTTATCTCCTTGCAGACAGCTCTAGTCACAGATGGAACATCAAGGTGTTGACTCATTCTGATATCTAGAATGCTAGGCACCGCAGTCAGCTATTGGTTCTGCCATCCTTAAGCAACAGACTTCTTCATATGAAATAAAATTATAATTTCCTCTCTTTCAGTACTACTTGAAATTGATATATCATGCTGTGAGGACCATTCTGTTAATTTCTGTGGAGGACAATCATACAGGCCCAAGCCATGAATAAAGTAGAATTCAATTTCAACCTCTGTGGGAAACATTTGATAAAGGAAATTTTATTTCATTTTACGGCCACTAATATGTTTTTTTTTTTCTTTTTAATTTTACAATCTACTTATTAACCCTTTAAGTGTGGTTTCTTTTTAATTTTACAGCTTACCTAGTAACCCATAAAATAATGGTTATTCTGAAAAGAATGCTTCCATACTTAGTAATAGTTCATACTCGCAGCACAGACTCAGCGATGATATCGACCATGTACAGAGTAACATGAAGTTATGCTGTTCATCAGGGGCATAACTACAGGGGATGCAGACGGTAAAGATGTGAGCCAACATCCAACGGCCCCATTGGCCCCAGTGTCTAGTAGTCTCTAGTTATGCCTTTTGGGAAATATTTTTATGTTAGGAGACGCAAATTTTTTTTTGTACCAGGCTCTTCCAATGACTGGTTATACCAATGCTGTTCATATTGGCTCATGTAAATGCAGCTCAATAGAACATGCTGAGACATGGCTACATTCAATGCAGAATGAGGCCAAGTTTATATGTGGCTGATTGTTCTCCAATAACTGGAAAACCAATGTGATCACTAGCCAGTGATATACAGCTAATGTAGACTTGGGCCAGCCATCAGTCTCCCCCTGCCAAGACAGGATCACTGGGGAAACAGAGAACATTGAAGTTACATATCATGTAAGCCTTTCCTTTGTATATTGCCATATTTTAAAATGCTTGTTCTTGCTTTGATAAAGCGGCCCTCCAGCCGCAAAACGCGTTAGCGTTTATAGCCTTGTTCTTTATTATTTTATTTACATTTTATACTGTTTTTTTTTTTTAATAAAACATTTTAATACCAGTATATAGCTCCCACCTGTTACATCCATTCAAGGATCCTGAATACCTTCAAGAAAAAGGTGATACCCGAACGGAGACGGGCTATTATCTCCGAAAGTATGATTGTCAGTTGATTCTGAAAACAGAGTCTTGGCCACTATCAAATGTGAATTTTAATCAATCGTATTTACAATTTTAATATTGGACTGACTTTACTTCACTATTGGCACCCCTATTTCTGTCTTTTTTTTTTTATGTTTTTACCGCTGAGGGAGAGCGTGTCACCAAAGGGAGCAGCCGCTTACATCTAGACATAGAGAGAGGTGTATACTGTGTCTGGAGGCAGTTACAGTTACTCCAGTAGCCTGATTTGCCGGTTTCGGTATAGGCTGATACAGACACAGGCCTATCGTGAGTGCGCACAACAGGGTGTGGTGGTGGACTTATTGCCGATAAAGTTTGATACACACAGGGGGCGCCCCTTGTTTTGCCCTCCCCTTCTTCTTTTCCAGTTGAATGATAAAGTATCCCCCTCCCACCCCTTTTACCTAGTGTAAGCCACCTCCCTTCAGATGTGGAATCTGGTCTCTTGACCTGACAGGTCACAGCAAGGGACAGTCTTCTTACTGTGAGCATAAGGAAAACTCTGCCCCCTTTGAAAGGTTTTTTAGGTTTGTCCTTATGCTCACTGAACATTGTCCCTCTCTGTGATCCATCCGGACAGTCTTGCTGCTCTGAGGTGAGCAGTGTTACATCAATAAAAGGGGGAAGGAGAGGGATACTTTATCATTCAATTACTCTTGAATTACAACTCTGACAGTATTGAAATAACACTCTCCATGGCCCAAATACTGTGAAGATTAATTGCAGCTGCTTTTTTTGTGAAAAATTACTATCCCTTAAGTGTCCAAAAAGACACTGAGGCTTATGTACTATGAAGAAGTAGATTAATTCTGGAGCAAACCAAATGCAAAAGATTCCCAAAATTCCCATTGATTTAAATCAGGCTTTTAACCCCTTGAATGCTTGAAAGGTCCCCAAAGCACTGCAATGGAAACCTATCTAGCATTCAAGAGGTTAAACATCTCAATTAAATCAATTTAGAATTTATTGTCCCCTATGGTTCGGATGGTTTGCCCTAGAATTGCTCCAGGTGTCATTGGTAAACCAGCCTCACTGTGTTATTTTATTTAACTGAAATATGTAGATTAAAATATATATCAATGTACATTCTAAAATCGATATGTGCAGAAGAGATTAGCACATATTGTTAGCTGTATATCATTGTCTGGTGCCCACATTCGTTTGCCAGTTATTGGAGACTGGAATAGGCATCGCAACCTTCAAGCCATATAGCGACTTGGCCACATTCTGCATTGAATATGGCCGTCTCAGCATGTTGTATTGAGCTGCATTTATATGTGCGTTGGACACCCCTCTGGCATGCAAAGTGTTAAACATTCAGCATCCCTTGGGTCCTCTTGCTAGGTATAATTCACAGCAATTTGGCAAGGAGAGCTTGATGCTCAGAAGGCATTTTTAGTTTGGCAGCATTTCTGAAGACCTGAATCCGTTTTAGTAACGCATCTCTTTGAAGATAATCTAACCTTGCCATCTCTGGGTCAAAGATACCTTCACACAGTGCCATATGACTGGCCCTCGCTGTGTAGGATTACAGTGGCCTGGTCCATATTTAGTAGGCATCTTTTCCAGTAGAATCCTTTGAGAGGTTTTCTGTTTAACTCCTTGTGCGTCGGAAATGCCTATGATAGTTTTAGGAAAATTGCATTAAAAAGATTTAATTGTTGGGTTTTATTTAAAAGGATGTTATCATCAAAACATATATTTTACCTAGGCTTTTAACCCCTATACATCCAAGGATATAATGCAAAAAGAGTGGAGCTATTCTGGATTGAACCAACTGTATTCTAGGGGGCAAATAAAATTCCCCAAATTACTACTTATTATATTCAAGAACTTGCAAAAATAAGAGGCTGGATTCCAGTATAGGAGGAGGGTTGTCTACATACCTGAAGCTGATGTACTGAGAAGAACAGGGAGAGATGGGCTGATCTTCTTAACAGGTCACGTTTGGTGAGATTTGGGCAAATTAGACCCATATCCATCCTGTTACATATACTACAGTGTCTTTGCCATCTTATCCCTGTGATTTCAGCTTAAATACACCTGTAATATCGCCTTTGCCAGTAACTAATTTGCATATTGAAATTGACTTAATGAGCAATTTGCATATTCCTGCGGGCATATATATTTAAATGTTACTATTCACCACAAGAGCTACATGCCGATAGCTGGCAATACTGTAGTACCTCACAGAAACAAGTTTGTCTCCCTCAGACTGGCAAATTGTGGATTTTGTCAAAGCTTTCTAGGCAGTCCTCAGTCCTGGAGAACTTTTTGCCATATTTGAAAGTGGAGAACAGGTCACCATACTCCGTAGTGGAGAACAGGTCAAAGTACTCCAAAGTGGAGAACAGAAAACCATACTCCATAGTGAAGAACAGGTCACCATACTCCATAGTGGAGAACAATTCACTATACTCCATAGTGGAGAACAGGTCACCATACTCCATAATTTCCATGCAGTGATCAGTCCTAGAGAACAGTTGACCATACTCCATAGTGGAGAACAGGACACCATACTCCATAGCAGAGAACAGTTCAACATACTCCATGGTGGAGAACAGTTCTGTATATTCCATAGTGGAGAGCAGTTCGCCTTTCTCCATAGTGGAGAACAGTGCTCTATACTCCATAGTGGATAACAATTCAGTATACTCCACAGTGGAAAACACTGCTCTGTACTCCATAGTGGAGAACAATTCAGTATACTCGACAGTGGAGAACAGTTCTCTATACTCCAGAGTGGAGAACAATTCAGTATCCTCCATAGTGGAGAACAGTGCTCTGTACTCCATAGTGGAGAACAATTCGTTATACTCCATAGTGGAGAACAATGATCTATATTCGATAATTGAGAACAATTCGGTATACTCCATAGTGGAGAACAGTGCTCTATACTCCATAGTGGAGAACAGTGTTCTATACTCCATAGTGGAGAACAGTTCTGTATACTTCATAGTGGAGAACAATTTGGTATACTCCATAGTGAAGAGCAATTTGTTATAATCCATAGTGGAGATCAGTGCTCTGTATTCCATAGTGGAGAACATTTCAGTATACTCCATAGTGGAGAACAGTGCTGTATACTCCATAGTGGAGAACAATTCGTTATACTCCATAGTGGAGAACAATGATCTATACTCCATAATTGAGAACAATTCGGTATACTCCATAGTGGAGAACAGTGCTCTATACGCCATAGCGGAGAACAGTTCAGTTTACTCCATAGTGGAGAACAGTTTCGGTATACTCCATAGTGGAGAACAATTTGGTATACTCCATAGTGGAGAACAATTCGGTATACTCCATAGTGGAGAACAATTCGTTATACTCCATAGTGGAGAACAATGATCTATATTCCATAATTGAGAACAATTCGGTATACTCCATAGTGGAGAACAGTGCTCTATACTCCGTAGTGGAAAACAGTGTTCTATACTCCATAGTGGAGAACAGTTCTGTATACTCCATAGTGGAGAACAATTTGGTATACTCCATAGTGGAGAGCAATTGGTTATAATCCATAGTGGAGATCAGTGCTCTGTATTCCATAGTGGAGAACATTTCAGTATACTCCATAGTGGAGAACAGTGCTGTATACTCCATAGTGGAGAACAATTCGTTATACTCCATAGTGGAGAACAATGATCTATACTCCATAATTGAGAACAATTCGGTATACTCCATAGTGGAGAACAGTTTCGGTATACTCCATAGTGGAGAACAATTTGGTATACTCCATAGTGGAGAACAATTTGGTATACTGCATAGTGGAGAACAATTAATTATAGTCCATTGTGGAGAACAGAGCTCTGTATTCCATAGTGGAGAACATTTCAGTATACTCCATAGTGGAGAACAGTGCTCTATACTCCATAACGGAGAACAATTCGGTATACTCCATAGTGGAGAACAGTTCAGTATACTCCATAGTGGAGAACAGTTCGGTATACTCCATAGTGGAGGACAGTTTGGTATACTCCATAGTGGAGGACAGTTTGGTATACTCCATAGTGGAGAACAGTTCTCTGTACTAGAAAGTGGAAAACTGTTCACCATTTCCAGACACACTTTGTTATTTTATTGAACCTTAGTGCATCTCCCCCTGGAGTAATTCTGGGGAAAACCAACTGCACCACAGGGAACAAATAAAAATCCCCAAAATTTGTGGAGCCCAATTTAAATCAGTGGGGAGATTTTTGTACAGTTGGTTTGGCCAATAGTGCTCCTGTTTTGTGCCACAATGCATTGGAGACGTCTTTAGTATTCAAATGATTAAAAGACCAATCTGAATCAGTGGGCATTTTGGGAGCTTATATCTGGTAACCCCGTAAGGACCAGAGGGTTGCGCAACACATTGCTTTGCTATGCTTGTGCACCATTCTGGTCCTTAATGGGTTGAGGTACGTTTATGAGACCTGCTGATTGATAGTGGAGGAAGCAGGAATGTAGCAGCGAGTGTAATACAGTCAGTGGATCTCTATGGGAAATAGCTGGCATTCTGTTGTCTGTGTCAGTATAGACATAAAAGAACTGATTCATCAACCTGAGAATTCCAAACAGTTGTCAGGTATATTGCTACTCTTTTTTTTCCTGTAGGAACTCTGTTGTTGTCTAGGGCCCTAATTCTAGGTAAATCAACTGTATCAAAGGAGACAAATTCCCACTGATTTAAATGGGTCTTTTAACCCCTTGAGTACTAGACAAGTGTCCACTGTTTGCTCCACAATTCATCGGAGACCTCGCTAGCATTCAAGGGGTTAAATGCCCTATTTAAATCACTGGGAATTTGTTGGAAAATAGAATCAAATTGCACTGTAGCTATGGGGAGATGAGGATATTGGGGGAATTCCTTGCTTCCCTGGATCTTCAGTACGTGTACTTACACATTGCCATTCATCCAGAGAGCCGGCAGTACCTCCGATTTGCCTGCGACCGGGGACATTTTCATTTCTCAGCTCTTCCATTGGTCTGATGACAGCTCCTCAGGTCTTCAACCGTGTCCTGGGAGCCTTAGTGTCTGTCCTCCACCAGAACGGCATCAGAGTTACTCCATACATGGACGACTTGCTTCTGAAAACCCCTTCTCCAGAACTTCTTCATCAGCAGGTTCAGCAATGCATTCACCCATCTCACCCATCACGGATGGATCATCAACCTGGACAAGTCAGATCTTATCCCATCTCAGCATCTGATCTTCCTGGGCCTTCTCTTCGATACTCAGAAGAGCATGGTGTTTCTCACGGAAGAGGTGGCTCACCAAATCGCCCACAGGGTTTCTGCAGTTCTGGCTCAGGATCCAGTTCCAGTCAAGAAGCTATCCTCTCTGGTGCGAAAATTCATCTCCACTATAGAAGCGGTCCCGTTTGCCATGGCACACACCAGGGAGCTCCAGAAGTTTTTGATCCAGGAGTGCAAGAGTCAACCGGACCTTCTGAAGACGTCAGTTTCTCTTCCTCTTCATGTGGAACTTAGTTTGTCATGGTGGCTCGACCTTTCCAACCTGCTGAAGGGCAAGTCGTTCCTGGTATCCTCTTGGACCACGGTGACGACGGATGACAGCCTCTCCTGCTGGGGAGCGGTCCTGGGTCTCTTGAGCGCTCAGGGTCAGTGGTCTCCAGAGGAATCCCTCCTTCCGATCAACATATTGAAGCATCGGGTGGTATTTCATGCCCTTCGACATTGGACATCTCAGTTGGAAGACTGTCCGGTCCGAGTAGAGTCCGACAGCGCCACAGCCGTAGCTTACATCAACAAGCAAGGTGGAACAAGAAGTCTCGCCGCTTGGTTAGAGGTCAAGGCTATTTTGTCTTGGGCAGAAGAACATGTTCCTGCCATATCCGCAGTGCACATTCCTGGCGTAGACAATGTCATTGCGGACTTCCTCAGTCAACACACAGTGGACAGCGGAGAGTGGGAGCTATACCCAGAGGTGTTCAACCTCATTGTCCAGAAATGGGGTCTTCCTTACATCGACCTGATGGTACAGAGGTTCTGCTCTCGGTGGAGAGACCCTCTGGCTCTGGCAGTAGATGCGATGTCCATTCCTTGGCTATTCCCTCTGGCTACATCTTTCCTCCCCTACCAATGTTGCCCAGGGTGTTACGGAAATTAAGACTGGAGTGTTTTCTGGTTGCTCTGATTGCTCCTTACTGGCCTCGTCAGTCTTGGTTTCCGGAGCTTCTAGCTCTGTCTGTGGCAGAGCCATTTCGGCTCCCTTACCATCCGGATCTTCTTCTACAGGGTTACCTGTGGAAAGAGGATGTTCATTGGCTAGCTTTGATGGCTTGGAGATTTAATCCTCAATATTGAAGAATAAAGGGTTCTCTTCTGGTGTGGTGGCTACTATGCTTAGTCCCGCAAACCTGTTTCTTCCAAGATCTACCATTGTGTCTGGTCGACCTTTCTGTCTTGGTGTGCCGACAAGGACCTGTCTCAGGATTTTGATCTGCCTACGGTCCTGGCCTTCTTGCAGGACAGTGTAGATAAGGGCCTCAGTTTGAGTTCCCTTAAGGTTCAGACTTCTGCGCTTTCTGGTTTCTTTCAGAGGCTCATTGCCATCCTTCCTGATGTCAAGGTTTTCTTCCAGGGTGTTGCTCATGCTCGTCCTGCCTTTAAGATTCCTGCTCCTCAGTGGGATCTTAACTTGGTTTTGGGCGTTCTTCAGTGCCCCCCCATTTCAGTCTTTGGCTATTATTCCTCTACGCCTCTTGACATGGAAAATGGCCTCTCTCCTGGCGATTGTGTCTGTCTGCTGTGTCGTGGAGTTGCATGCTCTGTCCTGTAAACTACCCTATTTGGTGTTTCACAAGGACAAGGCGGTGCTTCGTACATCTCAGGAGTTTCTCCCGAAGGTGGTCTCTGAGTTCCACATCATGTTCGTCATTCCTGAGGGTCACAGGGCAGGAAGACCTGCATCCAAGGTGACTATTGCTTCTTGGATCAAGTGCACTATTCGTAAGGCTTATGAGCTGAGGAAGAAGACTGTCCCGTTCAGGATCACGGCTCATTCGACTCGATCTATTGAGGCCTCTTGGGCTTACAAGAATCAGGCCTCTGCTGATCAGTTGTGCAAGGCGGCCACTTGATCGTCTGTGCACACCTTTTCGAAGCACTACCGTGTTGATGTGCTGGCATCGGTTGATGCCGGCTTTGGGAAGAAGAGCCTGGAGGCAGTCTTGCCTGTCTAGGATTTCCTTCGGTTCTTGGTGCTTCCTTCGCTTTTGAGCCCTGTTGGCTCTAGTTCAGTGTGCTGTGTAACAGTTCTTGGGGTGTTGTTACCCCTGTTCAGTGTCCGTTGACACTTCAGTTGTTTTTTGTTGGGCTATCTCTAATCTGATGGTTCATATCTGCACTGGTGACTTTGGGGGCCTTGCGCCCGGTCCTTGCCTTTGGGGTCATACTCACAGGAGTCTACTTTCCCTTCACTATCTAGTCAATAGTTAGTGTCTCAAATCTTTCTGGAGCTGGTTGGCTAGCTGCAGCCAAGGAGGGAAGGTAGGATCCACCCCCTGCATACAATTCTAGAATTGTTCCTGCCTACTTAAAGGGGCAGATCGCCTACCCAGAGTTACCAGTAACCTGTATGGACTAAGAAAATTATTTAACAGGTATGACTAAAATCCTCTTTTTTCACTAATGCCGCAATTATTATTGAAATTACAAGAACGTAGATGCATATCACTATTCTTATTAGTATTTGGGGCTCATTATAATGTGAATGATAGTTACACTTTAATAGATCTCCATCCACAAGAACCCTGGTGATAAGTCTGCAATACCAAAGGTGAATGTCCTCTGTTGTAAACTATAATAGTCCTCTGGTATTAAAATGACTAATCCTTATGTGGGATAGATGGTAAATTCTCACACTATATAGGGGACTGTAAAGGTGTATCCTCCTGTCGTGTACCCTTGTACTCAGCAGGAAAAGCTCTACAATATGTTTTTCTTTTTTTTTATAAATAAGTTTACTGCTCCTTTAATTAGTACTGGATAAGAGATCCACAATGGAAGACGTGATTTGTTGTTGCAGGACCCCAAACTCTTTTCCTAAGAAGATTTGTATGGGAAGAGGTTGTGGTTCTGGAGTCCAACAACAGAGAATCATGTCCACTTTAGTAGGTAGATATGATATGCAGTACTAATTAGTGATTCAGTTAGATTAACCAATACACACGTGATTTGTAGTGGCTATTAGGATCTTCTGCCCAGTTTTATCATTTTAACCTCTTGAATGCTACAGAGGTCTCCAATGCATATGTTAGAGATCTCACTAAAATTATAGACTAGTGAAAATACATCTATGCCTTCACATTTCAACATACCCTACAGGAAGGATGGGAAACTTGCTGCCATTCATCCTAAACCAGAATACCTGGGAACTGTACTTCGCTCTCCCCAGAGGGGAGTCCTCTGTTGCCTGTGGGGGGAGAAAAATGACGCAATTAATGTAAAAAAGGGGGTGTGGCTTAACCGTGAGTGGATAGCTAAATCAGCTAGGAAAAAATAGGCTGAGAAAGGAGGAGAAGTCGCAGGGAGTAAAAGTAAAAAGGGAGGAAAGAATAAAAAAGTGCAGACATGGGTGGAGTTTCAATAGAAACTCCCCACATCCGGAGGAATCAGCCTCTGCCCCAGAGACGCGGTAATGCAGTGTGAAACTGGAGTCTCCGGGGGCAAATCCTGAGAGCTCCCAGCTATGTAATCCAGCCAGTGTCTGAGGATGAAAAAACCTATAGATCAAAACTAATGTAAATACAAATATTTTCATGACATTATTCATGTGGTACAAATGATACATTAACCCTTTAAGAGCCAGAGGGGTATCCAACCCTGCAAAGCAATGCATTGAATTCACCTTAGGCATTCAAAGAGTTAACTGCATCTTTATCTGTACCAGAGCTGGATTTAAATCCCAGGTGCCCCTAGGCAAGACGGTCTAAGTGACTTAGCTCCACCCATTGCCCCACCCCCATTCCTCAGATGGCCCCACCCCCAGTCCCATCCACAAATTCCTGGCACAGAAAATGCCCTCAGCCTATAAGAAGCAAGGATTTTTGCTGGCGAGATCTCCAGTGCATTTCTCCGCAATGTGTTAGAGGTCTCTGACATCCAAGGGGTTAAATAGCCTTTACAGGGGTAGCAAACTGGTGCACGAACATTGAGATTGATCTAGCCACACCCGCAATTCAGAATATGGGTGTGGACAGCAAAGCTGAGGCACCGCCCCTCAAAATGTGGAGCTCTAGGCGTTGCCTACTCTGCCTATTGGGAAATCTGGCCCTTATCTGTACAAATGAGCATGTTAACCTGCTCTGTTCCTCAGTTAAGCAATTGTCCAAACCTCCTGCATTTTGTTCTTTAACCCTCTGAGTGCCAGAGGGTATTGCCTACCCCTCTGGCACTCAAAGGGTTAATATCCATAATGCATTGTGTGCAGCACAAGCTTTGACTCTTGGGTAATAAAACCAGCTGGTCCCTTGATGGTTTCAAGAGAGAGTTTCCTTTTTCTTTACAGTAGTGTCACCTGCTCAGCTAATTAATACAACTCTCCACTACGGCAGAGTGATGTGTTGCTGACATTTGTGACCCAAAGGAGTTTTAAGAGGCTTAGAATTGGTGGCTAATGGGATCCTCAC
The DNA here is from genome assembly GCA_037306005.1 of Rhinophrynus dorsalis. NCBI lineage: Eukaryota > Metazoa > Chordata > Amphibia > Anura > Rhinophrynidae > Rhinophrynus > Rhinophrynus dorsalis. The sequence goes on from CM074725.1 coordinate 48,001,640, forward strand.
AGATCTAGTTGTTTTAAGCCTCTTAAAACCTAAAAGCATTCCTGCCCTATTTTATATGGGTCACTTGCCTGCTGGACCCTGGCAGAGGTTGGCCAGAGAACCATATTTTTTATCTTAGAGGGGCAATAAAACATAATTATGAAAATACATGTGTTGTAGTGATTTTTCTATTGAGTAAAACAGGGGGACGTCCAATGATTGGAGATGGTTCTTTCAAAAGTTATTACAGAACATTTTTGTGTTTGAGTTCAGAATTGTTTTTTTGTAGCCAGGTGGTGCTGTTGCTATTACTTACTGTGAAAAGATGGATGTCACACACACAAGTGTTGCATAGATGAATGTAGTAAAAGCGCCACCTGGCTGCAAAACATCTTGAATTAAAGTTATCAGAAATATGCTGTTAAAGGGACAGTAATGGATTATTTTAAGTAAATTTAATATTGTAGCTATTAGAAAAATAAATTAATTGCTGCCAATCTGATCTCTCAAATATGCCCTTTTCACAGACATCAGCACTCTAGCTGACAGCCTGAGATCCTGGTCCCAGGACCGGCAGGCGGCTCTTCAGGAGAGCCGAAATAGCGCTATCTAAAAAGAGTGCTGATGTCTGTGAAAGTGGCGGGAGGGGGGAGACTTTAGCAGCGTTTATCTCTCAAACGATACATGTTTGAGAGATCAGACGGCAGCAATTAATTTTTCTAATAGCTACAATATTAAAATGACTTAAAATAATCCATTACTATCCCTTTAACTCTGTAATAACATTTGATAGAGCCTTCTCTCAGCATTGAGGGTAAACTTGTTTTACTCAATAGGAAAAGCACTTTAGCATATATTTTCATAATTAGAGTTTACTGCCCCTTTAACCCTTTGCTTTGCAATTTGTTACGTACCCCTCCGGCACTCAAAGGGTTAACCCGACGGGTGCTGGAGAGACCTTCATTGCATTGCAGTGTGTTAGTGACGTCTCTAGCATCCAATAGTTAGAAATACTTTAGAAATCATATTTGTTATGAAAGCATGAGAATATAGTACATGGATGAAAGGGGCCATAGTGCACAAAAATATCTATGTTGATATTGATTGAGCTTTCCAAATCATTAATATATTTTATTATCCATTTTTTATTTAGAAAACTATTTTTTGAGTTATTTGCATACCTGGAAACTCTCCGGATTCGCCCCGGATACTCTGTTTTTTGCAGTGAATTACCAGGTCTCCGAGGACAGAGGCTGATTCTCCAGTGGTGGGGAGTTTCTTATGAAACTCCGCCCACTTCTTTTCCTTCCCAGCCTGTTCCTCCCATTTCCCTCCCACTTCTGCTCCTTCCCTGCCCTGTTCCTTTCACTTTCTGTCTACTTCTCCTCCTTCACACCTTATTCTGCCCACTTCTCATCTACTTCTCTTCCTTCCCACCTTGTTCTACCCACTTTCCATCTACTTATCCTTCCCACTTTGTTCTGCCCACTTCCCACCTACTTTGTCTCACATTCATTTAAGCCCTGCCCCCACTCATGATTAAGCCCCACCCTTTATTACACAAATCGTATCATTTATATCCCCCAGCTGCACCACATGAGCCCCCTCCTGGGACTCAAAGACAAAGGGGGAGATTCAATAAGCGGTGATAAATCAGAGTTGACTTCTCCAGTTTATCACTTCTCCAGTTCCTATGTTATTCTGTGGAGCCTATGCACTAAGATTTCTTCACCTTTGGAGATCTTAGTACATAGGCTCTATAGAATAACATAGGAAATGGAGAAGTGATATCACTGGAGACGTCGTCTCCACTTTATCATCACTTAGTGAATCTCCCACATTGTTCACAGGTATGGTTATTTGGATTTATAGATTATGTTAATTATGGCATGCCATTCAGACACTTCCTGTCTTAAACCTACATATCCTCCCCCACTCACTGACACTGATAGCAGTCTGTCACCCAACTCACCTAGCACTGAAAGGGTTAAGCGTAAGTGAAAAACTATCTGTCTAAGTAAAAATAAAATGGTCATTTTTGAAAGCTCATTTAAAATCACCTAAGTTGTTTTTAGGTGATAGGGTCAAAGGGGTTAACCCTTGGATCTTAGAGAGGTCTCTAATACAGTCCTTTGCAATGCTCTGGGCAGCTCTGTAGCATCCAAGGGTTAGATGTGCTTTAACCCTTTGAGTGCCAGAGAGGTAACCAACGCATTTGCAAAGCAATATGTTGGATACCTCTCTGCACGCAAAGGGTTAAAATAAATGGATGTATTATTCAGCTGTGAACATATTCCAGCAGGATTAACAAGTATTCCAGATCTTCCTACAAATGCTCAGAACTAGCACATTCTAATTGCTGCACAAACAGTATTGCCCTTATTTGCCCTCTCAGATTTTTGGTAATATTTGTGCCTCGAAGCTACATGTGCTGCTGGGTGTGACACGTTTTTACAGATAAACCAGAACATCGAGAATTGTGTAGAAACCACAAAAATGTGAAATCATTTTTCCTTTTTTTGTTCTTCCCCTAATAACAGGGCAGCACGTTGAGGAAGCGCAAGATGTATGAAGAATTCTTGAGCAAGGTCTCCATTTTAGGTCAGTTGTCCTCACTACTGTTGTTGATGTCACTGTTGGTGCACAAACCAATTATAACACGGAGAGCTCAGTTACAATAGACCACACAGCAGACACATAAACTTGCATGGGGGGTCCTGTATTTTAGTCATTTTATAGGTTCATGTAAGCTCACATCTGTTACTGAGGTTTTTCTTACTTGCTATCTGATCTCATAGACCAGACCTAAATGATTTTACATGTGTGAATGTGAGGAGCTGAGCATAAAATCCCAGCGCTTTGACATGGGAGGGAGCATGGTCCACACCCTCCTTGTTAAAGAATTGGTTTTGATAGCTACTTCTCTTTAAAGGAGAACGAACTACTCCTAAAAATAACCCCACACTTTTCTTACTCAAGCCAGAAAATTCTAATGACCTCTATTAATCTTTTCCTTGCCCCTTTGCCCACATGATAGCATCTTCAATCAGTTCTAAATGTCATGTGGATATGGTAGTTGCCTGTAGGAACACAACCTTGAGCTGTTCAAGGAGCAGGGAGTAAGGAGCAGAGGGTAAGGAGCAGTGGGTAAGGAGCAGTGGGTAAGGAGCAGTGGATAAGGAGCAGCGGGTAAGGAGCAGTGGGTAAGAAGCAGTTAGTAAGGAGCAGTGGGTAAGGAGCAGTGGGTAAGAAGCAGTTAGTAAGGAGCAGTGGGTAAGGAGCAGTGGGTAAGTAGCAGTTAGTAAGGAGCAGTGGGTAAGGAGCAGTTAGTAAGGAGCAGTGAGTAAGGAGCAGTTAGTAAGGAGCAGTGGGTAAGAAGCAGTTAGTAAGGGCAGCGGGTAAGGAGCAGCGGGTAAGAAGCAGTCAGTAAGGAGCAGTGGGTAAGGAGCAGTGGGTAAGAAGCAGTTAGTAAGGAGCAGTGGGTACGGAGCAATTAGTAAGGAGCAGTTAGTAAGGAGCAGTGGGTAAGGAGCAGTGGTAAGGAGCAGTTAGTAAGGAGCAGTGGATAAGGAGCAGTGGGTAAGGAGCAGTGGGTAAGGAGCAGTTAGTAAGGAGCAGTGGGTAAGGAGCAGTGGATAAGGAGCAGTGGGTAAGGAGCAGTGGGTAAGGAGCAGTTAGTAAGGAGCAGTGGGTAAGGAGCAGCGGATAAGGAGCAGTGGGTAAGGAGCAGTTAGTAAGGAGCAGTGGGTAAGGAGCAGTTAGTAAGGAGCAGTTAGTAAGGAGCAGTTAGTAAGGAGCAGTGGGTAAGGAGCAGTTAGTAAGTAGCAGTGGGTAAGGAGCAGTTAGTAAGGAGCAGTGGGTAAGGAGCAGTTAGTAAGGAGCAGTTAGTGAGGAGCAGCGGGTAAGGAGCAGCGGGTAAGGAGCAGTGGGTAAGGAGCAGTTAGTAAGGAGCAGTTAGTAAGGAGCAGTGGGTAAGGAGCATCGGGTACGGAGCATCGGGTAAGGAGCATTGGGTAAGGAGCATTGGGTATGGAGCATTGGGTAAGGAGCAGCGAGTAAGGAGCAGCGGGTAAGGAGCAGTTGGTAAGGAGCAGCAGGTAAGGAGCGGCAAGTAAGGAGCAGAGAGTAAGGAGCAGCGAGTAAGGAGCGGCGAGTAAGGAGCAGCGGGTAAGGAGCAGCGAGTAAAGAGCAGCGGGTAAGGAGCGGCGAGTAAGGAGCAGCGGGTAAGGAGCATTGAGTAAGGTGCAGTGAGTAAAGAGCAGTTGGTTGTGAAACACATTGCTTCCCAATGCTTTGCACACCCCTCTAGTCTTTAAAGTGAAACTATCACTGAAAATAAAGTGCCCCCCCAAATCATTACACATATAGTGATAAGCATATCCATACGAGTATTACCCTGAATAAGTCCGGTGTTATCGATAAGTCCAACTGGTTCCTAGACACGCAGACAGACATCAGCGCAGATATCTTGCCAAGAGACATCTGTGCGACTGTGCTATCCATCCCAGTCTCCTCTAGGATTGGTGAGGGGGGAGTTCCATTGTACCTTAAGGTACAGGAAGGGACTGACCGTTCAAGCGCACAGATTCTGGGACAGAAAGATGCCTGTCTGTGTCTTGGAACAAGTTGGATTTATCAGTAACTCCGGACCTATTCAGTGTAATACTAGTATGGATATGCGTATCACTATATGCATAATGATTTGGGGGAACTTTATTTTCAGTGATAGTTCCCCTTTAACCCTCTGAGTGCCAGAGAGGTATCCAGTGCATTGCATTGCAATGTGTTCTACACCTCTCTGGCACTCGAAGGGTTAAGTAGTCTCATGTACTTTGCCAATCTCTGCCAGCCACTGCCTTGTCCTCTTCCATGGACATAATGATATCCAGGACCAATTGAAGATGTAATCTCTTGAACTAAGACAGAAGGAAAAAATTAATAGATGTCATTAAGATTTTGTGGCAATAGTAAACAAATGGTGGTTATTTTTAAGAAGTGTTAGCTGTCCTCTAAGAAGTTTGGGAAAACAATCCAGTTAACATTTTTCATGCTTGATAGAGTTTTTGGTGAGCAGCTCTGAGGTTTTCCACCACAACCAATCACATATCGTGTGCACTTGCTCCTAATACCTATTATACAATGACTCAGTGATGTACTGACTAGGATCGTACTCATTCTGTGACACACATAAAATGTAAGAGTTAATTTAACTCTTTGAGTACAAGAGGTAGCAAATGCATTGCGACGCTATGCGTTGGGTACCTCTGTGACACTCAAAGGGTTATATTGGTTTTCTAACCCTCTTGAATGTTCGAGAGGTCTTGAATGTTAGTGTATAATACGCAGCCCCAACGTCACATAACGTGAAGAGGGGCAAAATTGTGCGTATTAGACCCAAGATTTTATGGTATATTGTAGGGTTTATCCTCTTGCATAAAATAAGGGTACTCTCACTGTTGAGAGATCTTTTATTCAAAAGTTATCACAGCTCAAACTTGAATTTTTACATGTAATATCGCAATAGCCTGAAATTGTACAGTGGCGCTATTGCTACGCCATCCAATGGAGGTTTATGGTCAACTGACCAGAGCTGTCCATAGGATGGTGTAGCAAAAAATGAAGTCTGAGCTGCAATAACTTTTGAATAAAACACCTTTGTTTTACCCATTAGGGTAAATCATACAATATATATTTTTGACATCTTAAATGTTACTATCCCTTTAAAGGGATAGTAATACTTGAAATGTAAAAAATAATATGTTGTAGGCTTCATCCCCCTGAGTAAAACACGGGTTCTCCCACTGCTGAAAGGTGTTTTATTCAAAAGTTATTAAAGCTCAAAGTTGAATTTTTAGGTGCAATATCACAGTGGCCTGAAATTGTACAGTGGCACTGTTGCTACACTATCCTATGGACAGCTCGACCATAAATCTCCATAGGATGGTGTAGCAATAGTGCCACTGTACAATTTCAGGACACTGTGATATTGCACCTAAAAAAATCAACTTTGATAAGTAATAACTTTTGAGTAAAACACCTTTCAGCAGTGGGAGTACCCTTGTTTTACTCAGGGGGATAAACCCTACAACATATTTCTTTTTACATTTTAAGTGTTATTATCCCTTTAAAAAAACAACAACAATTAAATCAATGGGAATCTGTATCTGTTCCTTGGTGCACTTGTGCACTTGGTTTGCCTAGAATTGTACCACCCTTTCCTTAAAGGGATAGTAATACTTCGTTTTAACTTTATTTTATTTTGTAGGCATTAAAAAAACATGAAGAATGATATGTCTTATCTCTCAAACCTTTATGGTTTGAGAGATATTCACAAGCAAAGTTTTCCCTCCTGCCCCTTTTACCTAGTGTAAGCCATCTCTTCTCAGATGTGGAATCCAGTCCATAGAACAGATAACAGCAGGGGACAATCTTCTTCCTATGAGAACAATGAAAGCCCTGCCCCCCTTGACAAGCTTTTCAGTTTTTTCCCTTATCTTAATTGAAGATTGTCCCTCTCTGCAGTCTACCTGGGCACCTCCCTTCTGCTCAGGCTGAACAGTGTGACATCAGTAAAAGGGGAGGGAGGGGGACACTTTGTCGTTTAATTACTCTGGAACTACAACTCTGACAGAATTGAAATAACACTCTCCAAAGTCCAAATACTATGATGATTAATTAGAGCTGTTTTTATTATCAAACATTACTATCCCTTTAATACATGAACCTCAGTCACATTTACCCTCTTCATCCTTTTTCAGGAGTGACAGGCATTATCTTAGCAGCCATTTCTTGTCCTTGAGGTTTTGTATTGCTTTGATGAATTTGATAGGCACAGAATTTATACCTTCCATTGATAGCTGCTTTAGTAGGACCAAACAAAAAGCTCAAACCTTTCCGACTGATCAATCACCATTAACTCAAGACAAACATCTGATAAGTGGGGCAGCTATATCCATTACTATGGCACTCTAATTGCAAACCAAAAGGATTTGCATTACTGATTACATTAGGATACATTATACCAAATACTTTAAAGCAAACACCGTAGCCATTTTAACAAAACATCAATACATTTGCTGCTTAGGAAGCAAACACTCTGCTTCAAATGCAGTCACAGTGGCTGGGTGGATCTGAGAGTATGCTCTTGAACTTCACAATAAGTCAGTACAAACACTTTTTTTGTTTTGACTCATGCCTAATAAATCACTATTACATTCCTTTACTAGTTGTCTTAAAGTAGAATCTTTCTATTGATTGTCTAAACAATCCCCCAAAATATATCAGGGCAAAGGTATGTAAATTGTGTCAAAGTCTGTCACCTTGTTGATCCCTAACATGTTGCACCTGTGTTGTATACAGTTACATGTGTGTGGCTGGTATACAGAATATATATCAGGCTTCACGCAATGACAGCTACATTAAACCCAGACACTAATCTTTCATGCAAAGTGTTTCTAGGTTAACGAGCATGGAAAGCTTTCTTTTCACAAGTAAAATGGCGCACCCTCTGCTAATGTGTATATGTCAATGACACTTTAAGTAAAATAAAATTTGATAACAGATGAAAACCTCTTGGCCCACCTACTTTGCTGATTTTCTAACTCTGTAACCTCCAGCATTTCATAAATGAAAAAGGTACACTCTCAGATGTTGCCCACACACACGCATTTCTATCTATCTATCTATCTATCTATCTATCTATCTATCTATCTATCTATCTCGTATCTATCTATCTGTCTGCCTGTCTGTCTCTGCATATCGCTCTCTCATTCGCTCTCTCTCTCTTTCTCTCTCAGCTGGATTCAGAGGAGTAATAGAGGGGATGCAGAGGGTGCTCTTAAAGGGATAGTAATGTTTCACAAAAAAAGCAGCTCTGATTAATTTTCATAGTATTTGAACCATGGAGGGTGTTTTTTCAATACTGTCTGAGTTGTAGTTCAAGAGTAATTAAATGATAAAGTATCTCCCTCTCCCGCCCCTTTTACTGGTGTAACACTGCTGTCCTCAGAGCAGCAAGACTGTCTGAATGGATCGCAGAGAGGGACAATCTTCAGTGAGCATAAGGAAAAACCTGAAAAACCTGTCAAGGGGGGCTCAGTTTTCCTTATGCTCACAGTAAGAAGATTGTCCCTTGCTGTGATCTGTCTGGACAAGAGACCAGATTCCATATCTGAGGGGAGGTGGCTTACACTAGGTAAAAGGGGCGGGAGGGGGATACTTTATCATTCAATTACTCTTGAGCTAACCTCTGACAGTATTGAAATAACACTCTCCATGGCCCAAATACTATGAAGATTAATTGGAGCTGTTTTTTGGGGGGAAACATTACTATCACTTTAAGATGAGGCCTGGCATCCAAGAAGGCATTCGGCTCTGCACTATCCCATGACCCCTTACAATCAGACCAGTAACCTACCTGAGCTGGAGCCACTGATATCATCACAAATGGCCATTACCAGCTAGTAAGATAATAAAAGTGTCAGTGAGCCCCTTTCCTATCCTTTGTTAACATTCTGAGCAACAGAGAGATGTCCAAAGAATTGCAGAGCATTGTGCTGGACACCCCTCTGGCTTTAGAAGCTTTAACTGTGTCAGCATGTGGGTCATGAATCATGATGCAGCAGCTTCCTGTGGCTGCAAACTGCTTCTCCTCTATCTTTCCCTGTCAGTTGTAGTCCTGAGGTCCCCTGGTGGTGAATTACACTTTGGGTCTGTGTTGGGTCAAACTTTCTCCACACTATGGGGTGGGGGATATCTGGGTCTAGCCTCACATTTTGCAAAACAGCACAATGGGAGGAGTTGTATGCAAAAGTTACAGATCTAATAATGATTTTATTTACATATGATGATATTGTCCAGTATATATATACAATACAATTGCTGTGTGTCTCTGATCACTCTAGTGCATAAGCGTTTCTGTTACCTGCAGAATAAATCCAGCAGAGCTCCCCCTTACTGTGTTCTGTTATAGTGTCAGGAACACGCCCCTGCGCACTACGGGGGCCAGACAGCTTTGTTTAGCAGAGGTGGTCTCCAGATTGAGGCCTCTGTCCCAGACCCCTCTGGCACTCAAAGGGTTAAAGCAGAGCTGTCCGAGTTCAGTCTTCAAGGGCCACCAACAGCCCAGGATATAAGGATTTCCCTGATTACACACAGGTGAGTCAGTCACAATGAATAAGCCACTGATTAATCTGTGCTTAATCAGGGAAATCCTTACATCCTGGCCAGTTGGTGGCCCTTGAGGACTGAACTTGGACAGCTCTGGGTTAAATTAACACTAACACCTCCTAATAATAACAACCCCCATTTACATTAATCTGGACAGAAAGTCCTAATGGCCACTTAATCTTTAGTATTGGATATCTTGTCTACGGAGGCAGACATGATTTTTTGTGGCCAGGAGTCAGGACCTCAAACTCCTCCCACTGGAGGCTTCCTAAGATTTCATTGGGAGGAGTTGGGAGTGCTGAAAGAGAGTCCTGTCTGTCTACTTGGATATGATATCCAGTACTAATTAAAGATTACTTCTGGTGAATCTGTTCACACAGCATCCATTCGTAGTTGGTATTAGGATGTTCAGCCTAGATTAAAGTGTTTAGGGGTGTTACTGTTCCTTTAAACCCTTGGAAGCTAAAGCCGTCTCTAGGTTTTTGCTCCTGAATGTGTTGAGGACTTCACTATCTCCCAAGGGGTTAAATAGTCATTTCACTTTCACTCTTTCTTAATGTGCGGACTCAAGCTTATAAAAGATTCACACAATTCTGAATGTATGTTAACCCTTTGGGGACCAATGGGGTGTGCAATGCATTGCTTTACAATGTGTTGCAGACCAGTCTGGTTTTCAAGATAACTTCATAGACTGTTGTGTGCTCACGCCTAGGTTCACAAAATATCAAGCGCCTACACCTACAAATAGCTTGATAAACTCCTGAATGCTCATTCCCTCTTCACACAATGCTGAGTTTTGACACTTCGTTATACACTTTGATCAGATGGAATTGTGTGTCCGCGATGATCTGGGAGAGGGAGATCTAGCTTCTCCTTGACTTCCGTACATTGCTTTCATGTTAAATCATCTTTCATATGAGGAGCCAGTTTTTAACCCTTTAAAGACAAGATGGTTGCGCAACATATTTCTTAGAAGTGAGTCGCACACCTCTCTGGTCCTTAACCCTTTGAGCACCAGAGGGGTACTCATCTCATTACGAAGCAATGTGTTATATACTCCTCTTGCCTAAATGTTTAAGGATTAAAGAAGAACTGTCATGAATATATAAGTGCCCCCCAATTAATTTTTACAATAGTGTTAAGCATATAAATCCTTTTATTATCCTTATTAAGTCCTCACCACCAGTCACCTTGCAGTAGAGGCATCTGTGCACCTGCGTAGTCCGTCCCTGTCTGTATCTTAGAAGGATAGTAATGTTTCTCAATAAAAGCAGCTCTAATTAATCTTCATAGTATTTGAGACATAGAGAGTGATATTTCAATACTGTCAGAGTTGTAGTTCAAGAGTAATTGAATGATAAAGTATCCCCCTCCCACCCCTTTTACTGATGTAACATTGCTCACCTGAGAACAGAAAGGTAGTTCCAGATGGCTTGCAGAGAGGGACAATATTCAATTAGCATAATAGGAAAAAACTGATTAACCTGTCATTGGGGACAGGGCTTTCATCGTTCTCACAGTAAGAAGATTGTCCCTTGCTGCGAGCTGTCTGGCCTGTGGACCAGATTCCACATCTGAGGGGAGGTGGCTTACACTAGGTAAAAGGGGCGGGAGGGGGATACTTTATCATTCAATTACTATTGAACTACAACTCTGACAGTATTAAAATACTCTCTATGGCTCAAATACTATGAAGATTAATTGGAGCTGCTGTTTTCGTGAAACATTACTATCCCTTTAAGGTACAACGCAACTCCTCCTTACCAGTCAGTGAGGACACAGGGGCGGACAGCACAGGTGCACAGATGCCTCTTCAGCAAGATGTCTTATCTGTCCTCTGGCTGTGAGGCTCTGAAGAACTTTAATTTTTAAACAATGCCGGACTTAATAAGAATAATAAAAGGATTTACATGTTTACTGCTATAGTAAAAATTGATTGGGGGACACTTTTATATGCATGATAGTTCCGCTTTAAATAATAATGTTGTCATACAAACATATGCAGCTCTCCTATTATCAAATTACCAATGCCCTGATACATTGTTTACATTATATTATTGACAAGGATGACGATTTCTGTATTTTCAGCCCAGACACACAAAATGTCAAGCACACACACAAAATTTCACAGCTAAAAGCATCAGACACAAAAGTACAATGTCAATTTATCTGGGCTCTTTTACATGAACAATAACTTTGACGCTGATCATCAGATTTGTATTATTCATTAAATTGTAACTATATAATTACAGAGGTTGATGTACAAGAGAAAAGCAGTGTCATTCTGGAACAAACCAACTGCATCATAGGGGATTGCACAAAATGTCTATAGATATAAATTTGGCTTTTATCCCTTTTGAATGCTAGAGAAGTCACCAGTGAGTTACACTGCAATATGTTGGTGACCTCTTTAGCATTCATGCGGATAAAGCGGAACTATCATCTAAAACCAAAGTTTTACCATGTGTTTTAATGTTTAACCCGACATTAGTGCTGTGTGTGTGTTTTCTTCAAGTCTCCTGGTAGTGGAGATATTTGCCCTGCAAAATCAGGCACTTCCACGTTCTATGGTACCCTGTACCATCTCAGGACTTCCCAGCTGCCCCAGGGAGTGCGTTCATTCTGCCCTTCGAAGCTGGATTTCTGTGATGTAGCGTTACAGCAAACTCAGTTTACAATGCTACTGAGGTTGCAACCTGTAATACAACTATATACAACCTCAGTAGCATTGTAAACGGAGTTTGTTGTAATGCTACATCACAGAAATCCAGCTTCAAAGGGCAGCATGAACGCGCTTCCTGGGGCAGCTGGGAAGTCCTGAGACGTCATGGAGTCCTGCAGAACGTGGAAGTGCCCGATTTTGCAGGGCAAATATCTCCAATACAAGGCGACTTGAAGAACACACAGCACTAATGTTGGGTTAAACATTAAAAAGCATGGTAAAACTTTGGTTTTAGGTGATAGTTCCGCTTTAAAAGTCCCTTTTACATCTATATACTAGTCAGAGACTCCCAACTAGGGACGAGCCTTCAATACAGGCTCTATAGCAATAATTTCCTGCCCAGGGTGCAGTCTCTTTTAGCCCACTAGTGCCTTTCACATAGAGGAAATATCCTAAAGCATATCATACTGATCCTGCCAAAACAGCAGCACAGCCACAAAGTGCCAGGCAATTCCTCTCTGAACAAGAGAAGCAGCCAGCAAGTCCGAAACGTACTTCTGGGGTTGGCTGCTACTCTTGTTCAGAGAGGCATTGCCTGGCACTTTGTGGTTGGACTACTGTTTTGGCAGGACCAGTATGATGTGCTGTAGGATATTTCCTCTGTGTGAAAGGCACTAGTGGGCTAAAAGAGACTGCACCCTGGGTAGGACACCATTCCTAGAGAGCCTGCAAATTTGTATTGCAGGCTCGTTCCTAGTTGAGCATCTCACTTCTAGTTTTCATTTAAATCTATGTGAAGTTTTATTCACCCCCTTCTAATGCAGTGGGTTTGCCCCAGAATTTAACCATTTTCCTTCAGTTATCAGCCTCACAGTGTTTTGTTCGAATACATATTTGTGCTTTTTTTTTTAACTTGTTACATGTTCTAGGTACAGGCATAGGTATAAATAATACACAAACACATAATCTGGTTGGGAGATGGCCATAGCTTTTATCACAGATTAGTTGAAGAGCCCGTTACACGGGCCACAGTTCCACTGCCAGCCGGTCGCGGTGCAGTCATGCTCAGTAGAGACTGCCTGCACTGGAGAGTCCAGCTTTGTATCAGCCACGGCGCAGGCAGTCTCTACTGCACATGACTGCATCATTACACACGTTTTAGCGAATTATTTTATAAGGATATTTAACAGGGTGGGAGAGAGAAGAGATCAGGGGAGGGAGGGAGAGAGAGAAGAGATCAGGGGAGGAAGGGAGAGAGAGAAGAGATCAGGGGAGGGAGGGGAAGAGAGAAGAGATTGGGGCAGGGAGAGAGAAGAGATTGGGGAGGGAGGGGGAGAGAGAAGAGATCAGGGGAGGGAGGGGGAGAGAGAAGAGAACAGGGAGGGAGAGAGGGAAGAAGTCAGGAGAGAGAGAGAGGGAAGAGGTCAGGAGAGAGAGAAGAGATTGAAGAGAGAGAGAGAGAAGGGATCGGGGAGGGAGGGGGAGAGAGAGAAGAGATCAGGGGAGGGAGGGGGAGAGAAGAGATCAGGGGAGAGGGATGGAGAGAGAAGAGATCGGGGAGGGAGGAAGAGAGAAGAGATCAGGGGAAGGAGGGAGAGAGAAGAGATCAGGGGAGGGAGGGGGAGAGAAGAGATCAGGGGAGAGGGATGGAGAGAGAAGAGATCAGGGGAGAGGGATGGAGAGAGAAGAGATCGGGGAGGGAGGAAGAGAGAAGAGATCAGGGGAGGGAGGGGGAGAGAGAAGAGATCAGAGGAAGGAGGGAGAGAGAAGAGATCAGGGGAGGAAGGGGAGAGAGAAGAGATCAGGGGAGGAAGGGGAGAGAAAAGAGATAAGGGGAGGGAGGGAAAGAGAGAAGAGATCGGGGGGAGGGAGGGGGAGAGAGAGAAGAGATCGGGGGAGGGAGGGGGAGAGAGAAGAGATCGGGGAGGGAGGGAGAGAGAAGAGATCAGGGGAGGGAGGAAGAGAGAAGAGATCAGGGGAGGGAGGAAGAGAGAAGAGATCAGGGGAGGGAGGGGGAGAGAGAGAAGAGATCAGAGGAAGGAGGGAGAGAGAAGAGATCAGGGGAGGAAGGGGAGAGAGAAGAGATCAGGGGAGGAAGGGGAGAGAAAAGAGATAAGGGGAGGGAGGGGGAGAGAGAAGAGATCGGGGAGGGAGGGAGAGAGAAGAGATCAGGGGAGGGAGGGGAGAGAGAAGAGATTGGGAGAGGGAGGGAAAGAGAGAAGAGATCAGGGGAGGGAGGGGAGAGAGAAGAGATCAGGGGAGGGAGGGAGAGAGAAGAGATCAGGGGAGGGAGGGGGAGAGAGAAGAGATTGGGAGAGGGAGGGAAAGAGAGAAGAGATCAGGGGAGGGAGGGGGGAGAGAGAAGAGATCAGGGGGAGGGAGGGAGAGAGAAGAGATCAGGGGAGGGAGGGAGAAGAGATCAGGGGAGGGAGGGGAGAGAGAAGAGATCAGGGGAGGGAGGGGGAAAGAAGAGATCAGGGGAGGGATTGAGAGGGAAGGGATCAGGGGAGAGGGATGGAGAGAGAAGAGATCGGGGAGGGAGGAAGAGAGAAGAGATCAGGGGAGGGAGGGGGAGAGAGAAGAGATCAGAGGAAGGAGGGAGAGAGAAGAGATCAGGGGAGGAAGGGGAGAGAGAAGAGATCAGGGGAGGAAGGGGAGAGAAAAGAGATAAGGGGAGGGAGGGAAAGAGAGAAGAGATCGGGGGAGGGAGGGGGAGAGAGAAGAGATCGGGGGAGGGAGGGGGAGAGAGAAGAGATCGGGGAGGGAGGGAGAGAGAAGAGATCAGGGGAGGGAGGAAGAGAGAAGAGATCAGGGGAGGGAGGAAGAGAGAAGAGATCAGGGGAGGGAGGGGGAGAGAGAAGAGATCAGAGGAAGGAGGGAGAGAGAAGAGATCAGGGGAGGAAGGGGAGAGAGAAGAGATCAGGGGAGGAAGGGGAGAGAAAAGAGATAAGGGGAGGGAGGGGGAGAGAGAAGAGATCGGGGAGGGAGGGAGAGAGAAGAGATCAGGGGAGGGAGGGGGAGAGAGAAGAGATTGGGAGAGGGAGGGAAAGAGAGAAGAGATCAGGGGAGGGAGGGGAGAGAGAAGAGATCAGGGGAGGGAGGGAGAGAGAAGAGATCAGGGGAGGGAGGGGGAGAGAGAAGAGATTGGGAGAGGGAGGGAAAGAGAGAAGAGATCAGGGGAGGGAGGGGGAGAGAGAAGAGATCAGGGGAGGGAGGGAGAGAGAAGAGATCAGGGGAGGGAGGGAGAAGAGATCAGGGGAGGGAGGGGAGAGAGAAGAGATCAGGGGAGGGAGGGGGAAAGAAGAGATCAGGGGAGGGATTGAGAGGGAAGGGATCAGGGGAGAGGGATGGAGAGAGAAGAGATCGGGGAGGGAGGAAGAGAGAAGAGATCAGGGGAGGGAGGGGGAGAGAGAAGAGATCAGAGGAAGGAGGGAGAGAGAAGAGATCAGGGGAGGAAGGGGAGAGAGAAGAGATCAGGGGAGGAAGGGGAGAGAAAAGAGATAAGGGGAGGGAGGGAAAGAGAGAAGAGATCGGGGGAGGGAGGGGGAGAGAGAAGAGATCGGGGGAGGGAGGGGGAGAGAGAAGAGATCGGGGAGGGAGGGAGAGAGAAGAGATCAGGGGAGGGAGGAAGAGAGAAGAGATCAGGGGAGGGAGGAAGAGAGAAGAGATCAGGGGAGGGAGGGGGAGAGAGAAGAGATCAGAGGAAGGAGGGAGAGAGAAGAGATCAGGGGAGGGAGGGGGAGAGAAGAGATCAGGGGAGAGGGATGGAGAGAGAAGAGATCAGGGGAGAGGGATGGAGAGAGAAGAGATCGGGGAGGGAGGAAGAGAGAAGAGATCAGGGGAGGGAGGGGAGAGAAAAGAGATAAGGGGAGGGAGGGGGAGAGAGAAGAGATCGGGGAGGGAGGGAGAGAGAAGAGATCAGGGGAGGGAGGGGGAGAGAGAAGAGATTGGGAGAGGGAGGGAAAGAGAGAAGAGATCAGGGGAGGGAGGGGAGAGAGAAGAGATCAGGGGAGGGAGGGAGAGAGAAGAGATCAGGGGAGGGAGGGGGAGAGAGAAGAGATTGGGAGAGGGAGGGAAAGAGAGAAGAGATCAGGGGAGGGAGGGGGAGAGAGAAGAGATCAGGGGAGGGAGGGAGAGAGAAGAGATCAGGGGAGGGAGGGAGAAGAGATCAGGGGAGGGAGGGGAGAGAGAAGAGATCAGGGGAGGGAGGGGGAAAGAAGAGATCAGGGGAGGGATTGAGAGGGAAGGGATCAGGGGAGGGAGGGAGAAGAGATCAGGGCAGGGAGGGAGAAGAGATCAGGGGAGGGAGGGAGAAGAGATCAGGGGAGGGAGGGAGAAGAGATCAGGGCAGGGAGGGAGAAGAGATCAGGGGAGGGAGGGGGAGAGAGAAGAGATCAGGGAGGGAGAGAGAAGAGATCAGGGAGGGAGAGAGGGAAGAGGTCAGGAGAGAGAGAGGGAAGAGGTCAGGAGAGAGAGAAGAGATTGAAGAGAGAGAGAAGGGATCGGGGAGGGGGAGAGAGAGAAGAGATCAGGGGAGAGGGATGGAGAGAGAAGAGATCGGGGGAGGGATGGAGAGAAAATAAGGGAGGGAGGGCAAGACAGACTCACACAAATACACAGGGCAGATATGGGTTGCCTTATATCCAGGCCTTTGTATTTTTCTATGATCTAAAAGGTGAGCTCATGTTTGAGGTCACCTCATATTGAAAGGAAAACAGTATACTGTATATAGTATGTATGCTTTTTTCACAGAGGGGTAACATGCAGTGTTCCCCAACCCCTGTCTATGTAGAAAAAAAAATCTTCATTTTGATGCAAAATTTCACAAAGGAGATTGTAGCTTTTCATTTTTTGGAAACCCATCTCTGGCTATTGTGAGGCTGATGTACTAAGAAGAACTGAAGTAATCATGGGGCAAATCATCTACACCATAGGGGAGGAACAAAAAATTCCCATTGATTTAATTGTGACTTAAACCCCTTGAATGCTATAAAGAATCATGTAGCATTCAAGGGGTTAAAAAGCCCATTTAACCCTTTGATTGCCAGAGGGGTACAGAATGCATTGCTTTGCAATGCATTCCGTACCCCTCTGGCACTCAGAGGGTTAAATCAATATGAATTTTGGCAGTTTTTATTCCTTCTCTATGACTCGGTTGGTTCACTCCACAATGTCTCCAGTAATTCTCACTGAGTTCTAACCACAGGAGAGAGAGAGAACTGAGCGCTGCTTCCTTATGAAAAAAACAAACAAAACTGGAGCGCAAGTGCCGTTCTCCTTCGTGTAAATCTGTTGTGTGTTCATTAACCCTTTTGAATGCCAGAGGGGTGCGCATCACATTGCAAAGCTATGCGTGTCACACTCCTTTGGCACTCAGAAGGGTTAAATGTAATATTAAAGTCACTGTTCTGGGGATTTTATTTATATGTACAAACAGATTATATATCTGTAAATCAGGCTGCACACATATATGAAATTGTATTTTTTCTGGTGGCCATTTTCTCGTAGTCCAGCATCAACATCAATTTTTGTCACAGCAGACAATGGCCACCTTTTTCCCTGTTGAATAGAAGGATGTGGTTCTTCTTAAAAGAGAAATAACGTATCTTAAAGGGATAGTAATGTTTCATAATAAAAGCAGCTCTAGTTAATAATCATAGTATTTGGACTTTGGAGAGTGTTATTTCAATTCTGTCAGAGTTGTAGTTCAAGAGTAATTCAATGATAAAGTATCCCCCTCCCGCCCCTTTTACTGATGTAACACTGCTCAGCCAGATCAGAAGGGAGGTGCCCAGGTAGACTGCAGAGAGGGTCAATCATCAATTAAGATAAGGTAAAAACCTGAAAAACTTGTCAAGGGGGGCAGGGCTTTCATTGTTCTCACAGGAAGAAGATTGTCCCCTGCTGTTATCTGTTTGGTCTATGGTCTGCATTCCACATCTGAGAAGACATGGCTTACACTAGGTAAAAGGGGCAGGAAGAGGAAACTTTGCTTGTGAATATCTCTCAAACCATAAAGGTTTGAGAGATAAGACTTGTATAATTTTTCATGTTTTTTTAATGCCTACAAAATAAAATAGAGATAAAACGAAGTATTACTATCGCTTTAATAATAACCCCCACTTTACTATGGGCCCCTGTAAATTCTTCTCTTGTGCTTTTTCAAGAGATAACTTCTTCAGTCAGACATGGATGCCATGTTCATGTCTAGAGGACTCAAACTCTGCTCACTACACACGAAGGGAGATTCACTAAGTGATGATAAAGAGGTGATAAAGTAGAGATGACTTCTCCAGTTTATCACTTCTCTCAATTCCTGTGTTATTCTATGGAGCCTATTCACTAAGATTTCTTCAACTTTGGAGATCTTAGTGAATAGGCTCCACAGAATAACAAAGGAACTGAAGATGTGATATCACTGGAGAAGTCATGTACACTTTATTACCTCTTTATGACCACTTAGTGAATCTCCTCCTGGTGATCTTGACCCACTAATGACCAGAGTGTGTGCAAAACATTGCTTCACAGTACATTGGGGAGATTCAAAAAGAGGTGTTATGTTATTCTATGAAGCCTGTTCACTAAGATCTCCAAAGTTGAACAAATCTTAGTGAATTGGCTCTATGGAATAACATAGGAATTGGAGAAGTGATATCACTGGAGAAGTCATCTCTTCTTTTTCACCACTTAATATATATTTTTTTTGGGGGGGGATTTTAGTAAGTGTGTGTGGAGGTAGGGTATTACTGGCATTAGTACTATAATATGGTACTTCTACTTTCATGGCTTTCGGATGCAGATTTGCACAAAATAAATTCCAGCTATTGCAATTCCACGCTTAATACTTTTTGGAACTCTTCTGTGGAATTCCTGGGTTTGCCCCTACTGTTATTTGCCAAACACAAAACTCCAGGGGATCATGTGAACGATATAAGCAGAAATGATGAACAACCGGATAATTAAGGAAATAGTATTTATTTGCTGTTTGAAGGCTTAATTGAAATATCTTTCAGATTTATTTTTGTTGGAAAATATGCTGTTAGTAAACAAAAGGCAAAACTATGTTAAATTGTTCCCAAACTATATTTTTACATCCGTGTTTTCCCACTGGAGTCACTATTCACACATGATCTGTGAGAACTAAAAAGCATTTAAATCTGTAAAGAAATTGTAAAAGCTGTTGGAATATCATCCGTGTCTCCCCCCATGTATTGTAGAACTGGCGTATTCTACCCACTGTACTATAGAGCTGGAGTATTCTACACACTGTAGTATAGTGCTGGAGTATTCTACCCACTGTACTATAGAGCTGGAGTATTCTACACACTGTACTATAGAGCTGGAGTATTCTATACACTGTACTGTAGAGCTGGAGTAGTCTACCCACTGTACTATAGAGCTGGAGTATTCTACACACTGTACTATAGTGTTGGCGTATTCTACACACTGTACTATAGTGTTGGAGTATTCTACACACTGTACTATAGAGCTGGAGTATTCTACACACTGTACTATAGAGCTGGAGTAGTCTACCCACTGTACTATAGTGTTGGAGTATTCTACACACTGTACTATAGAGCTGGAGTAGTCTACCCACTGTACTATAGAGCTGGAGTATTCTACCCACTGTACTATAGAGCTGGAGTAGTCTACCCACTGTACTATAGAGCTGGAGTATTCTACACACTGTACTATAGTGTTGGAGTATTCTACACACTGTACTATAGAGCTGGAGTATTCTACCCACTGTACTATAGAGCTGGAGTAGTCTACCCACTGTACTATAGAGCTGGAGTATTCTACACACTGTACTATAGTGTTGGAGTATTCTACACACTGTACTATAGAGCTGGAGTATTCTACACACTGTAGTATAGTGCTGGAGTATTCTACCCACTGTACTATAGAGCTGGAGTATTCTACCCACTGTACTATAGAGCTGGAGTATTCTATACACTGTACTGTAGATCTGGAGTATTCTACACACTGTACTAAAGTGCTGGAGTATTCTACACACTGTACTATAGAGCTGGAGTATTCTACACACTGTACTATTTACTACAGAGCTGGAGTATTCTACACATTGTACTGTAGAGCTGGAGTGTTCTACACACTGTTGTATAGAGCTGGAGTATTCTACACACTGTACTATTTACTATAGAGCTGGAATATTCTACACACTGTACTGTGGAGCTGGAGTATTCTACACACTGTACTATAGAGCTGGAGTATTCTACACACTGAACTGTGGAGCTGGAGTATTCTACACACTGAACTGTGGAGCTGGAGTATTCTACACACTGTACTATTTACTATAGAGCTGGAGTATTCTACACACTGAACTGTGGAGCTGGTGTATTCTACACACTGTACTGTGGAGCTGGAGTATTGTAGCCACTGTTATGCACTAAAGCGTGGTAACGAGGTAATAAAGTGGAGCTGACTTCTCCAGTGATATCACTTCTCCAGTTCCTATGTTATTCTATAGAGCCTATGCACTAAGATTTCTCCAACTTGGGAGATATTAGTGCATTGGCTCCATAGAATAACATATGAATTGGACAAGTGAAATAACCGGAGAAGTCATCTCCACTTTATCACCTCTTTATCACACTTAATGCATCTCCCCCGCAGCTAACCCAAGATGCATGTTTCAGCCTTGTTGGGCCTTATCAGTGAGGTGCACCTGGATTATCTAGGCAGAGAGAGCAACAGGTCCACATCTGGATTACCCTTCACTGTTAGGGAGACCCCTCTAAGAGTTTTCAAAAAAACAAGCCAAAATATGTGAGATGCTCTGAGCACGAACAAAAGCAATGTTACCTGCTAAACAATTTCTTGTGCACCCCCTCTGGACTGGTACTCAGAAGGTCAATCCCTTGAATGCTTCAGAGGTCTTCAGAGCATTGAGACCTCTCTAGCATTTACACAGTTAAAAACCCTACTAAAAGAGATAGTAGTATTGATTACATCTTCTGATGCCTGTCATACTGTTTAGTACACAGTACAGTCGTGGCCATAAGTTTTGAGAATGACACAAGTATTGATCTTCACAAAGTTTGCTGTTCTTAGATATTATTGTCAGATGTTACTATGGTATACTGAAGTATAATTACAAGCATTTCATAAGTGTCAAAGACTTTTATTGATAATTACATTAAGTTTATGCAAAGATTCAATATTTGCAGTGTTGACCCTTCTTTTTCAAGACCTCTGCAATCCGCCGTGGCATGCTGTCAGTTCACTTCTGGGCCACATCCTGACTGATGGTAGCCCATTCTTGCATAATCAATGCTTGGAGTTTGTCAGAATTTGTGGGTTTTTGTTTGTCCACCCGCCTCTTGAGGATTAACCACAAGTCCTCAGTGGGATTAAGGTCTGGGGAGTTTCCTGGCCATGAACCAAAATTTTGATGTTTTGTTCCCCGAGCCACTTAGTTATCACTTTTGCCTCATGGCAAGGTGCTCCATCATGCTGGAAAAGGCATTGTTCTTCATCAAACTGTTCTTGGATGGTTGGGAGAAGTTGCTCTTGAAGGATCTTTTGGTACCATTCATGGCTGTGTTCTTAGGCAAAATTGTGAGTGAGCCCAATCCCTTGGCTGAGAAGCAACCCCACACATGAATGGTCTCAGGATGCTTTACTGTTGGCATGACACAGGACTGATGGTAGCGCTCACCTTGTCTTCTCCGTATAATCCTTTTTTCGGATGCCCCAAACAATTGGAAAGGGGATTCATCAGAGAAAATGACTTTACCTTAGTCCTCAGTAGTCCAATCCCTGTACTTTTTGCAGAATATCAATCTGTCCCTGATGTTTTTCCTGGAGTGAAGTGGCTTGTTTGCTGTCCTTGACACCAGGCCGTCCTCCAAAAGTCTTTGCCTCACTGTGAGTGCAGATGCTCTCACGCCTACCTGCTGCCATTCCTGAGTAAGCTCTGCACTGGTGGCGCCCTGATACCACAGCAGAATCAGCTTCAGGTGATGGTCCTGGAGCTTGCTGGACTTTCTTGGGCACCATGACACATTCTTCACAACAGTTGAACCTCTCTCCTTCAAATTCTTGATGAGCCGATAAATGGTTGATTTAGGTGCAATCTTACTAGCAGCAAGATCCTTGCCTGTGAAGCCCTTTTTGTGCAAAGCAATGATGACAGCACGTATTTCCTTGCAGGAAACCATGGTTAACAGAGGAAGAACAATGATTTCAAGCACCACCCTCCTTTTAAAGCTTCCGGTCTGTTATTCTAACTCAGTCAGCATAACCATAACCAGTTCTCTGGTCCCTCCCCTTTCTGCTTGACGAGCTGTAAAGCTGTCAGACGCAGATTCTGGTCACTTGACCAGATGTGGCTCTTCAGCAGCATCGATATAACGATATCTAAAGATAAATGGTCTAAAAAGTGTGCCTGGTTTTCAAGCACACTTTGTAGACTGTTCCAATGAAGTATTTATTTCTGAATAACGTGATTTCAGCTCTGCTGAAGAGCCTCTGTCTGGTCAAATGACTGGAATCTACAGCTGTCAGCTAGATGGCAGACTTGAGTGAAACAGCCAGGAAAAGGTAACTTTAGCAAGTTATATCTCTCAAACCATAAAGATCTGAGAGATAAGACTTACATAGATGTTAACCTTTTTTAATTTCTACAATATTAAATCAACTTAAAATTAACCATTACTATCCCTTTAAGGGGTTAATTCCACTGAATATAGTTTGAGAACCTCTGTTGTAACGCTTCAGTCAATGCAATAGCCTTCTTATTGTGAGCGCATCAACTCCCTCTTTAACTTTCAGTATAAATTATGTTACATAGTTGTTCAGTGGGGGGACAATAGCACATATAAAATGACCTGCAAGTTTGAACAAGGTAGTTCAGACCTATACAAAAGATACAAGTTCATGAGCGTTTACAATCATAAGGGATATTAAGTGATTGTCACACAATCTACAGGTATGTGAACAAAATGTCTACATTGTTTGCTTTTCATACAATTAACTAATTACTTACATGACAAATGTTGCTATAATAAAAAATTTATCTTATATGTAAGAGCATGTTTTAACATTCACAGAAATATTTGTAAACATTCCCATACCTAAAGAGAACTTTATATAGGAATGTGAATGTGTTGAGTTTGAGAGAATCTTAATTGGGGGAATCAATTTTTCTTTGCAATCATTTCCCTCTGTATCAGATTAGAGGAGGTTGTCTTATTGTGGACCATGTGTACAGAATGTGGAACAGACCTAATGTAAACCAGCTAGGCCATAGAAGGTAAATAAAAAAATCCAGTTCTTTTCAGTGAGACTTTTTAACTCCTTTATTCATGATCAGCATAGGTTGTCAAAGTTCATCTCAAGTCCATCCAGAAATGCAGGATTTAAGGATATTCTTACTTGGGCACAAGTGAACCAACTGGCCCAATTATAGAGTCTAAAGAAACTTAACAACAGCTTTATGATGTGAGCTATGCAAGATGTTCTAAGGAGCTTTTCAGAAAAACAACTGCGACCATGATGGAAGTTGTAGTCTTAAAAACTGAAGGCGTCTTGTTGCCCACTACTGCAGAAGAGAGTCTAAAAACAAAAGAAAGACTAAGACTGAAATGAAGTTGGTGGAAAGAGCCACACTGGATAATCTTCCAGACAAGGCAACTACCTTACTCAGGTGTTGAGCCCCTGATTCAGTACAGCCACCAGCTCTTAGCTACAAAATTTCCCAGAAGATAGATTAAAGGGAACAAGCAAGGCAGGGTGAGCAGTGATCAAACAGAGCAGGCAACCTGAGATGCGGAATAAAGCATAGGTTGACATAAAGCACAAAAACAAATGTATTTACGAAAAACTTACTAAGGATTTTGGGGCAAAACCATTAATCTTTCAGTGATCTTATTAACTAACATTTTTAGTGCCAGATAGGTTCTCAAAATATTTCTCTGCAATACATTGTGCCC
Source organism: Rhinophrynus dorsalis (assembly GCA_037306005.1). NCBI lineage: Eukaryota > Metazoa > Chordata > Amphibia > Anura > Rhinophrynidae > Rhinophrynus > Rhinophrynus dorsalis. Next base: position 48,025,403 of record CM074725.1, read on the forward strand.
CATTCTAGTACTCAAAGGTATAAAATGAGGACACAATCAAAGCATAGTGGGACTGACACAAGGTAAGGTGTAACACGTTTCACTCTTCAGAGCTTCTAGACATTGAAATGCGTTAGACACTGCCACTTGCCTATTGATTCTATACAGTTCTGAATTGGTGGAGCAATGCTAGTACAAATTAACTGCATTATATGGATTAAATAAACATTTTCTTCTGTGTCCCTATCCATGGCGATAGAGACTAATGGGTGTGTCAGCGCCCCCCAGCTGGCGTAGGACCAACTTTCAAATTATAAAAGGAAGCCTTCCGCTCCCCTATGGCAGTCATTTTTTGGTCCTACGCAGCTGGGGTAGGGACGCATGGCAGTCGTCTCCTACCTGGAATTTTTTTTTTTTCTCTAAGGCCGCATTCTTGCCGCTTCAGCCAGGAGAGTTTTCTCTGCTACTCCTGAAGAGCTTGCTCCGTTGAAGAACCGGCAAGCTGTTTGTCTGTTCCAGCATGCGCCTTGAGTCTCCCCATGCTGGGGTGAGATTCGGCGTTCACATCCGGAGGCACCTTGATGACGTCATCGGTTGGCGTCTAGGAGGAAGCTGGATCCAGGCAACTGAGAACCGGTTGCAGGAAACCTCCGACCGGCAGTTTAGTCCTTCAGCTATGGATCTATCTACAGGCTGAGGGGAAAGGTAAGGGCTGTCAGCCATTCTATATTTATTACTTTAGTATAATTAACAGGGCAGGGCCTATGCGTTCCAGTGTGAAACGCACGCCCAGGGCCTACTATATTTAAGAGGCCACTTTTTCTCCTATATTCCCTGGTAAAGGATGTATATGTTTATTTTATGTTAACTTATTAAAAGTTAAGTTTTATGCTAGTTGAACTATGTCCTCCACATCAAAGAGTCTGCCTAATAAAGAAAAAGAAAAGGAGAAAGAGAAAATGAATGCTGATAAGGATGATAAAGTTACCCAAAAAGTTAAGACATGTTTAGGATGTGATAAGTTATTATCCACAGAGGATTCTTCAAAATTATGTCCTGACTGTTTGAAAAAAGCAGCTAATACAGACGTTCCATCTCAATTCCAAGACTTTTTAACATGGATGAAAGATTCTATGCAGCAAACTTTATCATCTTTTCAGGCTCCTTCTATTTCCAGAAAAAGGCCTAGAACTGAAGATCCTGGGGAGGGTACATCCTCTATGCATATTGAAGCGGATGAATCAAGCCTTTTTGAAGATCTATCTGACTACTCTTCAGAAGAGGAAGGAGAAATACAGGACGACGATGAAGGATCTTTCAACATTGAAAAGATGGAGTCCTTTTTAAAGAGTTTGCGAAAAACCTTAGGCCTGACTGAGGAAGCTACTGAACATGGAATCCTGGATACAGCATTCCTAGGAAAAAAGAAAGAGATTCCAGTTTTTCCTGTCCATCATTCCGTATCTGATCTGGTGAAAACAGAATGGAAGAAAGGGGATAAGAGAGTAACAGAATCAAAAAGATTCCATAAGATGTATCCTTTTAAAGAGGAAGAAGCTTCAGTCTGGACTACGCCTCCAAAGGTAGATGCTCCTATTGCTCAACTGACAAAAAAGACTACCCTGCCTATGGAAGATGGCTCCTCATTAAAGGACCCTATGGACAGGAGACTTGAAGCTACCCTGAAGAAACAGTTTTCTGTTTTGGGACAAAGCATAAAAGCAGCAACAGCCTTGACCTGTGTATCAAGAACAATAAGAATATGGTTGACAGAGCTGGAACAGAAAATTGAGTCTTCCGTTTCCAGGCAAAAATTAATGAAAGAAGTAGCATCTATAAAAGACGCAATGGGATATTCTTGTGATGCCTCCTGGGATGTCATCAGGTTAGCCGCCAGATCCTCTTCCTTTTCGATTACAGCCAGAAGAGCTCTATGGTTAAGATCATGGGGAGCTGACCCATCTTCAAAAAATAAGTTGGTGTCATTACCTTTTTCTGGATCCACTTTATTCGGAGAACAGTTAGAAGAAATAATTAAAAAAGTTACGGGAGGAAAAAGTTCTTTCCTTCCACAGGACAGAAAGAGAAGAACTTCCCCTTCAACATCTTTTCATAATAGGAGATCCTTTCGTGACTCAAAACGTTTTCAAACATCAAGAACCTATGATCAGAAGAAAAGTAATTATGGTCAGTCCTCAAGAGGTTCATTCAAAAGAACAGGAGCAAAAAGTGCGCAATTCAAGAAGGAAGCCTCATGAAGTGCGGAGTACCCTGCCTCTAATTCCAGTCGGCGGTCGCCTGGAAAAATTTCTACAAGCCTGGAAGAACCTAGCAACACCAGACAAGTGGATAATTCGAATATTGGAAGCAGGGTATTTTTTGGAATTCGACCGCATTCCTCGGGAAAATGTATTCAGAACCTCAAGGATGCCAAAAGACCTCATAGCAGCAAGAGGTTTACAAGATTCTGTTCAAAGTCTAGTCCTCAACAGGGTGATAGAACCTGTCCCTCTACAAGAAAAAGGAGGTTTCTACTCTGTGATTTTTGCGGTTCCAAAATCATCAGGGGGGTTCAGAATTATCCTCGATCTGAAGACATTGAACTCAAGCATAAAGACAAAAAGCTTCAAGATGGAGAGCACATCATCAGTAATACAGACTGTTCATCCAGCAGCTTTTCTAACGACTGTGGATCTAAAAGAAGCTTATTATCACATCAAAATAGCGCCAGCGCACCGCAGGTTTCTGAGATTTTGCTTCATGGATCAACGTTGGCAGTTCAAAGCTCTGCCATTTGGTCTATCCTCAGCTCCAAGAATTTTTTCAAAGATTTTAGCTATAGCACTAGAGCCCCTGAGGAGAAAAGGAATTACTATTCTCCCATACTTAGACGATCTCCTAATTGTATCCTCATCCAAAGTTCGTTCGGAACTAGACACCCAGGAAACCTTGCATCATCTACAGGAACTGGGTTGGATAGTCAATTTTCAGAAGAGCAAACTCCATCCATCTCAGCATCTAGATTTTCTGGGCATGACTTTCGACACCAAGGTCAACCAAGTGACATTATCATCTTCAAGAATAAAGGGGATAATAAACAGAGTCAAGTACTTCAGGAAACATCAAGTACATACTGCCCACGAATACATGAGCATTCTGGGATTAATGAACTCAGCCATTCACATAGTACCTTGGGCCAGGAGTCACCAAAGGCCCCTTCAAAAATTGTTCCTAACCCATTGGAACAAGGACTCGATCAACACTTCACAGAAGATCCTCCTGTCTCCACAGGTAAAGTCCGAGTTACTATGGTGGATAAAACCAAAAAATCTGGAAAAAGGAACCTCTCTGCAGGAACAAAAATGGCAGACGATATCAACAGATGCAAGCCTGAAAGGATGGGGAGGTTGCTGGAACAACATCTCCATTCAAGGGACATGGTCTCAGCTAGAAAAAACTCTTCACATAAATGTCCTAGAGCTCAGAGCCATTCGACTATCCTTAATAGGTCTAAGGAAGTTTATCAGGAAAAAACCAGTCCAGATCCTGTCGGACAGCATGGTGGCGGTTCTTTACATAAAAAACCAAGGAGGAACAAGGAGCAGAACCTTGAACCAAGAATCACAGAAAATATTGAGATGGTCAGAAAGGAACCTAATGGCTCTATCAGCCACCCACATAGCAGGTGTCTTAAATCTACAAGCGGACTATCTCAGCCGAAACAGGCTGGACCCAGGAGAATGGGCCCTCAACAAGGAGGTTTTCAACCAGATTGTCAGGAGATGGGGAAATCCAGTGATAGATCTCATGGCAACCTGGGAAAACAAGAAATGCAACACATTCTTCTCCAGGACAAGGCATCCGGAAGCTCGAGGGATGGATGCCATGATTCATCCCTGGAATTTTCCACTGGCATACATCTTTCCTCCAACCCCCATGATACCAAAGGTTCTAAGAAAGATCAGGCGAGAGGGAGCAAATGTCATCCTCATAGCTCCGGAATGGCCAAGGAGAGTATGGTTTTCGGAACTAATCAATCTAGCGATAGAGGAACCTTGGCCACTCCCGATCCGGTCAGATCTCCTTTCCCAGGGTCCAGTCCTCCATCAGAACCCAGCCTTTTTGAAACTGATGGCCTGGAGGCTGAGAGGAACTCATTAAGATCAAAAGGTCTCTCAGACGCAGTTATAAATACAATAGCAGAAGGAAGAAAAAAGTCCACCTCCAGGATATACTGCAAGGTTTGGAAAGTCTTTTCAGGATGGTGTGCATCTGAAAAAGTAAAAAGATCATGTGTAAATACATCTCACATTTTGAACTTTTTACAACAGGGGTTTGAGAAAGGATTAAAACCATCCACGTTAAAAGTACATGTTTCAGCATTATCAGCCTTCTTAGCAAAGCAATTTGCAGAAGATATTTTAGTAAAAAGATACCTTAAAGCTATAACAAAAGTTAGACCTAGAATAAGAAAGGTTATTCCTCCATGGGACTTGAATATGGTGCTGGATACGTTGTCTTCATCTCCCAAGTTTGAACCCCTAGAAGAGATACCTTTAAAGATGCTTACTTTAAAAACAGCCTTCCTGACTGCTATAACCTCTGCGAGAAGAGTTTCAGAGATTCAGGCTTTTTCCTCAAAGCCACCCTACATGGTGTTTCACCAAGATAAAATAGTTTTGAGAACAAAACCTAACTTTAGGTCTAAAGTAGTGTCAGAATTTCATCTAAACCAAGACATCATTTTACCCTCTTTTTGCCCAAATCCAAAAGGGGAAAAAGAGAAGAAATTGCACAATCTGGACTTGGTAAGGTGTGTTTCTATCTACCTTAATAGAACAGAAGCCTTCAGGAAGACAGATTCTCTTTTTGTTCATTTTCAAGGGAAATATAAAGGGTCGCCAGCTTCAAAATCCTCCTTATCAAGATGGATAACCCAATGCATCAGGATGACATATTTGGAAGCAGGAAAAATCCCTCCAAAGATCCTTAAGGCTCATTCTACCCGAGCGGTAGCAACCTCCTGGGCATCCAGAGCCTCTGCTTCTCCAGAAGAAATTTGTAGAGCAGCCACTTGGTCCTCTATTTCCACTTTTATCAAGCACTATCAAATTGATGTACATGCTTCGGCAGAAGCAAAATTTGGAAGAAAGGTCCTGGAAGCGGCTATCCACACAGGTTCGGTAAGAATGTCTTTTTTCTTGCCTATCTTCTCTACTATGTGATTCATGTGTGTGGGCAGACACATGATTATTTTTTATTAATCATCTAAGGGACACTGTTTTCATTACCCACCCATTCTTAGTTACTGCTTGGGTATGTCCCCATTAGTCTCTATCGCCATGGATAGGGACACAGAAGAAAGGGAGAAATTTTTCTTACCGATATTTCCTTTTCTTCTGTGTCCCTCCATGGCGCCCCTGCCCTCTTTTAACATCTCTGCTTATATTTTTTAGCTTTGACAAAACGATGACTGCCATAGGGGAGCGGAAGGCTTCCTTTTATAATTTGAAAGTTGGTCCTACGCCAGCTGGGGGGCGCTGACACACCCATTAGTCTCTATCGCCATGGAGGGACACAGAAGAAAAGGAAATATCGGTAAGAAAAATTTCTCCCTTTTCTCTGTCTTCCAATACAGGTTACTGGTAACTTTGGGTAGGCAATCGGCCCCTTTAATAGTCAGGAACAAGTCTGAGAAGTGACTGCTGGGTGGAGCCTACCTCCTCTCCTTAGCTTGCAGCTAGCCAGTCCCCAACCAGTAAGATTTGTTCCTTGGTCAAGACACAAGGCAAGAGAACAGTTCTGCTATAGTTTTATCTTCTTTATTATTTTTTTCTGTTAGATATAGAATACCACCATTAGGTGGATTACCATCACTGACAATTCCCATCACCCAAATGTGGATAGCTCAGTTTACAAAGCGCTTTTGTGGACCTAAGCCCTGGGGGGAAAATCTTGACTGCAAGTTCTTTCCCCAGGAGTTGTCCACTGAGGCTTCTTCTTGATGTATGGTAATCTGAAGACAGAAGACCTGCTGAAAAAGGTGGGCACCCTTTGAGTGCTGAGGTCCCCATGTCCCATGCTTTCCGTCCACACAGGGGTTTCATTTGGAGTTCCTATTACATACTCATGCACTCATAGGGTTTATCTGTATGTCTGTGGGGTGTTTGGAGCAAGTGTCTGTGGTAATTTAACCCTTTAGCTGCTGGTTAGCATCCTTTGAGGGCATTGTGGGCACTTTCCCTACTGGGACTAGTGTTTATTGGGTCTACTGACTTGTTCTAGTGGGCTTTTCTATGGTTTTACATTTTGGTTTTAACTTTGTTAAGTTGAGTTTACCGCATAGACGCCATTGCTCCATTCACTTCTATGGGACTTTACAGTTTGGGACAAATCTCTGCAACCGCTCTACATTGCAAGGTCAGAGACAGCTCATTTTGTTGGTTTGCCCTTGCTCTGTTATCCAGTCAATGTTCTGGGTATGTTGGGGGGCTCAAGCACTGTTGGGGTACTCCGTTAGCGAAACTACGATTCCCATGAGCGCTTGCTTCGAGCGTTCGCTTCTGATTGGCTCCCGCCACGGCAGCCATTTTGTGTCTTCGCAGACTGAGTATCCTATGCAAGGCTTGGACTCTCCTTCTCTCTCCTCCGCAGTTTAACCCTTAGCTTACCAGATAACTTATATTTAGCGTATCTGGGGTAAAATTAATTATCATACACACTGTTTTGTGGGTGTTTTGATACTTTGACCGTTTGACTCTGTGAGAATGTATACTCCGTTAGACTTTGGGGCTAAACCTAAGACTAAGGACACTGGGATGTCTGTGTCCCCCATTACTCATTGCTCCTCATGTCACTCAGAGTTACCTAGAGAATACTCAGGTCATGTTTGCCCAGCATGTGCTGCTGCCCCCGAATCCCCTGCAGGGACCTCCAGCCATGCACTAGAGCCAGTTTGGATGCAAGAGTTTAAGGCTACTACCAGGGACCTCCGGTCCACCTTACAACTCCTTCCATCCACTTTGCAGTGGGTCTTCTTCCACTCGTGGCAGGCCCCCACCCCTATCAGATCTTCCCTGCCTAAACCGCCGGGTGTACCTGATGTGTCTGATTCCTCTGAGGAGGAATTATTGGTGGACTCTGATGATGATCACTGTTCAGCTGTTCCTTCATCTAAGTTTTGTGGGGACCCCTTTGAGGCTGATCTTGTCCCCTCAGCTGAGGGCCTGATCAGAGCTGTATTGAACATCCTGAACATTCCCTTCGTACAGGAGGTTTCTTCTGACCCCTCTGATGTGTTCCAGGAGCCCGTTAGGCCCCATACTTGTTTTCCACCTAACCCCACCCTTGACAGTTTGGTGTGTGAGGAGTAGAAGTTTCCAGACAGGAAACCATCTGTATCTAGAAAGTTTGCCAAGCTTTATCCATTCTCTGAAATGGCCCTTGCACAGTGGGTTCATCCCCCCAAGGTGGATGCCCCTGTATCCAGGCTTTCTAAGTCCACTGCCTTGCCTTTGGCTGATGCATCTGCTCTGACAGACTGGACTGACATTAATCTTGAGACCTCTCTTAAGGCTATTTTTGCGACAGCTGGTTCTGCCCTGCATTTGCTGCAGCATGGGTGAATAGAGCCGTGGCTGTTTGGACTGAACAGCTCACTTCAGCTGTCCTTCAGGGGGCTCCTGCTGACATGTTGCGGCTTCTCACCAACATCTCTGAGGCTCAACATTATGTTTCTGCTGCCCTGCTTGACGCTGTGTGTATGGTAGCCAGAGCATCTACCATATCTGTGGTAGCCAGACGGGCTCTTTGGCTCAAGATCTGGTCTACTGACACGGCCCCCAAGAGGGCTCTGCTGTCTTTGCCCTTTCAGGGCACCTCACTGTTTGGCTCTGAGCTCAAGGATCTGATCAGTGAAGCCACTGGAGGGAAGAGTACTCATCTGCCAGTGGTCCTGAGGAAAAAGGCGCCTTTCAAAGGAATCGGATTTTTCGTCCCTTTCAGGCTGAATCGCGCCAAGCGACCCAGATGGTCCCTCAGGCTCCGCGCTCCTCATCCAAGCCTAAGCAGCAATGGAGGCCCAGGTCCTCCACTAAGCCAAAGGCTTCCAAACATTCTTCTGCATGACTTGCCGAACCCGGGTCCCCACCCGCAGGTAGGTGGACGCTTATGCCACTACCTCTCGGCTTGGGAGGCCTCTGTGGTGGACCCGTGGGTTTTGCAGGTGGTGGCTACGGGGTGCAGGATCCCCTTCACCTCCCTTCCTCCTTCCAGAACCTTATCTTCATGTTCTCCTTTGGGAGCGGAAAAGCGCCATTTTGAGGAGGCCATTCAGGCCCTTCCTGACAAGGCTGTCCTGGAACCAGTTCCTCCTCAGGAGAGGGGCTTGGGGTTCTACTCCAACCTCTTTGTGGTTTCCAAAAAGGATGGCAGCTGTCATCCCATTTTGGATTTGAAGGATCTCAACTCCTTTGTGGTCAAGTCCCAATAACGCTAGGAGTCACTGCGCACAGTGATAGCAGCCATGTTCCCTGGGGAATTTCTGGCCACTCGGATATTCAAGATGCCTATCTGCACATCACCATTCATCCAGAGAGTAGCCAATATCTCCGCTATGCCTGCAACCGAGGGCATTTCTAGTTTTCTTCCCTCCCCTTTGGCCTGAACGGAGTTCTGGGAGCATTGATTTCCATCCTACATCCGAAGGGCATCAGAGTTACTCCTTATATGGGCCTCTTCTCCAGAACTCCTTCATCAGCAGGTGCAGGATTGCATTCATGCTCTGTCCCATCATGGGTGGATCATCAATCTGGACAAGTCAGACCTTGTTCCTTCCCAGAGGATGGTTTTTCTTGGCATCCTCTTCGACACTCAGAAGGGGATGGTGTTTCTGACGGACGATGTGGCTCATCAGATAGCACTGAAGGTCCAGGCTATCCTGTTTCAGGATCCAGTTCATTTCCACCACAGAAGCAGTCCCATTTGCCATGGCTCATACCAGGGAACTTCAAAGATTTCTAATCCTGGCATACAAGGGTCGACCAGATCTCCTGGAAAGATCCCTATCTCTCCCTCTTCACGTGGAGCAGAGCCTCTAATGGTGGCTCAACCCAAACAATCTCCTGAAAGGCAGACCCTTCCTGGTGCCCTTCTGGACAACAGTAACGATGGATGCCAGCCTCTCCGTATGGGGAGCGGTATTGGGGCACTTGCGTGTTCAGGGCCGGTGGTCCCAGGAGGAATTTCTCCTTCCCATCAATGTCTTGGAGCTTCAGGCCATATTTCATGCCCTACAACACTGGACTGGGCAACTGGAGGATTGCCCAGTCAGGGTACAGTCGGACAACACCACAGCGGTAGCCTACATCAACAAGCAAGGCGGCACAAGAAGCCTCGCAGCTTGGCTAGAGGTCAAGGCTATTTTATCATGGGCAGAAGAGCATGTCCCTGCCATTAACGCAGTTCATATTCCTGGGGTAGACAACGTTCTGGCAGACTTCCTCAGTCAGCACACGGTGGACAGCGGAGAGTGGGAACTACATCCAGAGGTGTTCAACCTCATCATCCAGCAGTGGGTTCTTCCATGCATCAGCCTGATGGCAACCAGGCACAACAGGAAGGTTCCAACGTTCTGCTCTCGCTGGGCAGATCCCCTGGCTCTAGCAGTGAATGCCTTGTCGATCCAGTGAACATTTCCTCTGGCATACCTATTTCCTCCCATTCCCTCGCTGAACAGGGTGCTACGGAAACTGAGACTGGAACGCAGTATAGTCATTCTGATTGCTCCGTACTGGCCTCAACAGGCTTGGTTTCCAGAGCTTCTGGACCTCTCAGTGGCGAACCTCTTCGACTTCCCTCCTGTCCGGATCTTCTACTACAGGGTTACCTCTGGAAGGAAGACGTTCATCATCTGGCTTTGACAGCATGAAAGCTGAATCCTCAAGTTTGAAAAAGAAGGGTTTTTCTTCTAGTGTGGTGGCTACTATGCTTAGTGCCCGTAAGCCTGTTTCCTCTAAGGCCTACCATCGAGTTTTGTCCACCTTTCTATCTTGGTGTGCTGACAAAGACTTGTCTCAGGATTTTGACCTTCCTACAATTCTTTCCTTCCTCCAGGATGGTGTGGAAAAGGGTCTCAGTCTGAGTTCTCTTAAGATTCAGACTTATGCACTCTCTGTCTTCTTTCAGAGGCGTCTTGCTCTCATTCCTGATGTCAAGGTTTTCTTCCAGGGTATTGCTCATACCTGTCTGGTATTTAAGTCCCCTGATCCTCAGTGGGACCTTAACTTGACTTTAGGAGTACTTCAGCATCCACCTTTTGAATCATTGACCACCATTCCTCTACGTTTGCTGACGTGGAAGATGGCCTTCCTTCTGGCGATAGTTCTGTTTTCTGTTTGCCGTGTTGCGGAGCTGCATACCCTGTCTTGTAGGACACCCATTTTTGTTTTTCACAAGGACAAGGCAGTGATTTACACTTCACAAGAGTTTCTCCCAAAGGTGGTGTCTGAGTTCCACATTAATCAAGAACTTGTGGTTCCTTCATTCTGCCCTAACCCTACTTCTGATAAAGAGAAGGATCTTCATCTGTTATATGTTGTTCATTGTCTCAAGTTCTATGTGCATCGCACTGAGTCCTTGTGGGAGTCTGACACTCTTTTTGTCATTCCTGAGGGTCCCAGGGCAGGGAAGCCTGCTTCCAAGGTAACCATTGCTTCTTGGATCAAGTCCACTATTCATAAGGCTTGCGAACTTAAAAAGAAGCCTGTTCCCTTCCGGGTCACAGCTCATTCTACGAGGTCTATTGGGGCATCTTGGGCCTACAAGAACCAGGCATCAGCTGATCAGTTGTGCAAGGCGGCCACTTGGTCGTCTGTGCATACTTTTTCAAAACACTATTCTGTGGATGTGCTGGCATCGGCTGATGGCAGTTTTGGGAGGAAGATCCTAGAGGCAGCCTTGCCTGTCTAGGATGTCATTAGTCTCTCAGTACTCTTTCACTTTTGAGCCCTGTTGGCTGTAGTTCAGTGTACTGTGTAACACTTTCAGGGGTCTGTTTTCCCTGATCAGTGTCCGTTGACACTTTGCAGTTATTGTTGAGCTTTTCAGGATCTGTAGGTTCATTGGTGCTCTAGTGACTTTGGGGGCCTGCGCCTGGTCCTTGCCTTTCTTCCCGCCCTGGGGAACTTAATGGTTGGACATCCCAAAGTTACCAGTAACCTGTATTGGACGACAGAGAAAATAGGATTTTAGTTTTACCTGTTAAATCCTTTTCTCTTAGTCCATACAGGTTACTGGTCTCCCACCCTGTCAAGGGACCATGCTTGGCTCTCCTGTGGCAGAACGTGGGGGTCCTTTCGGGTTCATGCTCACAGGAGTCTTCCTTTACCTTCTTACTACCTAGTCAATAGTTAATCTTCAAATCTTACTGGTTGGGGATTGGCTAGCTGCAAGCTAAGGAGAGGAGGTAAGCTCCACCCAGCAGTCACTTCTCAGAATTGTTCCGGCTTACTTAAAGGGGCTGATCGCCTACCCAAAGTTACCAGTACCCTGTATGGACTAAGAGAAAAGGATTTAACAGGTAAGACTAAAATTATATTGATTTAAATATGATTTTTAACCCATTACATTGGAATTAATTGAAGACCATCCTTGAATTCAAGGTGTTAATTGTAATATTGTGTAGGTGCATTAATTTAGCTTCCATAAACATGCCTCTCTTTAGTCTTCTTCACATTTCCAGACATGAGGAGTGGAACATATGTGTTGTGCATTGCTGGGTAAGACTAGCACTCAGTCCTTCAGCAGGACCTATGGATTTATTGTGGGTCTTACAAAGGGGTATTTCTTTTGAAGCCCCCCACTATTTTTTCTACTTGTAATGTTCGTATGTTCATTCTTACACAGAATCACTTGACAAATGGGAACGCCTAACAGTGGCAGATGCACTGGAACCTGTTCAGTTTGAAGATGGAGAGAAAATAGTCGTTCAAGGAGAACCTGGAGATGATTTCTTTATCATAACAGAGGTAAGTGCATCTAGTGTTTTCTATTGTCTCAAGCTCCATCAGCAAAATGAAGAATGTTCTGTGATATCCAGATAATTATTCAGTTTATTCAGGCATGATGCCCTTAATTGTGGGATCCGTGAATGATTCAGTTTCCTTCCAGCGGGATTGGAGATATGTTTCTTCTTTCTGCTACAATTTCCACTGGAAGGGAAATCAAGCAAAACTTCTTGGCATATGGTTAAGCCCATGGGCATACCTGGGAACTTGCTCATTTTGGTCCCCAGGAGTGGACTTATATGCTGCTGACAAAAGGATGTCAATGACATGACTCACATCGTAGATGGGGGGTTTGACTTAACCATGTGGGAGGGTCTTAAGCATATTTGTGTTATATAGTGTGTAGAAAGTGGAGAGATGTAGGTTGGAAGGAGAAGAAATTCCACATCAGGAGAATCAGCCTCTGTCCCCAGAGAACCGGTAATTCTTTCTGAAATCTGAAGTCTCCTGGGCCGATCCAGAGACTTCCCAGGTATGCCCATAGGTTTAAACCTCCTATTTTGGGAGCCCTCCCAGTGTTCCCATCACATTGAAGCATATCACCATGCATGCACTTGTACATCACAGTGTCTAGACACTCACCTCTGTTCCCTTGCGGAATATGTCAGCATAAAGGACCTTCTCACAGGAGTTCCATCTGCAGGTAGAGGGTCCTAGTCTCCATCATTTTCTTCCCCTCAGGGAATATTTTCTCTTATCCCTATTAAAATCTATATTAAATTGCTTTATCAATCATAGGATCCATAGATACCGGGATGCTTTTTTACTCCTCACTTAAAGGGATAGTAATGTTTCATAATAAAAGCAGCTCTAATTAATCATCATAGTATTTGGACTTTGGAGAGTGTTATTTCAATTCTGGCAGGTTGTAGTTCAAGAGTAATTCAATGACAAAGTGTCCCCCTCCCGCCCCTTTTACTGATGTAACACTGCTCAGCCAGATCAGAATGGAGGTGCCCAGATAGACTGCAGAGAGGGACAATGTTCAATTAAGATAAGGGAAAAAGCTGAAAAGCTTGTCAAGGGGGGCAGGGCTTTCATTGTTCTCATAAGAAGAAGATTGTCCCCTGCTGTTATCTGTCTGGTCTATGGACTGCATTCCACATCTGAGAAGAGATGGCTTACACTAGGTAAAAGGGGCGGGAAGGGGAAACTTTGCTTGTGAATATCTCTCAAACCATAAAGGCTTGAGAGATAAGACTTATATAGTTCTTCATGTTTTTTTTAATGCCTTCAAAATAAAATAAAGATAAAACAAATTATTACTATCCCTTTAATAAATGTTTGCCTTCATACGTAGGCCTCAGTTGGTGATTCCTATGTTAAAGTAGAAGAACATCTCTTAATACTAACTTGCCTCTTACCTTACTATGGCCTGAAAATCATAATAGCCTGTGTGCTTGTATTCAAGACATAATATCTTCAATCAGTCCTGGATGTCACATGCTTGGAGGTGGACATGATAGTTACTGGCAGTGTTTTAAAGGGATAGTAATACTTAAAATGTAAAAAAAATATGTAAAACAAGGTAACTCCCACTGCTGAAAGGTGTTTTATTCAAAAGTTATTACAGCTCAAAGTTGAATTTTTTAGGTGCAATATCACAGTGACCTGAAATTGTTCAGTGGCGCTGTTGTTACACCATCCTATGGACAGCTCTGGTCCGTAGACCATAAATCTCCATAGGATGGTGTAGCAACAGCGCCACTGTACAATTTCAGGCTACTATGGTATTGCACCTAAAAAAATAAACTTTGAGCTGTAATAAGTTTTGAATAAAACACCTTTCAGCAGTGGGAGTTACATTTTTGTACTCGGGGATAAACACTACAATATACATTTTTTTACATATTAAGTATTACTATCCCTTTAACTGAAGCAGGCAGTGTGTGAGCCTACTTAACTCTTTAAGGACCAGAGAGGTGCACAAAGCATTGCAAAGCAATTTGCTGCATATCTCTATGGTCCTTAAAGAGTTAAGATTACCATGTGCACTGAGCAGAGCTTGAGGTCCTTTGGTCCTTCGAGCAACTGTCATGTCTGCCTTCATGGACACATCATGCAGGACTGAATGAAGATGTTATCGCAAGAGCAAAATTCATAGGGGTCATTAGGGTTTTATGACCATAGTAAGGTAAGTGGGAATTATTATTAGGAGGTATTATTTCTCTTTTAAAACATTAAACAATAGTAAACAAATTATTAGCAACTTTCATTAGCCATCTCACAAATTAATTATGGGGAAAACGTTGTACCGTGTTAGCAATAGAAAAAGCAGGAGACTGGCAGAGTAAAAATTATACCTTTATTGGCTAACTGAGTGGCTCTCTGATGCAAGCTTTTGAGACAACTTACAGAAAGAAAAAAAAACATAGAGAGCGCCCAGTAATGCAACAATGTAGATATCAATGTTGGTATGAGATAAGCAGTTGGTATGCACATGGAACAAGAAGTCAGCACTGTAGCTGACAGATGCAGAATCCTGTCATTTGACTGGATGGAGGCTGTTTGGCAGAGCCGAAATCTCGCTATTTTGAAATAAATACTTAATTGGAAAGGTCTACATAGTGTGCTTGCAAACCAGGCACACATTGTAGACCGTTCCAATTAAGTATTTATTTTGAAATAGCGCAATTTCGGCTCTGCCAAAGAGCCTTCGTCTGGTCAAATGACCAGATTCTGCAGCTGTCAGCTAGAGCGCAGACTTCTCTCGAACAGCAAAGAAGAGGTAACTTTAGCACGATATATCTTTCAAATCATAAAGGTTTGAGAGATGAGACTTACATCATTGTTAATATTTTTAATGCCTATAATATAAAAGAAACATAAAATTAACCATTACTATACCGTTAAGCCACTGAATGGTAGGAAGGTCTCCAACGCATTTCAAAGCCTCTGTAGCATTCATGGGGTTCAGCGCTCCATTTAAAGTGAATCTGTTACAATGCAGAGTTTATCCTCAATAAATGTGTGTGCTGCATGTTGGTTTGCCTCAGCCTGCTAAATCCAACACCAGGTCCCTTGAATGCTAGAGAGGTTGTGAAGCAATGCTTTGGACACCTCTGTAGCATTCAAGGGGTTAAAAGTCCTATTAAAGTCAATGAGAATGTATAGTTGCTCCCTATGTAACTCTATATTTGTCTTTGTGTGATGACTCATATTGTATTCAGCTGCACAGTCTGATACCATTAACAAAATATGTGTGTGTGTGTGTGTGTGTGTGTGTGTGTGTGTGTGATGTACGGTAAATGTGTGCCTTTATTCTTTATTTATATAGCACTAACTTATTCTGCAGTGTCTACGCGTCTATGGATTATATATATATATATATATATATACATACATACATACCTGGGAACCTTTTTTTGTGGACTCCCAGGAGAGGGGAGTCCTGCGGTGCAGCTGGGGGAGATAAATGACGTGATTTGTGTCAAAAAGGGGTGGGACTTGATCATGAGTGGGGGCGGGCTTCTAAAACATAGTAAAAGTTTGAAGAATAGGCTGGGGAAGGAGGAGAAGTGGGCAGGGAGTGGGAGGAGAGTGGGCGGAACAGACTGGGAAAGAGCAGAAGTGGGCAGAGTTTCATTAGAAACTCCGAACATCTGGAGAATCAGCCTCTGCCCCGGAGACCTGGCAATTAGCAGCAAAACCCGGAGTCTCCGGAGGAAATCCAGAGAGTTCCCAGAAATGGATATATATCCTATAATATAAAAGGCCAGATGTATGTTTGTCTGATGCAGTCATGCGCAGTAGAGACTGCCCTAACTCACAGAATGCTGGCTTGTGTACATGGGCTTTTACACTAGTATACATATATAAATATGTGTGTGCGTGTGTGTATAATATATAAGTGTGTGTGTCTGTGTGTTTGTATATATGTGTGTGTGTGTGCGTATATACATGTGTATAAAACTGTACCACTGTTCTCCAATCCTTTTAGACTGAGTCATATGATCTGTGATGCCCTTTGTAATATTTTCCATAAGGAATATATGCCAAATTATGTTAACGAAGTAATGCATAAAGAGGAATGTGTGTTTTTATTTCAGTGGGTGGCCATTTAGCACCAAGATGCCATTTTGGGTCAAACAGATGTAGATGTAAAAAAAAAAAAAAAAAAAATCCTGTGTGTATTGCAAGAATTTAAAGGGATAGTAATGTTTCATAATAAAAGCAGCTCCAATTAATCATCATAGTATTTGGACTTTGGGGAGTGTTATTTCAATTCTGTCAGAGTTGTAGTTCAAGAGTAATTCAATGACAAAGTATCCCCCTCCCACCCCTTTTACTGATGTAACACTGCTCAGCCAGAGCAGAAGGGAGGTGCCCAGGTAGACTGCAGAGAGGGACAATCTTTAATTAAGATAAGGGAAAAGCTTGTCAAGGGGGGCAGGGATTTCATTGTTCTCATAGGAAGAAGTTTGTCCCCTTCTGTTATCTGTCCAGTCTATGGACTGCATTCCACATCTGAGAAGAGATGGCTTACACTAGGTAAAAGGGACCAGAGGGGAAACTTTGCTTGTGAATATCTCTCAAACCATAAAGGTTTGAGAGATAAGACGTATATCGTTCTTCATGTTTTTTTAATGCCTACAAAATAAAATAAAGATAAAACAAAGTATTACTATCCCTCTAAAGGCATAGTAACCATTTATCTTGACTTTACATCTTTTGTAGGTGCATACTATGTAAAGGTCAATTGCCTATCTGGCTTATTAGTATTAATATTATTATTATTATTCTTAGTATAGGAAGCTGCCTAGAGTGCCACATTTTGAGGGGAGGTGCCTCAGCTGTGCTGGCCACACCCACATTCTGAACTGTGGGTGTGGTCAGAGCAATCTTAATGTCCCTGCACCAGTTTTATACCATTTACAGGATATTATTTAACCCCTTGGATGCTAGGGAGATCTCCAACGTTGGGTATCTCTATACCAACCAGTGGGTTAATAGTTATTTTTATTCTTGCTTGTTATAGACAAGGGCACTTTTTGTGCCAGAGAGCAGTGGATGGGACTTGCCCAGGGGCTCATGGGATGTAAATCTGGCCCTGTAGACAGCATTCAGATCACTCAGTGCTGCAGGGATCGAGTTGCATTATTTTACTGTCTTGCTTTGATTCCGCCTGACTAGAAAACTCTCTGGATACAGAGATCCAGGGAGCTTACTGTCAGGGACAGAACAAATGTAAAAAAACAAAATAATGTTGGGAATTGGATCTGTCAGAGCTTCAGTGTATATTTTAATGTACCAAAAGTAGTCTATGTACTGGTTCTTTCTGTTCTTGTATTCTTCTGACTCAATAAACAATAATTGAAACAAAAAATAAAAAAATTATGAAAAATATAGGTAGTTAGACATTATGTTTTATGCACTTGTAGAACATGTTAAGTGAAAGTAAAGAGTTACTATTCCTTTAAATATTTTATAATCAGGAAAGAGCAAGGGTTCTCAGTAGGAACATGTCCATTATCTATCTGATTCCAGGCTATCAGTGTGTTACTTCCAACATTTATCTCTTTGATGCTGGTGACATCTTAAAAACATGTTTTCATAATACATTGGAGAGATATGTAGCATATAAGGGGTTAAATATATGATACTGTCTACTGGGTAAGCTACATTTTGTAAGACTGTACACATGATCTGTTTACAATAGAGATGATTTCTTTATTGTCATTTTAGAGGGTTTTTTTGTTTGTTTTTTATAGTTAATGGAGCAGTACGCTTTTATTATGAAACAGCTATGTTATGATTTTTTTCTTAACCCTTTGAATGCCAGAGAGCTACGAAAAGCATTGCAACGCAATGTGTTCCGTATTGCTCTGTCACTCAAAGGCTTAATAATAATAACTAGTATTTATATAGCACCTTTCTCCTAGTGGGACTCAAAGCGCTGCCAGCGCACGCACTCGGAATTAACCAAATCGGCAGCTGAAATAATAGATGTTGTTATTACCCAATCAATGGTACTCATTTATTGACCTCAGAAGGATGAAGGGCTGAGTTGACCCGGCCGGGAATCAAACCTGAAACCTTGAGGTTTGATCAGGCTCTATAGTCAGGGCATTTACCACTGAGCTATCGCACCGGCTTAACCCCATAATCATCACCCAATCCAGAAGGGGCAGCCATGATGCATTTTTTTATATTGCACTGAATTCTGGGATGGCAGAGTGGAATGCAGCCTCATTGCTGTCCCAGAATTCAATGACATGCCAGGACCGTAACTGGTGCTTAATGTCCGGGCCGGTTTGACTGTCCTGGCACGTCACAAGATGCTAAGGGGTTAAAGAGTAAAACAAGGGTGAACACCACTGGGAGATTTTTTATTCCAAAGTTATTCCAACTCAGACTATTATCATTTATATATTGTTCTTTTAAGCACCCGAGAGGTGTCCAACGCATTGCAGCACTGGACACTCAAACAATTAAAATTTGAAGCAGTACCACCTGATAACTGTATACTTTAATTAGATAGGGAATTTGGCAGCCTGGATAGGACAGATGGTTCTTTCCTGCAGTCAAAATCCTTGTTTCTGTGTGTCTAAGCAATCTTTCTATTGCATTCTATGGGAGAGTTGAGTTTCAAACTACAGTTCTCCATAGAATGTGATAGTAACAGCTCCACTTTTTTTTTTGTGACAATTTGAACTGCACTAACATTTGAATGATATATCTCCACACAGTGGGATCACATTACTCTGCACAAAAAGGCCTACTATATACAGGTTTTTTTTTGCCATAATAAAACTTTCCTGATTCTTTAAAGGGATAGTAATACTTAAGTATTACTAATCCCTATAGTAAAGTCCTATTAAAAATAAATGTATTGCCCCCAGTGTCATCTCTCAAACCTTTATGGTTTGAGAGATGATCGCTCCTAAAGTTGCCCTCTCCCTCCCCCTTCCCCATAGTCAGAGTTCTAGCTGACTGCAGGGAAGCCAGTCGTACGACTTTCAGGCGGCTCTGCAGCATAGCCGCAATCGCTTTAATAAAAAAGAAAACTTTCACTGAAATGGTCTTGTACGTGTGCTTGCAAACCAAGCACATGTAGATGACCGTTTTAGTGAAAGATTTTTTTTAAATTAATGCGATCGCGGCTCTGCTGCAGAGCCGCCTGATGATCTATGACCGGATTTCCCTTCAGTCAGCTACATCGCTGACTTCGGGGAAGGGGGAGGGAGAGGGCAACTTTAGGAGCGATTATCTCTCAAACCATAAAGGTTTGAGAGATGACACTGGGGGCAATACATTTATTTTTAATAGGACTTTACTATAGGTATTAGTAATACTTAAGTATTACTATCCCTTTAAGAATCAGCAGCTCTTTTGATGGGCAACACACAGAAGATTATGGGTATTTGTAAGGCTAACAGAGGACCCTTCAGAACATGCTCCTGATTGGATTAATAGTCTGGCAATTACCCACTGCTATTATTTGATTAACTAAAAATGACGAGAGATGAGATGTTTTGTTGTTCCCAAGTTCCTACCATTGTACTTGAAACAGATAAACAAGAGGTAATGATCCTAACCATCTTAAGACAATCTTTAGACATAATGAATAAGTAAGTAAGATACATGTGTAGATAAGATAAGATAAAAGGTCATTTTAGCCATAAGGAAAGCTAATGAACCTAGCATGGGAACATGGGTTGGACTGAAAAATGCCATGTATGTGAGTCTAGCAGTCATTACCTTAGTATAGAAGAAAAATGTTCGGTTCTGATTGACATTACTTATGTGGTGTAATCAACAACATTCTTTTAGGTTCAACTTTGATTGGAATTGTCCCATTTCAAGTAGATCTGCCACTTTGTAAAAACTAGGTGATTTGGAAAGAGATTTCAAATGCAAACTATATTTATGTTAAAGCGGAATTATCACCCTAAATAAAGTCCCCCCCTAAATAAAGTCCCCCCCAATAATTAGGAATATAGCTATAAGCATAGAAATAGTACTATTATCCAGCATAAGTCCAGCGTTATTAAGAAATCCTACTTTTCTGAGACTGACGGACAGGCATCAGCGCAGACATCTTGGCTTGGACACATCTGCGTGCCTGTGATGTCCATCCTGGTTTACTCTAGGAGGCTCCGCATTGTACCTTAAAGGGATAGTAATACTTAGTTTTATTTTATTTTGTAGGCATTAAAAAAACATGAAGAATGATATAAGTCTTATCTCTCAAACCTTTATGGTTTATGAGATATTCACAAGCAAAGTTTCCCCTCCCGCCCCTTTTACCTAGTGTAAGCCATCTCTTCTCAGATGTGGAATGCAGTCCATAGACCAGACAGATAACAGCAGGGGACAAGCTTCTTACAGTGAAAACAATGAAATCCCTGCCCCCCTTGACAAGTTTTTCAGGTTTTCCCCTTACCTTAATTGAAGATTGTCCCTCTCTGCAATCTACCTGGGCACCTCCCTTTTGCTGTGGCTGAGCAGTGTTACATCAGTAAAAGGGGCGGGAGGGGGACACTTTGTCATTGAATTACTCTTGAACTACAACTCTGACAGAATTGAAATAACACTCTCCAAAGTCCAAATACTATGATGATTAATTAGAGCTGCTTTTATTATGAAACATTACTATCCCTTTAAGGTAACAGGAAGGGACTGATGGCGCAGGTGTGCAGATGCCTCTAAAGAGAAGCCTGCACGTCAGTCTCAGATGAAGTCAGATTTTTTAAAGGGATGGTAATACATCAGTTTTACAAATGTTCATCTTGTAGGTATTTAAAAAAGAAATGAAATGCCCCCCAGTCCCATCTCTTAAACCTTCATGTTTTGAGAGATATTCACTGTGAATGTTCCCCCTTCCCTGATGTAAGCGCTCTAGCTGACTGCAGGGGAATCCGGTCCCGGAACCGGCAGAGGCTCTCCAGCAGAGCCAAGATCACGTTATTGAAACAGAAATCCTTCACTGGAACGGTCTACAAAGTGTGCTTGGTTTACAAGCACACTTTGTAGATCATTCCGGTGAATGATTTCTTCTTCTTCAATAATGCGATCTCGGCTCTGCTGAAGAGCCTCCGCCGGTCCCGGGACTGGATTCCCCTGCAGTCAGCTAGAGCGCTGATGTCAGGAAAAGGGGAGTGGGAACTTTGACAGTGAATGTCTCTCAAACCATAAAGGTTTAAGAGATGGGACTGGGGGGCGTTTCATTCCTTTTTTAAATACCTACAAGATGAACATTTGTAAAACTGATTTATTACTATCCCTTTAATAACGCTGGACTTATGATGGATAATAGTACTATTTCTAAGCTTATCTCTATATGAATAATTATCGGGAGGACTTTATTTGGGGTGATAGTTTTGCTTTAAGTAGTTTTGTATTTGAAACAATATTTTATCAAATATTTATCTTTATTTACATGCCTGGAGGACTTAAACATTCCACATGGGTTTGCATTACCAACTGCCACTTCCTACCAGGAAGTATTAGCTTAGCTGCATAAACTAACACATAAATAAAGCTAATTATCTCAGAAACTGTTGTTTGAAATTAAAAATGACTAACATAAATATGGGTGATTATGGACACTCTTTTCAAAATCGCCCATGTGTTATTATGTGACCATTCCACTTTAAGACAGGACATGGAATTTGTTTGGATTCTGAGATGCAGAGCAGTCACCCACACAGTGCCTGAAAACAACCTGACTTCTTCATTAGATAAACAAACACTGACCCAGACTGCAATCAGCCCTTAATTAACCCCTCAGGGGTGTGCAGAACATTGCAAATACATTGCACACCCCTCTGACCCTTGAAATCCAAAGTAAAAATAAATGGAAAATGTAAAGGTAATTCACAGTACAGTGACGGCCCTGTGCAGAAATGAAAAGAGCAATTCTTGGGCAAACCAACTGCACTAATAATAGGGGAAAACTAAAAATACCCATAGATTTAAGTGGGGCTTTTACTTGAGATGTGCCTGACACATTGCTTCTCAATGGAGCAGTGCTTGGGAGACTGCTCTATCATTCAAGGGCTTAAAAGTGTTTATCACCTGAAATTTTACAGTGGCGCACTTGCTACACCATCCAATGTGCAACTCTGGTCAGTTGACCATAAACCTCCATTGGATGTTGTAGCAATAGCGCCATGTTAAAGGGATAGTAATGTTTCAAAATAAAAGCAGCGCCAATTAATCTTCATAGTATTTGGGCCATGGAGAGTTTTTTTTCAATCCTGTCAGAGTTGTAGTTCAAGAGTAATTGAATGATGAAGTATCCCCCTCCCGCCACTTTTACCTAGTGTAAGACACCTCCGCTCAGATGTGGAATCTGGTCACTTGACTGGACAGGTCGCAGCAAGAGACAATCTTCTTACTGTGAGCATAAGGAAAACCCTGCCCCATTGACAGGTTTTTCCCTTATACTCACTGAAGATTGTCCCTCTCTGCGATCCATCCGGACAGTCTTGCTGCTCTGAGGTGAGAAGTGTTACATCAGTAAAAGGGGCGGGAGGGGGATAATTTATCATTCAATTACTCTTGAACTACAGCACTGACAGTATTGAAATAACACTCTCCATGGCCCAAATACTTTGAAGATTACTTGGAGCTGCTTTTATTTTGAAACATTACTACCCTTTAACATTTCTGTCCAATTCAAGTCTGAGCTGCAATAACTGTTGAATAAAACACCTCTCGTCAATGGGAGTACCCTTTACTCAGGAGGATAAACCCTACAATATATATATTTGTACTCACTAAGTGTTACTATCCCTTTAAAATAAGAGCGCATTTAACGTTTGAGTGCCAGAGAGGTACCCAGTACATTGCAATGCATTAGGTACCTCTCTGACACTCAAGGGGCTATCTGAAATATGTGTATTGGAAAATGTTAAACTAAATAGTTTCTGCTGATGTATGGTGTTTTGTCTAGTACAGCCTAAAAAAGTTTGGCTCATTCATCTACACCTCGTACCCAGGCCAACCTTTCCATTAGGCAGAGCAGGCAATTACATAGGGCCCCCTCATTTGTGTTTGCCATGACCACCATTCTGAAATATAGGTGTGGCCAGCACAATCACAGTCTCCACCAGATAACCACTCTTAGTCTATGGTCTCTTGGTATTTTGCATTTTACATATTGCTCTATTGTCCAGTTTATATTATAACATGATTAGTTATTATTTACCAGATTACAGGTTCCTTTATTTCGCAGTGCTTTTGAGACCTCTTTAGCATCCAAAGGGGTTACAGTCTTATTTTGTTTCTTTGCTATTGGCTAAGTGCATTTTATGTGCCATGTGACAGCAGATGGGATTGGTGGACGGGGTCATGTGAGGTGTGGGGATGTGATCAAGGACAGAGCTAGTAATGCCTGAGATTTAAATCCTACACTGTTCACATCTAGAAACATAGAATTTGATGGCAGATAAGAACTATTTGTCCCATCTAGTTTGGCCATTTTCCTACTGTAAAAACTGCAAACCTTATTTGCATACCTGGGAACTTTTTATTGTTGTCTCCCCGGAGGGAAGTCCTCTTCTGCCATGGGTGGTGTGAAGAATGACGCATATTGCATCAAAAAGGGACAGGTCTTAACGCGAGTGCCGGGGGAGGGCTTAAAAAGAAGACTGGGGGGGGGGGGGAGGCGCTACACCGGGGGAAAAAGTAGAAGTGGTTAGAGTTTCAATAGGAACTACTCACATCTGGAAGACTCAGCCTCTGCCCTGGAGACTCAGTAAAGCAGTGCCAAAACCGGAGTCTCCGGGGCAAATTCGGAGAGTTCCCAAGTATGCTTATTTGGTCCTTGGTCTTGTCCTCTGTTCAGGATATTCTTATGCTTAACCTCTACCACTTCTGCTGGTATGCTATTCCACATATCTACCACTCTCTCAGTGAAGTAAAACTTTCTTACAGTACATCTAAGCCCTGTAGTCTTAGAGTATGACCTCTTGTCCTAACATTACTCCTCCTTTGTTATGTACTTCCTTCCTGTACTTTGTTGAATCCCTTCATGTATTTGAATGCTTGTTACATATCCCCTTTCTCTCTCTTCTCTCCTCCAAGCTATACATGTTCACATCTTTTAGTCTATCCTGATATTTCTGTTCCAGTAAACCAGTCACCATTTTAGTAGCCCTTCTCTGAATTCTCTCTACAGTATCTAGAGCCTTCTGGAGATGGGGTCTCCAGTACTATACACAGTACTCTAGGTGGGATCTAACCAGACAT
Source organism: Rhinophrynus dorsalis (assembly GCA_037306005.1). Classification (NCBI taxonomy): domain Eukaryota; kingdom Metazoa; phylum Chordata; class Amphibia; order Anura; family Rhinophrynidae; genus Rhinophrynus; species Rhinophrynus dorsalis. The sequence goes on from CM074725.1 coordinate 48,049,645, forward strand.
CTGTAGAGTGGCGAGACCACTTCCCTCTCTCTACTACTAATGCCCCTAGCTATACAACCCAGCACTGTGCTTGCTTGCATTCTCACAGATGAACAATGTTTTTTTCTTGAAAAATATCTCCGGTTCTATTAACACCTCCAGCTTAATACAATAGAAACATGGTAATATAATATAATTTCAGCCATTGAAATATGCTAGTCATTGCGACTGCATTTCATAATAAATATAGATGGGAATATGAGTTGTCTGCAAACGAGCCGCAGGTAGCAATTTTCTCTTAACCCGTTCCAACTATTGAATTGTTTTTAGAGAAGTCTCTTGTAAAAAAGGCACATTGTATGAAAGATTATGATGTGATTTGGCAGCCAGTGCCACATTTTAGGGAAAATTGTTCCCTATCCAACTATGGAGACTCCAGTGTTCCACCCCATTTCCATGGATATCACAGCAACACTGGCTGGCAGAGCAAATTTTGATGTGGCACAGATCCAAGTTTCAACAGCTGTTGCACTAAAAAAAAAGATTGGTAACTATAAGTGTGCGTTGCCAATTTTCCAAATAGTTTTATCTCTTTATGAGGCGTCTGTGTTAACACATTGAGTGCCAGAGGGGTACTCAGCACAGTGCTTTGTGTACCGCTCTGGCACTCAAAGGATTAAAGGAGGGAATCTCCAAACAGTTGTGTGTTCTCTGCACAATAGTGATCTGCATTATTATAGTGATCTACATATTATTTTGTCGAAAAGGACAAACCAAGAAGGAATTCCAGTTCTCCAGAACCCCCCATGCACTCTATTGACCCTAATCAGTTTATGGAAAAAGAATGCTCGCAGTGCTAACTCACCATAATGTATCCATGTGATTGATAAAGTTTAAATAAGGTGCAAAACTAATGTATAGGTGGCTGCAAGGAATAAGTGGGCTCTCCAGCCCACCAAGTGTTAGGCTTAAAGGGATAGTAATGTTTCATAATAAAAGCAGCTCTAATTAATCATCATAGTATTTGGACTTTGGAGAGTGTTATTTCAATTCTGTCAGAGTTGTAGTTCAGGAGTAATTGAATGACAAAGTATCCCCCTCCTGCCCCTTTTACTGATGTAACACTGTTCAGCCAGAGCAGAAGGGAGGTGCCCAGGTAGACTGCAGAGAGGGACAATCTTCAATTAAGATAAGGGAAAAACCTGAAAAACTTGTCAAGGGGGCAGGGCTTTCATTGTTCTCATAGGAAGAAGATTGTCCCCTGCTGTTACCTGTCTGGTCTATGGACTGCATTCCACATCTGAGAAGAGATGGCTTACACTAGGTAAAAGGGGCGGGAGGGGGAAACCTTGCTTGTGAATATCTCTCAAACCATAAAGGTTTGAGAAATAAGGCCATAAAGGTTTGAGAGATAAGACTTGTATCGTTCTTCATATTTTTTTAATGCCTACAAAATAAAGATAAAACGAAGTATTACTATTCCTTTAAGCCTACAGTGCAAACAAACAAGAAGCAGACCTGAGCTCTTCCATACAATTAGTACACGTGTGTGCCCTTTATTGGGCATATATGATATCACTGTGTTAGAAAATATGAGGATTTAGTCCATATTTTGGCCAAAAGACGTTAAGCTCACCAACCTCGTCAAGTTACCTCAATATATGTTGAGTACCTAAACTAATATACCTGTAGAGTCCTATTTAAATTAAAAACAAGCCCAGAAGAAGTGCCATAATAAACGCGTTGGAATGGACCCTTTGAATGTAGTCTTTCATTTTGTTAATTGAGGGTCCAAAACATGTATGCAATTAAAAACAAGTATAGAGTAGTACTCACCTGCTATACAGACAGCTTTGTAGGCCTGCAGTGTGGGTACCTGTCCAAGAGGACTGTGGGTCCTCCAGCCCTCCTATATAGGTAAAATGTTCTCATCCCCACAGGCCATGTGAGGAATTGCTGATTGCAAATAGACAAGGTAAATACAAGCAAAAAAGCCGTGCCTTTAATGAGATATGGATATAAAGAAGAATTTATTATGATACTACTTCTGCGCTTGTCTTAAATTTAGATAGGCTTCTACAAGTATATTAGTTTAGGTACTCGCCATATATTGAGGTACCTTGTTGGTGAGATTACCATCTTTTGGCCAAAATATTGACTAAATCCTCATTTAGTAATATTATATATACTCAATACATGGGAACACACATGTTTGAGAGATACAGTGAGGGAAAAATTATTTGATCCCCTGAAATGGTAGGTTTATTTGAACACTCCCTTTAAGAGAGTGCTCCTAATCTCAGCTTGTTACCTGTATAAAAGATTCCTGGGAACCAGAAATCTTGCTGATTGATAGGGGGTCAAATACTTATTTCACTCAGTAAAATGCAAATCAATTTATAACTGTTTTGAAATGCGTTTTTCAGGATTTTTTGTTGTTATTCTGTCTCTCACTGTTCAAATAAACCTACCATTAAAATTATAGACTGATCATTTCTTTGTCAGTGGGCAAACATACAAAATCAGCAGAGGATCAAATAATTTTTTCCATCACTGTAGGACTTTCTCCAGATAAGTTATTTTTTTTAAATCTACCATATTCCATCAACTTAAATTTGGGCATTACTAACCCTTTAATAAAAGAATGGGGGTATTATTAGTAAATAAACTGATTTAGCTCTTAGCTTTCTTTAGAAACAAAATTGGTGCCTGAGTAGGACAATCTATAGATTAACTCTTTGACTGCCAAAACGGTATGCAATGTGTTGTGCACCACTCTGGCACTCATAGGGATAAAAAGCAAGTTTAGGATTATATTTTAGAGATCTAACATAAAATACGTATTATTTATAGACACCAGCTGTACACACATGATATTCAAAGGTATAAAAACCAATTTAATTTTAATGGGTTAGTTGTTTCTTTAACCCCTTAACAACCCTTGACGGTCCTGGCATGTCATGGGTAGATTTGCATTAAGGACCCTTGACTGGACCATTGTGGAATTCAGGGCTCCCCATGGTCCTTAACCCCTTCGCATCCAGTGACGTGCCAGGACCATCATGACATGGCTTTGCAATGCGTTGCGTACCCCTCTGGCATTCAAAGGGTTAAGGACCAGTGACAGTCCTGGCACATCACATACTTTTTACTCTCAGCGCTCCTGCAGGAGTGCTGTGAGTAATGGCAGGGACTGAAATTGATCGCTCCAAGACCGGAGTGATCACTTTCAGTCCCCCGATCGGCGTGCCGGCACACGTGATCAGTCAGGTGGGACGGCACGTCAAACTTTCCTATCTGGTCCTTAAAGGACCACACACCCCGGGACCGCTGGGCCTTAAGGGGTTAAGTGATGGCCACATGCGCGATCAGCCATCCTTAAGGGGTTAAAGAAACCAAATTCTTGATATTGTTATTACATTCTTTTTATTTTTTTGGAAACACCTCTCTAGAAGACTTGGATTTACCCCCGCTGTCCGTTGTAGATTTTGACCAGCAATATAACCTGAGCACCTGATAAAAATGATCTCATAAGCGCTGCATTTATAACAGGAAACATGTTGGGGCTTGGGGAAAAATGTTGATATAAGAGCATTCTTATATCATGAGTATTCATAACTTAATCACTTACAGACTTCTGTGGCAGAGTGAAAAGAGAAGGGAGCCCACAAAGTTTATCATTGGTAGGATCCTATGTTTGAACGAAGATTAAAAGTCTTGAGTACCAGTCAGAAGTGGGGGCATCATGGGAGAATGACTACGAATGTTTTACACAGTGAGAACCGCAGATTCCTATCGTGTATATAAATTTTTTCTTTTATATGTATGTTGTTGGCAGGGACATCAAATAGAACTTAAATTAATTATATTTTCTCATGTTTAAATTCTTGGTTGAAATGAGAACTGTACCGATCTCAAAAGCAAAGCCATGTGTCATTATGTGGTAAATAGACTGTACAGGATTGATGTATGAAACCTCAAGGTGATCTTGTTAAAATGCATTATTGGAGTGCTCTGTTGGTGACTTGTTGTGAGCAAAATAATTAACGTCTGTTTAACCATTTGAGTGCTAGAGTAGTGTCCAATGCATTGCATTGCAGCTCTATGGCACTCAAAGGGTTACGGAATAAGAGCCTTTTTAACAAAAATATCCCCCCGCTCCTGCCCCTTTTAAAGACGTCAGCGCTCTAGATGACTGATTGAGCTTCTGATCATGTGACCGGGCGGCTCTTCAGCAGAGCTGAAATTTATCTACAAAGAAATTTGTCTACAAAGAAATACTTCATTGGAACGGTCTACAAAGTGTGTCTGCCTCTGTCTACAAAGAAATACTTCATTAGAACGGTCTACAAAGTGTGCCTGCCTCTGTCCACAAAGAAATACTTCATTGGAACGGTCTACAAAGTGTGTCTGCCTCTGTCTACAAAGAAATACTTCATTAGAACGGTCTACAAAGTGTGCCTGCCTCTGTCTACAAAGCAATACTTCATTAGAACGGTCTACAAAGTGTGCCTGCCTCTGTCCACAAAGAAATACTTCATTAGAACGGTCTACAAAGTGTGTCTGCCTCTGTCCACAAAGAAATACTTCATTAGAACGGTCTACAAAGTGTGTCTGCCTCTGTCTACAAAGAAATACTTCATTAGAACGGTCTACAAAGTGTGCCTGCCTCTGTCTACAAAGAAATACTTCATTAGAACGGTCTACAAAGTATGCCTGCCTCTGTCTACAAAGAAATACTTCATTAGAACGGTCTACAAAGTGTGCCTGACATTTTGTAGACCATTCTAATGAAGTATTTCTTTGTAAACAACTTTATTTCAGCTCCGCTGAAGAGCCGTCCGGTCGCATGACCAGAATCTCGATCTGTCAGCTAGAGCTCTGACGTCAGTAAAAGGGCCGAGAAGGGTTTGAGAGATATAAGCGCTTAACGTTCCCCGCTCCTGCTGATGGGCTGTAAAGCTGTCAGCAGTGGATCTGAGTTGTGCGACTCGGCGGCTCTTCAGCAGAGTTGAATGAGCGCTATCGAAAAACAAATACTTCAGTGGAACAGTCTACAAAGTGTGCTTGGCATGCAAGCACACTTTGCAGACCATTCAACTGAAGTATTTGTTTTTCGATAGCGCTCATTCAGTTCCGCTGAAGAGCCGCCAGCTGGTCTGGGACGGGGATTTCATGACGTCAGCTACATGCTGACGTCTGTAAAAGGGGAGGGAGGGGGAACTTTAAGCGATTCTATCTCTCAAACCATAAAGGTTTGAGAGATCCAACTTGGCACACTAAGATTATCTTTTGAATACCTTCAATATTAGGGTTAGTTAATGTTAGACATTACTAACCCTTTAAATCCAGGTATTACTATCCCTTTAACTGCCAAAGAAATGCATTGTGCACCCCTTTGGCACTGAAACGGTTAACCTTTTGAGTGCCAGAGGGGTACGCAACACATTGCGTACCCTTCTGGCACTCAAAAGGTTAATGAACCGCTGTCTGTCTTCCTGCTGATTGAACAGCTCAATCTTGCTTTTTAACAAGGGCCAAATTCCTGAGTAAATCAGATTTCATATTGTATTTGTTTAGGGAGCAAATTCTGTCCCCTGAAATACAAATTTGAAGAAAAAAAAAGTAATATTTTACATTGTACATTTAGAATAGAACATACAGATCTAAAACATTGGTTTAACTCGTAAACGAGCAGAAAGTAACATGACTGGCACAGCTAAAGGCCCTAGTGAACTATATTTGTTATACTGTATATTAGTAGGCAAATCAGGGAGGTCTGATAAAGACTAACTTATTTGGTAGCAGGAAAGCTATACAGTTCCATACCTCCCAAGTGTCCCTCTTTAAGACCCAAATCCCCCTGTCCCTCTTTCCCACCCTGATGTCCCTCTTTTTAGGGAATCAGAATTTGTGTTGTATCTATAAGTGTATTATGTTGCTCTACAGCAATAACACTCACATTAATGTTTGTTTAACTTCAGTATATGTGTTTATAAATTAGTCTGTGTAAAGAAAACACCTTGGTTTTGTTATAAGTCATATTTAGGTTACACGCAGCGTTGTCAATAGGTCATGAATTAGCCAAAAAATTTTCAGTAATGCCCCAACCACCAGCCACGCCCCCATGTACACCACCTAATACAAAAGTGTCTCTCTTTGGCCATTTGAAATGCTGGGAGGTATGCAGTTCTCATGTCACTAGGGTATGAGGCAAAGGTTGAACTTGATGGACTTGTGTCTTTATTCAACCTAATTTACTGTGTAATTTACAATGTAATTTAGTGGGTTTGCTTACTGCAAGCAATTCATTTGAGACCTCCCTAGCAGGTAAAAGATGAACCGAGTGTCAAAAGTTGTATGTAATGCATTACAAAACAGCTCTGTGACACTCAAAGGGTTAAAAGCCTAATTTAAATCAGTGGGCATTTGGGAAGTTTTTATATGTTCCCTACATTGCTCCACTTTTTTTTCGTTGTGCATATGGGCCTACCTGTCTGTTATTTGCCACTAATGGTAACTAGTTAACATACCTGGAAACTTCTTTGCCTGGTGCCCCTGAGGGGAGCCCCGTGATGTTGCCAAAATGACGTGATTTGCGTAGTAAAAAAAAGGGCGGGGCTTAATGGGGGGGCAAAAAAAACAAACAAAAAATACCTAGAATAGACTGGGGAAGGAGGAGAAGTGGGTGTGGAGTGGGAGGTCAAGGGTAGGAAGGAGTAGATGTGGGCAGAGTTTCATAAGAAAACCCCCACACCCAAAGAATCAGATTCTGCCATGGGGACCCGGTAATTCAGAGTGAAAACTGGAGTCTCCGGGGCAAATCCAGAGCATTCCCAGCTATGCTAGTTAAGTTCCAGAAGGGTGTGTTTTGTACCTCCCTGGCACTCAAAAGGTTAATGAACAGCAATCTGCCTTTCTACTGAATAACAGAGGCCAAATTTGTATGTAAATCAGATTTCAAATTTCATATTCTGTTCATGAATGGAGCAAATCCTGTCCCCTGAAATACAGGCCTGAAAATACAGTATTGTTTTAGGTTGTGCATCTAGGATAGAACATGTTGATATAAAAGCTGGTTTAACTCCTAAACGAACAGAAAGTAATGTAACACATGACACAGGTAAAGGCCTAGTGAACTGTATTGCATGTAAAGAAGTCAGGTTATTTCTTCTGATATTTTTCCTTGTAAAGCCTGGAGGCTGGGAAATGACTAATGAGATAAAGGGCACATAGTGAGAAAGGTTTAGTATGTGGGAGTGAGACCAGGCAATAGTCACTAGATGAGAGATGTATGTCACTGGGGGGCTGTGGGACTGTCAAGGAGGGACAATTAGACACAAGCGCTAGAAGGAGGACTTTTAACCCTTTGAGAGCCTGAGGAGTAGCAATGTGTTGGCTATCCCTCTGGCACTCAAGGGGTTAAAGGATAAAGCTGAGAACTCTCCCGATCTGCCCTGGATACTTTGGTTTTTAGACTGAATTACCTGATCTCTGGGGACAGAAGCTGATTAACATAGTAACATAGTAGATAAGGCTGAAAAAAGACATGCGTCCATCAAGTCCAGCCCATGCCAATAACACTCCTGTTGATCCAGAGGAAGGCAACAAAAAAGCCCTCTGGAGCAATTTCCAGTGTAGGTGTGTGTGTGTGTGTGTGTGTGTGTGTGTGTGTCAAATAGTTCCCCGGCTCAATATCCTATTTGCTTTGAAGCCATCTGTCATAACTGCCAGTGGTGGTGACTTTCTTCTCCTTCCCAGTCTGTTCCTCTCACTTCCCTCCCACATCTTCTCTTTCCCACCCTGTTCTTACCTCTTCCATCCCACTTCTCCTCCTTCCCACCCTGTTCTTTCCACTTCCATCCCACTTCTCCTCCTTCCCAGCCTGTTCTTACCACTTCCATCCGACATCTCCTTTTTCACACCCTGTTCTTACCACTTCCATCCCACCTTCCCACCCTGTTCTTACCACTTCCATCCGACATCTCCTCTTTCACACCCTGTTCTTACCACTTCCATCCCACCTTCCCACCCTGTTCTTACCACTTCCATCCTACATCTCCTCCTTCCCACCCTGTTCTTACCACTTCCATCCCACTTCTCCTCCTTCCCACCCTGTTCTTACCACTTCCATCCCACTTCTCCTCCTTCCCACCCTGTTCTTTCCACTTCCATCCCACTTCTCCTCTTTCCCACCCTGTTCTTACCACTTCCATCCCACTTCTCCTCTTTCACACCCTGTTCTTACCACTTCCATCCCACCTTCCCACCCTGTTCTTACCACTTCCATCCTACATCTCCTCCTTCCCACCCTGTTCTTACCACTTCCATCCCACTTCTCCTCTTTCCCACCCTGTTCTTACCACTTCCATCCCACCTTCCCACCCTGTTCTTACCACTTCCATCCCACTTCTCCTCTTTCCCACCCTGTTCTTTCCACTTCCATCCCACTTCTCCTCCTTCCCACCCTGTTCTTACCACTTCCCTCCCACTTCTCCTCCTTCCTACCCTGTTCTTACCACTTCCATCCCACTTCTCCTCCTTCCTACCCTTTTCTTACCACTTCCCTCCCACATCTCCTCCTTCCCACCCTGTTCTTACCACTTCCATCCCACTTCTCCTCCTTCCCACCCTGTTCTTACCACTTCCATCCCACTTCTCCTCCTTCCCACCCTGTTCTTACCACTTCCCTCCTGGTTATTTGAACTGTTATATAATTTGAATAAAACAACTCACAACAGTGGGAGTGACCTTGTTTTACTCAGCAGGGAAAGCTCCATAACATATAGGTTTTCATTAAAAAAGTTTGCTACTCCTTTAAGGACCAGAGGTGTGACATCCAGGAATACTTGAAGATTTATCTCTTGAACAAAAACACAAAGGTGAAATCTGTAGTGGCCACTAGAATTTTATTGTCATAGTAAAATAAATGGGTGTTACATTTATTAGTTGATAGTTTTCCTTTAACCACTTGAGGGTTAGAGGGGTGCGTAATTAATTTCAAAGCAATGCATTGTACACCCCTTTGATCATCAAGGGGTTAAACACACTTTTATGTGGACTTGAGGTTTTCAATTTTGGAAGCTGGTGAAGGAAGGGATTTGGATAGTGGAGATGCATATGGGCTGAGCTAAGTGAATGAATGTGGCAGCTGCATTTTGCTTGGATTGGAGTGGGGACAGATGTGTTAATTGGTTGTCAAGTTGGAGAAGGTTGCAGTAGTCAATGTGGGATATGATGAGTGAGTGAATTACAATGTTAGTATCTGGAGTGTGAAATGAACATATTCTAGAGATGTTTGATAGGCAAAGATGGCAGGATTTAACATTGATCTATATGTGTCTCTTAATTTGTTTAACAGATTAATTTAAGGTACTTGTCCTTTATATGACAATCAGATATATTTATCTTTGTATGTTTTGTGTCATTTGTGCTGTTTCTAGCATGATCTCTGTTGTAGTCTCCTCACGGCATACAATAGGTTTCAGTAGAACTGAATGACTCCAAAGGGACACTAGTTGTTATCTGATTGCATGAAATTGAAATGGAAACAATTACGAGTAGAGTAAAGCAGAGAGCAAATGTAGATAAAAAATAGTAAATAGAAATAATGGGCTGCTGTTTGAATGACACCTACCAAAGTAAGTCATACTACAGATTAATTTAAAGGGATAGTAATCCTTCCAAATTACTAATCCCCATATTGTAGCTATGCTAAAAAGAAATTTATTGCCCCCAGTGTCCCTTTCCCTGACTTCAGGGAAAGGGGAGGGAGGGGGGAACGTTGTGCGCTATTATCTCTCAAATCATAAGGGTTTGAGAGATGACACTGGGGGCAATGAATTTCTTTTTAGCATAGCTACAATATGGGGTTTAGTAATTTGAAAGTATTACTATCCCTTTAACGGGATAGTGATTTGTAAAATGTAAAAAAATATAAGTTGTATGGTTTATCCCCCAGAGTAAAACAAGGGTACTCCCACTGCTGAAAGGTGTTTTATTCAGTAGTTATTATAGCTCAAACTTGATTTTTTAGGTGCTGTATCACAGTGGCCTGAAATTGTACTGGGGTGATGTTGCTACACCATCTAGAGGGATTTATGGTCAACTGACCAGAGCTATCCATAGGATGGTGTAGCAACAGCACCCCAGTACAATTTCAGGCCACTGTGATACAGCACCTAAAAAAATTAAGTTTGAGCTGTTATAACTAATGAATAAAACACCTTTCAGCAGTGGGATTAACCTTGTTTTTACTCCGGGGATGAACCCTACAGCATATTTTTTTTTACATTTTAAGTATTACTGTCCCTTTAAGAGACACACATTCTTAGGGTATACAGGTAGTTCCACTTTAATGACAAGCTGAATATAAGGAATGGAAGAGCAGGCAGGTTTAAAGATGACCACTGGACAATGAGCTTGGGATGTTAAAAGGGCACCAGCGCCTTGTAATATTAGCCACCTAAATGACTTTACTCTTGCTAGCCTCATGAGCAATCTGAATTTGGCCTTTGTTCCTTGTTTCAAGAGAGAGCATCTTTGATTGTCCTGGATGTTATGTCCATAGAGATAGAGATGGTTACAATCTGTGGGACTGCTATTCTATGGAGCCTTATTCTTTAAGTTGAAGAGACCTTAGAGCATAGGTTCCATAGAATAATTTAGGAACTGCAGAGCACACCTCTCTAGTCCTTGAAGGGTTTATAGCAACCAGTGGGTTAAAAAAAAGAATTCCGTGCCAGAAAACAGTGGATGGGACTGAGGGTGAGATCATGTGAGGGCTGGGGGGAGTGGCCATGGGTGAGGCTAAGGATGCCTAGAGTGCCTTGTCTAGGGGCACCTAGGATATAAATCAAGCCCTGTGCACTCTGCTTCAGCTTGAGAAAAAGGTCAGCAACTGTCATGTCTGCTTCCATGGATATTACATTGAGGACTGATTGAAGTTGCTATCTCATGAACATACCTGGGAACTCTCCGGGTTTGACCCTGAGACTCAGGGTTTTGGCCCAAATCTCAGGGTCTCAGGGTGAAGAGCCAAAATCTCAGGGTAAGAGAGTCCAGTGCTACCTGTTATATATTCTGCTCCTGTTAAATGCTTCTTTAGTTTCTAAACTGGTCCCATTTGTACCAGAAAGGCAGAGGGAAAAGTCCTGCTTGATCTGTGTATGTTCATGCAGTGATATCTGCAAGTTTTTTTGTATTAATGGCTCCTTGAATGCCGACTGGAGCGACTCTCGATTACAGCGACGAGAGATATATATCGAGGATAATCTATATTATAGTAAATTTAAGGGTTAATATTTACACAATCTCAGGGTCAGCTTATTTTGAAAGTTCCCACGTATGCTCATGAACAAAAAAGCACACAGGCAAATTTCTTAACCCTTTGAATGCCAGAGGGGTACACAGTGCATTGTGCAACCCTCTTGCACTCAAAGGGTTAACCCATTAAGGACCGGCCCAGACACGTCATGGATGTTGTGATCGCAGTGCTCCTGGAGCGCTGTAATCACTTTGGGAGGCTGAAACTGAGTGCTGCAAGACCAGAGTGGCACGTACCAGCCCCTCTTTCAGCGAGCCGTACACAAGATTGCTGAGCTGTGCCGTCTCTCCTAATGACGTCTATGTGGTCCTTAAAGGGACAGTAATGCTTAAATTTTACTATCCCCCATCTTGTAGCCCTTAAAAACCTGAATTAAATGAGCCCAGCGGCATCTCTCAAACCTTTCTGGGGTCCCCGGAATTCCATTACATGCCAGTAGCATCACTGGTTCTCAAGAGCCGGACCAGGCGTGGTGGTTCCGGCATGTCAATGGTCCTTAACCCTTTGAGTACCAGAGGGGTACGCAATGCATTGCTTTTCACTGCATTGCGTACCCCTCTGACATTCAGAGGGTTAAGGGATTAAAGATATTGTTTTGTGATGTGACAACATACATTGAATAAATGAGTTATAGCAACTTGGAACTGACAGCAGACTTTAAAGTGGATGTGTCACCTCTGTATAACTTAGCATAAATAGTTAGGCTATATATCGAATATTACTAAAACTTTCTTAATTTTTTTAAGCTTTATTTTGTGTAAATTTAAGTTATAAAGTCTGTCCTACAGCTACTTCCTCATAGATTACCTGCTCTGTAACCGCAGTCTGTCGCTCTGCCTCGGCTCTCCTCCCTCCTCCGATGAAGCAGGCTTCTGCCTGTAAGCTGGAGTGGTCTTATTGGCAGAGATTGATATCTAGCCAATGAGACCTCTCCAGCTTACAGACAGCTTACATGCCAGCCTCTCTGGCTGGGGAGCGGTCCTGGGTCGCCTGAGCTCTCAGGGTCCGTGGTCTCCGGAGTAATCTCTCCTTCCGATCAACATATTGGAGCTTCGTGCGATATTTCATGCCCTTCGACATTGGACATCTCAGTTGGAAGACTGTCTCGTCCGAGTAGAGTCTGACAACGCCACGGCCGTGGCTTACATCAACAAGCAGGGTGGAACAAGAAGTCTCGCCGCTTGGTCAAGGCAGAAGATCATGTTCCTGCCATTTCCGCAGTGCACATTCCTGACATAGACAAGGTCATGGCGGACTTCCTCAGTCAACATACAGTGGACAGCGGAGAGTGGGAGCTACACCCAGAGGTGTTCAACCTCATTGTTAGAAATGGGGTCTTCCTTACATCGACCTGATGGTGACAAGACACAACAGGAAGGTACTGAGGTTGTGCTCTTGGTGGAGAGACCCTCTGGCTCTGGCAGTAGATGCAATGTCCTTTCCTTGGTTATTCTCTCTGGCCTACATCTTTCCTTCCCTCCCAATGTTGCACAGGGTGTTACTGAAATTATGACTGGAGCGTTGTCCAGTTATTCTGATTGCTTTGTACTGGCCTCGTCAGTCTTGGTTTCCGGAGCTTCTGGATCTGTCTGTGGCGGAGCCGTTTTGACTCCCTTGTCGTCTGGATCTTCTTCTACATGTTTACCTGTGGAAAGAGGATGTTCATCGGCTAGCTTTGACGGCTTAGAAATTGAATCCTCAGTATTGAAAAAGAAAGGATTTTCTTCTAGTGTGGTGGCTACTATGCTCAGTGCCCGCAAACCTGTTTCTTTCAAGATCTACCATCGTATCTGGCCAACTTTTCTGTCTTGGTGTGCTGACAAGGACCTGTCTCAGGATTTTGATCTGCCTACGGTCCTGGCCTTCTTGCAGGACGGTGTGGATAAGGGCCTCAGTTCCCTTAAGGTTCAGACTTCTGCGCTTTCTGTTTTCTTTCAGAGGCACATTGCCATCCTTCCTGATGTCAAGGTTTTCTTCCAGGGCGTTGATCATGTTCGATTCCTGCTCCTCAGTGGTATCTTAACTTGGTTTTGGGCATTCTTCAGCGCTCCCCATTTGAGTCTTTGGCTACTATTCCTCTACGCCTCTTGACATGGAAAATGGCCTTTCTCCTGGCGATTGTGTCTGTCCACCGTGTCGCGGAGTTACATGCTCTGTCCTGTAAACCACCCTATTTGGTGTTTCACAAGGAAAATGCGGTGCTTCGCGCTTCTCTGGAGTTTCTCCCGAAGGTGGCCTCTGAGTTCCACATCAATCAGGAGATTGTGGTGCCCTCTTTTTACCCGGACCCCACCTCTGACAAGGAAAGGGATCTCGACTTGTTAGACGTGGTGAGTTGTCTCAATTTTTATGTACATCGCACTGTGTCTATCAGGCAATCAGACGCGCTGTTCGTCATTCCTGAGGGTCCTAGGGCAGGAAGACCTGCATCCAAGGTGACTATTGCTTCATGGATCAAGTCCACTATTCGTCAGGCTTATGAGCTGAGGATGAAACCTGTCCCTTTCAGGGTCACAGCTCATTCTACAAGATCTATTGGGGCCTCTTCGGGTTACAAGAATCAGGCCTCCACTGATCAGTTGTGCAAGGCGGCCACTTGGTCGTCTGTGCACACGTTTTCGAAGCACTACTGTGTTGATGTGCTGGCATCGGCTGACTCCAGCTTTGGTAGGAAAATCCTGGAGGCAGTCTTGTCTGTCTAGGATTTCCTTCGGTTCTTGGTGCTTTCTTCACTTTTGAGCCCTTTTGGCTCTAGTTCAGTGTACTGTGTAACAGTTCCTGGGGTGTTGTTACCCCTGTTCAGTGTCCGTTGACACTTCAGTTGTTTTGTTGGGCTATCTCTGATCCGATAGTTCATATCTGCACTGATGACTTGGGGGCCTTTCGCCTGGTCCTTGCCTTACTTCCCACCTCTGGGAAACTCAGTGGTTGGAGATCCCAGAGTTATCAGTAACCTGTATTGGACGACAGAGAAAAGAGGATTTTAGTCTTACCTGTTAAATCCTTTTCTCTTAGTCCATACAGGTTACTGGTTTCCCACCCTGTCAAGGGACCATGCTTGGCTCTCCTGCAGCAGACTGTGGGGGTCCTTCGGGGTCATGCTCACAGGAGTCTTCTTGCTCTTCACTATCTAGTCAATAGTGTCTCAAATCTTTCTGGAGCTGGTTGGCTAGCTGCAGCCAAGGAGGGAAGGTAGGCTCCACCCCCCTGCAATCAGTTCTAGAATTGTTCCTGCCTACTTAAAAGGCAGATCGCTTACCCAGAGTTACTAGTAACCTGTATGGACTAAGAGAAAAGGATTTAACAGGTAAGACTAAAATCCTCTTATACAGAGGTGACACATGCACTTTAATAATTCAAAGGACAGCAGAGGACCAAAAATTATGACAAATACAATCTAATAAAAATAAATACAGATTGTGTACAGTAAACAGAGTTTAAGGTCCTTTGGTCATTCAGTGAACTGGCACATCTCCCTCCATGGACCCAATATCTATAACTTGCTGAAGATGTCCTCTTTTGAACCAAGGGGAAATTTATAGGGGCTATTAGGATTTTCTGGCCATACTTCTAGCGGTTTATTATTAGGCGGTGTTAGTTCTCCTTTAACCATTTGAGTGCCAGACAGGTATACAACATATTGAGGGTTATGCACTAAGGTGTGATAAAGAGGGTTTGGAGATCTTAGTGCATATCCTATATAGAATAACATAGGAACTGGAGAAGTCATCTCCGCTTTATCACCTCTTTATCACGTCTTAGTGCATATACCCTGAGAAATCTTAGTGCACTGACTCAATAGAATAACATAGGAACTGGAGAAGTCATCTCCGCTTTATCACCTCTTTATCACATCTTAGTTCATTGGCTTAATAGAATAACATAGGAACTGGAGAAGTTATATCACTGGAAAAGTTATCTCCACTTTATCACCTCTTTATCACACCTTAGTTCATACCCCTGAGAAATCTTAGTGCATTTGCTCAATAGAATAACATAGGATCTGGAGAAGTTATATCACTGGAAAAGTTATCTGCGCTTTATCGCCTCTTTAGCACACCTTAGTTCATAGTCCCTGAGAAATCTTAGTGCATTGGCTCAATAGAATAACATAGGATCTGGAGAAGTGAGATCACTGGAGAAGTCATCTCCGCTTTATCACCTCTTTATCACACCTTAGTGCATAGTCCCTGAGAAATCTTAGTGCATTGGCTCAATAGAATAACATAGGATCTGGAGAAGTGATGTCACTGGAGAAGTGGTTGCCTGTTTATCACACATTTGTGCATCTTCCCCCTTGCGTTGCAATATGTTTGAAGCCTCTCTGGCACTCACTGGGTTAAGGTGCTTATTTTATAAGTGAAATCGATATGACCAGCACCTGTACGCCTTCTCTGTATTAAAGGGATAAAACCAATTTGAAACAGTGCACACTGAGAGTACAGCGATTGGCAAAATAAATGGGGAAATGAAGTGTATGCTTGCAGAGACTTACATAGATGAATAGGATATAGAATAAAGGTTTTGTTTTCATACACACGGCACCTCTAGAGCAGACGTATGCGTACCAGGCAATTTTTGAACTGACATCCAATATCCAGATAAATCTATCAGCATAATCTGTTGATGCTGGGAATTCCAACTTTATTTAGCAGCGAGTGTTTAAAGCTTGCAAAGGTTGTGAGGGGAGGAGAATTTTTCAGACAGTTCAAGATCTGGTTTCCCAGTACAGTTCACACAAGCAGCTCCTTCTTTCCCAGACTGGACAGATGTGGAAAGTATCTGAATCCAGGGTCATGGTATTATCCCATATCAGCTTCCTGGCACAAGCAGGAAAAATGCTAAGAACCGTGCAATGATTATTGTCATAAAGAATTAGATTTTGTCAAGGCTTAGCCACAACAGATGTACAATGCCCAACAACTAAATGAACAGTTGCATCATTAATGTGTGTGTATGTATATATATATATATATATATATATATATATATTATATATATATATATATTAGTATATAGACTAAGATTGTGTAGTTACACATGACGTATTCACCTATCGTGAACAAGTAGGTGACATCATGTCACCACGAGGACGCCGGTGTTGGCGCCCTTTGTGCACTTGGGGTATATTAGAAGGATTTGGGACACTTGTTAGACATCATGAGAAAGGCTGCTTGAACGCAACCGAAAAGTTGATCATTAAATTTTGAATTTTTTCGACACTACCAAAAGTCTTGAGAGTGCTTCTGTATCTGTTTTATCGTTGTGCATATGCTATGGCTGTGGAATAGCACCTAGACGATGAACTACTTTAGGCGAGAGTACTTCCATCACTTCATCTTTATATAGATAGATAGATAGATAAAACTATTTCTGGTCCAGGTGGCAAAGATTGCTGCAACCAGTGAATCGCCAGAGGTCAGTGACGCCCCCCTGGCCACTCCTGTCAAAATATCTGCACCAAGATTCACAGGAGAGGAAATTCTGAGAGGCTTTTGCCCCCTGGCCATTCCTTTCAAAATCGCTGCACCAAAATTCAACACCATCAACTTGCAGCGGTACCACTTTCCAAGGCCCCTCTTAATGGCTAGCAATGCTGTGAAGAGGAGGGGCTTCCTGTAAAAATCGATACACCGATATTCACCAAAATCGATTTGCACTGGCACCACCTTTAAATTCTCTTCTTAATGCCTAGCGATGTAGCGAAGGGGAGGGCCACCCTGTCCCATTCTCCTAATCTCCTGTGCCACCCTCTCCCATTTGCAGAGTCACACAGTGAAGGGGAATCCCATGGGCCACGCTGTGCAGCATCGTTAGTATATAAAATGTATAATTATTCACTTAATCCTTTGTGTGCCAGGGAGGTATCAAAAGGGTTAAAAAAGTGAAGATTTGCATTTTCCGGTAGTTGATAGTACAACCTAATCTTGTTGACCATCATAATACTTTCAGTGAAGGAGATGTACTAAGGCGAATTTTGGGGCAAGTCAAATGCACCGTAGGGGATGAATAAAAATTCCCACTGACTTAAATGAAGCCTTCAAAGAAGTAGTACACCTCTTCCACAGGGCTACAGAACTAGTGCAGGCCCCAGCAAAAGTTGATGCCCATGTGAGTTCACTCATCTTCTCCTGCGTTCCACCTCCAATCAAAATTCAGGAGAGGTATGTCTTACAGGCACCATTGCCCAGCACAGAACAGGCAACAAAACCAATGCAGCATTTTTGGTGTCACTGTGTGAAAAGGGCCTAAATGTGAAAATATATGTTATAGCTCCCACTGTTGGGAGATTCCATCAAAAGTTACCTATTATAATTTGCTACGATGTGTCGCTCCCTGTGTGAGTAACACGCACAGACACACAGAGAGATGCCTCCTAGCAAATTGCACATGGCTCCCCGGCACGGCGGCAGTGGAGAGAAAAGCAGTGGTACCCTTGTTTTACTCAGGGGAATAAACACTACAATATATATATATATTTACATTTTAAGTATTACTATCCCTTTAACCTTGAGCCTTAGATCCTTGAATGCTTCAGATAACTATCACATTGCTTTGAAAAGCACTGGAAATTTCCCTAACATTCATAGGGTTTATATGCTGGGTGCAAGACAGGTATGTGATATATTGCACACTGCAGCCATCAGAGGCCTCACTGACACCCAGGGGATTATGGGAATTAATCTGGTATGTAACTGTATTCCAGTTACTGAATCTGACCAATCCGCGTGTGTCTTCGATCCCCTGCACTGAGCAGTAAAAATGTAGAACAATTAAAGGGCATTAGGTTAAATTCACCTCTGATTGCAAGATCAGCCTTCTGTATACAGAGAAGTGTCACCCTCTGACTTTGACTTCCCATAAAGGTGGAGCTTTTAACTCAGTGATTTAAGAGCCCCTTTTCTAGACATCATTTATCTTCCTAATTAATAATTAATCATTCTGTGTTTTTTTTTAAGAGATTATCAGTGTGATAGCTAAGTGTGCCTAAGGCCGTGCCTTCATTTATCAAGACAGAAAATACTTGCTTTGTAGATATAATGCTCATTTGCTGGCTATGTCAAGGGGTCCTCTCTGGGTTATACTGTTGATGGGTAAGCGGATATGGAACAGTCAAAATACACTGGTAACCCCTTAAAGGGGAACATTCACATTACAAAAACTTGTGTCCATGGGCTTTAGTTAATACAACTATATTAGCATTGGGTTTTTAATTTACATAGCTACTATTGAAGATATGAAGACTTAAAATCGGGCACTTCCGCGTTCAGCGGCACCGTGTATGTGCGGCACCACGCCGCAGGACTTCCCACCTCCGTCCCAGCTGCCACAGGGAGCGCTTTCACGCTTCCCTTCATGGTGGCATTTATGTGGGCTATCATTACAGCAAGCTCCGTTTGCCATGCCCTCAGTAGCAATGCGTTCCGTACCCCTCTGACACTCAAAGGGTTAAAGGAAAAAGTGAGGAATTTCTGGGGTAGAAAAAGATAAAAATTCCAAAATTCTCATTGATTTAAAAGTTTTAACCCCTTGTCTGCTTGAAGTTTTCAACACACTGCGCAAGAGACCATTCTAGCACACGATGCGTTAAATGCCCCATTTAGCGGAACACTAACGCCTTTAGTAATAACGTCCACTTATCCTAATCTAAGAAGAAAGTCTTAATGGCCATTATGAATCGGTTTAGTGTATTGGTTTTCCAAAATACCGTAACATCTCAGGTATAATACGCACCTATGTACAATACGCAGGTGTATATTATATCCAAGATTTTAGGGGGAAACAAGAGTGTCTATGTATAATATGCACCCGTGTTTGCCCCATCTACTCACAAAAAAATGAGAGCTGCCAGATACTTTTCCTCCCTCCCCCAGCACAATCCGCTTTCATAAGATAATGCTTGTCTGATTCCATATGTTCCTTGTGGGCGGCATGCTTGCATTTCCCACCCGCTTCCTTCAATGTCCAGTCAGGATCTTCTGCTGCCAGCCAATGGTAACGCCATGTGAGGATCTCAAGGTTCTCGCAGGGCAATACCGTAGATCCAACGCACAGAGATCTAAGATCTATAACTGATATTTTACAGTAAATCTTTACTTGGCACTAGATATTGTGTCCATAGAGGCAGGCATGGTTCCTTTTGCAGGACCCTAGACTCCTCCTGTGGACGCCTTCTAAGAAGCTTTCAGTAGGAGGAGTTTGGGGTTCTGTCGTATGGCAAAAATAATCATGGTTGCTTCCACAGACATGATGTCCATGTGAACTGAAAATTAATTTTTGGGGACCCAATACATACAGAGCTGATTCAAAGCAGTCTTTAGGATTTTCTGCCCAGATCAGGGTAAGTAGACATGTATTATTAAGGAGGTGTTTGTGTTCCTTTAAAGTGCTAGTAATTTCTCGCAGTAAACAGCAGCTCCAATTAATCTTCATAGTATTTGAGCCATAGTTAGTGTTATTTCATTCATGTGAGCATTGTAGTTCAAGAGTAATTGAATGATAAAGTTTCCCCCTCCCACCTCTTTTACCTAGTGTAAGCCCCCACTCCTCAGATGTGGAATCCAGTCCATAGACCAGACGGCTCACATCAAGGGTCAATATTCTTACTGTGAGAACAATGATAACTCTGCCCCCCTTGACAGGTTTTTCAGTTTTTTCCCTTATCTTAATTGAAGATGTCCCTCTCTGCAATCTACCTGGACACTCCCTGCTGCTCTAAGCTGAGCAGTGTTACATCAGTAAAAGGGGATACTTTATCATTCAATTACTCTTGAACTACAACTCTGACAGAATTGAATTAACTCTCCAAGGCCCAAATACTATAAAGATTAATTAAAGCTGCTTTTAATGTGAAACATTACTATGCCTTTAAATCAGTTGGAATATTTTTGTTCCCTGTGGTGCAGTCAAGTTTGAACCAGAATTGCTCTACTTCCCTTTGTGCCTACGGCTCTTTGTGTTGTGAAAGTTGTTAACTTTAAAGGGGGCCACTTTTGCCATGAGATCCAGACAGACGATCAGCCAAGCTTATTTTCATAACAAATGGACTTTATTCAAAAGCTGTTCCCTAGAGCACAGGCCTGCTTTGGGGGGGAAATCCTTATTGGACCAAAACCCACAGTAAGACAGCACATGTTGAAATGTTTCCAGTGTACATGGAAACAGCCTTAATTACACTAACTGATTTCTGCTACCAGATTGAATAGCAAAACTACTGTAAGAGACCTTGTTTGCTTATGTAGGCGGTAGTTATTCAAATTGTATCTTTGTTTCAAGAATATTAGCAGTGTTATTTTAGGACACATAATATGTGTTTACATAATCTAGAAATGTAATTTCTTAGTGGAATGGGGTGTTGAACTGTTTGAGTGCTAGGGGGGTCCAATGCATTGTGAAGCAACATGTTGCGTACCTTTCATGCATTCAAAGGATACAGCTTGGGCACCCAACATGCGGCCCGTGGGCCAAATGATGCTTGCTCGACTCCAGGGTTTGAGATTTTTCAAAAAGTATCTTTTTTTACCTAATTAACTTATGCCTGTGAATTATTAGGCCAATAAGATATTTTGCCTGCCAGTACTGTACAGTTCAAAAACAGCTATATATTATATATCAGTATTAAAATTGACTTGATCAATAAATATAGCCATATTTTCGAGTTGTTGACAGGCTATAATTCACCATTAATATCAATAAAAAAATAATGTGGCCCTTATGGCTTTCTGACCATGTGCCCCATGACTGAACAAATGTGGCTGCTCCCTGGGATACAGGGATAGTATTTCTTAACCCCTTAGTGACGGCCGCGTGCAGACGCGGCCATCACTTAACGCCCGTCTAACATTTTTTTTTTTTTTTTTAAAACAATCCGGAGTCCCCGAACGGCGCGCAGCCGCGCGGGGAGCCGGATTTCCGGGACGTACATGTACGTCCTCTGTCACTAAGTGACAGCCACACAGGACGTACATGTACGTCCTGTGTCGCGAAGGGGTTAAAGAGATAGTATTTCTTCATATAATGTTTAGCTCAGAACATTGAGCATATGTAATGGTACTGCTGTGCTTGAATTCTTGCTAGTTGCAATGTAATAATATTTTGAAGCTGATGCCGCCCTCCCCTTTCCCCAATAACAAGCCACTTTCACATAGATTTGGAAACCCGCCTCGGGAACGGACAGATCACAACTAGGGACGATCTTCCCTCATTCAGTATAAGGAAAACCCTGACCTCCTTGACGAAGGAGGACAGGTTTTTCCTAATACTGTGTGAAGAGTGTCCCTTGTTGTGATCCGCTGTCGGATCCGGGACAAAAATGCTAATGTTGGGAAAACGGGGGGGATCATATTCAACATATTGCAAAAAGAAAAACAAGAAGGGGCGCCTATAGTGTTATATCAGATGGATATGTGAAAAACAGTAATACACAATGGATCCACTCACATTTAAAGTGTGTTGACAATCTGGTATATACCTGTCACCAACTATACATGCATGCAGGGTTTAAAACCTGTCCCTGTTCAAGTGTGTGATGTCTGTAACCAGGCATCTTCCACCATCCAGATAAGTCCCAAGTAACGATCTCCAGATATATTACTTGATATTGATAACAACACCAACAAATATAAAATAAAATAAGGTGGTCCGTAATGTAAAAGATATATATATTTTAAAGAGCTCTTTAGGGGTACGCGTTTCGCAGCGCTTGCGCTGCTTTCTCAACCTAAGTTGCTAGTGAACAAATACCAGAAGAACAAAACACTAAGTTTTCATATGTAGGAGCACTGCGCAGCACTTCTATTACATATGCTTAACGTTCTGAGCTAAACATTATACGAAGCAATACTATTTCTTTAATATGGAAAAAATATGTGATGCAGGGTTTATTTGCTGAGAAAAACAAATGTACTTCCACTGATGAGAGAGGTTTTATTCAAAGAATATTGCAGCTTAATTATTTTCTGGAATTATTTTGAAATCTAATGTGGTGCTGTACAGTCTATGAACAGCTATTGTCAGTAACATTTACCCTCCATATTCTATTGTATCAACAGCGCCACTGTAAAATTTCAGGCCATGAAGGTACTGCACCTAAAAAATCCAAGTTTGAGTTGCAGTGGCCCTTATTTAATACAGCTGGAGTAACCCAGCAATAAATATATATATATATATATTTATTTTTTTTTTCTT
The DNA here is from genome assembly GCA_037306005.1 of Rhinophrynus dorsalis. Lineage (NCBI taxonomy): Eukaryota > Metazoa > Chordata > Amphibia > Anura > Rhinophrynidae > Rhinophrynus > Rhinophrynus dorsalis. The sequence goes on from CM074725.1 coordinate 48,072,137, forward strand.
CCCCATGTTACATAATACTATCCCCTTAACCTGTACAGTAAAAGATGGGTGTGCGACACATTGCAAGTGAATTAGCAGTGTCAGAACTTCAGGAACTGGATAATGACTTATTGCCACTTTGCATTTTTAGATATTGCTAATATCTAATGGGCTTAAAAAACAGATATATAATATCACAATAGTTTCCCAATAAAATAGCTACAGCCTTTGGGATAGTGCATCATGGGATATAGCATGAAAATCAGTGATTACTCAGTTTGGCTGCTATTTATTCATTCACTGTTTGCAGACAATCTTGAAAGTGCTTGAGATGATTCATTGCCTGTGGGTTAGTGTATCCTTTGGACTACTGATTACTCCTCTGGTAATGTTGAGGCTAATGTACTTAACCCTTTGAGTACCAGAGAGGTATTGCGTTGTATACCTCTCTGGCACTCAAAGGGTTAATTTAGAAACCGGAATAATTCTGGAGTAAACTAACTGCACCACAGGGGACAAAAAACACCCCCCAAAATTCCCATTGAATTAAAGTGTGATTAACACGTTTTACTACGTCTGCTCTTATGGGGCAGGGCAAGAGACTCAAGTATGAGACTTCAGTCTTTCCATTCAGTCTCTAAACACAGGACCAATGGGGATGCACCAGGTTCTTTTTTTCCAGAGTCTTGTTGCTCGAACATAGTCATCTGGGGCCCACAAAGCAAACCGGCTTCATAAGCAGATGTGCTCCGCTTAAAAGGGGGTAAAAGCTCAATTTAAAGCAATAAGAATATTTATTTGTTCTCTGCAAAGAAGTTGGCTTGCTCCTCAATTAACTCCATGGGGGTTATGCACTAAGGTATGGTAAAGAGGTAATAACATGTACAGGGTGATAAAATCACTGGTTCTTTCGTTAGTCTATGGTGACAAGGCACTAGGATCTCTCATACTGAAGACACATTCTAATATAGGCTCCATAGAATAACACTGGAACTGGAGAGCTCTTCACACTGGAGAAGTCATATCCACCTCATCACATCTTTATCACACCGTAGTGCATATCCCCCTCCGCCACTTTTCTTAGCATATCAACATCTCTATTTTCTGCAGCTCTTATGGATAATCACAACTCTGGTAAGCCCATGAATAACTGTCTATTATATTCGATTTTATGTTGACTCAGAAGACATTTGCTGGTTGGTGAGAATATGGAGATAATAACTTGCTTTGTGTGGGGAAGGAATCCCTAAAATGCTGCATTTCTTTCTCGGCTTTGTGAATTTTTCTGGCTTCAGTATAGATACATCTGAAGGAGGAATCCAGAGGGCAGTACTGGCAAAGTGCCACCATGCTCTAATGTTGGCACACACAGACTGTAAAACCTGGCTCCAAAATAGATATTAATTCTGTTATTTTCCCACAGAAGTCCCCAGCTCATTCCCCCCACTAGAGCCAACTCCCTTTCGGAGGATTGATTGTAACCGTACACCTGCAGCAAATCTTACGGATCACCTTCCCATCGTATAAAAAGCATACAATACAAAGTAACCCTTTCATTTTCCGAAGGGGCGATCACTGGTGTCTTCTTTCATCCAAAGCATAATACTTTGCCAGAAAATAAAACAATGCACAATATGTAAGCAATAACAAGCTTGTATGTCCTATTATCATCACACAATTGTGAATAGGATAAATGGGGTTTCATATTCTTAAAAGGAAATGTGATCATGCCCGCCCTTTAACCGTCATTGGTCCTTAACCCTTCGAGTGCCAGAGGGGTACAGAACGCATTGCTCTAGCACTCAGAGGGTTAAAGTGATTGTAGTGTTTCACAATAAAAGCATCTCCAATTAATCTTCATAGTATTTGGTCCATGGAGAGTGTTATTGCAATACTGTCAGATTTGTAGTTCAAGAGTAATTGAATGATAAAGTATCCCCCTCCTGTCCCTTTTACCTAGTGTAAGCCACCTCCTCTCAGATGTGGAATCTGGTCTCTTGACCGGACAGGTCACAGCAAGGGACATTTTTCTTACTGTGAGCATAAGGAAAACCCTGCCTTCTTGACAGGTTTTTCCTTATGCTCATTGAAGATTGACCCTCTCTGTGATCCATATGGACAGTCTTGGTGCTCTGAAGTGAGCAGTGTTACATCAGTAAAAGGGGCGGGAGGGGGATATTTTATCATTCAGTTACTCTTGAACTACAACTCTGATAGTATTGAAATAATACTCTCCATGGCCCAAATACTATGAAGGTTAATTGGAGCTGCTTTTATTGTGAAACATTACTATCCCTTTAACTCAAGTTTACCCATGACGGTCCTGGCACATAATGGGTCCTTAAGGGATTAAACCATTGAGGATCAGAAGGGTGTCATAAAGGATGCTTATGGAAAACACACACTGCAGGGATACAATTGTTAGCCCTTTGAGTGCCAGAGAGGTATACAACGCAATTCTTCACACATGCAAAGGGTTAACAAAGAAAGGTCATCTTCGAACCCCGCTGTATAAAAAGCAATATTCTTTCTTTTTTTCAGTTAAAAGCAATAGTGTCCCCAGGGCCGGATTTCCCAAGAGGCAGAGTAGGTAACTTCCTAGCACTCCAAAGTTTGAGGGGAGCCTCAGCTGTTCTGGCCACACCCACTTTCTGAATTATTATGGGTGTGGCCAGAGCAATTTCAATATCCCTGCACCAGTTTTAAACATCTTTACAAGCTATTATTTAATCTCTTGTATGCTAGAAAGATTTTTCTGTCCCAGGAACTAGTGAATGGGTCTGGGGGTGGGACCATGTGAGGAGTGGGGTGTGGTCATAGGTGGAGCTAAGGGCACCTACAGTGCCTTGCCTAGAGGCTCCTGGGATGTAAATATAGCACTTAGTATCCCACAGAGGTGCTAAGGGACAACACAGGACAGTGAAAGGAATGGCTTGATGCTTTGCACACCGTAGAAGTTAATCATAGGTTTTACCACTGGTCCCTGTACAAACCCAGCAGAATTAGATTGTCTTGTCCTAATTATTTCTGCCTAAAGTGGTATCCTCTTTAATTTGTAAGTTTAAAGAAAACTCATGCTGGATGGTTGCACTGATTCTTTGAAGCCTGCAGAATGAGTCTTTCATAAGTGACCTGCATTCGGTCTAGTTCACATGGGAAATTGCTGCAGCAACTGTGTTGCAACAACACGTTTCACAGATTACTTACAAACAGCTACAAATATAATGGTACTTTGTATTGGTGATACCTTTTTTATCTGGACCAACGGTTTGTATTTGCAGGCAAGCTTTTGAGAAATCCTCTTTAGGTCAAGTGAGTTCCACTTGACCTCACAAAATGAGAGGATCTGTCAAAAACCTGTCTGACAATACAAACTGTTAGTACCAAAATGTTTTCACCGATAACTAGATACTCATATAATTTAATTGCTGTAACCGGATTAATAAGGCTACTACAAATACATTTTTTGCAACCATAGTCATTTTCAATTGCAGACTTGAGTTGTTGCTTGTGACATCTTGACACCAATTTGCCTGTGTGAACTAAGTCTAAGGCAATAATCACATAGGTAAACCGAATATACTGCAGTGCAGTGCTGTTCATACCTGTGTTTAAATACCTCTGATGTCCTGAGTTCCCTTGGTAGTCCATTAACTGGATTTGTGGCAGAGGTGTGAGGATCAGCTGGTGAATGGTCCATGATAGCATGAGCCATACATGATTGGCTGATGCCTACATTTGACATGAACATTGAACCTCATGTAAACAATCTGCCTGGCAGCCTTTAGGGCGCCATGCCTATCAGGCATGCTGCAACCAGGGCCGGATTTGTAATGAGGCAGAGTAGGCATCTGCCTACAGGCGCACCCCACAAAGGGGTGCCTGTCATTGGGATTATTTTTTGGCTTTTTTTTTTAAATTTGCCCTTTTACTTTTTTTTAATTAGCCTCGACCCTTGACCGCAACAAAATGGCTACATGGCTACAGACCTGTAGCTGCTGGTGCTCCCTTGTCGGCTCTTTAGTAATGCAGAGCGCTGGGAGATTACATCATCTCCCAGCGCTCTGCATTACTGAAGAGAAGACCGCGCGGGAGCAACAGCATTACAGGTCTGTGCAGAAGGAGGCACGGGCAGAACTCTCCTCTCCAGGGAGGTAGGAAACGGACACGGGGGCAAAATGGAGATGATGGGGGCAATGTGAGGAGATATGGAGATGATGGGGGCAATGTGAAGGGATATGGAGGTGAATGATGGGGGCAATGTGAGGGACAATATTGAGATGATGGGGGCAATGTGAGGGGATATGGAGATGATGGGGCCAATGTGGAGATAATGGGGGCAATGTGGAGATGATGGGGGGAAATATGGAGATGATGGGACAATGTGAGGGCAATATAGAGATGATGGGGCAAGATGGAGATGATGGGGGCAAGTTGGAGCTGATGGAAGGCAAGTTGGAGCTGATGGGGGCAATATGGAGCTGATGGGGGCAAGCTGGAGCTGATGAGGGCAATGTGGAGATGATGGGGGCAAGTTGGAGCTGATGGGGGGCAAGTTTGAGATGATGGGGCAATGTGAGGGTAATATGGAGCTGATGGGGGGCAAGTTGGAGCTGATGGGGGCAATATGAATCTGATGGGGGGGGGGCAATGTGGAGATTAGGAGCATTATGGAGGTGTTCAGTGGAAATGGCAAATCGGGGGGGGGGGGTACTTCAGATATCTGTGCCTACAGGCTCCTGAGATGTAAATCCAGCCCTGGCTACAACTTGAATGCACTGAAAGCAGAGCACCTCCAAGTTGCAGCATGCTGCATTCTAGTGTGGCCTGTGTTGGAAATTCCCCCGGGTGACCAGAAACATTGAGGAAAATTCATTTCATTTTAGGGCATTTAGCCCAGCACTAATAGTGCTGTGAATTCACCCATGCAAGGGGAGGACTGGTCAGATAATTAATCAGGGAATACCCATTTTCAGTCCCTTCTCTATTAGACTGGGGTTACACCAGTGAACTTAGTCACCTTTGCACAAACCACTAGACATTGCAACTACTGTAGTTCCTGCAAGAAGCCATAAAAAAGCTTGAGAGCTGTTGGATTGATCTTTGAGTGGTGCATGAATGAAGTCATCTGCGTTTGATTGCCTGACCTCCTGTACTTCCATTCTGAGACTGCCAAATGCAATTCAAGTGTGAATGGAAAAGTATAGTGTAGTTGCTGGCAATGTGGACCCATATGCCAAAGTGCATTAACGTCATGCAGCAACTGCAAGTGACTATGCTCGTTAGTCATACAGAAGTTGCAGCGTGTTTGAACTGGGAAGCACTTTCACACATAGTCACCCATGTAACTTTCCTCATATAACAAAACTAAACTATTATCAGCAGATGGTTGTTATGGCAGAGTCACCTATGTCACCTTACTGTTAGGTAACTCCCATAATGATCCCTTGGAGACTGATGCTGTTAGAAGAAATTTGCAATGTGCTGGAGGCCTCTCTACCATCCCAGAGGTTAAAATACCTATCTAAATCAGTAGTAATTTGGGGAATTTGTATTTATCTCCTATAGTGCAGTTGGTTTGCTTTGATTCTGTTTGGTACATCAGCCTGTGTGTGGCTCATTATACTGTTATACTAATGTATGGGAATCAATGCAGAGGCGTAACTAGAAACCATCGGGCCCTGGTGCAGAAATGGACAGGGGGCCCCCCGACTGCATTGATCCCACTGTCCACCTCCACATTGCCCCCATTGTCCACCTCCACAATGTCCACCTCCACAATGCCCCCACTGTCTACCTCCACACTGTCCACCTCCACAATGCCCCCATCGTCAACCTCCACAATGCCCCCATTGACTACCTCCATAATGCCCCCAGTGACCACCTCCACAATGCCCCCAGTGATGTCATCTCCCAGCGCTCTGCATTACTAGGGCGCCGGAGGGAGATTGCAGGCACCAGGTGGAAGGGTTGCAGGGGAAGGCCAGGCCCCTGAAGTGCAGGCCCGGTCGCATTTGCGACCTCTATAGTTATGCCACTGCTCCTACCATAGCTGGTTCAGGAGGTGGGGGGCTCATGCCCGCAGCATGCGGCGTGGCAGGAGAGGTCTGTGCCTTCTTCTGCACAGACCTCTATCAGCAGCTCCTGCGCGGTCCTCTCTCCAGTAATGCAGAGCACTAGGAGAAGATGTCATCTCCCAGCGCTCTGCATTACTAGAGTGCTGGGACAGAGAGGGTGCTGCTAATAGAGGACTGTGCTGAAGAAGGCACAGACCTCAGCAGCTTGTTGCGGCACCAGGCAGAGGGCTAGCAGGGGGGTGTCTGGGCCCCCGGAGTGATGGGCCTGGTCTCAGTGGCGACCCCTATTGGTATGCCACTAAATCAACGTTCAGAAGTCCAACTGTTGGATTCTACAACTTCTGTAAACCATTAGCTGGTTCGGAATTATGGGATTTGTAGTTCCTAACAGCTGGAGCCAAAGATTTATGACCCCTGTACTAATGTATGGGCAAGAGAAAGCAAACATTGGCTGTCTGGCACTGCATGGTTGCCTAAACATGCATAGAACGAGGGATTTAACCCTTTGAGTGCCAGAGAGGTACGCAACACATAGTTGTACCAAACTCCTGGGATTTTCACAGATACTGGGGTTCATACACTGAGAAATAGTGGTGCAATATTGGGACAAACCAGCTGATCCACGAGGGGCAAATAAATATTCCGATTTAAATTGGGCTTTTAACCCCTTGAATGCTAGAGCAGTCTCGAACGGATTCAGCTCTGCGGAATAAATTGTCGCTATATAAAAAAGAATAATAAATATAAAGAAAGAATAATAATCATAATAATGGAGACCTTTCTGGAATTGAATGGGTTAAAACACGCATTTGATTAAATACATTTGGGAATATATATGTGTGTCCTCTGGTGCTATTTATCTGCTCCATTCTCTTAGTACACCAACCTCCCTGATGTAGGGACGTGTGACCCTATTCCTATATTACAGTATTATATTGCCTGTAACATCTGACTGAGAAGTGTTCTATTCTAAACTTAGCCCATCTGAGCCTTTCACTCACTGCTGCGGGATTATGTGAGAATTTGTGCTATTTCTTTCCATTCCATCACATTTATGTTCCTGCGCTGTGTATTTATACAGAGTTATATTCTCATATTCCATGTATACATTTTCTCAATGAAATTCTCAGAACAGTTAAAAAAAAAGAGGATGAGGTAACGTCTCCACTAGGCAGTTAAACACTTCACCTTATACCGTTGTGATTTGCTATCTACGTGTAAAGAAATTAAGCAATATTAATAATGATCCCTTTCAGTGCATACCCCTATGGCCCGCAAAGGGTTAATTGTTTACTAATGAAAGATCTTTTAACATTCACTGTACACCTATTGTCTCTAAACTCTGATAAAACTTCACCCCTTAACCCTTTGAGTGCCAGAGGGGTACGGAATGCATTGCTTTGCAGTGCATTTCCGTACCCCTCTGGCACTCAAAGGGTTAAAGGGGTAGTAATGTTTCAAAATGAAAGCAGCTCCAATTAATCTTCATAGTGTTTGGGCCATAGAGAGTGTTATATCAATACTGTCAGAGTTGTAGATCAAGAGTAAGTGAATGATAAAGTGTCCCCCTCCCACCCCTTTTACCTAGTGTAAGCCACCTCCCCTCAGATGTGGAATCTGGTCCACAGACAAGACCGCTCACATCAAAGGGCAATCTTCTTACTGTGAGCATTAAGAAACCCTGCCCGTTTGACAGGTTTTTTTAGGCTTTTCCCTTATCCTCACATAAGATTGTCCCTCTCTGCAATCCATCCGGACAGTCTTGCTGCTCTGAGGTGAGCAGTGTTACATCAGTAAAAGGGGCGGGAGGGAGATATTTTATCATTCAATTACTCTTGAACTACAACTCTGACAGGACTGAAATAACACTCTCCACTGCTCAAATACTATGAAGATTAATTGGAGCTGCTTTTATTGTGAAACATTACTTTAAGGACATTACCTTTAAGGACAAGTGACGGTCCTGACACATCACGGAATTCCTGGTACGCCATGTGATGACCAGGAATCCATTGGAAAGAGAGAAAAAAATTGCCCTGTGGCCCTTAACAGACAGCCGCACTGCATTTGCTGGTCATTAGGGGGTTAAAGGATTAACCTGTGGTCCTCCTTGCAACTGTCATTTCTGACTCCATGGACATGACATACAGTACTGATTAAAGATGTTATCTCTTGAACCAAGCAGAAAGGGAAACAACCACAAGGGCATTCATGTGTGTGTATATATATATATATATTTTTTTTTTTTTTTTTTTTTCCTTAATAAGATAACTGGGAAGTTGTTATAGGTAGGAGGTGTTAGTCCTTTAAAGTGGAACCTTCACCTTAATTCAAGTTTGCATATTTGAAAACTCCATTAAAAACTGCCTGTGTGTCATGTTATCCAAAAGACCAAGAAATGCACTGTTAAAGAGATATTCATACTGGGTGCTGTATGCTGATTGTTGTACCTGTGACATTTAATATGTTAACTAAACTTTTCAGTGACATTTTATATGTTAACGAAGCCTTTTCAGTGACGCCTCATATGCATACATGGGAACTTTCCGGATGTTCTCCAGAGACTGCGTTTTTCACACTGCATTACCAGGTCTCCGGGGACAAAGGCTGATTTCTTCCTTCCCACTTCTTTTCCTTCCCACACTGTTGTGCCCACTTCCCATCCACTTTATGACACAAAGATATGCAAACCACCTGATTAAGCCCCACCCCCGATGATAAATCACATAATTGACATCCTCTGTCTGGCAGCACATGAGCCCTCTCCTGAGGCTCAAAGAGAAGAAGTTCACAGGTATGGTCATATGCTGATGAAGGTTCAGTGACATTTCATATGCTAATGAACGCTTCAGTGACATTTCATATGCTAATGAAGCTCTGTGCTCTACCAGGAAATTTTCACTTTCACTCTTCCCAGAAATAACTGTGAATATCTCCTAAACTATACATCTGCTGGAATTTTGGTTAATGTGACACATATGTAGTTTTGTATGAAGTTTTCAAAGATATAAAGAAAATTCAAGGTGATAGGTCCACTTTAAGGTTCATGATATTAAATGTTCTGTATTTCAGCAGTGTGGGGAATTCATTTTCCTTGCCCTCCTCATTTCTTGACTCACGCAATCAGAAACAGCCTCAAACCAGGAAATGAAAGAAAGCAAAAGTAAATTGCTTTCCCTGTCTTCTAAATAGAGATGAGCAAAACCTCTGTGATCCGCTTTGCCAGTCGATTTGAGAATGTTGTAAAAGCCCTGGTTCTGGTGGAACTGATTGGGGAAAATGTATAGGGAAGATATAGCGAAGGAAAGGGGGAGAAACAGAAAAAAAAAGTGTGAAGCCACTCAAGCAGTTGTCTAACTGGTTCAGAGTTGAAGTAACCCAGATAGGAACCTATTTTCAGTGACATTAACCCATTGAGTGCCAGAGTCGTGCATCCCTCTGGCACTCAGAGGGTTAAAGTTATGTGAAGTGGAGTTTTTTTATTTTCCTGGACATCACATCAAATAAATAAAAAAAAAAAGTTTTCCAAATAAATAAAATGGATAACACCGCAAATATGGTTTTTGAAAGCATTTTCAAAATCACCAGTTATTTTTAGTTGATCAGGTTCCCTTTAAAGGGATAGTAATACTTTGTTTTAACTTTATTTTATTTTGTAGGCATTAAAAAAACATGAAGAATGATATAAGTCTTATCTCTCAAACCTTTATGGTTTATGAGATATTCACAAGCAAAGTTCCCCTCCCCGCCCCTTTTACCTAGTGTAAGCCATCTCTTCTCAGATGTGAGTCTGGTTGTATGACAGTACAGATAACAGAAGGGGACAATTTTCTTTGTATGAAAACAATGAAAGCCCTTCCCCCCTTGACAAGTTTTTCAGCTTTTTCCATTATCTTAATTGAAGATTGTCCCTCTCTGCAGTCTACCTGGGCATCTCCCTTCTGATCTGGTTGAACAGGGGGGGGTACTTTGTTTGTGAATATCTCTTAAACCATAAAGGTTTCATAGATAAGACTTATATCATTCTTCATGTTTTTTTAATGCCTACAAAATAAAATAAAGTTAAAATGAAGTATTACTATCCCTTTAAAGCTTATCCAAGATTATGCTAAGTGTTCATTTCAGTGTATTCTGTACTTAAAGGGATAGTAATGTCATAAAAAAAGTTTTAACTATATGGTAGATACAATTAAAAGAGAGTACTTGCACTTATTCATATCTCTCAAACCATCATGGTTTGAGAGATATAGGAAAATAAAATTCTCCGCTCCCTCCCCTTTCTGCTTGACGAACTGTAAAGCTGTCAGAAGCAGAATCTGGTCTCTTGACCAGACGCGGCTCTTCAGCAGCACCGACATAACAATATCTTAAGATAAATACTTAATTGGAATGGTCTACAACGTGTGCTTGCAAACCAGGCACACGTTGTAGACCGTTCCAATTAAGTATTTATTTTTAGGTATCCCTGTGTCGGCGCTGCTGAAGAGCCGTTGTCTGACCAGGAACCAGGATCTCATGCCGTCAGCTATACAGCTGACATATGAGAAAGGGGAGGGAGCGGAGAACTTTATCTTCATATATCTCTCAAACCATAACGGTTTGAGAGATACTAATAAGTGTAAGTAATCTTTTAATTGTATCTACCATATAGTTAATACTTTGTTTCTGACATTACTATACCGTTAATGTTTGTGCAGACTCCCTAATTTACTGCTTTGTGTGTATCCAACTGTTCGATCTTCTAGAAAGTTTACATGATTTAGTAGTGAATTGGTCAGGATGTACCAGGAGTTACCTAACCCTGTAACCATTCAGTTAGATGAATTTGTTAAACAGTGACAAGTTGCATATAAACAGAGATGGAGCTTCCCCTTGTTTCTGTAAAATGTTACCTCACAGAAGACATGTCAGCAAGTTTCAGAACATTCCAATCTGTACAAGTCAGGAATTATAACTATTGATTTGGAGAGTGATTGCTGTAACCGTTAACGCTTTGACATACCTAAGAATGTTGCTGATTCAAGGGCAGTGGGTGGGATTAAAGGGCCAGTAATGCCTGTATTTAAATTGATTTAATATTGTAGAGGTTATAAAAATAAAGTATTTGGAGAAAGTGCCATCTCTCAAACCCTAAAGTTCCCCCCATCCTCCCCTTCTCCTGACATCAGCGCTCTGCTGACAGCAGGAGATCCCGGTCCTGGGACCAGTCAGCGGCTCTGCAGCAGAGCCAAAATTGCGTTATTTAAAAAGAATTACTTCATTGGAACGGTCTACAAAGTGTGCCTGGTTTGCAAGCACACTTTGTAGACCGTTTCATTGAAGTAATGATTTTTAAATAACGTGATTTCAGCTCTGCTGAAGAGCCTCCATGAGTAGGCCGACTTGAATCTCCTGCTGTCAGCTTTAACCCTTTGAGTGCCAGAGGGGTACGCAACGCATTGCTTTGCAATGTGTTGCGTACCCCTTTGGCACTCAAAGGGTTATAGCTGACAGCAGAAAAAGGGAAACTTTAGGGGAGGATATCTTTCAAACCGAAGGGTTTGACAGATGGCACTTTCTCCAAATACTTTATTTTTGTAACCTCAGGGCTCAAAATTTCCACTCACCACTATCCAATGGCGAGTGAAAATTTAGCCCTGATGAGTAGAAAGTCAGCCCTGGTGGGTATGTTATGGCTTGCAGTGGTGAGTAACTTTTCAGGTCTGGCTAGTAGCAAAGGACTTACAATTATAAGCCCTGCTCTACAATATTAAATAAAGTTATATACGGGCATTACTGACCCTTTAAATGATTAGATTAACCATTTGATTGCCAGAGTGTTACACAATGCATCACAAAGTAAAGTTTTGCGAACCACTCTGGCACTCAAAGAGTTAACTTTGTGTGAGATGGGTTTAATATCATACCTCCCAACATTTTAAATTGCCAAAGAGGGACACTTGTGTTTTAGGGGGTGTGGCTGGGGGTGTGGCTGGTGGGCGGGGCATTACCAAGAATTTTTAGGCTATTTCGTGACCTACTGACACCTCCTTGTGCAACCTAATAAATTACTTATAAGAAGACAAAAGTATTTTATTTACACAGACTAATTTATAAACACATATACTGACGTTTATACAAACATTAATGTGAGTTTTATTGCTGTGGAGCAATGTGATACACTTATATATACACCACACAGTCTGATTTCCTAAAAAGAGGGACATCAGGGTGGAAAAGACGGACAGAGGGATTTGGGTCTAAAAGAGGGACTGTCCCTCCTAAAGAGGGACACTTGGTAGGCATGTAATATAGATGGGGGCAGGTAATAAGCAGGGTAGAGACTGCGGGCAAATGTCCTTTGAGTGCCATGTGGGAGCACAGATCTATATGCTGAAACCCATACAGACATTCAAGGGGTTAATGCCAGATTGGTTGCCCCTCCTTCTGGTGCTTTTATTAAAAGGATAGTCATATTTAAAATGTAAAAAATATATGTTGCAGGGTTTAATCCCCTGAGTAAAACAAGGACATTTCCACTGCTGTGAGATGTTTTATTCAAAAGTTATTACAGCTCAAACTTGAACGTTTTAGGTGCAGTAACACAGTGGTGCTGTTGCTACACCATCCTATGGAGATTTAAAGTTAACTGACCAGACCTATCCATAGCTCCACTGTACAGTTTCAGGCCACTGTGATATAGCACCTAAAAGATTCAAGTTTCAGCTGTAATAACTTAACCCTTTGAGTGCGAGAGGGGTACAGAACGCATTGCTTTGCAATGCGTTCTGTACCCCTCTGGCACTGAAAGTGTTAAGAATAAAACACCTTTCAGCAGTGGGCGTTCCCTTGTTTTACTCAGTGAGGATATACACTGCAATAAATATTTTTTTTTACATATTAAGTATTACTATCCCTTTAAAACTTTGAGTGCCACACTGGCACTCAAAGGGTTAAAGTGGACCCGTCACCATAAGATAGGAACCACTGGGTCACAGGTTCTAGTCCTGGCAGGGTCACTTCAGCCTTTCACCCTTCTGAGGTAGATAAAATGCGCCCAGGACACACTTGAAAATGAGAGACAATCTCAGTGTATCTTGTCTGGTAAAATACTTTGACATAAAAAAAGTTGTACCTTCCTTTGTTTGCAATACATCTAGTTTCTGACAAATTAAGCTTTATTTGTTGGTGACACACTCTGGTACTTTATGCTACCGTACAATCTTGGGTATAATACGCACAATTTTACCCTACTTCAGCTTATGTGAAGTGGGGGTGCATATTATACACAAGAGTTTTTAAATAAAGTAAAAAATTGAGGCTGGTAGATAGCTTCCCTCCCTCCCCCGGCTATATTCGCTTTGAAAATAAGACTTAATAGTTTAAATGTAAGTCCCCGCCAAGAAGAGCAGGCATAGCGGTATGTAAAGCTTCAGTGCGAGCGGCATGCTTCCATTTGCCTCCCTCTTCCTTCAGTGGGCTTTCAGGACCTTCCACCTATGGAATTGGCTGCAGGCGGAAGGACCTGAAAGCCCATTGAAGGAAGCGGCCGGCAAATGGAAGCATGCCGCCCACACTGAAGCTTTACATACCGCTATGCCTGCTCTTCAGAAGATGAGGACTTCAGCGGGGACTTGCATTTAAACTAGTAAGTCTTATTTTCAGAGTGGATATCGCCAGGGGAGGGAGGGAAGCCATCTATCAGCCTGCCATCCTTAACCCTTTGAGGCACTCAAAGGGTTAAAAAAGATTTCAGTAACGGGGAAAACAAGGGTGTGTATTATACATAGGCACTCTTGTTTTCCCCTAAAATCTTAGGCATAATATGCACCTGCGTATTATACACAGGTGCTTATTATACCTGAGATTTTACAGTAATTCGTTTTTATACTGGGCCAATATTATCACACACAGTGCTATGATCTCCGCAGCACCCACACACTGGGGTCATTTCAAACAGCACAGTGAGTGGTGTGTTTGATCCAGACCAGAACTAATTAGTGTACTGCACAGGGAGTAATCATAAACTACCACACTGTGGCACCAAAATATATGGGTCCATTTCCCCAAAACAATTTATTTTACAGACAAATGTCTGGTAGAACATATAGGTAAACTTTAATTCTTTGTAAAAAAAAAAAAAACAAATAAAAGAAAAAATTTGCCTTAAGGTGAGAGTAGGAATATTTATAAATTATTCACAAAAATGCTGTAACCTCCCCAAAAAAATAAGTTGTTTATCAAAACAGTGATAATAGGACAAAGAAAAGTTGCAACATAAAAGTATTTTAACACTTTAAGTACCAAAGGGGTGTGCAGTGCATTCAGGGCAAGATTTCCCAATAGACAGAGTAGGCAATTGCCTAGAGCTCCAGCTTGTGAGGGTGTCTCAGCTGTGCTGGCCACACCTACATTATAAGTTGTGGGTGGGGCTAATGCAATCTCAGTGTCCCAGAACTAGTGTATATACCCCTTTACCAGCTATTATTTAACCACTTGGATACTGCAGAGATCTAAGTTGGAAACCTCTGTTCAGTGGTGCCTAGTATGCCTTGCCTGGGGTGCCTGGGATTTAAATCAGGCCCTGAAAGTGTTGCTTTACTTAAAGGGTAAATAAAGGGCTTACTGTAAACTAAATTGCCCTTTAATCCCTTAAGGACAGAACAAATAAAAATTGCTATTATATTAATTGGGGCTTATATGAATCAATGGCAATTTTTTTTGTCTCCTGTACTTCTGCTGGCTTGCTTCAAAATTGTTCCTCTTTTATTTTGTACCTATGACCTCTGATATTTTTATTTTCAATTCCCCCACCTTTTCTGTCACCCCCCCGATTGTCACTTTTATGTAAATAAGCTACTTTACATAGAGTTCAGTCACAGAGGGGAAGTGACATCATCACACTGCGGTGGGTATAATTAGAATAAGTCAGCTCCTTGTGACCTTAGGCAAGTCACAGTGTCAGTGTGTTTTTACTCTAAATCAGACTATGGAAAAGATTTTCTAACCTACTCATGCTTAATGTCTGTTTACTAACCTATATATAGCAAAATTACTTTCCTCAACACTTCTTGTGTTAAGGGGAGGACAGTGGAGCAGTCTATGGGTATTTTGGCGCATTTCTTTCCTCCTTTATGTATTAAACAATGCTTAGAGGACATGGCATGACTTAATGCCATTTCCTTGAGCGTGCTATTGGGCTGGCTTACGGAGCTTGCTTGCTGTCATGAAAGTTCTAACAATGGCGGAGATTGTCTGCCACTATTCACTATAGTTGCCATGCTCAGTTGTGCATACCCAGAAGTGTGATCACTGGCAGAGGCGTAACTAGAAGCCACCGGGCCCTGGTGCAAGAATTGCCATGGGCCCCCCCGACCACATTGGCCCCCCTCAACTACATTGGCCACCTCCACATTGCCCCTTCCACAATGCCCCTCATTCTCCACAGTGCCCCTTAATCTCCACAATACCCCTCTTTCCCCATATTGCCCCTTCCACATTGCCCCTTCAACAATGCCCCTTCCACATTGCCCCTCTTTCTCCATATTGCCCCTTCCACATTGCCCCTTCCACAATGCCCCTCATTCTCCACAGTGCTCCTTCATCTCCACAATACCCCTCTTTCCCCATATTGCCCCTTCCACATTGCCCCTTCAACAATGCCCCCATCACAATGCCCCTCATTCTCCACAATGCCCCTTCCACATTGCCCCTCTTTCTCCATATTGCCCCTTCCACAATGCCCCCATCTCCATATTGCCCCTCAATCTCCATAATGCCCCTTCCACAATGCCCCTCATTCTCCACAATGCCCCGTCACAATGCCCCTTCCACAGTGCCCCCATTCTCCACAATGCCCCTACTGATGCCCCCCTCCTCCTACCTCGAGTCCCTGGTGGTCTAGTGGTGAGTCAAGCTCCCGCGTGGTTCTTAGTAATGCAGAGCGCTGGGAGATTATGTCATCTCCCAGCGCTATGCATTATTAGAGCACCGACCGCCCGGAGATCAGCTGTGCTGCGGGCGCGTGGCGAGGGGGTCGCAGGGGGCGCCCGGGCCCATGAGAGTGACGGGCCCGGTCGCAGGTGCGACCCCTATTGTTACGCCACTGATCACTGGTGTAAGAGTCTAACACCAGTAGACCTCCCCTTTACCTCCCTGTGCCTCTCACACCAAATTTAGATTGTAAGCTCTACAGGGATTCACTGTGCTTGAAAAACTGAGTGTACAGCTCTACGTACAAGCTGATTCTGCTGGATAAAAATAAAGATATTTAAGAAATTGCGTTTCTTTAAAACTAAGCACTTGACTGCATTTTGCAAACTTATGCAGGGTGACTGGCTAGCTTTAAACAATTGAGAGCTGCATGCAACTGAATATTTACTGATATGTTCACCTATTCATGTTTTTTAGGGCACAGCATCTGTGCTGCAGCGCAGATCGGACAATGAAGAGTACGTTGAAGTTGGACGACTTGGACCATCAGATTACTTTGGTAAGCATCTGTCATGACAGGTTCATATAGATGTTGGAGGTGAGAAGTAAACTGATGATTTGCTCACCAAGAGGATTTTCACTAAGCCGATAACACTCCAATCTGATTGTAACGCTTTAATGATCAGAGCGCTGTGCAGTTCCTTTGGGCTTTAAAGGGTTCAAGGGATAGTAATATCAGAAAAAAAGTATTAACTATATGGTAGATGCAATTAAAAGAGAGTACTTGCACTTATTCGTATCTCTCAGACCATTATGGTTTGAGTGATATAGGAAAATAAAGTTCTCTGGTCCCTCCCCTTTCTGCTTGACGAGCTGTAAAGCTGTCAGAAGCAGATTCTGGTCGCTTGACCAGATGTGGCTCTTCAGCAGCGCCGATATAACGATATCTAAAGATAAATAGTTAATGTGGAACAGTCTACAAAGTGTGCCTGGCTTGCAAGCACACTTTGTAGACCGTTCCATTGAAGTATTTATTTCTAAATAGCGTGATTTCAGCTCTGCTGAAGAGCCTCTGTCTGGTCAAATGACTGGAATCTGCAGCTGTCAGCTAGATGGCAGACTTGAGTAAAACAGCCAGGAAAAGGTAACTTTAGCAAGTTATATCTCTCAAACAAAAAAGGTCTGAGAGACAGGACTTACATGTTAATCTTGATGTTAATCTTTTTTTAATGTCTACAATATTACATCAACTTAAAATTCCCTGATACTGACTGTGTGGTTTAATACTTAAATCTGTATTTAGGAAAATACAGATTAGCAATTTTGGAGAAAACCACGCTTGGCTTCCATTGCAGTTAACTTTATCAAGGGTTTCATCTACAAAAAGTCTTCATAGAGCTCAGTGACAGTCTGATCGATAAAACCAGTGATAGTATCTGTCACTTCCAATGTAATCCAGCCTCAAATGCAGTATAGGGGATACATTAAAATTCCTCTTGCTTTAAATTTGGCTTATATCCCCTTGAATGTTAGAAGTATCCAACACATTGTGAAGCAATGCATTGGAGACCTTTTTAGTATTCAAGGGGCGACTAGCCCCAGTTAACGCACTGATAATTTTGGAAATGTTAATTTGTCCCCTATGGTCCAGTTGGTTTGATTAAGAATTGCTTATCTTTAGCTTCGCAAATACATTCATTAATGACTACGAAGTTACCTTGTTTTCAGCTTACTTAGTTCATGTAGTTCTTTTCCTGCTGAGTGAAAACAGGGTGTTCTCGCTGCTGGTAAATACTTCATCCAAAAATTATATCAGATCAAACTGTCACAAAGTTACTGTTACTGTAAACTTGTATGGTGAACTGACTGTAGTTAGTCAATCCCCTCTCCCATAGAATGCAACATAATAAGTTTGGACCCTATATGAACTGCAGGACTGTCTGAGCAACAGGTGGCACTGTTAATATAAAAACAACAAGGTGACTGTAATGACTTTGGAACAAATAATCTCCCATTAATTAGCTCCTTTGTTTTACTCACTTGTTTCATAATAAAGGTTTAACACTCCTTTAACCCCTTCGCACCCTGTGACGTACCCGGACCGTCACGCTGGTCCGGCACTTAAGGACCAGTGACGGTCCTGGTACGTCACGTACTATTACTCACTGCGCTCCTGCAGGAGCGAGGAGAGTAATACCGTGGACTGAAGTTGATCGCTCCAAGACCGGAGCAATCTCTTTCAGTCCTTCTTTCAACGTGCCGCTCCACGTCATCAGTCACGTGGGACGGCACGTTGAACTCGTCTATCTGGTCCTTAAAGGACCAGACATCCTGGGATCGCTGGACCTTAAGGGGTTAAAAAGTGGACATATATCTTGTCCGAGGCTAAACTGGTGTTTCTTTTTACAGGTGAGATAGCCTTGTTACTGAATCGTCCAAGAGCAGCTACAGTCATAGCACGGGGTCCACTAAAATGTGTCAAACTGGACCGTCCTCGTTTTGAAAGAGTTCTTGGACCATGTTCAGAAATACTCAAGAGGAACATTCAAAGATACAACAGCTTCATCTCCCTCACTGTTTAAGATGTTCCACTGGGGAATACCGTGTTTGTGTTACCTTTGTGCACTTCAAATTTGACCTGTGCAGTTCCATAGCTTTATAAGAAAAGGAAATCGTGCATCCAATGTGAATTTTTATGGTCTTGTCTGCTGTATCAGGCATCAAGGTTTTAATTGTTTTGTATACATCAGTGGTGGGTAACAGTAGTCCTGCAGTTTTTCTTGAACTACAGACCTTTCATTCTCAACCAGCCCTAGGCCAGCTGAATATGATGGGATTGTAGTTCAACAAGAACTGCAAAGCTACTGCTGCCCAGCCCTGTTTTAGTTACACATAGATATGGGGCTTGGGATGGGCTAGGGTTCATCAGCAGATCATTTTACATGGCTTATGAGTTATTGTGTTCACATTTTTATGCTGTAAAAGGTTAGGGGAGAATGCAGGGTGACTGTTGCCAGTTGTACCAGCTAACTGGGGCTTAGGAAAGGGATTTCTACAAGTGGATACCAATATAAAGGGATGTTAGTTTAACTGAATCTATTACTTACCAGGGAAATTAAAGTGGGTTACACACTGAGGACTCTTTCATATGGGTGACAGAACTGTACCAGCCTCCTGCTACATTCCTATATATCATAAACCCTTTCATTACACCCCTCTGGCACTCAAAAGGTTCATTCAAATGCAGAAGGGGCATGTCTGATGGCCAGCCCACATTAGTGCCAGAGGATATTATTGAATGGTGTTCATGTGACTTGGCCATTGATTTGACTTTGCGATGAGCTTTGAAAGATCCTACAATGCTCGTGTGAAAAGTCTGCAGGGATTCCCATAGAATGGCATGCAGACCTTCATCATTGCATCTTTTCTGCAGTCCTGTGTGAGTGTAGTAAAGTTGAAGTATGCTGGACCATGGTCCATTCATGTGAGATGATAGTCAATCAATTGGAAGGCGCCACAGGTTGACATTGTACATGCAGCATCTCTGCATTGACATCACCCATGTGAATAGGGGCCTACATTTAGTTTTTTTTTCAGAGAATTACAATCTGCCTATATGTTGCACCAGGCATGTTTCTGTAAAATAAAAAGTTTTTGATAAATTAGCCTTTATTTTTTCACGACAGAGTGGAACTTTTATGATAATTCCCTTCAAAGTATGCTAATTACTTCTGTCAAGGCCAAACTTATTGCTTGTTGTGCTATTGGAAGTGACCATGGTATATGAGCTCTGCCTAGATTATTGGCCTGGCACTGAAAACTGGGCAATTTTAAGAACCCTTGAGGACCTGGGTAAAATTTGAATGGAGACCCCCACAGATGTGAGATAGTTCAGTTGGTTAATGCACCATGTGTAGAATCTGTCCAGATCTCAGGGTCACAGGTTCTAGTCATGGCAATATCAACTCAGCGTTTCATCTTTCTATGGTAGATAAAATCGGTACCCGAGACATACATGAAAGCAAGAGACAGTCTCAATGGAGGAGATTCACTAAGCGGTGATAACAAGGGGATAAAGTGGAGATAACGTGGAGATGACTTCTCCATTTTATCACTTCTCCAGTTCCTATGTTATTCTACAGAGCCTATTCACTAAGATCGCCAAAGCTGAAGAAATCTTAGTGCATAGGTTTCATAGAATAACATAGGAATTGCAGAAGTGACAAACTGGAGAAGTCATCTCCACTTTATCACCTCTTTATCACCAGTTAGTGAATCTCCCCCAAGGTATCCATCCTGGTAAAATACTTTCATTAAAAAAAAATCCTTAAGTTTAGCCTTCTCTTGCCTTACTTTCTATTTGACAGAAAAGCAGCCTAACACAGAGGAGTAACTAGAAGCCGCCGGGCCCTGGTGCACGAATTGCCATGGGCCCCCCCCCCGACCACATTGGCCCCCTTCATCTCCACATTGCTCCTTCCACAATGCCCCCTTCATCTCCACAATGCCCCACTTCATCTCCACATTGCTCCTTCCACAATGCCCCCTTCATCTCCACAATGCCCACCTTCATCTCCACATTGCCCCTTCCACAATGCCCCCTTCATCTCCACAATGCCCCCCTTCATCTCCACATTGCCCCTTCCACAATGCCCCCTTCATCTCCACACTGCCCCTTCCACAATGCCCCCTTCATCTCCACAATGCCCCCCCTTCATCTCCACAATGCCCCTTCCACAATGCCCCCTTCATCTCCACAATGCCCCCATCACAATGCCCCCATCTCCACATTTCCCCTTCCACAATGCCCCCATCTTCACATTGCCCCTTCATCTCCACATTTCCCCTTTATCTCCACAATACCCCTACCTCCAGTCCTAGTGGTCTAGCGGCGTGGCTTAACAGATCTGTGCCTCCTTCGGCACAGATCTCTAGAGCTGAAGCTCCCGCGCGCCGCTCTAGTAATGCAGAGGCTGGGAGATGATGTCATCTTCCAGCCTCTGTATTATTAGAGCGGCGAGCCGAATGGGAGATCTGCTGAGCTGCTGATGCGGGCGAGGGGGTCGCAGGGGGTGGCCGGGCCCCTGGAGTGAGGGGCCCGGTCGCAGGTGCGACCACTGCGACCCCTATTGTTACGCCACTGGCCTAACATATGTGTTGTGCACCAAGTAAAGCCACATTCCCCAATGAGAAACTGTACTTTCCCATTTAGAGGATATGTAGCATTTGTTTCTGCAGCCCAAATGCATAACCTTACATTTATCTATATTAAACCTCATCTGCCACTTTCCCTCCATTCAGTCAGTTTATCCAAATCTTTTTACAGAGAAAAAAACATCCTGTTCTGTATATATTTCCTTACAGAGTTTAGCTTCATGAGCAAAATTTGAGACATTTCTTTCAATTCCCACAACAAATTAAAAAAAATTGTGTCTAGGACTGAAGCCTGTGGCATTCCACTTAAGAACAACTTGGGGACTATGCACTAAGGCGTGATAAAGTGGGGATTACTTCTCCAGTAATATCACTTCTCCATTTCCTGTGTTATCCTATAGAGTCTATGCGCTAAGATTTCCAAAGTTGGAGAAATCTTAGTGCATAGGCTCCATAGAATAACATAGGAACTGGAGAAGTGATATCACTGGAGAAGTCATCTCCGCTTTATCACGCCTTAGTGAATCTCCCCCTTGAAAAGGTTCAGTTTTTAATAACTCTCTGCAGTCTGTCAATTAACCAGTTCCCTATCCACGCACGGATATCACCTCCCAAGTGTAAGCTTTTTAATTTATGAGGTAATCTTTTAGGCACGGTATCAAAGGCACCAATTGCACAAATATATACAAGTGGCTACTACAACATATAGACAGTTTTAAATTCTCTTTAAAGGAACAGTAAATATATACACGCATTTACACACATATTAGTTTTGGATTATATCTAAAATTTGCTCCTTAACCCTTTGAGACCCAGATGGTTATGCAAAACATTGCTTAGCAATGTGGTAGATACTCCTCTTTCACTCAGAGTTAAGAACCAGAGGGTGAGCAACGTTGAAGGGGTTAACTAAATTTATTTAAGTGGAGCACATCCAATTTAAGGACCAGAGCAATGTGCAATGCATTGCCTAACCTCTGGTCCTTAAAGGTACAGTAATATCTCAATTTTCAATTTTTAGCTCCGAGTATTATTTTAATTTGTTTTAACATGTTGTGCTATATATAGTTACTTACAAAGTTGTAGTTCAGACGCTATTCAAGATGAAAGGATCCCCCTCCCTCACCTTTCCCTTGCGTCACGCTGCCTCTCTGTCTGATCCGGATGGAGTGCGGTGAGGGACAATCTTCAGTAACAAAAGGAAAATCCTGTCCTCCTTAGTCAAGGGGGCGGGGTTTTCCTTATAATTACTGACTGAAGATTGTCCCTCACTGCATCCATCCAATCCCATGACCGGATTCCAGATCTAATGGGAGGCGGCCAGAAGGGGTGGGAGGGGGATCTTTTCCTCTTGAATAGCGTTTGAACTACAGATCTGTAATTATATATAGCGCAATATGTTAACCCTTTGAGTGCCCGAGGGGTACGGAACGCATTGCAAAGCAATGCGTTCCGTACCCCTCTGGCACTCAAAAGGTTAAAAAAAAACTGTAAATAATACCCGGCGCTATAGTTTAATTGAGGCATTACTATCCCTTTAAAGGGTTAACAAAGAGTAAACTTTGTTTGACAAGTAAAAAAAAAAATACATAAGCTCTTGTCACTACAAAATAGCTAAAAAAAATCCCTTCGGAGGTTCCATATCTCATAATGCACTTTTAACGATGGAAAAAAATGTCATTCACTTTAGCGTAAATGAGTTATCCTGATTCTCACAGCATTTACTTGGGGCCTGTGTAGCATGGGACCGAAATGTTTATTTTCTTTACTGCAAACTTGATCTTTAGAGAGATTATGTAACAAAGTCGCCAGGCTTCAAAACTGTGGAATTTTTTTTTGCATATTTGAAAGAAATCCTATAAAATGCATGGTATTCATATTCCTTGATTAATTCACATGTCCTCGTTTTTCCCCCTAGAAAAACTTTGATCTGTGATTTCTTGACCAGTACCATTTGGATTTGCATTTTGGGGTCTTTTTTTCTCACCAATGTTTTTATGTATGTTTGCATGCAGATAGTCAAATGATTATAGAGGTTGGATTAGTGGATAATAAGCTACAAATCAGGGGGTTTTGCTAGATTTCAAACAGGACTCGAGGGAAACATAATGCATTATTTGTGAAAAGTGCAGTTCTGTTGCACATTGACTAGTAGGGAGATTAGCATACCTGGGAACTTTTGAAACAGGGCTACCTGGAGGGTAACCCTGTCAGTGCCGACCTGGGAGGAAAAATGACGTGATTCGCGTCATAAGAGGGGCGGGGCTTAGTCGTGGAGGGGCGGGGCAAAAAACAAAACCTGCAAAATGTATCTAAGAGGGCGGGGAGTAGGAGGAACCAGGCGGGATGGAGCACAAGTGGGCAGAGTTTCTATTTTAACTCTGCCCACCCGGTGATCCACACATTGCCCCGGAGACCCGGTAATTCAGTCTGAAATCCGGAGTCTCCGGGGCAAAACCGGAGAGTTCCCAGTTATGGAGATTAGCACCATTACATGCCCCAAACTGGCAGCCAGTTCTGGGCTTTAAAGGGATAGTAATGTTTCATAATAAAAGCAGCTCTAATTAATCTTCATAGTATTTGGACTTTGGAGAGTGTTATTTCAATTCTGTCAGAGTTGTAGTTCAAGAGTAATTCAATGACAAAGTATCCTCCTCCTGCCCCTTTTACTGATGTAACACTGCTCAGCCAGATCAGAAGGGAGGTGTCCAGGTAGACTGCAGAGAGGGACAATCTTCAATTAAGATAAGGAAAAAACCTGAAAAACTTGTCAAGGGGGGCAGGGCTTTCATTGTTCTCATAGGAAGAACACTCTCCAAAGTCCAAATACTATGAAGATTAATTAGAGCTGCTTTTATTATGAAACATTGCTATCCTTTTAACCTGGCTAAAGCATGGAGAAAGCACGGATATTGCATATTTACAATACAATTGCAAGGATTAGATGAAAACACCTTAGTGCATACCACAAGATGGATTTGGGTTCAGTTCGCCACCATATTGACAAACTGGATCCTTGTTGAACTTCATTTCAGCTTCCTTCAGGAGTTTTAGCGCCCTCTCCCAGTATCTAGCAAAGCACCTGATACAGGGTAATTCTTAGGACCATCATGATTTGTTTCTACTATTATAGTAAATTCTGTGTAATAAGGTAATTATCATGTCAGAGGAATGCTAACATTAAAGTAAAATAGTGCTATATAATATTAAATATCATGTATTTCCAGTTAGCATTTGTAAAAAAAAATATATATTTTTATTGAGATCAGCAACCACTGCTTTTGTTTTCAGAAAGATTATTACCTCATTTCAGCCCACACATCGACAATACAGCACTATCACTTCCGACATAATCTATCTAGATTTATATAGTAGTGAGAATCAAGGAGCCCTGGCAGAAATGACCGCCTCTACAGAGTATATGTAAGAATGGATTTTAGGTCTCAGTAAAGAAATATAGATTTTGTATACAGAGGCTAGTATGGCGTATGAGGTAATTAACATACCTGGGAACTCTACAGATCTGCCTTGTAGAGTCCAGTTTTGAGAGTGCATTACTGGGTCTCTGGGGTAGAGGCTGATTCTACGGATGTGGGGAGTTTTCTTTAAAGGAGCAGTAAACTTTTTTATGAAAACACATATTTTATAGAGCTTTTCCTGCTGAATAAAACAAGGTCACTCCCATTGCTGTCAGATGTTTTATTCAAAAATTATAGCAGTTCATGTAACCAGGAAGTGAATTTACTGTGTTTACTTCCTGATAGTTCTAACTGACAGGAAGTGAATTTACTGTGTTTACTTCCTGGAAGTTTTAACTGACAGGAAGTGACCTGCAGTTTCTATCACATTCTATGGAGAACTGTATGTCTCTGACTTTTCTGACTTTCCTCTCCATTAGAATCTAACAGGAAATCTAATTAGAATTCAACCACTAGAGGGCACTGCTATTGTAAAAAAAACATGGGTTTAAACTGTAATAACTCTGAAAATATAAATCTCTCGGCAGTGGGAGTACCCTTATTTTTCTCAATAGGAAAATCCCTACAATATATATTTTTACTGCTCCTTTAAAACTCTGCCCGATTCTGCTCCTTTCCACCCAGTTCCTTCCAATTTTCCTCCTTCCCCACTCAGTTTCTACTGCTTCTGTGATTCCAGAGAAAGCCCCACCCCCACTCAGAGGTAAACCCCACCCCATTTTACAGCGATTTGCGGCAATTATACTCCCCAGCAGCATCAGCAGACCTGGGAACTCTCCAGATTTGCCCCGGAGAGTGCAGTTTTGAGAGTGCATTACCAGGTCTCAGGGGCAGAGGCTGATTCTCCAGATGTGGGAGTTTTCTTTAAAACTCTGCCTGCTTTTGCTCCTTCCCACCCAGCTCCTCCCACTTTTCCTCCTTCCCCACCCAGTTCCTCCCACTTTTCCTCCTTACCCACCCAGTTCCTCCCACTTCCCTCCCACTTGTGTGATGCCAGAGAAAGCCCCGCCCCCACCCTTTGGTAAACCTCTTTCCTTTCACCAAGATTTGTGGTAATTATTCTCCCCAACGGCATCAGAGGAGTCCTCTGCGGGGATTCCACAAAAGAAAGTTCCAAAGGTATGGTAATTAAGTGTATATAATCCCAGATCATTTCTAGGTGTTTGTGTTTAATTCTTTTACTACAAAATCAAGAGGAAAGTGCACTTGTAGCTAGTTCATTGCCAATACCCAGCCAATGTAACAAGACATTATCACAAAGAAATAACTTGGCTTTATTATGCACATGAATGCTAGTGAGGGATCCAACACATAGACGTTGCTGTAATAAGGAGAAACTCAGGTAATTCTGTGCAAACCAAGTGAATTATAGGAGATGAATTATTCATGAAAACTTTGGATTTAAATGGAATTCTTAACTCTTTGAGTCCCAGAGGGGTACGCAAGGCATTGCGATGAGTTGCGTACCCCTCTGGCACTCAAAGGGTTAACACCTTGGATGCTAGAGAGGTTGCCAAAGCATTTAGAAGGTTAAAAGTTCTATTTACAGTGATTGTAATGTTTCGCAAAAACAGCTCCATTTAATCTTCATAGTATTTGGGCCTTGGAGAGTGTTATTTCAGTGCTGTCAGAGTTGTAGTTCAGGAGTAATTGAATAATAAAGTATCCTCCTCCTTCTGCCCCTTTTACCTAGTGTAAGCCATTTGGATTTTCTTGCCATAGTTAGGTTGTGGGTTATTATTAGGATATATTATGTCTCATTTGACACTCCTGTACTCTACTGCATTTGTTTCCTTATTCCCTGACTTGATTTCTGCTTTTACGGACTATTGCCCTCTGGCTTATTCTGTAATATAAATATCTATGAACTATTTGCTAAAGACATATGCCATTGGGTTAGTGAAACTAAAAGTAAATGAATATCTTAATATCGCTCTTTGGAACTGAGTCCTGAGATACACAAGAACAGTGAATAACCATTGGCAGTCATATGTTGGCTAGGCTTTTTGTTCTGACAAATCAAAAAGAAACAGCAGACAGTGTCAATGTGGGTGAAGAGTCCTGGATAGTAAGCTTGACTATTGGAAGATTTTTGAAGAAGCAGGTACTGATAACAACATGGTGATGGAAAAATACCACGAAACTCAGAATACAATCATCATTTTTGCTCATAAACCAGCATATGAAATGAGATTTGGTACAATGAAATACACTGCATATTAAAAGCCAATTTATTTTTTGTAATAATGTACCTTTTATGTGAAAGTATACCTCTCAAAAAAGATATTTAATGTATTGATGTATAGTCTTTCCTTCGATCATTCTTTTTGTTTTTCAGAATTGCAAACTTTTGCCTCTTCTTTAGAAAATGTGCAAAATTAGCCTTATGTGGGAATCCGTTTTTCTAGCTTCATGGATTTTGTAAGGAGGTTGGGTTACTGAATTCACAGAGATGATATCTCAAATGAAAAATAAATCACGTTTGAATCTTAAATTGGGCTTTTTTGTTTATTACAGAAACACCATATAATAATAATCCTTTATTTTATATAGCGCACACAGATTCCGCAGAGCTTTACACTCATATTGGTTCCTGTCCCCATTGGGGCTCACAATCTAAATTCACCTATCGGTATGTTTTTGGAGTGTGGGAGGAAACCGGAGTACCCGGAGGAAACCCACGCAAACACAGTGAGAACATACAAACTCATATAAACAATAACTTGTTTATATTAATCACTGTTCTGCCCCTTAAAGGGACAGTAAGGTCCCATAGAAAATTCTTATAGTTTTGTAGAGGTTAAAATAATAAATGATATGCCACAAATCCTATCTCTCAATCCGCTATGGTTTGAGAGATATCCTCCGCTAAAGTTCCCCTTCTCCTGATGTCAGCTGTAAATCTGACAAAAGGAGATTCTTGTCAGCCAACACGAGGAGGCTCTTCAGCAGAGCCGCAATAGCACGATTTAAAAAGATATACTTCTTTGGAACGGTCTAAAAAGTGTGCTTGCAAACCAGGGCCAGGAACTCCGGCTGACAGCTTACAGCTGACATCAGGAGAAGAGGAGGGATAGGGGAACTTTAACGGAGGATATCTCTCAAACCATAGGGTTTGAGAAATAGGATCTGTGTCATATTGTTTCTTTTTTTAATCTCTACAAAACTCTAAGCATTTTTATGGGACATTACTGTCCCTTTAAACCATCTGAATTCCAGACATTTCCAGCACATTATTTTGAAATGTGTTGGACATGTCTGTACCATTCAAAGGGTTAAAATGTTTTCTTAGCTTCATCTTATGTTAAATGATTAGTAACACCTCCTAATAAATCCCCATTTACCTTAACGACTACCCAGTCTGGCTGGGGGTGGCCGTTAAGGACCACAGCCCATTTTTTGTCTTTGTCATCTCCAAGTTTAGACCATTTTTATTTTATCAGGAAAAAATAATAATAATATCATCATATATTTTACCAGGATAGATACATTGAGATTGCCTCTAGTTTTCAAATATGTCCTGGGGTATAGATGTTATTATTACCCAGTTTAATGGTACTTATTTTATCTACCTCAGAAGGATGAACGGCTAAGGTGGCCCTGCTGGGACTAGAACCTAAGACCGTGAGGTTTGAACAGATTCTATAGCTGGCGTGTTAACCAACTGAACCATCCCACCAGACTTCGGGCTCAAATAATATTTTTTCTTCTGAAAAACCTTACAATATCCTGGTAGATTAAACCACGCCCACATTTAAGACTGCTTTTTCCCTTTGACAGAGGTGGCGGAATTGAATGCAAAAAATGACGGTAATATTTTTGAAAATTAATAGATCATGGCATAAGAACTTTTTTTATTTTGATTACAGACAATTTCAGTTACCACCACTTTTTAACATCTCGCCCTCAAGGCCCACACCTCCTGACCCATAGCATATACATAAAAAACAAACAGAGGGCACCCAATACTGCAATAAATTCAAAAATAGAAAGTAGTCAGCAGACAAGATGGCTGACGTAAGCACAAACTGAGAAATTGACTCATCTCCATTCAGGTAGCTCAAGATCAAACAGCTGCTCCAGTGCAGGAACGTTCCAGATGGCTTCACAGTATCAAAAAAAATTATTTATTAAAAAAGAGAATTATATTCTTATAAAAACAATGCTATGCCCAATGAGAGGGTATCTAACGCGTTTCGCAGCTCAGCGCACCGCTTTATCAAAGAATAATACACAAAAGGGCAGTAATATGCCCCACAGCATGCACAGGGGAACTGACAGTAATGGCAACCAAGATGTATGTTAAATGTTAATGCATGGCACAGATCTTGGCATTGTTTAATCCTCTTTGCAATGTGTTGGCTACCCCTCTGTCACTCAAAGGGTTAAAGCAGTGGTTCGGAATCTTTTTGTGCTCAAGGCAGTCTGACGTTTTCACAGCATACCTAACATTTTATGCAATTTGTCAAGGCCATAATGAAAGTTACAAATACATAACTAATTAGTTATTCTTAGCTCAGAGTAACTACAATATGCATGTTGTGTATAACAATTACCATAAATACACAGTTGTATCTCAACATTCACATTTGTGCCAAAATCTTCAGAGATTCATTGCTTCCTAATGTGTTGGAGGCCTCTCTAACAAGGGGGTAGAAATCCCATTTAATCCTTTGAGTGCCAGAGGGGTACGCAATGCAGAATCAATTGGAATTTGGTGGATCTCCTGTTGTGCGGTTGATTTCTTCCAGAATTACTCCATCAACCTGTTGGCAACAGTGCCAGCTGAATCCAAAAACAAATAATAGTAGACTTGAGTCATAGACTATAGTTTTCCATAGTAAATGATAGGAAAAGCACCAAGTGTGACCTCAATAGAAAACTGTACTGTAGTTAAAAAAAAGTTTGAAGCATAATAACTTTTAAATGAAAAAAAAATTACAGGTCCTGTGTCTCTGGTTTACTCAGTGAAAAGAAGTTAATGCATCCTCTGCAGCGAACAAACATCAACTTGACATATTCCTGTAAATTTTAATGCACAGTTTGAAAAGAAAACAGAAAATGAATCGTATGCAAAAGTTTGGGCACTCTATGTCACGGACTCTCAGTAAAGAAACACACGAAACAGTACAAGTGAATTTAAACCAGTTTATTGAGCAATAGATAATAAGAATACTAGCAGTAATAACGAACTAAGTTGCACTAGCTGCCCTGAGGCAAACGGAAGGCACCAAGTGGAGGAAACCTGCAAGCAACCAGCTGGTGGCTGAGCTACTAGTTAGAGGAACACACCCTGGATCGGCATAGTGGTAGTCAGACAGGAGCGAGGCACAAACGGAGAGTCAGTCAGACAGGCCACGGTCAGGAACCAGATCGGGTAGTCAGCCACAGCAAAGATCAGCACAGAGTAGGTAGTCAGACAAGCCAGAGTCATACGCGGTTCAGGAAGTCAGCCAGAATCCAAGGTCACAACCGGAGCGAGTAGTCAGACAAGCCAAGGATCGAACACCAGGAGACAATGTAAGCCTAGCAAGGGTCAGAGGAACAAACTAGATGCGCACAGGAACACCATGAAAGGGCAACAAGTCCTAGCCTCAATGAGGTTTATAAATCAGCAGAAGGAGGTGGGGCCCAATTAGGCCCAACAGAATAGGCCCATAAACAGGCGTCCATGCCGGTGCCAGCGCCTGAAACGTGACTATAGCAATGAGGAAGCGGCCGGAGGCCATGCCGGATGGGGTCCATACAGAGGTAAGAGAACAGGATCGCTTAGGCCTCAAAGGGAGACTGTGATAATCTATTAGTCAATACTTAGTAACACCCCCTTTGGCAGAAACCAGAATATTTCTTTTTGCCGCTAATAGTCTTCCTATTCTTGCTTTAGGAATGGTTTCCTTCTATCTCTTGCAGAATGCTTCAAGTTCAGAAATATTCTTAGACATACTTCCCAACATTTTAAATAGCCAAAGAGGGACAATTTTGTTTTAGGGGGTGTTTCTGGTGGAGTGGCTGGTCAGCAGAGCTTTACGGTTATTTCATGATCTATTGACACCTCTTTGTGTAATTGAATAGATGATTTATTACAAGACCAACATATTTTATTTGTACAGACTAATTTATAAACACATATACTGAAGTTTATTCAAACATTAATGAGAGTTTTATTGCTGTGGAGCAAAGTAATACACTTATATACACACTACACAATATGATCTCCTAAACTCAAGGGACACCAGGATGGGAAAGAGGGAGAGAGGGATTTAGGTCTCAGAGAGGAATTGTCTGTCCTAAAGAAGGACACTTGGGAGGTATGTTATGTCCTCTTGCATGCACTGCATGTTTGAGATCTACCCACAGATTTTCGATATTAATCAAGCCTAGGGACTGTGAAGGCCATTCCAAAATGTTAAAGGGATAGTAATACTTCGTTTTATCTTTATTTTATTTTGTAGGCATTAAAAAAACATGAAGAACGATATAAATCTTATCTCTCTTATGGTTTGAGAGATATTCACAAGCAAAGTTTCCCCTCCCGCCCCTTTTACCTAGTGTAAGCCATCTCTTCTCAGATGTGGAATCTGGTTGTAAGACCAGACAGATAAAAGCAGGGGACGATCTTCTTCCTATGAGAACAATGAAAGCTCTGCTCCCCTTGACAAAATTTTCAGGTTTTTCCCTTATCTTAATTGAAGATTGTCCCTCTCTGCAGTCTACCTGGGCACCTCCCTTCTGATCTGGCTGAACAGTGTTACATCAGTAAAAGGGGTGGCAGGAGAATACTTTGTCATTGAATTACTCTTGAACTACAACTCTGACAGAATTGAAATAACACTCTCCAAAGTCCAAATACTATGATGATTAGTTAGAGCTGCTTTTATTATGAAACATTACTATCCCTTTAAGCTTTCTTTTCTTGAAGTAGTTTATGGTTGATTTTGAAGTATGTTTTGGTTCATTGTCTTGTTGTAATATCCAACCTGTTTTCAGGTTTAGTTTCTTCGCTAACTGTGGGACATTAGCTTCCAGGATTTGTTGATACTTAGTAGAATCCATTATTTCCTCACCCGCGTTCTATTTCCTGTGCCACTGGCTGTCACACAACCTTACAGCGTAATACATCTACCCCCCATACTCAACAGTTTGCAAGGTGTTCTTGTTTTTCAAATGCTTCTGCTTTTCTTCTCCGGACGTACCTTTGGTAATTGTAATTTTTACTTTATCAGAACACAGCACTTGGTTCCAAAATGCCTCTGTCTTATGTAAGTGTTCTGTTGCATTCTTCAAACGTTGACTTTTATAATGAGATCACAGGGGAGGTTTCCTTCTGATGACTCTTCCATGCAGATCATGTTTGTGCAAGAAACTCTGTTCAGTGGACTGGTGCACCACTACTCCCGCGCCAGCTAAACTTTCTTGCAGGTGGTATGGGGGCTTGATTTGCATTGTTGACCAGTCTACGTGCAGTTCTATGGGATAATTTTCTTGGTCTTCCAGATCTTGTCTTGACTTCACAGTTGCCCTTAAAGGGATAGTAATGTTTCACAAAAACAGCGGCTCCAATTCATCTTCATAGTATTTGGGCCATGGAAAGTGTTATTTCAATACTGCCAGAGTTGTAGTTCAAGAGCAATTGAATGATAAAGTATCTCCTCCCATCCCTTTTACCTAGTGTAAGCCACCTTCCCTCGGATGTGGAATCTGGTCACTTGACCGGACAGGTCACAGCAAGGGACAATCTTCTTACTGTGAGCATAAGGAAAACCCTGCCCCCTTGAAAGGTTTCCCCTTATGCTAACTGAAGATTGTCCCTCTTTGCAATCCATCCGGACAGTCTTGCTGCTCTGAGATGAGCAGTGTTACATCAGTAAAAGGGGCGGGAGGGGGATACTTTATCATTCAATTACTCTTGAACTACATCTCTGACAGGATTGAAATAACAGTTTCCAGGAGGAGGTAATGAGGCACTACAGGGGAGAAGAAGTGGAGAAAATTGACAGCCTGAGGTACAGAGCTGTACCGCATCCAGGTCTGATGTGACGTAATCTGGTAACACTTTAGAAGATTTTTTCTCTATAAATTAGAGATTAAAATAAATAAATAAAGATTCAACCTGTATTGGGGACAAATAATGAAATAAGTATTACTTTGCAGGAGGTGAGAGTTCCCCTTTAAGAGGCGCATATTCCTAATGGAATGTTCCCATTTAAAAATAAAGTTTGCTTCTCCTTTAAGTTAAGAGGACATCAGCATCCTTCTTTTTATAAATATACAGGCAGCTTTTAAATTCTGTTTTAGTGTCTAAAGTAGGTGGCCTTCCACGGGGTTTTCAATCAGTGCTTTTGTATAAATTTAATATGCCTGTTCTGCTTTTGCCTGTTGTAGATTTTATACATTGGTTTGGCTGAAGTTGCTGGAAAGATTACGCTACAAGCATGCAAGGCACACCACAGACATGTAATCTTATACATTCCTCACATAGACCCCACTACAATCTTTTAAATACCATGTTTGAAATGCTTTTGCTTATGCTTAGACAATAAATGTCTACACTGCAATGTAAACTATTTCTCATCAGTTGTCGCTCTTTCCTGAGGACGTCATTTCTGGAAGCCAAAACCAATGCAGATGGCCCTATCATCTGGCAATGTTGTCCAAGATGGTCATGCTTGTGTGTGTGTTTATGTGTGTGTGTGTATTCATTTTTTGACCCAAGGGCTGGACACTGTTAGGAGAAGTAACACCTGCAAATATTAAATCCCCACCTTACCATACTATGTCCTGAAAATCCTAATGACCCCTTGAATTTTGTTATTTTGCCTTTGTTCAACAGAAAACATCTTCAATCAGTCCTTTGTATCATGTCCATGGAGGAGGACATGACAGTTGCTGGCATTTTTTTTCAAATGGAAGCAAAGTGTATGAGCCTACTTAAAGGGGAACTATCACCCCAAATAAAGTGTCCCCCCCAACAATTAGCCATCTAGCGATAAGCTTAACAATAGTGTTATTAGCCAGTAAACTTACTGCAGTACTGCAGTACTCAGAAATCCTACTTGTGCCAAGGCTGATGGTCAGGCAAAGCACTTGAGAGGCATCTGCACGCCTGTGCCATCAGTCTCTTCTGGTACCTAAAGGTACCATGCAACACCTTCTAGAGGAGGCCGGGAATGACAGTGAAGGCACAAAGATGTCTGCACTGTTGCTTGGCTGTCAGTCTCAGCACAAGTAGGATTTATGAGTAACGAGGTAATTTTGCAGGCTAATAGCACTATTGCTAAGCTTATCACCAGATAGCTAATTGTTGGCGGGGGAGACTTTATTTGGGTGATACTTCCCTTTTAAAGAGATGTAATGTTTAGCTATTACTGCAAGCTTGATATTTTTATAACGAAACCTACCTTTCTATCTGCCCATAATTTTCATTTTATTTTAATTAAAAGTGTCTCCCTCCTGCCCCTTTTCCATATATAACGCTACATGCCCACAGATCTGAAATTCAGTCACCTGACCTGACAGATCGCCACGAGGGACAATCTTGTGTCTATCAGTATTAGGAATAGCCTGCCCCTTTGATACAGGAGGGTAGGATTTTCCTTATGCTGATATAAGATTGTCACAATCCATCTGGACTGGCTTGCTGCTCTTAGAGGAGGCATCTTGATGTATGGAAAAGGGGTGGGAGGGGGACACTTTTAATTAAAATAAAAACAGTGTTATGAGCTATTAAAAAGGTGCACTTCGTTACAAAAATGTATATTGAAGAATCAAGCTTGCAGTATTATCTAAGCAATACTATCTCTTTAAACCTTTAAAGGGATAGTAATGTTTCATAATAAAAGCAGCTCTAATTAATCATCAAAGTATTTGGACTTTGGAGAATGTTATTTCAATTCTGTCGAAGTAATTCAATGATAAAGTATCCACCTCCCGCCCTTTTACTGATGTAACACTGCTCAGCCAGATCAGAAGGGAGGTGCCCAGGCAGACTGCAGAGAGGGACAATCTTCAATTAAGATAAGGGAAAAACCTGAAAAGCTTGTCAAGGAGGGCAGGGCTTTCATTGTTCTCATAGGAAGAAGATTGTCCCCTTCTGTTATATGTCTGGTCTATGGACTGGATTCCACATCTGAGAAGAGATTGCTTACACTAGGTAAAAGGGGAGGGAGGGGAAACTTTGCATGTGAATATCTCTCAAACCATAAAGGTTTGACGGATAAGACTTATATCATTCTTCATGTATTTTTAATGCCTACAAAATAAAATAAAGATAAAACAACATATTACTATCCCTTTAAAGACCAGAGACCTTAATGGGTTAAGATTACAATGGGCAGTAAGCCATGTTTGTGTACAGTGGTTCTGTTAGCAACTGTCATGTCTGCCTCTATGGACATGACATCTGGGACTGACTGATGATAGTATCTCTTATACGAGGGCAAAATTCATAGGGGCCATTTAGATTTTCTGTCCATAGTAAAGTAAGTGCTGTTTTATTCGTAGAAGGTGTTATTTCTCTTTTTAAGAAATATCTATTTATATAAAATTCTAAGTGATGGCATGGGTTGAGATGATTCTCACAGGAGTGAATGGGGCAAAGCCAGTCCCCCGGCCACTCAAGTGAAAATTGCTGCAGCAAGACTCATACGTTCCATGGTCCATTGGGTTCCTGACGTGCACGGAGTGGCCCGTCTCAAGGCCGTGTACCATTCACAGTTCTACAATAAAAGCTATGGGATTTTCAGGCAGACATGGGATATCTTAAAGTTAGTTTTGCTAAATGCTTAATTTTTTCATCACTTTTTGACAGTAAACATAAATCTTTTTCAGCAACAATCAAGATGAAAATGATTGCTATAATCAGCATTAGAATTCCAGTGCCTATCCGGTTTTACTATACCCTTCCCTAAAAGCAAATATTGTTATGTTCAATACACACTGCACATCTGAATTTAGTTCTAATGCATCCTACAGTATCTGTTTTTCCTAATGGGAACGCTAGTCAAAGCTGGCATTAGTTTAACTCACCATTGCCAGCTTAGCTCCCAAGAGGAATGCCAACCTCTTAGGCTAAAAAATATCCGTCCCAGGTGACTAACAGCTAATGAATGTCTCATAAAAATATGGGAACCACCTACAGGTTCAACACGTTCCTGTGGGACTGGTGTACTAACAAGAACTTAAATCATTCTGGGGCCAACCAACTTCACCACTTGGGGACATATAACAATTCCCATTAATTTAAATGTTTTTAACCCCTTGAATTCTAGAAAGGTCTCCAATGCATTTCCTTGGAATGGGTGTAGTGGATTTGCTCCAGAATCTCTCAGATTCTTCTATATGAGCCTGGGACTGTGGGTTATCGAATGCCTTTTTCCATTTTTACAGATCAGGGGAGTGAGGGGTGTCCATTAACCCTCTGATTGCCAGAGGGGTATCCAACACATCGCAACACAATGCGTTGGATACCCCTCTGGCACTCAAAGGGTTAAACGCAATGGACCTTCTTTGTTGAAGGGTTAATTTTCCCCACTGTTATGGATAGTTTCTCTGAGGATGTTTGCGCATGTGGAAGCTACTTGACTGAGGAAAAGAACACTATGGAGAGATATGGATGTGTATGCACTTAGGGGCTGGACAAAGTGTGGGTCACACCGACTTCACCATAGGAGACAAATACATTTCACTGGGGCTTTTACCCATTGAATTCTAGAGAGGTCTTTAACATTTCAATAGTGCCCCCTCCCAATTTAAATTAGCATGATTTCTGTTTCTGTTCTATGGAGTACTTGGTATTCTCCAGAAATTATTCTCTTTTCCATATGACCATTGGGAAGAATATATCAATTTTTGTGGCCCTCTTCCGCTTGACTGCCTTTCATGGCTGGGAGGGGGCCTCATCTCTGGTCCAGCATTTCTAGATGAAGTTTGTGCCTCCTCCAGTACAGACATCTATATGACCGCTCACTTGCAGTCCTTGAGTGGCCCAATGACGCAGAGAGCTGAGATATCCAGGTGCTCTGCATGCACTGATCGAGTAAGGGCCAGGAGAGATGTGTGATCTAGAGATCTGTGCTGAAGGAGGTACAGATCTCAGCCCTATCACATTTTATATTTTAGTGGCCAGTTATGGGAGTTCTGATCTACCCAACCAACCCATGGGCCCACGTGAAGGTGCAGAGCCTGCGAGCCACCTGGCACACCTGCCCTGGGCTCATTTGCACCCTCTGTGCCCTTTGAAATTATTCAGTTGGCATCATCCCTCATGTGGTCCATCCCTGCTCATTAGAGAGTGAAGCAGTCCTTATAGGAATTACATAGAAGTCATTGTTTGTCTCACTGGATGGAGCAAATGTCACAGATTAGAATGCTGGAAGTCAGTGTGCAGAAACACACCTCATTTAGACACAAAGGCTAATTTAATAGGAAGAACTGAAGCAATTCTGGGACAAACAAAGAACTCCACAGGGGAGAAGATGACACAAGGAGACTTGTGGTAGCTGATGGAAGGACACTGATAGCTCTATCTTACTCACTCTAGTAGTTGATAGTACATGATTGCTCTCTCTACTAGTTAATGATGGGTGAGAGGCTGCTGGCCATCTCTGTCCGCTAACTGGTGGTGGCTTACTGCTCTCTCTGTCTCTCACCCTGTTGTGTTATGTTACATGGCTGCCATCTCCTGCCCTATCTAACAGTTAATGTGGGTAACTGCCCTCTTTTACTCTAGTACTTGATAGGGGACAACTGACCTCTCATTTTCTCTCAAGTAGTTGATGAAGGAAGACTTCTCTCTTTCTAGTAGTTATGGTGGGTGACTGCTCTCTGTCTCACTGTCTTTAGTAGTCGAAGGCAGGAGACTGCTCTCCATCTCTTTCTAGTAGATGATGGTAGGTGACATTTCTCTCTCTCTTGCTTTCTCTGTAGTAGATAACGGGTAGCATTTCTTTATCTCTAATAGACAATGATGGGTGACTGCTCTCTGTCTCACTGTCTTTAGTAGTCGAAGGCAGGAGACTGCTCTTCCTCTCTTTCTAGTAGATGATGGTAGGTGACATTTCTCTCTCTCTTGCTTTCTCTGTAGTAGATAACGGGTAGCATTTCTTTATCTCTAATAGACAATGATGGGTGACTGCTCTCTCTGTCTCTCACTCCAGTATTTGATGGTGGGTGATTGTCCTACTTCTCTCCAGTAGAGGATAGTAGGAAGCTGCTTGTTTCTGTCTCTCCAGTAATTGATGGTGAGTGACCTTGATCTTTCTCTTCCTATAGTAGTTGATGATAGGAGGTGTTTCTCTTTCTCTGTCTGATAGGTGACTGCTCTCTCATTCCCCCTCTAGAATTTGATTGTGGGTAACTGCTCCCTCCTTTTCTGTCTCACTCTAGTTGATGGTGGGTAACTGCTCTTTCTTGGTCTAGTAGTTGATACTGGATACCAACAGAGGACGTATTTAATACAGCACAGTTTGTCTCTTTTTCTCAATGAACCCCCGCATTCAAAATACAAAAAATGTAAGCTTTCCCATTGCCGACATTTAATTTTTGTCAGTAACTTTGCTGTTTCCCACTTATGAAGAGGCGTTTGGAAGACTGCAGCTGGTGATATGGATGAGTCCAGTAGCAGCAGCAGTAGTACTAATAGTAGCAGTAGTCAGCAGATCCCACTAGCAGATAGAGTTTACAGCCTGCCACCACACCACTGCATTCCCTGTGACAAAAACTCCAGATCCCACCAGACAATAGTACTGATACCACCTCTATGATATCCCTTATGACTCAGAGATGTCAGCCAGCAGATATTGCTGCCACCACCCCGCCACATCCCATGTGACTCATTCCCTTGAAAAATAACTACTGCATGGGATATGCCTGTGGGGTACAATACATGACATCAGAGCCTATGTTTTGAAAAAAAGAATAAGGCATGATGTCAACTGCCAACATTTTGGCAAGTTTACCTTTCCACAGGTATACTTTTGGATTATTTTGTGCTGTGTGGTTTTTGAATTCTTTCTAAGAACTCAAAAAATGTGGGTTGGCAGCACATAGAAGAAGAATTGTGTAACCATTGTTTTAACAATACGACTAGTGGTGGTGGATGTGCTGTGCATGCTTTGCAGTTGCACAACAGCAGTAGGAGACATGGGTGTTATTGTTACTGATGAAGATATTGTCCCACTGCCTGAGACACCTACAGCTCTACTTGTATGCGATGCTCAGCCCAGTGCACTTTTGGGAGTGTTTCTACTGTTGATAGTTGTTACATGTCTGACATACTGTTGGTTTGTCTTCCTATCAGAACTGTGGTTTGCTTCAGGGGAGATCTCAGTGAACACGTGTCTAGATATGATTTCTGCTTTCCGTCATCTCACTTTTTTTTTTTTTTACAGAGGTAACAGATAGCAACATGTTTAGCTTACTGAATGTGGGTGAAGTACCTCCATCAGGACTGGATTTACATCCCAGGGTCCCATATTCAATGCACTCTAGGCACCCCTAAGCTTGGCCCATTGTCACACCCCCACTCCTCACATGACCCTGCCCCCTGTCCCATCCACTGTTTCCGGGCACAGAAAAATACTCTATAATAAGCAAGAATCATGAAAAGCTTAGAAGTTGCTAGAAAGATCTCTAATGTATGGCTCCACAGGATTAAATAATAGTCTGTAAAGGGGTATAAAACGCTGTAGGGACAAGGAAATTGTTTTGGCCACACCCACAGCAAATAATGTGGGTGTGTCCAGCACAGTTGAGGCTCCCCTCAAGATTTGGAGCTCTAGGCAACTGACAAGTCTGCTTTTTGGGAAATCTGGCCCCAACCTCCATACTGTGGATTTCAGACTGGGGGTTCCTTAGGGATGATTATTACTACAGGGGTTAGATATGAAATAGTACTAGCAGTAGGTGTCTAGAGAATATGTCACATTGTACCTGTCTATCTTGAATGTATAATTTATTTATTCTGTTTGTGAAGTATCTGGCACTCTATCAGTTTCATATGCACAGCCACCTTAGGTAGGAACTTGGATCACCTGTCTGTCTGTCACTAATCGTTCCAAAAGATATCTTTAATTAAATCTGGTTTTACTCTCCTATCAATCCTAATCCTGTCAAGCAACTACCATTCCCTGTCTTTACCTGTCTACCTATACTAGAGATTAGCACAAAGAATTACCTGTTCTCTCTCTCAAGCACAGCCTGACAACACGAGGGAAACTGATCCCCCTTTTATCGTTAGTACAGTGGGAGTATTTTGGGGGAAAGTCCATATCTGCATGAAATACATTACTATCATTAATTTTAAGGCAATGGAAGAAGTGGAAAAAAAGAAGAAAAACTGTACTTTTTGTAGGAATTCCTGTGCAAGGGGAAAAGTGTAGTTTTTCACTTTTTGATTTCACAACAAAAATTTTTGCCCATCCCTACCAAGAAATGTAGCAATTCCGGCACAACCTGTAGGGAACATATACAAATTCCCATTGATATAAGAAATGGGACTTTAAATGCAATGAATGCTAAAGATTGGTCTCCAACACAATGCAATGGAAATGTTATTTTGTCCCTACAGCATATTTATGAACAACAAAGGAAGGAGTGCATTCAATGAATAATCATAATGTATGTAAAACTATGCTTATTATCATACCTGGGAACTCTCTGGATTTGACCCGGAGACTCCGGTTTTGACAGAGCTTTATGGGGTCTCCGGGGCAGAAGTTGATTCCTCCTGATATGGTGAGTTTCTGTTGAAACTCTGCCCACATGTGCTGTTTCTCCCGATGTTCTTCTTTCCCCAGCCTTCTGTGTGACACCTTTAAGCCCTGCCCCCTCAACTTGTGTCAAACTCCGCCCCTTTTTGACACAATTAGAGTCATTATTGTCATCCCCTGCTGCACCAGAGGACTCCCCTCAGTGTAGACCTCATTTGGAAGTTCCCAGGTATGCTTATTATAAGCCTTTTGCTGTGAGTCTGTATTCTTGAGGAAAAGGCCTGACGAAGCTTGAAACTCGTCGATTGTACATGCATTTTTATTTTTATTCTTATACTTTTTGTGTATTTTTATAATTACTAGTATGAGCTCAGACAAGGGTGAGCCAAGTTCCCCGATGTGCATGTGCTGGTGTATTTGAGATTTCTACACCGGCTGACAATTCTTGTGAGTATTTCATAAGCATAGTAATATATATATATATATGATGGTTATTAATTAAATGTCCCCCGTCTTTTGTTGTTGATATTTTGGCTGTGGTTCTCTGTCTTTAAATGGGAACTGATATAATTTGGGGAGCTGCTGAGCTGTGTTGAAGGATCTGTGTCAAGACTGTGTGAGTATCCTCCACATGTCACAATCACTACATTGTGGATGTGAGTACAACTGATGAAGATCAAAATAAAAATCTAATTTGTTGGAATGTTATTACCCTATGAGCTGTCCTCATGTGTGTTCTTGTTTACAGTGCAATTGGTTTGTTTGAGAGTTGCCATATTTTTTCTCTTACATCAGCATCACAGAATCTGTACACAGGCTGGCTTGTAGTACATGGTATTTGAATTAAAATTACTCAGTTTCATTTCTATGTGTTAGCTTTCATTTAATGTAGGAAAAAAAAAATAGATTTATTGCTTTTTGACTGAGTCCTGCAGTTTAAGCTTCTATTTTAATCAGCTTGGACGCTAAGCCCTATCAGTTACAATAATTATTTACTATAAATTAGGGCTCTGATGATGTGGCTCAATCTTCAGTTGCTTCAACAGGTGCTTAATATACAACATTCATACATTAGATATTCTGATATTCTCTAACAGCTGTAAGTGTGATGCTGAACTTTCCACTGCAGGCAAAACATCTGTCTGATATGTTACATGAACCCACGACTAGTAAGTTCAACTAACCTCTTCCTACTAAAGATTTACCAAGATAACAGCAATTGTTGGACTACGTTCTATCCCATCAGAAAATATATTCTGAAAACATATTTGCTGCACCGGCAAATATTTTCTGATGGTTAGCTTTACAGTCATATTATGGTTGAAGACCAGAATGTGCTACTTTGAAAAAAAAAAAAAACTGTTTTGAAATGCGTTTTCAGGATTTTTTTGTTGTTATTCTGTCTCTCACTGTTCAAATAAACCTACCATAAAAATTATAGACTGTTCATTTCTTTGTCAGTGGGCAAACGTACAAAATCAGCAGGGGATCAAATAATTTTTTCCCTCACTGTAATCAGAATAACAAAAACAAACATGTTGTGTATAAACATTTCCATAAATATAGATAAAAAACAAGGGGTACCCTAATTGGATATCCATGGCACACCAAAGTTTCATGGGAAAGTGGTTGAGAATCACTGATTTAGGTTTTAATTAAATAAAAGGTTTACTGCTCCTTTAAGCTGTTAATGCAGGAAAAATATAGATTTATCGTCATTTGCATGAGTCCTGCAGTTTAAGTTTCAATTTAAATCCCTTTGGACACAAAGACATATCAGTTATAATTATCTTTGACTATAAATTATGCCTCTGATGATGTGGCTCCATCTCTTATTCCTTAATTAAATTCCTAATAGGCAACATTCATATATTAGGTATTCTGATTTTCTCTAACACCTATGAGTGTGATACTGAACATTCCACTGCAGGCAAAACAGCTGTCTAACATCTTACATGAGCCCATGATTAATCGGAAAGTTCAGCTAACCTCTTACTAAATAATCACAATTATTGGTCTAGATTCCATTCCAACAGAAAATATTTGTCAGGTGGCTATTTTCTGCATAGGAAGATACTTTCTTAGGGACCAGAATCTGATTGATGAAATGTCTATTTTGGGGACGAATAACAAATAAATGCTCATTTGAATTATTTAGGAGTGCCAAAAAACACTCC
This sequence comes from Rhinophrynus dorsalis, assembly GCA_037306005.1. Taxonomy (NCBI): domain Eukaryota; kingdom Metazoa; phylum Chordata; class Amphibia; order Anura; family Rhinophrynidae; genus Rhinophrynus; species Rhinophrynus dorsalis. Next base: position 48,114,622 of record CM074725.1, read on the forward strand.
AAAATGATGGCAAAACACGGCTCAAGAAGTCCAGTGGGGGAAGGGGGGGGTTAAATATCAGCCACTTCCCATGGTCTGAATCAGGCGATGGAAACCAGAAATTAGCCATCACAATTAAGCGATATATACGCGAAATGCGTTGATGTTACCATGAGCCTCCAGATATCTGAGGTTGTTCTGTTGTGAACCATCAACAATGATAAGTACCTTTTGATTTTTAACATTATTGAATATAAGTTGATTTTGTAGATTTTAATTACGGACTGTCTTGGTGTTTGTGCAGCGGGCAGTTGTGAGTCTATGAATTATATTTAGACAGAGGAAGGTCTGTAATCCCTCTAGCACACACCAGAATTAGACCGTTTTTTCATTGCATTACAGATATATTAAAGGGATAGTAATGTTTCATAATAAAAACAGCTCTAATTAATCATCATAGTATTTGGACCTTGGAGAGTGTTATTTCAATTCTGTCAGTGTTGTAGTTCGAGTAATTCAATGACAAAGTATCCCCCTCCCGCTCCTTTTACTGATGTAACAGTGTTCAGCCAGAGCACAAGGGAGGTGCCCAGGTAGACTGCAGAGAGGGACAATCTTCAATTAAGATAAGGGAAAAACCTGAAAAACTTATCAAGGGGGGCAGGGATTTCATTGTTCTCATAGGAAGAAGATTGTCCCCTGCTGTTATCTGTCTGGTCTATGGACTGCATTCCACATCTGAGAAGAGATGGCTTACACTAGGTAAAAGGGGCAGGAGGGGAAACTTTGCTTGTGAATATCTCTCAAACCATAAAGGTTTGAGAGATAAGACTTATATCGTTCTTCATGTTTTTTTAATGCCTACAAAATAAAATACAGATAAAATGAAGTATTACTATCCCTTTAAGGTGGTGTTCACGTCATTTTTGAGCTGCTAAAACCTTTTTTATTATTTTCGATGGAAATCAGAGGGCAATAGCCAGTGCAGTACCCTGTTTGATCCGTAATGTAGGTATATATTCATCAAAGTAATCTCGCTCGCTGGCTGAGGCGTTAGCCACCATGTTTGAAAATAAAATACCCCCTCCCGGCTTACCTAATCATCCTATCTAAAGAAATAATTAACTTCTTTGTTGCTGGTGCACCTAGATCTAGGAGTTAATCATTAAAATAAATAAATTAATTAATTATGGAATAATTAATACATGGGGGTGATAAAGCTATCCCCTCAACTCTCCATCCTGCTCAGATCAGGATACAGAGTGTTGAAAAAATGATAATAATAATAATAATAATAATAATACATGGTTAATTCACCCATAATATTTTTAAACTCAAAGAATTGTGAAAATAAATATTTGGCCTGGAGCCCCATATTATAAAAAACAAATAAATAAACAAGGAAGGGGTCCCCAGGACACCTTGCAGCCCTAATGTAATGGAGAGCAAGTGTATTTAACACTTTCAGTGGCAGAGGGGTATGCAATGCATTGCAAAGCAATGCGTTGCGCACCCTCTGGTACTGAAAGGGTTAAGAAATACATACTCCCCTGAATGTCAGAGTCCAGTAGATGCCCTGCCAGAAGTAACCTCCATCTTTCAAACAATCAAAGGAAAAAGAAAAGTGTCAATCCTGAGAAATACCTGACTCCTTCCTCTAGCTGTTGATTGGCTACAATGTCCCATGTATCCCTACCTCCTAGCCAATCAAAACTTGAACAGGAACTGGCTTGTATATAAGCCAATCATTGTTTATCTCTTGTTCTATTTCCTCTAACTTGGCCATTAAAGGAATGGAGCAGTGGTGGGGTTATTTATATATTTTTTATTTTTAAATTAATGTTATTATTTAACAGGGATGTAAGGACCCTGTAATTGAGTACACAGCTGGACCACAACATCTAAATGAGTATGTATCTCTGTAGATACTTACGTACGTTTATTATGGGTACAAGGAGTCCTGTGGACAACTTTCTTTTACTGCCATCAGTTGCTAAAACTAACAGTACAAGTAATGCCTCATGCTAAGTAAAAGGGATAGTAATACTTAATTTTATCTTTATTTTATTTTGTAGGCGTTAAAAAAACATGAAGAACGATATAAGTCTTATCTCTCAAACCTTTATGGTTTAAGAGATATTCACAAGCAAAGTTTCCCCCTCCCACCCCTTTTTCCTAGTGTAAGCCATCTCTGGTTGTAAGACCAGACAGATAACAGCAGGGGACAATCTTCTTCCTGTGATAACAATGAAAGCCCTTCCCCCCTTGACAAGTTTTTCAGGTTTACCCTTATCTTAATTGAAGATTGTCCCTCTCTGCAGTCTACCTGGGCACCTCACTTCTGATCTGGCTGAACAGGGGGAGGATACTTTGCTTGTGAATATCTCTTAAACCATAAAGGTTTGAGAGATAAGACTTATATTATTCTTCATGTTTTTTTAATGCCTACAAAATAAAATAAAGATAAAACGAAGTATTACTATCCCTTTAACTCCAAACCTTAGCTCTTTATCTGTTCTTGATAGGCTGTACACTTGTGGTTCTCCAGCCAACGAGTGCCTAGTTCTTCCCACAGCTACTACTAATCTCCTTGCTGCTTCCAAGATGTAGGTCCCTTCATAAGTTCTGCCTTCTCCATATCCCATCTCCTTCCAGGACACCCAGAGGTCCCAGAGTCCAGAAAACCTCCATGGCATTCCAATAGATGCCAGGTCACTGATGGCAACATCTACATGATGTTCTCCACCATTATTTAGTACTGAGAGACCTGCAGAAGCCTTTCTTTTCCAGCCTAATCCCTCAGGGGGAATAACGGAGGTTCCTTGGGAGGTAAGCATATGCCCATTTTGAGTACCTTGCTGCACTAATGAATTATAAATCTTTAAATATAACATTTTATGGTATGATGAACCATATATGATGAACGCATATCTGTTTTACAAATAAATAAAAAAATCAGATGAAATTCAGTATCTCATTCTTTGCCAAAATTTCTTGCCATATATAATAATGAAGCTCCCACAAAAAGTCAGTGGTATCTGGTTACCGATGTAACTACAGGTTGACTGTGGAATTCCATTAAGAATTCAATCAGTATGATACATTATACAGTGGGATGTGATGACTTGAATAGGAATTTAATTTGAAGTGTAATCCTCCGCATACCTTAAAGATATTAACCATTGAATACCACAGAGTTGCGCAAAGCACACAAAGGGTTAAATGACATATCCTTAAAAAAGAGGAGCAATGATGAGACAAAGGAAGTGCACTCTAGGGAACACATTAAGCCTTTGAGTGCCAGAGGGGTACACAATGCATTGTGTACCCCTCTAGCACTCAAAGGGTTAAAATCCATATTGATTTAAATAGGGTTTTAACCCCATGAACATTATAAATATCTCAAGCGCATTGTTTAAATTGAAACTTAATTTAATATTGTAGCTATTCAAAAAATAAAGTAATTGAGGCCATAAAGGTTTGAGAGATATTCGATTCCACTTTCCCTGACGTCAGTACTCTATCTTTCAGGGATAGATCCTGGTCCAAGGACTGGCGGAGGCTCTTTAGCAGAGCCTAGATCGCGAGATCAAAAAACAAATACTTCATTACTATTAGAACAGTCTAAAAAATGTGCGATCTCGGCTCTGCTGAAGAGCCTCCGCCCTTTCCGGGACCAGGATCTCTTGCTCCAAGATAGAGCGCTGATGTCAGTGCAAGGGGAGAGAGCGGGGAACCTGTAATCGAATATCTCACAAACCATAAAGGTTTGAGAGATAAAACTGGGGTCAATTACTTTATTTTTTGAATAGCTACAATATTAAATTAAGTCTTAAAGATCCATTACTATCTCTTTAACTTTAAAACGTCTGTTAATTTGAATCCATGATTCTTAAAGGGATATTAATAGAGAATAAAAATGTAGCTTAGATTGATCCTCATATAACTGAGTTTCTTTTGAACTACAAAACATAAACTATTGCAATACGCATTACATTCCCCTCATTATATATGCATTTTTGTTCAGCTATTTATTCAGCTATTACTATCCCTTTAAAGGGATATTAATGTTTCACAAAAACAGCAGCTCCAATTAATCTTCATAGTATTTGAGCCATAGAGAGTGTTATTTCAATACTGTCAGTGTTGTGGTTCAAAAGTAATTGAAGGATAAAGTTTCCCCTCCCACCCCTTTTACCTAGTGTAAGCCATCTCTTCTCAGATGTGGAATCTGGTTGTAAGACCAAACGGATAACAGAAGGGGACAATCTTCTTCCCATGAGAACAATGAAAGCCCTGCCCCCCTTGACAAGTTTTTCAGGTTTTTCCCTTATCTTAAGTGAAGATTGTCCCTCTCTGCAGTCTACCTGGGCACCTCCCTTCTGCTCTGGCTGAGCAGTGTTACATCAGTAAAAGGGGGCGGGAGGGGGATACTTTGTCATTGAATTACTCTTGAACTACAACACTGACAGAATTGAAATAACACTCTCCAAAGTCCAAATACTATGATGATTAATTAGAGCCGCTTTTATTATGAAACATTACTGTCCCTTTAACTCTTTGTTGAAACATTCAGTAAAGGCTGATGTGTCTGCTCTACACAGACTGAATAGTAGTATTCCTGATAACTGGGAAGTGAGTGAAAGGATGTCCCATATTTATTCTGGAGTAAATCAAGTGCACCATAGGGGAGAAAAAAAAAATTCCTAAATTCCTATGCACTTGAATAGAGCTTTTTAACCCTTTAAATGCCACAGAGGTCTCCAGTGCATTTCTTTGCAAGGCACTGGAGACATGTCTATCATTCAGTTGGTTAAAGGGACAGTAATGTCCCCCCAAAAAAAAGTCCTGTTTTGTAGAGTTTAAAATATTAATCAATACGCTCCAAACCCTATCTCTCAAACCGCTATGGTTTGAGAGATTCAGAGATTCAAAGTTCCCCCTCCCTCCCCTTCTCCTGATGTCAGCGCCTGGCAGTATGAATAATGAGGAATAAAGATGGCATAAAAATAAAGGTCGGTATTAAAAAAGAATATTACGCTAGTTTTTGAAGCCTGAACGCCACACAGTTGTGTTTTGTGTAAAGTGACGTAGAGCTGGCGAAAATTCTGGTGTTGTAAATTTATAAAGAAAGGGAACTAACTGCAACAATTTTGTGTCCGAATTGTCATCAGAATCTTAATGCCAGGTATTATCTGTTATTTTCACCCCAAAACAAGTTTGTCTGAATAGGTAGGTTATATAACGAATATGTGTAATATTGTATCAATGTATTTTTTAGATCGCTATCAGGCCGAAATTAAAAGAATAAATACTGCCCTGAACCTACTTCTGGACAGACTGCGGTTACCAGCTCTGTACCAAAGTCTGTCACTCTGCCTCTGCTCCCCTCCCTCTATCCAGCCTCCTCCAATGACTGAGGCTTTCTCCCTCTAAGCTCTGGCCAATGAAATAGCTCCAGCTTACAGACAGAAAGCCTCCGTCATCGGAGGATGCTTTAAAGAGGGAGGGGATAGAGGAAGAGTGACAGACTGCGGTACATAGCAGGTAACTGCAGCTTGTACAGAAGTAGGGTGCAGGGCAGTATTTATTCTTTAGATTTCGGCCAAGTAGCAATCTAAAAATAGAAATTGATACAATATTACACATACTAGCTATATATTCTACCTATTCAGACTAACTTGTTTAGGGTTGATAGATCCCCTTTAAGCATTGAAGGCATTAGCATCAGAATAATAACACCATATTTATAATGATGACCGTAGTCATTTATAAATCAGACCTGACATTATTGCCAGTTGCCATGACTGGTACGCAACACTTGCTTTGCAATGTGTTACGTGCCCACTGTGGCACTCAAAGGTTTAACGATAGTTCTTAAACAGTACTAGGAATGGTAAATCTCCCCCAATGTTCCTTGTACTTCTGATCATACACCACTTTGATAGCTGCACAAAAAATGTATAAATTCTGTCTATCTATGCATTGCAGAATGATACATTGTAGAAGTCTTATGCTTTGTGATAAAAAAGGAATAAAATGTAGCATTCTCCCTCTGCAGAGAAGAAAGGTTTGTCATTTTTTCTGTATAGCAGCATTACTACTCGCATTGCTAGCCAGACCCAAGTGCCAGATTAAAGGGATAGTAATACTTCATTTTATCTTTATTTTATTTTGTAGGCATTAAAAAAACATGAAGAATGATATAAGTCTTATGTCTCAAACCTTTATGGTTTAAGAGATATTCACAAGCAAAGTATCCCCCCCTGTTCAGCCAGATAAGAAGGGAGGTGCCCAGATAGACTGCAGAGAGGGACAATCTTCAATTAAGATAAGGGAAAAAGCTGAAAAACTTGTCGGGGGGGAAGGGCTTTCATTCTTTTCATACAAAGAAGATTGCCCCCTGCTGTCATCTGTCTGGTCTTACAACCAGATTCACATCTGAGAAGAGATGGCTTACAATGGAAAAAGGGGCGGGAGGGGGAAACTTTACTTGTGAATATCTCTTAAACCATAAAGGTTTGAGACATAAGACTTATATCATTCTTAATGTGTTTTTAATGCCTACAAAATAAAATAAAGTTAAAACGAAGTATTACTATCCCTTTAAAATGACCCACTACGAGCAGTATCTAGCATCTAGCATCTTGTCTACATCTGTTGAAGATAATAATTCCCTACTTTCTGTAACTCAGAGGCCCTTCACTAAGGGCCGTATGTTCAAAGAGATAACCAAAAAAAAAATATTGTATGATTGACAATAAAAAGTAACTGTATGCATGAACGACATAATTTCTATAGACTATACAACAAAAAACTAGTAATGTCCGTCATGTACAACACAACTCCAGAATTGCCGGGCAAAGGGATGGGGCACTGGTGCGGCTAATCTATTCATCCAGCATCATATAGGGGCAAAGAAAATGTGTTGTATACAACAAAAGAACATCATGCAAATGACAGAATATTTAAATTAAGAAAAAAGGGATGGAAATATCAAATTTTTTGTCTACATATGACAATTTCAAGCCAAAAAAGATGTAAGAGGCTTTGAGCACTAACAAAAGCACAATGGCCTGTTCTCCGGCTAGTCACCTCTCAAGAGCATCACATTTTAGCTCTCTAATGCCATTAGAGAGGAGACATTTCCACATACATATTAGACTAATCCCACTCATAAGGGCGGTCCAGTACCAAAATGATGGGCAAGTCCCCTCTGCACAGAAAAAACAGCTAACCCCAGATGTAGGTTTCAGCCTTATTTGGGCCTTGTTTTTTTGGCTTGTATCTGCAAAACACTTAGGGTCTTTCCCTAAGTGTAAAGGGTAATCCAGACGCGGACCCCTTGCTCTCAATGCTTAGGAAAGCCAGCTGCATCTCACTGATGAGGCTGAAATAAGGCCGAAATGTAACCCTGGGTTTATCGGGTTTTTTCTGTGCAGAGGAGACTTGCTCATAATTTTGGTACTGGACTGTCCTTATGGGAGTGATTAGTCTAATATATATGTGGTGATTTCTTCTCTGTAATGGCACTAGAGAGATAAAATGTGATGCTCTTGAGTGGTGATTAGCCGGAGAACAGGCCATTGTGCTTTTGTTCGTGCTCAGAGCCTCTCACATCATTTGTTGGCTTGAATCTGCGAAACACTTAGGGTCTCTCCCTAAGTGTAAAGTGTAATGCAGACGTGGATCCCTTGCTCTCAGCTGGCCTATGAAAGCCAGCTGCAACTCACTGACGAGGCCCAAATAAGACTGAAACGTACATCTGGGTTTAGCTGGTTTTTCCGTGCAGAGGGGACTTGCCCATCATTTTGATACTGGACAGTCCTTATGGGCGGGATTAGTCTAATATGTATGTTGAGATGTCTTCTCTGTAATGGCACTAGAGAGCTAAAAGGTGATACTCTTGAGTAGTGACTAGCTGGAGAACAGGCCATTGTGCTTTTGTTCGTACTCAGAGCCTCTCACATCATTTGTTGGCTTGAATCTGCAAAACACTTAGGGTCTCTCCCTAAGTGTAAAGGGTAATCCAGACGTGGACCCCTTGCTCTCAGTGCCTAGGAAAATCTGATGCACCTCATTGATGAGGCCAAAATAAGGCTGAAACGTATGTCTGGGGTTAGCTGTTTTTTTCTGTGCAGAGGGGACTTGCCTGTCATTTTGGGCAGGATTAGTCTAATATGTATGTTGAGATGTCTTCTCTGTAATGGCACTAGAAAGCTAAAATGTGATGCTCTTGAGCGATGACTAGCTGGAGAACAGGTCATTGTGCTTTTGTTCATACTCAGAGCCTCTCAAATCATTTTTTGGCTTGTATCTCTGAAACACTTAGGGTCTCTCCCTAAGTGTAAAGGGTAATCCAGACGTGGACCCCTTGCTCTCAGTGCATCGTAAAGCCAGCTGCACCTCACTGACAAGGCAGAAACGTATGTCTGGGGTTAGCTGTTTTTTTTTTTCCGTGCAGGGGGGACTTGCCCATCATTTTGGTACTGGACTGTCGTTATGGTTTGGATTAGTCTAATATGTATGTTTAGATTTCTCCTCTCTAACGGCATTAGAGAGCTAAAATGTGATGCTCTGGAGCGATGACTAGCTGGAGAACAGACCATTGTGCTTTTGTTTGTACTCCGAGCCTCTCACATCATTTTTTGGCTTGTATCTGCAAAACACTTAGGGTCTCCCCCTAAGTTTAAAGGGTAATCCAGATGTGGACCCCTTGCTCTCAGTGCCTAGGAAAGCCAGCTGCACCTCACTGACAAGGCCCAAATAAGGCCGAAACGTATGTCTGGAGTTAGCTGGGTTTTCCATGCAGAGGGGACTTGCCCGTCATTTTGGTACTTGACTGTCCTTATGGGCGGGATTAGTCTAATATATATGTGGAGATTTCTCCTCTGTAATGGCACTAAAGAGCTAAGATGTGATGCTCTTGAGGGGGTGACAAGCCGGAGAACAGGCTAATGTGCTTTTGTTTGTGCTCAGAGCCTCTCACATCATTTTTTGGCTTGTATCTGCGAAACACTTAGGGTCTCTCCCTAAGTGTAAAGGGTAATCCAGACGTGGACCCATTGCTCTCAGTGCATAGTAAAGCCAGTTGCACCTCACTGACAAGGCTGAAATAAGGCCGAAACGTACGTCTGGGGTTAGCTGTTTTTTTTTCCGTGCAGGGGGGACTTGCCCATCATTTTGATACTGGACTGTCCTTATAGGTGGGATTAGTCTAATATGTATGTGGAAATTTCTCCTTTATAACAGCACTAGAGAGCTAAAATGTGATGCTCTTGAGTGATGAAAAGCTGGAGAACAAACCATTGTGCTTTTGTTTGTACTCAGAGCCTCTCAAATCATTTTTTGGCTTGTATCTGCGAAACACTTAGGGTCTCTCCCTTTGTGTAAAGGGTAATCCAGACATGGACCCCTTGCTCTCAGTGCATAGGAAAGCCAGCTGCACCTCACTGACAAGGCCCAAATAAGGCTGAAACGTATGTCTGGGGTTCGCAGTTTTTTCTGTGCAGAGGGGACTTGCCCGTCATTTTGGTACTGGACCGTCCTTATGGGCGGGATTAGTCTAATATGTATGTGGAAATTTCTCCTCTGTAATGGCACTAGAGAGGTGACTAGCCGGAGAACAGGCCATTGTTCTTTTGTTCGTGCTCAGAGCCTCTTGCATAATTTTTTGGCTTGTATCTCCGAAACATTTAGGGTCTCTCCCTTTGTGTAAAGGGTAATCCAGACGTGGACACCTTGCTCTCAGTGCCTAGGAAAGCCAGCTGCACCTCACTGACAAGGCCAAAACGTATGTCTGGGGTTCGCTGGTTTTGCTGCACAGAGGGGACTTGCCCGTCATTTTGGTACTGGACTGTCCTTATGGGCGGGATCAGTCTAATATGTATGTGGTGATTTCTCCTCTGTAATGGCACTAGAGAGCTAAAATGTGATGTCCTTGAGCGATGACTAGCCGGAGAACAGGCCATTGTGCTTTTGTTCGTGCTCAGAGCCTCTTGCATAATTTTTTGGCTTGTATCTCCGAAACACTTATGGTCTCTCCCTAAGTGTAAAGGGTAATCCAGATGTGGACCCCTTACTCTCAGTGCGTAGGAAAGCCAGCTGCATCTCACTGATGAGGCCAAATAAGGCCAAAATGTATGTCTGGGATTAGCTGGGTTTTCCATGCAGAGAGCACTTGCCCATTGTTTTGGCACTGGACTGTCCTTATGGGTGTTATTAGTCTAATATGTATGTGGAAATTTCTCCTCTGTAATGGTACTAGAGAGCTAAAATGTGATGCTCTTGAGGGGTGATTAGCTGGAGAACAGGCCATTGTGCTTTTGTTTGTGCTCAGAGCCTCTCACATCATTTTTTGGTTTGTATCTGCAAAACACTTAGGGTCTCTCCTTAAGTGTAAAGGGCAATCCAGATGTGGACTCCTTGCTCTCAGTGCCTAGCAAAGCCAGCTGCACCTCACTGATGAGGCCCAAATAAGGCCAAAATGTACATCTGGGGTTAGCTGGTTTTTCTATGCAGAGGGGTCTTGCCCATCATTTTGGTACTGGATTGTCCTTATGGGCGGGATTAGTCTAATATGTATGTGGAGATTTCTCCTCTGTTATGGCCTAGAGAGCTAAAATGTGATGCTCTTGAGCGGTTACTAGCTGGAGAACAGGCCATTGTGCTTTTGTTTGTGCTCAGAGCCTCTCGCATAATTTTTTGGCTTGTATCTGCGAAACACTTTGGGTCTCTCCCTCAGTGTAAAGGGTAATCCAGACGTGGACCTCTTGCTCTCAGTGCATCGTAAAGCCAGCTGTACCTCGTTGACAAGGCCGAAACGTACGTCTGGGGTTCGCTGTTTTTTTTTTCCGTGCAGTGGGGACTTGCCCATCATTTTGATACTGGACTGTCCTTATGGGTGGGATTAGTCTAATATATATGTGGAAATTTCTTCTCTGTAATGGCACTAGAGAGCTAAAATGTGATGCTCTGGAGCGATGACTAGCTGGAGAACAGACCATTGTGCTTTTGTTCGTGCTCAGAGCCTCTCACATCATTTTTTGGCTTGAATCTGCGAAACACTTAGGGTCTCCCCCTAAGTGTAAAGGGTAATCCAGACGTGGACCCCTTGCTCTCAGTGCCTAAGAAAGCCAGCTGCACCTCACTGACAAGGCCCAAATAAGGCTGAAATGTATGTCTGGAGTTAGCTGGGTTTTCCATGCAGAGGGGACTTGCCCGTCATTTTGGTACTTGACTGTCCTCATGGGCGGGATTAGTCTAATATGTATGTGGAGATTTCTCCTCTGTAATGGCACTAAAGAGCTAAGATGTGATGCTCTTGAGGGGGTGACTAGCCGGAGAACAGGCTAATGTGCTTTTGTTCGTGCTCAGAGCCTCTCACATCATTTTTTGGCTTGTATCTGTGAAACACTTAGGGTCTCTCCCTAAGTGTAAAGGGTAATCCAGACGTGGACCCATTGCTCTCAGTGCATAGTAAAGCCAGATGCACCTCACTAACAAGGCCGAAATAAGGCCGAAACGTACGTCTGGGGTTAGCTGTTTTTTTTTCTGTGCAGGGGGGACTTGCCCATCATTTTGGTACTGGACTGTCCTTATGGGTGGGATTAGTCTAATATGTATGTTTAGATTTCTCCTCTATAACGGCACTAGAGAGCTAAAATGTGATGCTCTTGAGCGATGAAAAGCCAGAGAACAAACCATTGTGCTTTTGTTTGTACTCAGAGCCTCTCAAATCATTTTTTGGCTTGTATCTGCGAAACACTTAGGGTCTCTCCCTTTGTGTAAAGGGTAATCCAGATGTGGACACCTTGCTCTCAGTGCCTAGGAAAGCCAGCTGCACCTCACTGACAAGGCCCAAATAAGGCCGAAACGTATGTCTGGGGTTCGCTGGTTTTTCTGCGCAGAGGGGACTTGCCCGTCATTTTGGTACTGGACCGTCCTTATGGGCGGGATTAGTCTAATATATATGTGGAGATTTCTCCTCTGTAATGGCACTAGAGAGCTAAAATGTGATGCTCTTGAGCGGTGACTAGCCGGAGAACAGACCATTGTGCTTTTGTTCGTACTCAGAGCCTCTCACATCATTTTTTGGCTTGAATCTGCGAAACACTTAGGGTCTCCCCCTAAGTGTAAAGGGTAATCCAGACGTGGACCCCTTGCTCTCAGTGCCTAAGAAAGCCAGCTGCACCTCACTGAGAAGGCCCAAATAAGGCTGAAACATATGTCTGGAGTTAGCTGGGTTTTCCATGCAGAGGGGACTTGCCCGTCATTTTGGTACTTGACTGCCCTCATGGGTGGGATTAGTCTAATATGTATGTGAAGATTTCTCCTCTGTAATGGCACTAAAGAGCTAAGATGTGATGCTCTTGAGGGGGTGACTAGCCGGAGAACAGGCTAATGTGCTTTTGTTCGTGCTCAGAGCCTCTCACATCATTTTTTGGCTTGTATCTGTGAAACACTTAGGGTCTCTCCCTAAGTGTAAAGGGTAATCCAGACGTGGACCCATTGCTCTCAATGCATAGTAAAGCCAGCTGCACCTCACTAACAAGGCCGAAATAAGGCCGAAACGTACGTCTGTTCGTACGTGTTCGTGCTCAGAGCCTCTTGCATAATTTTTTGGCTTGTATCTCCGAAACACTTATGGTCTCTCCCTAAGTGTAAAGGGTAATCCAGATGTGGACCCCTTACTCTCAGGGTGTAGGAAAGCCAGATGCACCTTATTGATGAGGCCCAAATAAGGCCGAAACGTATGTCTGGAATTAGCTGGGTTTTCCATGCAGAGAGCACTTGCCTGTAGTTTTGGCACTGGACTGTCCTTATGGGTGTTATTAGTCTAATATGTATGTGGAAATTTCTCCTCTGTAATGGCACTAGAGAGCTAAAATGTGATGCTCTTGAGGGGTGACTAGATGGAGAATAGGCCATTGTGCTTTTGTTTGTGCTCAGAGCCTCTCACATCATTTTTTGGTTTGTATCTGCAAAACACTTAGGGTCTCTCCCTAAGTGTAAAGGGTAATGCAGACGTGGACCCCTTGCTCTCAGTGCCTAGGAAAACCAGCTGCACCTCACTGATGAGGCCCAAATAAGGCCAAAACGTGCATCTGGGGTTAGCTGGTTTTTCTATGCAGAGGGGACTTGGACTGTCCTTATGGGCGGGATTAGTCTAATATGTATGTGGAGATTTCTCCTCTATAACGGCTTAGAGAGCTAAAATGTGATGCTCTTGAGCGGTGACTAGCCGGAGAACAGGCCATTGTGCTTTTGTTCGTGCTCAGAGCCTCTTGCATCATTTTTTGGTTTGTATCTTCAAAACACTTAGGGTCTCTCCCTAAGTGTAAAGGGTAATCCAGACATGGACCCCTTGCTCTCAGTGCATCGTAAAGCCAGCTGCAGCTCACTGACAAGGCTGAAACGTACATCTAGGGTTAGCTGTTTTTTTTCCGTGCGGGGGGACTTGCCCATCATTTTGGTACTGGACTGTCCTTATGGGTGGGATTAGTCTAATATATATGTGGAAATTTCTTCTCTGTAATGGCATTAGAGAGATAAAATGTGATGTTCTGGAGCAATGACTAGCTGGAGAACAGACCATTTTGCTTTTGTTCGTACTCAGAGCCTCTCACATCATTTTTTGGCTTGTATCTGCGAAACACTTAGGGTCTCCCCCTAAGTGTAAAGGGTAATCCAGACGTGGACCCCTTGCTCTCAGTGCCTAAGAAAGCCAGCTGCGCCTCACTGACAAGGCCGAAACGTACGTCTAGGATTAGCTGTTTTTTTTCCGTGCGTGGGGACTTGCCCATCATTTTGGTACTGGACTGTCCTTATGGGTGGGATTAGTCTAATATGTATGTGGAAATTTCTTCTCTGTAATGGCACTAGAGAGCTAAAATGTGATGTTCTCGAGCAATGACTAGCTGGAGAACAGACCATTGTGCTTTTGTTCGTACTCAGAGCCTCTCACATCATTTTTTGGCTTGTATCTGCGAAACACTTAGGGTCTCCCCCTAAGTGTAAAGGGTAATCCAGACGTGGACCCCTTGCTCTCAGTGCCTAAGAAAGCCAGCTGCACCTCACTGACAAGGCCCAAATAAGGCTGAAACGTATGTCTGGAGTTATCTGGGTTTTCCATGCAGAGGGGACTTGCCCGTCATTTTGGTACTTGACTGTCCTCATGGGCGGGATTAGTCTAATATGTATGTGGAGATTTCTCCTCTGTAATGGCACTAAAGAGCTAAGATGTGATGCTCTTGAGGGGTTGACAAGCCGGAGAACAGGCTAATGTGCTTTTGTTTGTGCTCAGAGCCTCTCACATCATTTTTTGGCTTGTATCTGTGAAACACTTAGGGTCTCTCCCTAAGTGTAAAGGGTAATCCAGACGTGGACCCATTGCTCTCAGTGCATAGTAAAGCCAGCTGCACCTCACTAACAAGGCCGAAATAAGGCCGAAATGTACGTCTGGGGTTAGCTGTTTTTTTTCTGTGCAGGGGGGGCTTGCCCATCATTTTGGTACTGGACTGTCCTTATGGGTGGGATTAGTCTAATATGTATGTTTAGATTTCTCCTCTATAACGGCACTAGAGAGCTAAAATGTGATGCTCTTGAGCGATGAAAAGCCGGAGAACAAACCATTGTGCTTTTGTTTGTACTCAGAGCCTCTCAAATCATTTTTTGGCTTGTATCTGCGAAACACTTAGGGTCTCTCCCTTTGTGTAAAGGGTAATCCAGACGTGGACACCTTGCTCTCAGTGCCTAGGAAAGCCAGCTGCACCTCACTGACAAGGCCAAAACGTATGTCTGGGGTTCGCTGGTTTTGCTGCACAGAGGGGACTTGCCCTTCATTTTGGTACTGGACCGTCCTTATGGGCGGGATTAGTCTAATATGTATGTGGAGATTTCTCCTCTGTAATGGCACTAGAGAGCTAAAATATGATGCTCTTGAATGGTGACTAGCCGGAGAACAGGCTAATGTGCTTTTGTTCGTGCTCAGAGCCTTTCACATCATTTTTTGGCTTGTATCTGCGAAACACTTAGGGTCTCTCCCTTTGTGTAAAGGGTAATCCAGACGTGGACCCCTTACTCTCAGTGCGTAGGAAAGGCAGCTGCACCTTACTAACGAGGCCCAAATAAGGCCGAATTTTATGTCTGGGGTTAGCTGGTTTTTCCGTGCAGAGGGCACTTTCCCGTCATTTTGGTACTGGACCGTCCTTATGGGCGTTATTAGTCTAATATGTATGTGGAAATTTTTCCTCTCTAATGGCACTAGAGAGCTAAAATGTGATGCTCTTGAGCGTTGACTAGCTGGAGAACAGGCCATTGTGCTTTTGTTTGTGCTCAGAGCCTCTCACATCATTTTTTTGTTTGTATCTGCAAAACATTTAGGGTCTCTCCCTAAGTGTAAAGGGTAAGCCAGACGCGGACCCCTTGCTCTCAGTGCTTAGGAAAGCCAGCTGCACCTCACTGATGAGGCCTCAATAAGGCTGAAACGTACATCTGGGGTTAGCTGGTTTTTCTGTGCAGCGGGTACTTGCCCATCATTTTGTTACTGGACCGTCCTTATGGGCGGGATTAGTCTAATATGAACGTAGAGATTTCTCCTCTGTAACGGCCTAGAGAGCTAAAATGTGATGCTCTTGAGCGGTGACTAGCCGGAGAACAGGCCATTGTGCTTTTGTTCATGCTCAGAGCCTCTCACATCATTTTTTTGGCTTTTATCTGCGAAACACTTAGGGTCTCTCCTAAGTGTAAGGGGTAATTCAGACATGGAGCCCTTGCTCTCAGTGCCTAGGAAAGCCAGCTCCACCTCACTGATGAGGCCCAGATAAGGCCGAAATGTACATCTGGGGTTAGCTGGTTTTTCCGTGCAGAGGGAACTTGCCCATCATTTTGGTACTGTACTGTCCTTAGGGGCTTGATTAGTCTAATATGTATGTGGCGGTTTCTCCTCTCTAATAGCACTATAGAGCTAAAATGTGATGCTCTTGAGTGGTGACTAGCCGGAGAACAGGCCATTGTGCTTTTGTTCGTGCTCAGATCCTCTCACATCATTTTTTGGGTTGTATATGACAATTTCAGTCAGGAACACTCTGAAAATATTACTAAGCCCAACAACATAGTACTTCGAAATGTCATTACAAACGACAAAAGCTATTTTGCTACTTATTTGAACATATAGCCCTCTGTCCTTAAGGAACATTTAACATTCTATAACTTAGAAATAACACTGCTTGAATACTCACAAATCAAGCACGACTTCTCTCTGTATTTCTGGTACAAATGGCACCAACCAATTTAGAGACTAAAGAAGCAGTTAATTGGTGTATCCCAGGAGGTAACACTGGGCTGTCCCACCCTAAGAATTTGTCCCTTCACCCTGATGGTAGCCTATTGAAATGTGGCCCACTATTTGGCGACCAACAAAATGGCACATTTAAAATGTCGCCTGAATGAAAAGGTCTCAGGCTTAAGTGTCACCACTATCTGTGCCTTTTCACTCAAGCTATATAGTGGGCAACATTTTAATAGGATAAACTTATGAAGAAAAAAACTTTTCCATGGGTAGACTTTGTGACTTTGCCCCTTGGAGTACACTTCTCCACTGCTCCTCATTAAAAAGTTGCCCACTATGTTGCCTGAATGAAAAGGCACAGATGGTGGCGACAATAAAGCCTGCTACATCAGAATATTGCCCAGATCAAAAGGGTGACATTCTGATGTCGCTCTTTGCATTCAGGAGGCATTTTAAATGCACCATTTTGTTGCTCTATATTCAATGGTGCAAAAATCATGATTTTAACTTATCTTATTTTTAAGGTCCAAAGTGAACATGGCAGCACCTCCAGAAAAGTTCAGTGTGGAAGAGCATAGGACCATAATCGAGTTCCTGTTTCTCCAAGGGAAAGGTGCGAAGCAGATCTATGAAGAAATGTCACAAACTTTGGGTGACAGTGCCCCTTCATATGCAACATTTAAAAGTTGGGTTGTCAATTTCAAAACTGGTAATTTCTGTGTTGAAAGTGAGAAACCCAGTGGAAGGCCTGTTTCTTTCTCTGTGCATGCAAATGTGAAAACCATCCATGACATGATCATGGAGGAACGCCGAATATCAGCCAAACATATTGCTACATATCTGGGAATATCACTTGAGAGAGTTGGTGCCATTGCAACAAAGTGGATCCCAAAACTTTTGACAACCGAACAAAAGAGAAGACGTGTGGAGACATCGGTGGCTGTTTTGGAACATTTTGCAAGAAAATTTGTCAGATTTCCTGGACAAACTGGTAACTGGTGATGAGACATGGATCTACTGTTATGATACTGAGTCAAAGGAGCAGTCTAAAGAATGGAGGCACAGTGGTTCCCCCAGGCCAAAGAAGTTCCGTGTGCAAAGGTCAGTGCAGAAGCAAATGGCAACATTTTTTTGGGATAAGAAGGGATTTCTGCTGGTGGACTACCTCCAAAAGGGTTCAACCATCAATGCAACATATTACTGTGCTTTATTGATGAAGATGAGGCAAAACATCAAGGAAGAATGTAGAGAAAAGCTCTCCAAAGGTGTCATCCTGTTGCATGACAATGCCTCATCACACACTGCAGGTGACACAATGGCAAAACTGACCTCCTTAGGCTTTCAAGTGATGCCCCATCCACCCTATTCGCCCAGCCTGGCTCCTTCTGACTATCATCTGTTCCCCAATCTCAAAAAACACCTAAAGGGACAACAATTTGGGAATGTTCTGGAGGCAACTAATGCTGCAAATGAGTAGTTACACCAGCAGTCTGAAGAATTGTATTTGCAGGGACTTAAGAAGCTGCAGGACAGATGTGGCAAGTGCCTTGACTTCTTGGGGGAATATGTAGAATAGTGTGGCAGTTACAGCTTCCTAGCTCAATTTTTTCTGAGTAAGGCTCAGAACTTATCAGCACCCCATCATATTGTAGGTTGTTTCCTGCAGAGTAAAAGAAGGGTATTTCTGCTTCCAAGTTACTACAGTTTAAACTCTTATTTTTGTAACAGTGCCCTCTATTGGTCAGATTCCAATTAGTTATTCTGTTGCATTCTGTGGGAGAGGTGAGTCACTGACAAACCATTCTCCATATAATGTGAAAGAAACTGCACAGACATTTCCTGTCAGTTGTAACTATAAGGGAGTAATCACACTATAATTCACTTCCTGATCATTTGAACTGTTATAACATTTGAGTAAAACAACAAACAGCAGTGGGAGTAACATTGATTTACTCAGCTGGGAAAACCCTATAACATATAGGGTTTTAAAATGCTTCTTTCATTCAGTGGTGATATTTATTTGCACTCAGTGGTGTAGCTGGTTTGTTGCAGAATTGATCCACTTTTGTCCTGTTTACACATGTCACCACATTTTATTAAGTCACATCAGAATGGATCCACAAACAAGCGTTTTCCATATTCCCGCTTTAAAGCTCCTCATGTAACAATATCTGCATTTGTTACTTACAATTCAGTTATATGTTTCCCTATAACAATCTTTTGGTACATTTTATAGGACATAAATCTATCAGATTGCGCTGACTGTGCATTATAATTACATATAGTTAAAGGAGCCGTAAACTTTTATCATCAAGAAATATATGTCAAAGAGCTTTTCATGTTCATTCAAACATTATTACAGGTCAAATGTATTATTTTTTAAATTAAAGTATTAGCAACAGAAATAACTGGTATCCAAAGGGAAATTATTTTATCATGTGCTAAGTGGGTAAGTTTGAGTCATAGACTACTAGCTCTCCATAGTAATTGATAGGAACAGTGCCACCTTATGACTATAGTAGAAATTGCAATTTAATGTAAAAATTACAAGTTTTAACTGTAATAATTTTTTGAATGAAAAAATCTCCAAGCAGTAGAATTATCCTTGTTTAAAAGAGAAAAAAAACAATAACATATATGTTTTCCTAAAAAGGAAAATAGTTTGATTTTCCTTTAAAGTGATAGTAAACTTTAAGTTGAAGTATTCATTATTTATTTTGCTAGTGCAGAGTAAAACTAGTGAAAACACCAGGTCCTCTTTCTAGCAGAAAGACCTCATTCCTTCCATTAAAGCAGGAAGAGTGCTACAATGTTCCACTATTCCTGCTGCAAAAAAAGCTGAAAGGTGATTATAGAACCCTGTACTGTAGTTTATTACAAACAGCATATAAAGCACTTTGTATCATGGATCAGTTGTCTTAGTGGCAGGGGAGGGCTGGCCTGGGGGGGTAATTGCTACACTATTGAAACCACAGAGCTAACAATTGAAATGGAGCTATCTAAGTGATACACGGAGCTACAATCCAAATACAGCCAAACTAGTAGCATAACCAATTACCCTGTAAGCTCAATGGTATCACTAGTTCAGCTTTACTTACATTTTAAGCTCTGTGGTATCACTAGTGCAGCTCCATTTCAACTGTAAGCTCTGTAGTATCATACTTGTAGCCCCGTTTCAGTTGTAAGCTATATAGGGTGGGCTGGGACGGTGGGCTCGAACAATAAAATAAATGAGCCACTTGATTGTATTTGCCTCCAGGCTTCAAGTTGCCAGCCCTCCCCTGCTCAGTGAGGTCCCCCAAATGTCATTGTGGTCTCTAATCATTCACCACTGATGAAATCTCTAACAGACCTCTGCATCTTCTTCCTATACATTTGTCTTGGCTTTCAATTTTTTATTAGAGGAGCTGGGAACTAAGCAGAATGGACATTTATCTGGAATGTTTTAATCCTGGCTTTATTACCAGTCTCTGTTAACCCTGTAAATTTCATACAAATCTGTTTGGTAGTTTCTGAGAAAGAAGGATGTAAATCACTTAGTATGTTCCCATATTAATTGTATGGCATCATTAATTCTTCATCACACACTTACAGATAAAACTATTGAAGGAATTGACACAACATTTTACAACTTGATAGATTTTATGGGATACAAGTCACTTTCCTTTAAAGGGATAGTAATATTTCAAAATAAAAGCAGCTCCAATTAATCTTCATAGTATTTGGACCATGGAGAGTGTTATTTCAATACTGTCAGGGTTGTAGTTCAAGAGTAATTGAATGATAAGGTATCCTCCTCCCGTCCCTTTTACCTATTGTAAGCCACCTCCCCTCAGATGTGGAATCTGGTCTTAAGACCAGACAGCTCACAGCAAGGGACAATCTTCTTACTGTGAGAACAATTAAACCCTGCCCCCCTTGACAGGTTTTTCAGGTTTTTCCTTATGCTCACTGAAGATTGTCCCTCTCTGTGATCCATCCGCACAGTCTTGCTGCTCTGAGGTTAGCAGTGTTACATCAGTAAAAGGGGTGGGAGGGGAATACTTTATCATTCATTTAATCTTGAACTACAGCTCTGACAGTATTGAAATAACACTCTCCATGGCCCAAATACTATGAAGATTAATTGAAGCTGTTTTTATTTTGAAACATTACTATCCCTTTAAGTGACAAAAAGGTTCTCGCCTTTCCCGAGTAACTTAGGTGAACATTTACTGTTTTACAGATAGGACAGTTCATTGCTCGTGAGCATACACAGAGCAGGCAACCATCAACCAAATTCCACTCAAAATACTTCTTTGTTTAGGTCAACATTAACATTTTCACTCTAATGAAAAAAAACTGGGAGATTCAAGGTAAAACTTTTGTGAAGACTAAATCTACACATAATTAATGCTTTTAATAATGTCACAAATGTTATTTGCAAAACAAATGGGGGTACAGAGTACATACTCATAAAACATTAAACCTGAAATTTCCCAGGTTTTAATTATCTGACTGAGAAGTTTAACATTGACTTTAACTGTTGTCTCTTGTCTGTGAATTAATTTTAGGGCCTTTAAACACAAGTGATAGATCTATAGCAGCCCCTGCTACAGCATTGTGATCTGGGTTGTAAACCTTTCTTCTGCATTCCACCACTAATTGCAAAACAGGGAGAAGGTTGTTGATTGCTGGCACAGGTGAATGGAAGTAGAATATTATTGGCTGATGCCCACATGGGCTAGCTATTCATTGGGGGCTGCAATAAGCATCACAATCTCCATCATTTATGTTAAAGGTCGGCAGGAGCCTCTGTAAGACCATTCAGACCTTCCTCTTTCCTGCATTCCTGTAAAAACTAGTAAACATGCAGTGTATTAGATGTAGCTACTTTCACAAGAGGAGAGTCACTTGTGAGAGAAGCACAAAGCCCAGCATAGGACACTGTGGTGGTTATACACTCATGTATGATAAAAAGGTGATGACTTCTCCAGTGATATCACTATCCATCTTGAGAAATCTTAGTGCATAGGCTCCATAGAATAACGTAGGAATTGGAGAAGTGATGTTACTGGAGAGGTCATCTCCACTTCATCAACTCTTTATCACACCTGAGGGCAGTGATTCTCAGCTCCAGTCCTCTGGGCACACCAACAGGTCATGTATTCAAGATATCCCTAATTAATCACATGTGAATCAAGCACTGTGACTGAGCCACTAATTACTCGCCTTTGATTAAGCAGGAACAACCTGAAAACCTGCACTGTTGGTGTGCCCCAAGGACTAACGTTGAGAAACACTGTCTTAGGGCATCTCTCCCAATGAGATTTATGCACTGGGGCTCAATTCAGTCGTCTCTGTTAAGAAAACTAAAGTACTGTTGGTAATTTTAAGTCACAGTTAAGTTTTCAATTACCTGCGCTGTGACAAACTACCGAACGGTAAAAATGCACAACAGAGGCTACATTTGCCCCCCATTGAGATCAATGAATAAGCCGATGTATTTGCAATTCAATTACATGCGGTGGCTAGTAACAAGCATTTAGGATTCTCCTTTTTTGCATTAACTTAAAGGGATAGTAATGTTTCATAATAAAATCAGCTCTAATTAATCAGCATAGCATTTGGACCTCGGAGAGTGTTATTTCAATTCTGTCAGAGTTGTAGTTCAAGAGTAATTCAATGACAAAGTATTCCCCTCCAATCCCTTTTACTGATGTAACACTGCTCAGCCAGAGCAGAAGGGAGGTGCCCAGGTAGACTGCAGAGAGGGACAATCTATAATTAAGATAAGGGAAAAACCTGAAAAACTTGTCAAGGGGGGCAGGGCTTTAATTGTTCACATAGGAAGAAGATTGTCCCCTGCTGTTATCTGCCTGGTCTATGGACTGCATTCCACATCTGAGAAGAGATGACTTACACTAGGTAAAAGGGGCGGGAGGGGAAACTTTGCTTGTGAATATCTCTCAAACCATAAAGGTTTGAGAGATAAGACTTATATCGTTCTTCATGTTTTTTTAATGCCTACAAAATAAAATAAAGATAAAACGAAGTATTAGTATCCCTTTAATGCCCATAAACCAGGTGTTGAGTCCCTAACGTGTGTTTAATAACCACTGACGTGTAACTGAACTGTGTAAGAAAAAGATGCATGTGCAAATAGGGATTCCTACACTAGTGACTCGTGGATTTATTGATATGTGGCCCTAAGCTCCATATCAATACCTCCAAGGTGCCAAAAACATGAGTGAAAAGAAAAATAAAATAACCATTTGAGTGTCAGTGGCGTATGTAAAGCATTGCAGAGTGTTGCATAACCCTCTGGCACTCAAAAGATTAATCCCCCTAAAGCTAACATCATCCCATTAACACTTTGCTGTAAGTCTAAGGCCCAGCAGGATCTTCTGCTCCCTGATCTTCCTCTTTAATTCATCTTCTATAAGTTTCTTTTTTCCTTTCTGTCCTCTTATTCTTTCATCATCTGTAAAGTTCTTTGGCCCCTGTAAAAGAAGAATAATCATTAGACCCAATGCCCTCTTCAGAGTCTTGCCACCGGCTGAACAAAAAAACAAAAAAAATCCCCATTACAGTACTTGTCAGGCCGTTATCCAATCCAAACTGAAGGAAATTTGAACAGACTGACTTTTATACGGCCGGTCTCTTTTCAAAATTGTTCCCATGCTCCCATTGGCTGGGATGCGGGGTTACACAGGGCACGGAACATGCCCTGCATTAACCACACCTCCCAGCAATCAGCTTCTAGCTGGAGGGGTCAAGAATGTGCTTTTCTTCATCCCTACAGCTAGCCCATCAATAAGGAGGGGGCATTGGATGTACTGTTAATTCTTCTTTTATAGGGGTACAAAAAACATTACAGAAGAAGAAAGAAGTAGATGACAGACAAACAAAAAGAAGAAAGACGCTTAAAGAAGACAAATTAAACAGGAAAACCAGGGCGCAGAAGACCCCGCTGGACCTCAGAATTCCAGGTAAGTGTTACAGCTACGGGGTACAGTTGATGGGATAGTGTCAGTGCTAGTATTTTTAAACTGTATTGTTAAAGGAGCAGTAAACTTTTTTATGAAAACACATATTTTATAGAGCATTTCCTGCTGAATAAAACAAGGTCACTCCCATCGCTGTCAGATGTTTCATTCAAAAACTATAACAGTTTAAATAACCAGGAAGTGAATTTACTGTGTTTACTTCCTGATAGTTCTAACTGACAGGAAGTGACATGTCCTAAGCATGGGGTATAGGCTCAAGAAAAACAATACACCTTGGGATGGATTTGAACAAGGCCGCAGCTTTATTATATCACAACAATATATTAAAATACCAATATACATAATAAATATTTTAAACAATTTTTTACCCAACCTTGAGCCCTTGCCAATGTCCAACTCCTAAAGGCTAACCAGCCTATCCTACTTTGGAGCCGAAATGCCAAAATCCTCAAATTGCCACCTTAACCGCACCTCATTAGCTGTTAAATAAAGCTCAATGAGGCCGGCGTCTAACCCGCGACAAAGTCCGGGCGTTCTTAGACCTAGGCTGCTGACCTACCATCTACCGTAACCTCCACCATCTTACTACCACTCTATACGTTGGCAAGGGCCCAAGCCGCCAACAAAGCTGCGACAAATAAAATAATCAAGTATAATAAACAATAAATCACATTATAAAAGTTCTTATAAATCAAGGGAGGGAGGGAGGGAACTGCTTCTTCTTTCGGTTTAAGTCTAACTGCCACACCAACAGGAAGTGAGTAGCGTACTTATCCCTCCTCAGTTGCCCTAAGCACCAAACCACACCCACTTATTTTTCTCCCACCAAACCCCAGCCCAGACATGCCTCCCCTCCTAAAGTCCGTGGAGTTCTGGCAGTTTGTATCACATTCTATGGGGAACTGTATGTCTCTGACTTTTCTGACTTTCTTCTCCATTAGAATCTAACAGGAAAACTAATTAGAATTTGACCACTAGAGGGCACTGCTAATGTAAAAAAAACATGGGTTTAAACTGTAATAACTCTGGAAATATAAATCTCTCGGCAGTGGGAGTGTCCTTATTTTACTCAATAGGAAAATCCCTACAATATATATTTTTTCATAAAAAAAAGTTTACTGCTCCTCTAATGTTAGGTGTCGTGTTGGGCCAAGGGTAGTGCTAGTGTTTGTGAGGTAGAGGGAGGGTTACTGCTGTTAGCTCACTCTCAGTGTTTGACAGTGTGTGTGTGCGTTGTGGGAACAAACAGCTATGACTAATGTTGGGCAGCAAATTGTGTACTGTCGGCCAGCTCTCGTTGTAGTTTATGTTGGTAGAGCACTTGAATTCTGATGGTACAACTGTGTGTGTATGTACTGACCGGAACTCATTTTTGCTCTATCTATTGTTTTACCGGTTCGAACTGAATTGAGCCCTGGGTGTAATAAAGAGGTAATAATGTGGATATGACTTCTACAGTGACTAGGGTTGCCACCCAGCCGGTATTTTACCGGCAGGCCTGTAAAAAATTGGCTTCTGTCCAGTGTTAAGTCTATAGAGGGAATGCCGTGGCTGGTATTTGTTTGAAGAAGAGGTGGCAACCCTAACAGTGACATCACTTCCCGTGTTATTCTATAGAGCCAATGCACTAAAATCTCTAAAGCCGGAGAAATCTTTTTGCATCATCTCCATAGAATAACACAGGACTTGGAGAGTTCAGAACAATGGAGAAGTCATCACCGCTTTATCACCGGTTTATTAACTCTTTACCATACCTTAATGCATAGCTTCATTGATATTGCCCATGTGGAGTGCCACTCATAAAGTAAACAGAATGTAAATGTTTAACAATTAAGTTTTACCCTTTGAATGCTAAAGGGGTACACAACTCAATGCTTTGCAATGCATTGTACACCCTGGCACTCAAACGGTTACAAAAACACACAAAACACAGAATGAAAAAAAAACCATCATGTCATAGGAAAGGACTGGAATGGCTCCTAATCTGAGGGCTCACTAGTTATTTTTATATCCTAGCCACATTCCAAGACAAGACTAGAGTTCAAATATAGAACCAAACAGAACCACAAATACATCTACAGAATTAGCTTCAGCAGCTAGCCAGCGTCCAACAGCCAATGTTGTGCTTCCCTCTCAGACTGCCAGGGGAGGGCTGGCAACATGTGGCCCAGGGGGAAAATAAAATCAAGTGGTCTGCTTCTACTATCATTCAAGCCCACTGTCCCAGCCCACTCCTTTAGTTAAATTTAAAATTGCCATTACGTTGTGAAGTAAGGCAATTGATACCACAGAGCCTACAGTTGAAATGGGCCTGCACTACTGATACATTGTATGCTCTGTAGTAAGTAAAGCTACACTAGTGATACCATAGAGCTTACAATGGAAATGTGTTATGTTTGGATTGTAGCTCTGTGGTATAATTTGTGTAACTCCATGTCAGTTGTAAGCTATCACTAGTGTAGCCTAATTTACAGCATCAAGTGAGAGATTGAGTGAGACAGTGGCCCACTGGCCCAGGCATATGACTGGCCAAGGGGGCATTTACCCTCCTGCCCCCCTGGCCAGCCCTACCCTGCAGACTTCCCCTGAATTCAGAATACAAACTCATCCATTTAACCCCTTGAATGCTAGAAGCATCTCCAAAGCATTGCAAAGCAATACACTGGAATAGACTCTAACATCCTAGGTGTTAAGAAAAAAAACTGCAGCCCTAGAGTAATGGTGTTGCTGGACTACAAATCCGATCATTCTCTTCTGTCCAACACCCAGATGAGGATATAGGAGTTGTAGTCCATTAACAGCTGAAAACCAAACGTTGTTCACCTCTGCTCTAGGTGTGCAGTGATTTCTATGCATTGTTTATAATAAGCTAGTCTTTTAAAGGGATTGTAATGTTTCACAAAAACAACAGGTCCAATTTATCTTCACAGTATTTGGGCCATAGAGAGTGTTATTTCAGTACTGCCAGAGTTGTAGTACAAGAGCAATTGAATGATAAATTATCCCCCTCCTGCCACTTATACCTAATGTAAGCCGTCTCCCCTCAGATGTGGAATCTGGTCTCTTGACAGCTCACAGCAAGGGACAATCTTCTTACTGTGATCATAAGGAAAACCCTGCCCCCTTGACTTCAGAGCACCTTTCAGGTTTTTCCTTATGCTCACTGAAGATTGTCCCTCTTTTCGATCCATCCAGACAGTCTTGGTGCTCTGAGGTGAGCAGTGTTACATCAGTAAAAGTGGCGGGAGGGGGATACTTTATCATTCAATTACTCTTGAACTACAACTCTGACAGTATTGAAATAACACTCTCCATGGCCCAAATACTATGAAGATTAATCAGCGCTGCTTTTATTGTGAAACATTACTATCCCTTTAAAGGTACAAAACACAGATAAATATAGTACAATGTTGAGGGAAGAAAACAAAACAGATCTGGGTTTTTGTTTTTATCACATCCCCATAAAATATTTAAAAAAAAGAAAAGAAAAAAGTTTTACCCGTTGCCATAGCAAATATGGATGGGTGACTCACTTCTGTAAGTTTGGTTTTTGTTTTGGAAAACACCCAAAAATCTCTAGAAATAGATGTTTTTTGTTTACTTTTCTTCTACCTTTTTAACAGAAAGCTGCAAATGCAATTATGTGATGTCAATTAGCAAATAAAACAAAAAAAGGGTCATTTATATCCAGTCAGTCACAGCATGTTCCTGTCTGGGATAAAGGACGGAATGGAAGAAAGGAGCGCATGTGCTGAATCCATTTTTCATGCAGATAGAGTTGAATTGCACCAGCTTACAGGCAGAAAGCCACTGTCATTGGAGGAGGCTGGATAGAGGGAGGGGACAGAGGAAGAGTGACAGACTGTGGTACAGAGCTGGTAACTGCAGTCTGTCCGGAAGGAAGCCACAGGGTAATATTTCGACGTTTAATTTGGACAAAATAACTATTTTTTTTTAAAACGTTAACAGTTTTCAGTCTAATCGCTATATACACTAACATTTTAGACAAACATGTATAGGGGTGATAGATTCCCTTTAAACGGTTAAGATTACCAGGTGCAGTGGGCAGAGTCTGAGGTCCTGCGGTCCTGCTAGCATCTGTCATGTCTGCCTCCACGAACTTGATATTCAGGCCAGAATGACAATATTATCTCCTGAATCTAGGAGCAAGGCCAAAATTCATAGAGGTCATTAGCATTTTCTGGCCATAGTATGGTAATCGGGGGCTGTTATTATTAGGAGGTGTTAGTTTTCATTTAACCATTCGAGTGCCAGAGAGGTATCCAATGCATTGATTTGCAATGTGTTGGATGGCTCTCTGGCACTTAAAGTGTGAGCCCTTTGAGTGCCAGAGGGGTACGCAACGCATTGCTTTGCAATGTGTTGCATACCCCTCTGGCACTCAAAGAGTTAAAGGGACAAGGAGGCGATTCGGGTTACAACTATGCCCATCATACCCCTGTTTATTTACCATAAACAGGCTGAACCTTTAAAGGGATAGTAATGTTTCATAATAAAAGCAGCTCTAATTAATCTTCATAGTATTTGGACTTTGGAGAGTGTTATTTCAATTCTGTCAGAGTTGTAGTTCAAGAGTAATTCAATGACAAAGTATTCCCCTCCCACCCCTTTTACTGATGTTACAGTGTTCAGCCAGATCAGAAGGGAGGTTCCCAGGTAGACTGCAGAGAGGGACAATCTTCAATTAAGATAAGGGAAAAATCTGAAAAACTTGTCAAGGGGGACAGGGCTTTCATTGTTCTCAAAGGAAGAAGATTGTCCCCTGCTGTTATCTATCTGGTCTACGGACTGCATTCCACATCTGAGAAGAGATGGCTTACACTAGGTAAAAAGGGCGGGAGGGGAAACTTTGCTTGTGAATATCTCTCAAACCATAAAGGTCTGAGAGATAAGACATATCGTTCTTCATGTTTTTTTAATGCCTACAAAATAAAATAAAGATAAAACGAAGTATTAGTATCCGTTTCACTACTGGAAATCTAAGAATCCTGACCTCCTACAGGATATAAAATTGAAGGCTGGAAGAAAATGGGAATACACATATACCACAACAGTGCATTTCACACTGATTATTTTTACAACTGAGCAAATATGGGTGCAAGTACATTAAAGCCCAAGGTTGTTTTTTCTTTCATTTTGTATGTTTTTTTGGTTAGCAGTGCTGACTTTATCGTCTGCCAAAGTGATAGATGGCATTCTTGGTAAATAGCACATGATTTATTAGAGAAGGATGCTCTCTATTCATCTGAGTCACAATGCAGACTTCCTAAACTGCTTATGTGATATATTTCCTCGGACTTCAAAACACATACAATTCGTGCAATCTTTTGAAAATAGATCCAACCAGGAATAACAGCGGTTGACAAAGTCTTTTTTTTTTTTTGTAGCTGCCAGGTGGCAGCTTTCTGTGAATAAATATTTATTTTACACATTTAATTTAATATGAAATTAAATAGGTCTATCTACTTAACCCAGTGGATGTTAGAGAAATCTCCAACACATTGTGAAGCAATGCATTGGAGACCTCTCTAGCATTACAAGAGTTAAATAAACACAATAATTCCATAAATCCCAAGTGTCCCTCTTTAGGAGGGACAGTCCCTTTTTGAGACCCATATCCATCTATCCCTCTTAAAGGGATAGTAATACTTCATTTTATCTTTATTTTATTTTGTAGGCATTAAAAAAACATGAAGAACGATATAAGTCTTATCTCTCAAACCTTTATGGTTTGAGAGATATTCACAAGCAAAGTTTCCCCTCCCGCCACTTTTACCTAGTGTAAGCCATCTCTTCTCAGATGTGGAATGCAGTCCATAGACCAGACAGATAACAGCAGGGGACAATCTTCTTCCTATGAGAACAATGAAAGCCCTGCCCCCCTTGACAAGTTTTTCAGGTTTTTCCCTTATCTTAATTTCCCATCACTGCAGTCTACCTGGGCACACCCTGCTGCTCTGAGCTGAGCAGTGTAACATCAGTAAAAGGGGCAGGAGGGGGAGACTTTGGAGAGCGTTATTTCAATACTGTCAGAGTTATAGTTCAATGACAAAGTCCAAATACCATGATGATTAATTAGAGCTGCTTTTATTATGAAACATTACTATCCCTTTAACCACCCTGGTGTCCCTCTTTTTAGGAGATCAGGGGCTCAATTCTATTACCAGAGCTAAAAATAAAATAGTCACTTTTTGCTATCCTATCACCCGACTTGTGAAAGCAAAACCAGCGGTAATTATACTTACTGCCAGTCTAAAAAAAGCCCATAGGAAACACCTAAAAACAACGTGCAATTAGTATCCTATTACCCACGCTCAGTATTACCGCCTGTTTTGTGGTTACATTTAAGTTGGAAATTCTGCGCCTCAGAGGTTGAGGCGTAGAAGCCACAACGACACTTTCAAAACCATTGTTGTTTGAACAAAAGCAGTGTATAATACAGTATACAGCATAGAAATCCTACATAAAGTGCCCCCCTTCGACATATTAACCCCACTTTTAAAAGTCGATTTGCAGTGTTTTCTTCCACCACATTAATACGACAAATATTGTTCATAGTTGACAATTAACCCTTCCCCTTCCAAATCCAACTTACAGTGCTTTCTTTCACCTTATTAATTCAACAAATATTGTACATCTGACATTTTAACCCCCCCCTCCGCCTTGAAAAGTCGACTACAGTGCTCCCATGACTTTCTTTCACCATTTTTATCCAACATTTTTCTTCTCCTATTATATTTGACATGCCCTCGTATTTTGTATTGCAAGATTAACCCTATGAGTACCAGAGAGTTATTGTAATGTGTTTGCTACCCCTCTGGTACTCACAGGGTTAACAGGCAACCTGTATATGTATAAAAAAGGTGTTTGTTTTTATTATAGATGTAATTTGTGTGAAAATGTAATTAAATATTTAATTTATGTGTAACAATGATTTTCTTTTTTTAAATTATATATGTGATTTGTATTAAAAAAAGTACTTCAGACCTCAAGAGGGGTATCATGACCCCTCATGACACCCCCCTAGCATGGTGGCGACAATTGCCCCCTTTATTAATTAACCCTTTGAGTGCCAGAGGGGTACGGAACGCATTGCAAAGCGATGCGTTCCGTCCTTCTCTGGCACTCAAAGGGTTAAAGAGCATATAACCTATGTTCCATGTAAGTTATATGCTCTTTCATTAATAAAGGAGGCAATTGTCGCCACCATGCTAGGGGGGTGTCATGAGGTCTTAAAAACAGCGTTAAACAGTCTTAATGATGCACCACCAGTGCAGAGCTTGTATGTTAAAATGGTATTGCACTGTGAACAAGGCCCCAGAGTCCTGTCTCATGCAAGGCTCTTAGGACATTACGCACATGCATACGCTAATAGTATTTGGGATTAGAAATAATCCAGTCTATTGTTCTTTCTAATGGTTGTTCCATATATTTGCTTGATGTAAGCAATAAGCCTGCATTGCGCTCTCTGACAAATAGGGGTACTGAATTTCCCTACTAATATATAGAAGATGTTGAGTCTATATGGTATCTGTTTTCTGAATCTATTCATAGGTGTTCAGCAATCAGCATTCCTGTATGAAGTCAGTCACCTTGTCAAGTGCTTCCAGCATCTAATTCCTATGTCTCTTCCTGTGTCTCAGCCATGTACTCCTGTTGGAGATACAGTCTCTGTATGCAGTGGCAGTCATCCAGATGTTCATGTCTCAGCCTATTCTTCCTGTTCTAGTGGTGGCTTGTCAGCTGTCCATGCCAGTATCCTAGCTGTTCTGGTCTGTTTCTCTGGTAGCAATATTGTTTGGCTGCCTTCACACTCTAGCCCCTCAAGGTGACAGTATCTGTTATCACTCCATCATGACCCCACTGCTACTGGCTAGCTCAGTGCGCTACCAGCTCAACCAGGGGTGCTTGTTCCAGTGATGTTTCTAGTTCAGTTGGGGGTGTTAGTGCTAATTGCTCAATTGCTGGCAATTGTTCAAGTTCCTGCTCCATCTAGCTGTAGCCGTAGGTTTCACGTCAGGTGACTAACCAAAGTATGGTTTTATAGTCCTATCTTACTCTTGTCAGATGGTGTTCTGATTGACCAGGCTCTGGCTTCATAGACTGCTACTTTGATTTAGAATATCTGCCTAGTGTCTTTTCTTCCTGCTGACCTCATCCTTTCTGATCATGCTTTTGGTTTTTGTCTTGGTGTCTCACTAGGTTTCCCCATAGCTATTATACATTACTAGTTGAAGAGCCCGTTACATGGGTCACAGTGCCACTGCCAGCCGGTTGCGGGGCAGTCATGCACAGTAGAGACTGCCCACGCCGTGGCTGATACAGTGTCAGCCGGTCATGGTGCAGTCATGCTCAGTAGAGACTGCCCGCACCGCGGCTGATACAGAGCTGGATGTTCCTTCGGAGCGCCCCGCTCTGTATCAGCCTTGTCACGGGCAGTCTCTACTGCGCATGACTGCAGCACAGGCAGCAGTGTCTACTGCGCATGACTGTGTCGTTACACACGTTTTAGCGAATAATTATATAGAATTCCCCTGCTACTAAGAGATCTGTGTATCCAGAACCCAGTTCTTGGAAGGTCAACACTTCTCAGCCTCTCCAGCCAGGTCCTAGGCTTGCTCTGAGTGCTATATTTTGCACCTTGTGTAGCATATGTAGCACTTTACAATTACGCATTTTATTTCATATATCTATAGACAGTCAAAGCTTATAGAGTATATTATTATTCCTTTAAAGGCATAGTAATATATCATATTTAAAAATCAGCATCTTGTAGCCATTAAAAAAAAATAAACAAAATGCCCCCAGTCCCAACTCTCAAACCTTTATGGTTTGAGAAATAACCATAGTTAAAGTTCCCCCCTCCCCTTTGCCTGATATCACGGCTCTAGCTAACTGCAGGGAAATCTGGTCCTGGGATTTGCAAGCACACCTAGAAGACTGTTCCAGTGAAGGATTTCTTTTCCAATAACGCGATCTTGGCTCTGCTGCAGAGCCGCCGGCTGGTCCCAGGAATGGATTTCTGTGCAGTCAGCTACAGCGCTGACGTCAGGGAAGAGCGCTGACATCAGGGAAATGGGAGGGATGGGGAACTTTAATTATGATTATCTCTCAAACCATAAAGGTTTGAGAGATTAGACTGGGGGCATTTCATTTATTTTTTTAATGACTACAAGATGCTGATTTTTAAATATGATGTATTACTATCCCTTTAAAGGAATACTAATATATAAGCTCTGACTGTCTATAGATATATCAAATAGAATGCGTAATTGTAAAGTGCTACATATGCTACACAAGGTGTCTTGTAGTGTGTCATTATATTGTATATGAGGTTTATATATTTATCCCTGATCTAAGGGAGTTTTTATATTATATATTGTCCTTGTGTTATTATCATGTGTAGCTGACTTGCAGGGTCTCTCATTTGTTTTTAACTTTTCATCTGTATGTCCTCTTTATGAATAATGATGATTGATTTACTACCGTTGCAATATGGATGTAGCACCTCCATTTAATTACTTATTTTGGGGGGATATTCTTTTTCCTTCCATTTTGGTGTATTATGTCTGTTTAAGTCTTGGAGAGCACGACA
Source organism: Rhinophrynus dorsalis (assembly GCA_037306005.1). Lineage (NCBI taxonomy): Eukaryota > Metazoa > Chordata > Amphibia > Anura > Rhinophrynidae > Rhinophrynus > Rhinophrynus dorsalis. The sequence continues at coordinate 48,147,497 of CM074725.1, forward strand.
CTACTTTAGAGACTTTTTAGCTATATCCCTCATTATTGTATCTGTGCCTTTCTGGTTATTTAATGGTTTCAGAAGCACAAAACATGTCCGAAACTCCACTACTCTGAAAGTGGGTTACATTTTGGTTATTTCTGGTACCAGTGGCGTAACTATAGGGGTCACACCAGCTACTGGGCCCATCAGTCCAGGGGCCCGACCGCCCCTGCGACCCCTCCGCATGGAGCCCACAATCTCCCTCCAGTGCTCTGGTAATGCAGAGCGCTGGGAGATGACATCATCTCCCAGCGCTCTGCAGTACAGAAGAGGAACACGGGGTAGCTCAGTGCTCCAACCCGTCTCTCCTACCACTCCACTGGACCACCAGGGATTGGGAGGTAGGAGATAGGGGCATTGTGAAGGGCCCGGGGGCCAATGTGGTTGGTGGGGTGGGGGGGCCATGGCACTTCTTGCACCAGGGCCCAGAGCGTTCTAGTTACGCCTCTGGTACTGCATCCTGCAAACTCTTTTGTACTCAATCTGCTGCCATCTACTGGATTCTAAAGTGAATGTCGCCCCTGTTTACCAACAAAGCTCCAGAATTTACCTCTATCCTTGATCACTGCTGTAGTTATCCTGACCAATCACAGGTTCAGCTGGTGTTTGGTATCTGTCCTTGCAGTTAGAATCTTTAAATAAGGAATAAGCCTCAGTAAAACTGCAGTCAGTGGTCACCAGTGCACACAAGCAATGTTCTCAGTCTGCGCACCCAAGCTTCTAGATAGGGTTGCCACCTTTTCTTAAAAAAAATACCCGCCATGGCATTCCCTCCATAGACTTAATATTGGACAGAAGCCAATTTTTTACCGGCCTGCCGGTAAAATACCGGCTAGGTGGCAACCCTACTTCTAGAGGTAGTGTACATGGGGTTGTCATCCTCTCCTTTACAGTTCAAGTCATGTCTGGGGCATCTACTTACCTTCATCTGGGGTGTCCGTACCCTTCAACCACATGACAGCTTTGCACAGAGGGTCTCATTACCTTTGATACAGACTCACTCAGCTTTTATAGACCCCAAGTCATGAGTTCTATATAGTCATGACACATCAATCAATCCTCATTAAAGGGATAGTAATATTTCAAAATAAATGCAGCTCCAATTATTCTTTATAGTTTTTGGGCCATGTAGAGTGGTATTATCATTCTGTATGTTGTGGAGCTCCAGAGTAATTGAATGATAAATATCCCCCTCCTGCCCCTTTACCTAGTGTAAGCGCCTCCCCTCAGATGTGGAATCTGGTCACTTGACCGGACAGATCACAGCAAGGGACAATCTTCTGGCTGTGAGCATAAGGAAAACCCTGCCCCCCTTAAACTAAGAGGGCAGGTTTTTCCTTATTCTAACAGAACATTGTCCCTTGCTGTGATCCATTCGGATGGTCTTTCTGTGCAGCTTTACATAGGTAAAAGGGATGGGGAAGGACACTTAATGATTCAATTACTCTGGAACCACACATTGTAGAGAATGATAATAACTCTCTACATGGCTCAAAAAATATAAAGACTCATCTGAGCTGCATTTATTTTGAAACATTACTATCCCTTTAAATGGGAAGTAACACCACTTAATAATAACCACCCATTTACCTTCATATAGCCAGAAAATCCTAATAGCCTCTCTGATTTTTTTTCCTTGTTCCTTTATTCAAAAGGAAATATCTTCATTCAGTACTGGGTGTTATACTCATGGAGGTAGACATGACAGTTGCTAACAGGACTGCTGGACACAAATTCCAACCACTACACATAGTAAGTAGGCTCATGTCCGCCTCCACGGACATGACACCAGTACTGATTGAAGATGTTATCTCATGAACAAAGGCCCAAGGGAAAAATTCACTGGGGCCCATTAGCATTTTCTAGCTATAGTAAGGTAAGTAGAAGGTTGTTATTAGGAGGAGTTCCACCCCCTTTAACACTAATGCTCCTTAATATTAATCAAACCTTCAGTTATTTTAAACTGTATAAATTTACTAAATAGAATTTATCTGTTAAATCGGAAATATTTTTTAATGTCTACATGTGAAAAATAAGGTCGTCTGCACGGTTTACCAAACCTTGCTTTAGGCTTCAAACTAAAACCAAACTGAGGGCTAGATATCACAACTCAGGGCTTGATTTCACATTTGGAAGACAAGGGAACTATATGGGGTAGACAACCCTGGTCCTCAAGAGCTACCAACAGTACATGTTTTCAGGATATCCCAGCTAGGGGCGCAGGTGGATTCATTAAAGTGATTGAGCCATGGATAGACTCACCTGTACTAAAGCAGATATATCAAAAATATCTGCACTGTTGGTAGCTCTTGAGGACCGTGTTTGGCTACTCCTGATAGAAGGTTCCCTTTTGAAGGGTATCTCAGCTGTGCTGGACATAACCACTTTCTAGACTCAGGGTTTAGGCAAAAACAATCCCAATGCCCCCATGCACGCTAGCCTGTTTAGATACTGTTTTACTATCAATTATTTACCACCTTGGATAAAAGAGGCCTCCAATGCATTGTGAAGTAATGCCTCTTTAGCACTTACAATTAGAAGCACCATTTAAATCAATGGGAATGCTTGTCACCTGTGTTGTAGCTGATAAGTCCCAGAGTTTCACCTGTGTTGTAGATGATATGCCCCAGAGTTTCTCCAGCTTCACTCAGAAATCCTTTTAGCCCCTAGGATGCTAGAGGTCTCGAGCAGGGCCGGTGCAAGGATTTTTGTATACACAGGCGAAGGTGCATTTTGATGCCCCCCCCGACCTTGCCACAATCCCCTGCCCCCGCCCACATATTTACCTCCACACTCTCCCCACCTCCACATTGCCCCTTCCACAGTGCTCCCTTCATCTCCACAATGCCCCTTCCACAATGCTCCCTTCATCTCCACAATGCCCCTTCCACAATGCCCCCTCAACTCCATAATTCCCCTTCCACAATGCTCCCTTCATCTCCACAATGCCCCTTCCACAATGCCCCCTCAACTCCATAATTCCCCTTCCACAATGCCCCTTCATCTCCATAATTCCCCTTCCACAATGCCCACTCAACTCCATAATTCCCCTTCATCTCCATAATTCCCCTTCCACAATGCCCCTTCATCTCCATAATTCCCCTTCCACAATGCCCCCTCAACTCCATAATTCCCCTTCATCTCCATAATTCCCCTTCCACAATGCCCCTTCATCTCCATAATTCCCCTTCCACAATGCCCCTTCATCTCCATAATTCCCCTTCCACAATGCCCCCTCAACTCCATAATTCCCCTTCCACAATGCCCCTTCATCTCCATAATTCCCCTTCCACAATGCCCCTTCATCTCCATAATTCCCCTTCCACAATGACCCCTCAACTCCATAATTCCCCTTCCACAATGCCCCTTCATCTCCATAATTCCTCTTCCACAATGCCCCCTCAACTCCATAAGTCCCCTTCCACAATGCCCCTTCATCTCCATAATTCCCCTTCCACAATGCGTCTTCATCTCCATAATACCCCTTCCACAATGCCCCTTCATCTCCATAATTCCCCTTCCACAATGCCCCCTCAACTCCATAATTCCCCTTCCACAATGCGTCTTCATCTCCATAATTCCCCTTCCACAATGCCCCTTCATCTCCATAATTCCCCTTCCACAATGCCCCCTCAACTCCATAATTCCCCTTAATCTCCATAATTCCCCTTCCACAATGCCCCTTCATCTCCATAATTCCCCTTCCACAATGCCCCCTCAACTCCATAACTCCCCTTCCACAATGCCCCTTCATCTCCATAATTCCCCTTCCACAATGCGTCTTCATCTCCATAATACCCCTTCATCTCCCTACCTTGAGTCCCTGGTGGTCTAGCGGCGAGCCACTGCTTAGAGCTCTGTGCCGAAGGAGGCACAGAGCTGAGGCTCCCGCGCGCTGCTCTCAGTAATGCAGAGCGCTGGGAGATGATGTCATCTCTCAGTGCTCTGTATTACTACAGAACCTGGGTCTCTCTGCGGTGTGTAACATAGACGCTACGAGGGAGCGCTGATTTACACTACCAAGCGCTCCCTCGCGGCGTCTATGTGACACACCGCAGGAGAAAAAACAAAACAAAAACACAACTTCCCTCTTTTCGGCGCCCCTCCATTGCGGCGCCCTAAGGCAGCTGCCTGTTCTGCCTTAATGGCAGCGCCGGCCCTGGTCTCGAGCACAATGCAGTGGAGATATCTATAGCATCAGGACTGGATTTACATTCCAGGTGCACCCAGACTGGCACTCCATGGCCACACCCCCAATCCTCCCATAGACCCTCCCCCAGGCCTCTCCAGTTTCCTTGGCCCAGAAAATTCCCTTGTACTGTAACTAGCAAGGGGGAAAAAAGCTTTAAGCCTTTTTGTTGCTAGATAAATGTTTGGACATCTCTCTAACAGCCAAGAGGTTAAATCATAGCCTATAAAGAGGAATTAAACTGGTGCAGGGACATTGAGATTGCTTTAACCATACCCACAATTCAGAATGTGGGTGTGGCCAGCATAGCAGAGGTGCCCCTCAACATTTGGAGCTCTAGGCAGTTGCCTACTCTGCCTACTGGGAAATGCATCCCTGTCTTGCATCCAAGGGGATTAAAGGGATAATAATGTTGCAAAATAAAAGCAGCTCCAATTAATCTTCATTGTGTTTGGGCCATGGAGAGTGTTATTTTAGCACTGTCAGAATTGTAGTTCAAGAGTGATTGAATGATAAAGTTTCCACCTCCTGCCCCTTTTACCTAGTGTAAGCTACATCCCCTCAGATGTGGAATCTGGTCTTAAGACCAGACAGATCACAGCAAGGGATAATCTTCTTACTGTGAGAACAATGGAAGCCCTGTCCCCCTTGACAGGTTTTTCAGGTTTTCCCCTTATGCTAATTGAATATTGTCCCTCTCTGCAAGCCACCCGGACACCATCTTTCTGTTCTGAGGTGAGCAGTGTTACATCAGTAAAAGGGTCGGGAGAGGATACTTAATCATTCAGTTACTCTTGAACTACAACTCTGACGGTATTGAAATAACACTCTGCATGGCCCAAATACTATGTAGATTAATTGGAGCTGCTTTTACTGTGAAACATTACTATCCCTTTAATAACAGTAAAGCACAACAGGGAATGGTCTTCATTTCTTTTTAAGTGATTATGCTGAACTAGCAAACTCCTTTGGTACAAACTAAAAGACAACATTGCCACCTACACTGCCTAACATCCTATTAAGTAACCTTTTGGCTGCCTCAGTCTACGGCAGCTCAAAAACATTGCTTTTTTTGGCAATCAAAAACCGCTGCGGTTATGTTACTTAAAAATTTTAAGGATGAGAAACCTCTAGCAAATTTGGAAACAATTGAGGTTATTGTGGCTGTAATAAGTCGTTTCTTGGCTTAGTCAGAAAGAATAGTATTTAGTGGAGCAACCTCCCAGCAGAGGTGGTAGTGATATGCAATAAGTGAACAGAAAATGCTTGAAATAAGATTATATTGATTATAAGTGGGTGAAGGACTGTGGGATATGTGAATGCTAAGAAAATAATACTGCTTAGTTATTAAAACACAAACATCTAAAAATTAAATAAGATGATATAACTCTAAATTTCATTTTCTTACAGCTAGAATATGTAAAAATGAATTATTCATATGATACAGTCCTAAAATATAAGCCTAAACCTGTTTTTCAATCAGATTTAATGCGTTTACTTAATTTTGTTTGAGATATTTCTACTGAGAGAAATTAGCTTTAACCCCTTACTGCCCGAGGACTTACATGTACGTCCCGAGCGGCTGTCCAAGGTGGACAGTGGATGTGCATGTATGTCCCGGAAGTAATTTAAAAAAATGAAAAAAAATGTTCGGTGGACGTTACGTGCCGTCCACGTGCGCGCGTGGCCGGTCACTAAGGGGTTAACAGTTCTATTTAACACGGAGCTATCAAACAAATTAAAGTGTCCCCCAAAGCATTATGCACATAGCGATACTTATATCCATACTAGTATTATCCTGAATAAGTCTGGCGTTTTTGGGAAATCGGACTCGTTCTGAGACGAACAGGCAGGTATCAGCGCAGCCAAAGAGACATCTGTGCACCTGTGCTATCCATCCCAGTCTCCTCTAGGGGGAGTTGCTTTGTACGTTAAGGTACAGGAAGGGACTGATGGTGTAGGCGCACAGATGCTATTACAGCAAGATGCCTGTCTGTGCATCTCAGAATTAGTTGGATTTCTTAATAACGCCAGGCTTTTTCAGGATAATACTAGTATGGATATAAGTATCGTTATGTGCATAATGATTTGGGGTAACTTTAATTTGTGTGATACTTCTGCTTTAAGCCCAGATTTCAGCTCTTTCTGTCCTTTTCCAGAGGTGTATTGCCTTATTGCCTAATGTGCAGACCTTTGTGCCAGGGGTGGCTCTTGATACCCTGTCTTTCAGGATCCCACTTCTCAGTGGGACTTGAACCTGGTTCTGGAAATGCTTATGAAGTCTCATTTTGAGCCTTTGGCTTTGGTTTCCCTGCTCTTGTTGACGTTTAAGACAGCCTTTCTGTGTCTGTTAGGAGGGTTCCCAAACTTCAGTCTTTATCTTAGAAAACTCCATTTCTGGTTTTACACTCTGCTAGGATGCTTTTGCAGACTCCCATAGGATTCCTTCCTAAGGCCGTTTCCGAGTTTCACATCAACCAGGAAATTGTTCTTTCTTCTGTCTGTCAAACTCCATCTAATAGGAACAGGAGCTTCATCTTTAGGATGTGGTTAGGTGCTTGTAGTACTTTGTTCATTGCAAACAACCTTTTTTGGAAATCTAACTTTTTTGTCATCCCTGAGGGCCTCATGTGGGCCAGGCTGAGTCTAAGATAATAGTTACTTCTTGTAACAAGTGACCATTCAACAGGCATATGTTCTCGGGAAGAAGACAGTGCCCTTTTGGATTACTGCACATTCCACAAGGTTGGTGGGTGCTTCTTGGACCAGCTGGGATCAGGCTTCTGCTGAGAAGGTGTGTGAGGTGGCGACATAGTAGTCTCCTCACACATATGTCAAACACTACCGTATTAATGTGCTGACTAGCTGAAGCTAGTTGTAGCCAGAATGTCCTACAAGCAGTCTTGCCTGTGTAGGAGTCCTTCTTGATTTAAATTTTGGCCAGTAACCTGTTAGTTCTTGTTCTTTGATTTGAAGTGTTGGTGTTCGTTGATACCTACGGATCATGTTGTACCAGTTTGTACTGTCTGTGTTTTCAGCATTTTTTTTCTCTTTCCCTCCTTGGATTCTTGGTGGATGCTTTGGTATATCCCCATGGTTCCTGTGTTCCTTATAGGACATAAAAGAAAAGGGGATTTTTTTTGTACTTACCAATAAAGCTTTTTTTCTTACTCCACTCTGAATACAGAACTTCCCTCCTGGAGAAAAAAACAGCTACATGAGTCCCTGGAGGGAGGGTCCACTTGGGTTCTCTAGTGGGGATTCCCTTTCTTGTTCCACTTCCGTTACTTTCTTCTCTGCTATATGTTAAAACTGAGCATGTCTGGGCAGGGGTAAAAGTGGTGCTGTTTGGGAATATCTGCCTCTGAGAACCTTTCTAGTCAAGTGACGTGCCCCCCTGGAGGAGGAGACTTTACCCCATGTTTCCTGTGTTCCACATGGACTAAGAGAAAAGGATTTATCAGTGAGTACACAAATATCCCCTTTTAACTGCACCTCCTTCCTGCTGTGCCTCTGTAATACCCTCAGGGACCACAGACTCTTCCGACTGAATGCTTTTTTCCACCCTAAGAACACTATAGTGATATATGTTTCTTGTTTTGAGAGTTCTATTAAAAGACTCAATTGACATGATATCCAGTACCAATAAAAGTTTAATTTTGGCGAACCAATCTACAAAGTGGATTTTCTGCCCAGTTTAAGGTAAGTATGGGGTTATCATTAGGAGATGTTTATGTTCATTTAAACATAGCTTCAAGGATTAAGGCAGTTTAATGTTTGGCAACTGGTCCCACTTCATTGGTGGTCACCTGAAGTTGGGCTAATACCTGAGAATCAACTGGTTAGAGAACTAGAATATATATACTCCAGTGCAGTGGTTCTCACATCCTGTCCTACTAGCCACTAACAGGAAAGAACTTGAGAGAATCCCTGAGCACAGGTGTGTCAATCAAAATGACTTAGAAACAGAATCAATGCTGTGTTAATATAACAGACATATACTAGTGATTCAATAGACAAACGTGACCTGTGAAGACTTTAGTTTTTCTTGAATCGTTGCCACCATTCTCCTTTAGGCCTCTGGAAAAAGTCCTCCATATACACAAAAAACAAAGAAAGAGAGAGGGAGCATACATTCTAAGTGTAGACTGTTGGCTTAAAATATTGACACCACCACCGCGGCTAATGTCACCTCTTGGGAATGATATATTTTACTCACATTTGATGGAGGCAAAGACTAGCCTCAGAGTATAATGACATCCACTGGATAACCCCCAGTGCAGGTATCAAACGCACTCGTGTGTCCTCGCAGTCTACTCTCCTCCCACCTCTTCGTACCCAATTGTTTGCTGGTCTCCAAGGAATAATCCTATATCCAATAAGCTAATGGATGCGGGTTAACTGTGTTCAAGCAGGAAAATCCTGATGACATTGCCTATTAGTGGTCCATGAGGACAGATTTGAGAACCACTGCTTTTTTTGTGTTCTACTTATCACAAGAAAATAAGACCACAGAAAAATGTTCTTCCCCCAGCCTGATAAAACAAAACACAGACAATATCAGATGGATTAAAGGAAAGCTATATTCTAAACTCATGAATACTTGATTACATGCTAATATTATATCAATTCTGAAAAACAAGAATTTGTTTTCACATGGTCTTGTCTCTTCTTTATTTATCCTTCAATGAAGTTAGGAAAGGTGCAGTGACCGAGAAATCTATTTTATGTTTACAGCTAAATGTAGAGATGTAGCTGTTATTTCTCTAGATCAGGGGTGTCCATATTCAGTCCTCTAGGGCCACCATCAGACCAGGATGTAAGGATTTCCTTGATTAAGCACAGGTGAGTTAATCAGTGCATCATTCATTGTGACTGACTCACCTGTGCTTAATCAGGGAAATCCTTACATCCTGGCCTGTTGGTGGCCCTTGAGGTCTGAACTTGGACAGCCCTGATCTATATAAATCAGACCTTACTTTGAATAATGCACAAAAGTGGACTGGAGGCAACAATAGGCAGTAAACAAATCTTCTATCCTCTGCAGAAATTAAGCATAGCAAGCCACACTCATAGCTGCAGTGTTTGAGATAATTGAAAGGACAAAATGAATGCCCTGGTTGCTGTGGCTTTTAGAACCTTACCATTTGCTATCTGTCGCTCTATCTATATGTGAATGTTACAGGAGGTAGGAAGGCAGACTAAGGAGCCCTATAGTCTTGCTGTTAAAATATGTCCTGGATTACATTGTAAAATAAACCACACATTGGGCTCAAAATTTGCCAAAAGCCGCTAGCTGAGAAGCTTTTTTCTAGTTCAAGCCATTACGTTGCTGTCATTCAACATTTTCAGGAGAATACTTCTGACCTTATAGAAAGCAGATAAAACCACCATTCAACATCACTGAAAAGTCATGTGATAACATTGTAGCCCATATGGCTTTCTGGGGGGTTATGCACTAAGGTGTGATAAAAAGGAGATAGCATCCCCAGTCATATCACTTTTCCAGTTCCTATGTTATTCTATGAAGCCTATATACTAAGATCTCTCCCAGTTGAGAAATCTACTTCATAAGCTCCACAGAATAACATAGGCCTTGGGGAAGTGATATCACTGGAGAAATGATCTCTTCTTCATCACTGCTTTATCACCCCTTAGTACATCGCCCCCCCAGACAACACTCTGGCTCCGGATCAGACAATTTCTGCACAAAAAACTTTAGACTGTTGAATTGGGAGATGCCAACTGACTGAGCGACAAAAGTTAAATGTAAACATGATTAAAACTAATGTAAAAGCTTGTGTACATGGGCCAGAGGGGTACATGCGCATGACGGCTTCTGACAAACATCCTAGCGAATTATTATATAGGATGTACTACCACTGTGTCATTTGACAATGTGGTTGAAGTTTTCATAGATACTTCAGAAACTGATATTGCGGGCCATTTGGAGATTCAGTCTTGGGGTGTTTGGGAATGTCTGTGATGTCAGAATGCTTAACCCATATGATCCAGGAAAATGGAGTGAAACTTTCCATGTATATAGCAATGTAATATCCTGACTCTGTAATAGGCAAAATATCCCAACTATGAAAATGAACTATCAGAGATTTTTTTCAGCACTAATGTAATCCTTGATTTTATTCATAAATTAATTAAACCCTGTTATTGCCATGCTGAACGTGTTAAAGCGGAACAACTACCTAATATAAAGTCGCCCCCCACTAGTTATGCATATGGCGACTAGCTTCTTAATAGTACTATTATCTGCCACAAGTTCCAGAATTTGAAGTAATCCTTTTTCTTGTGAGACTGACGGCCAGGCTTCTTGCTTTAGAGCCGTCTGCGCTCCTGCGCCATCAGTCTCTTCTGGTGCCTTTCGTCTTCATGTAATGCCTACTAGAGGAGACTGAGACGGACAGTTCCAGAGCGCAGACGTCTCTAAGGCAAGATGTCTGGCTGCCGGTCTCACAAGAAAAAGGATTACTTCAGAACCTGGTACTTGTGGCAGATAATAGAACTATTAAGAAGCCAGTTGCAATATGCATACTGTTATATCGATTGTCTGTACCTCAGAGGGGTGTCTCTCAGCGCGGTCGCTTCCGGGTTCGGCTTCTTCTTTGCCCTGGATATTTCACGCAGGTGCGCGGTAGTTTTTTTCTTTTATACTTCCAGGGTTGCGTCTTGTGTCCTCAGTCACGGCTCTGGATGCACCCGAGGCCTATATAAGCACTGTTCTGGCAGACCACGGGTGCTCTAATATTAGGGTTTCCCGCTAGTGTCTAGCCTAGATGGTGTTCTATGATTATTATCTGCCTATTGTGTTTTGACCTCGGCTTGTCCTTCCGATTTTGATCTTCGTCTTCCTGCCCAGACCTCTTGCTCGTCTCGACTCCTCCTTTGTCTCACCCCTCGGTACCGCGTTTTTGGTCTTGCGTTTCCCGGTTGTTTTCTCGGTGAGTTTTTCTGGGCTCTCTGTCTTCTTCTATTATATTATCTCATTTAGCAGCCTGCTACCAACTGCACTCTCATTATTGTGCAGTTAAGTTTCCAGGCTGCTTACACTTGTCCCGTTTTTTACACATACTTAGTGGGGGGGAGCGACTTTATATTAGGTGGTTGTTCCTCTTTAAAGGTAAAATCCTGTTTAATTCTTTCCATTTCATAAACTGCAAGATAAAAAAGCATAATAAATAATTAGACTTTTGGTGTCCTTGATATCTCAGTGCTGGGAAGGTTTGGAAAAAAAATGTTTTGCTTTTAAGCTTTGCAGAATCTGAAAACTGCTGGGTAACACAACTAATTTCTGAGGGGATTAGCATTTTCTGAACTCAGTGGTATTATTCCTTGTTAACATTATTGTTTTATTGAGCAGACTAAACTATGATGTCATATAAGATATGGTTCACTTGCTTTAGGCTTCTGGGAATAAGACATTTGTTGAGGCCAGCGTATTATTTTTGAAGATTAGGATACAGTTTCACATTCATTCTAGGGTAGGAACCAACAATTCACATAGGGAGGAAAGGAATAATAGAAAGATAATAGGACAAATATAAAATGTGAAGTAAACTTGACAGTGTTTGAACAACTCAATAATAAATCTGTCAAAGCTTTGTATGCATCTTCTTATTGGAGAATGACCAGGTCAAGTGCTTTAGGTGGGATCTGAAACACACTGAGACTGCATATCTCCCAAGTGAATGAATCAATAAATGAATGAATGAATATGTTTATTTATATAGCGCTACAAGTGTACGCAGCGCTTTACAATTTCAGGGTTTAAACAATACAGGGTTACAGGTGCTTTGTAGAGTGAAACACTGGGTGTGAGGTCCCTGCCCGAAAGCTTACAGTCCCTCTTTTAGACCCAAATCCCTCTGTCCCTCTTTCCCACCCTGATGTCCCTCTTTTTAGGAGATCACACTGTGTGATGTGTATGTAAGTGTATAATGTTGCACCACAGGAATAAAACTCATATTATTGTTTGTTTAAATGTCAGTATATGTGTTTATACATTAGTGTGTGTAAATAAATACTTTGGTCTTGTTATAAGTCATTTATTAGGTTACACAAGTTTGTATAAATAAGTCGTGAAATAGCCTAAAAATTCCTGGTAATGCCCCGCCTGCCAGCCACGCCCCCAGCAACACCCCCTAAAACACAAGTGTCCCTCTTTGGCAATTTAAAATGTCGGGAGGTATGAGACTGGTGAATGAAGTAAAGGTGGTGGGGACGAATAAAAAATAAATAAATCACCATTTGTATTAGCCCTATGAGTGTTTAACCCTTTGAGTGCCAGAGCAATTCGTTCCGTACCCCTCTGGCACTCAAAGGGTTAAGGGATACACACCACATTGCAAAGCAAAGTTCACTGTCTGAGGAGGTGGTGCTATTGAATACAGTAGATGCCTTTAAAAAGGGCCTGGATACTTTTGTAAAAGATCAGAACATAGAGGGCTGTGTATGTTAGTATTGGGATTTATATTTATTTGGTGCTTGTTGATCCAAGGAGAACTCTGATTGCTATTTGGAATCAAGAAGGAATTCCCCCCCTTCAAAGCAGAATTTGAAATTGCTGTATTGAGGGATTTTTTTGCCTTCTTTTGGATCAACAACGGTAAACAGGAATAGTAAAAGGGTTAAACTTGATGGACCCAAGTCTTTTTTCAACCTAAATTCCTATGTAACACGATGTAACTATGTAATACGCTGCATGCCCCTTGGCACTCAAAGGGTTAGTAGAAAATATCATTCATTCGGCTAAATTTACATATAAATAAATGAAAATTAGGGGAAAACAAAAAACAGCATCTTCACGAGCACTAAATTCTGAGATAACAAATTATAAGTGCAATTACAGTAGACTATACATCCAGAACACCTTCAAATCCTCTGTGTTGCAATGAACAACTGTTAAGAGCTGCACCACCAATTACATGAATGCCAATCCATGGCATAAATAAAAACACTTATATTAAAAATCATTAAAACTGTATCATAACTGGGACTTAAAGTGATAGTAATACTTGAATTTTTTTTATTTTATATTGTAGCCATTAAAAAATCATTAAGAACGATATCAGTCTTATCTCTCAAACCTTTATGGTTTGAGAGGTATTCACAAGCAAAGTTTCCCCTCACTGAACGAAACGACCAAGTTTGCCATCTAGATGTCAGATTTTGAATCCGGTCCACGGATCAGTTGGCGACTCTTCAGCAGAGTCGGGATCGCAAGATATAAAAATAACAAGTTAATTGCAAACCAGGCACACTTTGTATACCATTTCAATGAAGTATTACTTCTTATATCTCGTGATATAGGCTCTGCTGTAGAGCCGCGGCCGGTCTGCGGACTGGATACCAAATCTGACAGCTAGAGAGGTGACATCAGTTAGGGGGACTCTTTGCTTGTGAATATCTCTCAAACCATAAAGGTTTGAGAGATAAGACTGATATCGTTCTTAATGATTTTTTAATGGCTACAATATAAAATAAAAAATGTTTTGAAGTATTTCTATCAATTTAAGTTAGTAACATAGTAACATAGGTCAAAAAAAGACACACGTCCATCATGTTCAACCTTGCCTATTAGCCCGGAGAAATGAGAATTATATAGCTTTCCTGCTGCCAAATAAGTCTTTATCAGAACTTCCTGTTTTGCCTACTAATACACAGTATGACCTTGTATGTTCCCTCTTGAAAGAAATGTATCTAACATTCTCTTAAATGTATCCATTGTATCTGCCATAACCACATCCTTGGGCAAGGAATACCACAATTTAACAGACCTCACGTTAAAAAAAAAAAACTCTTCCTCTGCTGAAGCTGAAACCTCCTTTCCACCAATCTCAAGGGGTGGCCCCTAGTTATATGATCAGGCCTCATCAGTGTTATTGTGACTCACAGAATCCAGGACCAGAAACCAGTTCAATTTTTTCAATAAAATGTTTATTGCTCCTTTAAAATGGCTGCTATGAACCCAATCGTAGCACCATTAAAGGGATAGTAATACTTCGTTTTAACTTTATTTTATTTTGTAGGCATTAAAAAAACATGAAGAATGATATAAGTCTTATCTCTCAAACCTTTATGGTTTATGAGATATTTACAAGCAAAGTTTCCCCCTCCCACCCCTTTTACCTACTGTAAATAATCTCTTCTCAGATGTGGAATGCAGTCCATAGACTGGACAGATAACAGAAGGGGACACTCTTATTCCTATGAAAACAATGAAATCCCTGCCCCCCTTGACAAGCTTTTCAGGTTTTTCCCTTATCTTAATTGAAGATTGTCCCTCTCTGCAGTCTACCTGGGCAGCTCCCTTCTGCCCTGGCTGAGAAGTGTTACATCAGTAAAAGGGGCGGGAGGGGGACACTTTGCTTGTGAATATCTCTTAAACCATAAAGGTTTGAGAGATAAGACTTATATCATTCTTCATGTTTTTTTAATGCCTACAAAATAAAATAAAGTTAAAACGAAGTATTACTATCCCTTTAATGCTTAGCTTTTTGCCATACAAGTATCCAATATATATTGGTAGAACAGTGTGGTGAGGGGACATAGGGCAGGGCTGGATTTAAATCACAAGCTTCCGTAGGCAAGGCACTATAGGTACGCTTATCTGCACCCATGGCCACACCCCCACTCCTCACATGACCCCGCCACCTGTCCGATCCACTGTTTACTGGCACAGAAAATACCCTTGGCCTATAATAAGCAACTACAATAAAAGCTTCACCCCATTGGGTACTAGAGAGATCAACAACACATTGCCCCTGATATGCATTGGAGATCACTCTCTAACATTTAAGGGGTAAAATCGTATTCTGTAAAGGGGTATAAAACTGGCTAGGGACATTAAGATTGCTCTAACCCATTGGTTCTCTCACTGCTCTAGCCACACCTACAATTTAGAATGTGGGTGTGGCCAACACAGCTGAGGCACCCCTCAAAATTTGGAGATATTGTCAGTTGCCTACTCCACCTACTAGGAAATCTAACCTTGACATGGAGATTTTAAAAGGATAGTAATGTTTCACAAAAAAACAGCTTCAATTAATCCTCATAGTATTTGGGCCGTAGATAGTGTTATTTCAATACTGCCAGAGTTGTATTTCAAGAGTAATTGGATGATAAACTATCCCCTCCTACCTAGTGTAAGCCACCTCCCATCAGATGTGGAATCTGGTCTCTTGACATGACAGCTCACAGCAAGGGACAATCTTCTTACTGTGAGAACAATGAAAACCGTGCTCCCCCCCCGACATGTTTTTCAGGTTTTTCCCTTATGCTAATTGAATATTGTCCCTCTCTGCAAGCCACCTGGACACCATCTTTCTGTTCTGAGGTGAGCAGTGTTACATCATTAAAAGGGTCTGGAGAGGATACTTAATCATTCAATTACTCTTGAACTACAACTCTGACAGTATTGAAATAACACTCTCCATGGCCCAAATACTATGAAGATTAATTGGAGCTGCTTTTATTTTGAAACATTACTACCCCTTTAAGAACCATGACTGCATCACACACCAGTCCACCACATTCAAAGAAATGCATCCTCCAGGTGAGGTCTGGGGCTTCATAATATAATTTGCATTCTTACCTTAAAGGGATAGTAACACTTCGTTTTAACTTTATTTTATTTTGTAGGCATTAAAAAAACATGAAGAATGATATAAGTCTTATCTCTCAAGCCTTTATGGTTTATGAGATATTCACAAGCAAAGTTCCCCTCCCCGCCCCTTTTACCTAGTGTAAGCCATCTCTTCTCAGATGTGAGTCTGGTTGTATGACAGTACAGATAACAGAAGGGGACAGTTTTCTTTGTATGAAAACAATGAAAGCCCTTTCCCCCTTGACAAGTTTTTCAGCTTTTTCCATTATCTTAATTGAAGATTGTCCCTCTCTGCAGTCTACCTGGGCATCTCCCTTCTGATCTGGTTGAACAGGGGGGGGATACTTTGTTTGTGAATATCTCTTAAACCATAAAGGTTTCAGAGATAAGACTTATATCATTCTTCATGTTTTTTTAATGCCTACAAAATAAAATAAAATTAATACGAAGTATTACTATCCCTTTAAGGTGGGTGGATCAGAAGCTAATCTCACTTTAGGGTGGTCTCCCAGATGTGTCTTGAGATACAAAGACCAAGCAAGCAGAGACAAGTTTGACACCTTTTTAAGTCATTTTAAGATATATCTAATCTGCGGGTGTAGGGTAAATCTATTTGCCCATCTATAACTAGAAAGTGCCTATCATTTACCAGAGTGGATAGCATGAGATGGGACAACAGCCTGCTCTGAGATCTTCAAGAGAGTACAAGAGTGGTGATGGGAAGAATTGGGCAGGAAGATCTCAAATGTACATACCTGGGAACTTTTTATTGTTGTCTCCCCAGAAAGGAGTCCTCTGCCGCCATGGGTGGTGTGAAGAATGATGCGTATAGCGTCAAAAAGGGGTGGGTCTTAACGTGAGTGCCAGGGAGGGCTTAAAGGGATAGTAATAATTCGTTTGAACTTTATTTTATTTTGTAGGCATTAAAAAAACATGAAGAACGATATAAGTCTTATCTCTCAAACCTTTATGGTTGAGAGATATTCGCAAGCAAAGTTTCCCCTCTCGCCCCTTTTACCTAGTGTAAGCCATCTCTTCTCAGATGTGGAATGCAGTCCATAGACCAGACAGATAACAGCAGGGGACAATTTTCTTCCTATGAGAACAATGAAAGCCCTTCCCCCCTTGACAAGTTTTTCAGGTTTTTCCCTTATCTTAATTGAAGATTATCCCTCTCTGCAGTCTACCTGGGCAGCTCCCTTCTGATCTGGCTGAGCAGTGTTACATCAGTAAAAGGGGCGGGAGGGGAAACTTTGCTTGTGAATATCTCTTAAACCATAAAGGTTTGAGAGATAAGACATTCTTCATGTTTTTTTAATGCCTACAAAATAAAATAAAGTTAAAACGAAGTATTACTATCCCTTTAAAAGAAGGCTGGGGAGAAGGAGCTACACCGGGGGAAAAAGTGGAAGTCGGTAGAGTTTCAATAGAAACTACCCACATCCGGAGGACTCTCTGCCCCAGAGACCCGGTAAAGCAGTGCCAAAACCGGAGTCTCCGGGGCAAATCCGGAGAGTTCCCAGGTATGCAAATGTGTTAACAAAAAGGACCGTCACATTGCACCTTTCCAGGTTTGTTATATCTAGAGAGGATGCTTAAGAGGTCTCAAGCTCATAATGCATTGGAGACCTCTCAAGCATAATAGGGGGTTAAAGGAGTAGTAAATGTTTTAATAAAAAATAAATGTTAAATGGCTTTTCCCGCTGTTTAAAGATATAGTAATCTTAGCAATAAAGTAGATCTCTGAGTCTTCTTTATAGTAAATTTAACACTTTGCATTGTGTTTAGCTACTTACTTTTATGTAGTTCAAAAGATATTACATGTAGAAGGATCCCCCTCCAGCCCCTTTTGTCCACGACACACTGCAGCTCTGTCTGGTCCGGACGGACACAGTGAGGGACAATCTTCAGTAAGCAAAGGGAAATCCTGCCCTCCTGCGTCAACAAGGACAGGGTTTTACTTATACTTACTGACTGAAGTTTGTCTCTCACTGCTTCCGTCCGGCACTGGGACCAGACTGCAGATTTAGTGGGAGGCGGTCAGAAGGGGCGGGAGCGGGAACTTTCTACACTGAATATCTTTTGAACTACACAAAGGTAAGTAGCTAAACATAGCGCAATATGTTACATTTACTATAAAAAAAAACCTGCGATCTACATTATTACAAACATTACTATCCCTTTAAAATAAGGGTACTACTAACAATGGAGATTTGTTTATGACAGCTCAAATGGTTTTTTAAACCCTTTGAGTGCTAGAGAGGTATGCAATGCGTTGGATACCTCTCTGGCACTCAGAGGGTTAAATCAAACTGGAATTTTGCATTCTGGTCCCCAGGTGGCGCTGTTTGTATCACTTGTTATGGGGAGTCATAGTTTATGACTCATGCTTTCCCAAAGAGTGCAGTATAATAATGGGCACCTGTCATCACAAGTGCTAACACTTTGCATTAAGTTGACTTAATAACTTGTGAATGAAAAATCTCCCTGCAGTGAGAATACCCTTTTACTCATCAGGAAAATATGTATATAACATTAAACACAAGATCTGCCTTTGTTTTACTCTAAACCAGTGGTACACCAGCTGATGCCGATGGAGACTAAATTTCCCATCATCCCCAAAATCTATTGGCTGTTTGGGGATGATGGGATTTGTAGTGCCCTCCATTGCAATGCCAAAGGTTACCTCCCCATGCCCAAAAGAAAAGGCAACAATTTAATACAGAAGTCCAAGGTGCCTTCACTTCCAGGCAATGCATGACTCCCTCCCTATGAAATCCTGTTTGCATTGTGCTGCTTTCTGTAATTGCTAATGGTTTAGCCTTGCCCTTGGGTCATGTGTTTTGGTTTGGGAGCAGACCATGGTTTTCCAGACGGTCTGACTCTTCCTAGCTTGCTTCCAATGTCTAGAGGGTGACTTTCTTTGTATGGGGACTTTGAGTTTGTTTGATGTGATAATACAGTGTAATCCCCACCTTTTCGTTAACAGAAAGAAGAAAAATGGTTTGTCTGTCTATCTATCTACTGATTTAAACAGGGCTTTTAACCCCTTGAATGCTAGAGAAATCTCCAGCTGTGGGTGTCCGTAGAAAGGTTTCCATGGGTGGTGGGGGCAAAGCCATTCTATGCCTGTCAGGCCAGACCACCAAGCCCCTATATTTATCTGGGGTGGGGGCAAGTCTAGTGGGGACCCTCTTGTCCCACCCCTCCCCCAGACGCCCATGTCTCCAACATTTGGCTTCTCAATTAAAAGTTCCCCCTTAACACTGATTTAGGGTGACCACATTTCCAATCTGCCATTCCGGGACATGTGGTCACACTAAGTCTCAGTCTGATCATTACTGGTTACACTTACTCTCAGTGTCAGCCCCAGGACTGAGACAGGGAGTCAGCACTGGCGGAAGCCTCAGCCGTGGGACTCAGTCTCACTGTGACTGCAGGTCTACAGCGAGCTTCCAATCCTCCTCCTCCTCTTCTGTAACTTCCTTTCCATGGCTGCCTGTTACTGCTCCCAGAGACACTCGTGTCTCACTCACAGTCACAACAGTAATGGCATGTGACGGGTGGCATATGTACCACCTCACACGCACACACCAGTCAGCCAATGAGGAGAAGAACATTGTGCAAATACTCTCCCTCTCATTGGCTGGTGGTGGTGCGTGCAGCGTGCATGTTGCTTACATTAGGCTGTGACTGAGCAGGCACCACTGGCAAGCAGAATAGGACTGACTCTAGGCTTTGCTTTAAGTTGATTCCGGGACTCTTTATTGTCCTGGTGGGGCATGATTCAGGACGCGGGACACGGCACACAATTAAGGCACAGTCAAGAGCATTCTGGGACATGTGGTCACCCTACACTGCTTGTTCCAATGAGAGGGCTATAGGACAGTATTTTGGCATTTTGGTATTTTCTTTTCCTCTCTGTTTAATGCTATGTACTACGCGTGGCACAGAGGAAATGGTTTAACTTTACTTCATTTTCCTACACATGCTATGAGGCCGACTTATAAGGTTTACAGGCATTAAAGTCTTAATGATAGTGCAGTGTGCCCCAATGTGCACTAATGAGATCATAGTGTTTCACAGCCTTTTTTTTGCTCATGGAACACTCAATCTGGAATTTTTTGGGCACACCTATTATTTTATAGGTCATCTGTCAAATAGTAATAAAGGGTACAAATACATTAATATATAGTTACATTTTAGATGTCAGAATAACAAAAACAAACATATTGTACATAACCGTTTCCATAAATCTGTATTTGAAAGTCAACAGTCACATTTTTGTCAAATGCTTTGGAAATCAAGGGGCACTAGGGTTGCCACCTTTTCTTCAAAAAAATACCGGCCATGGCATTCCCTCCATAGACTTAACATTGGAAAGAAGCCAATTTTTTACCGGTCTGCTGGGGAAATACTGGCTGGGTGGCAACCCTAAGAGGCACCCTAAATGGATATCTGAGGCACACCAAAAGCACCACAGCAACCTGGTTGAGAACCACTGGATCATACACTATAGTTCCTACCATCAGGGCTGGATTTCCTAAAAGACAGAGTAGGCAAATGCCTAGAGCACCAAATTTTGAAGGGAACCTAAGCCATACTGGCCACACCCACATTCTGAATTGTGGGTGTGGCCAGTGCAATCTCAATGTCCCTGCACCAGTTGTATACCCCTTTATAGGATATTATTTAACCTCTTGGGTGCTATAGAGATCTCCTGGGAAGGAAGGGGGGTTTAAAGCTTTTTTTTTTGGTTGCTTGTTATAAGCCAAGGGTGGAGTCGTATGAGGACTGAGGGTGTGGTCATGGGCACCTAGAGTGCCTTGCCTAGCAGTGCCTGGGATGTAAATTCAGCTCTGCCTACCCTGAAGTGCAGCCACCAGTGAAGCAGAACTGGCAGACTCATACGTTCACCTCAGTGTGTTTCCGCAGTTCATTCTCCTACTCAATTTTTGATCAATGTGAAAACAAACACATTTGTCTACTGAAAAATAGGCAATTAGCTAACTCACAATGAAATGAAAGTATTATGCATTCACACTTTGATACATAGATCCCTAAATGGACTGCAAGCTCTACAAGATGTGTTTTGGAATCATTTGTCATAGCAGCCTATAGAAAAAGAACAAAGGATCCCAGCATCATACCTCCCAAGTGTTCCTCTTTAGGAGATATTAGGGGTCCGTACCTCCCTAGTGTCACTCTTTAGGAGATATTAGGGGTCTGTACCTCCCAAGTGTCCCTCTTATGAGATATTAGGGGTCAACACCTTCCAAGGGTCCCTTTTTAGGAGATATTAAGGGTTCATACCTCCTAAGTGCCCCTCTTTAGGAGATATTAGGGGTTCAACAGAGTAATATACAGTTACATGCCACCAGCAGAGCAATACACAATTACTTGTCACCAGCAGAGCAATAAACCATGACTTGTCACCAGCATTGAACACCCTTACCTTCCACAAGCAGGGTCATGCTCCACTACATACCACCTGCAGTGTAATATACATTTACATGCCACCAACAGAGCAATACACATTCTGTTACACCAGCATAGAAATACACCATTACAGGATACTAGCATTGAAATACACCTGTATATGTCACCAGCAGAGCAATACACCATTGCATATCCCCAGTAGAGCATTAAACAATTACAAGCCACCAGCAGAGCAATCCTCCATTACTTGTCACCAGCAAAGCAATGTACCATTACTTGTCACCAGCAAAGCAATACACCATTACTTGTCACCAGCAAAGCAATACACCATTACTTCTCATCAGCACTGAACACCCTTACCTTCCACCAGCAGGACAATGCACAATTACATACTACCAACAAAGCAATATACAGTTACATGCCACCAACAAAGCAATACACATTATGTGACACCAGCATAGCAATACATCATTACGGGACATTAGCTTTCCAATACACCATTACATGTCACCAGAAGAGTAATACACCATTACAGAATCAGGTGACCTGGTACTTTTCTTTCCAGAAAATCATCCTTCCACTGACAGTGCACTAAGGGGTTAACATACCCTATAACTTGCTTTCAGCTGTTTATTAAATTTGAATGCCGCATTATTACACACATATTAAATATGTGGCTGGTTACTCAGCATGACTGCTCACAAAATGAATTCAACTAATCTGACCTGCAGGGAAGGAGTTAAATAATTAATAAGAACTACAATATGTTCTGAAGATAATGTATGTATTGTGGATCCGTAGTGTAGGGAGCTAATGATGGCCTCTGGGTTTATTTTATTAATAATGAGAAGTGAGCATGAAGAACTGTTTCTTTTCACTTCCTTCCACACTAGGAAATGTTTGCAGCGTTGCACATTCCTTGGGTAAATCCCCCCTCATTGGCATTCTTATGAGAGTCACTATAATATCATCCATGGCACAATAATATAAGCTGCACTCCAAGCTCTGAGCAGTGAAGCTTTTGCCTTGTTGGAAGAGACAATGGTTCACATGTAGGAATGTGTCTGTGCAGCCGCATGACTCTAATCTCTAATATGAGTGGCTGCAGTGATGTGTATGCACTTCTGTGTGTGATCTCTGTAGTGAATACCAGCAGACTTTTCTCCAGCTTTAACACCAGCAAGCCCTGTACACCCGCCCCATATCAGGCTCTGGGAAACTGCCAAGGAATTGTGCCAGAGCCGTTTATACCAGGTTAATACATGGCATAGAGTTTGATACTAACTTGTGGAATACCCCCAAATTCCTACTGAGTTCCCTCCTGTGCTCCCCATATTCACCATAAAGGGGAGTCCCTATAGACTACATAGTGCTTAGTAAATTGGATTTTGGCAGGCTCTGCAATATAAAGAGTTATATAACTGGTGCAGGGACAGTAAAGGTATAGTAATAATATGCAAAAAACATATGTTGTAGGGTTTATCTGCTTGAGTAAAACAAGGGCACTCCTACTGCGGAAAGGTGTTTTATTCAAAAGTTATTAGGTGTCAGACTTGAATTGTTTAAGTGCAGTATCACAGTGGCCTGAAATTGTACAGTGGCACTGTTGCTACACCATCCTATGGAGATTTATGAGCTGTAATAACTTTTGAATAAAACCCCTCTCAGTAGTGGGGGTACCTTTGTTTTACTTAGGATAATAAACCCTACAATCCATATTTTTGACATATTAAATATTATTATCCCTTTAAGTTTGCTCTGGCCACATCCACAATTCAGAATGTGAGTGTGGCCAGCATAGCTGAGGCGTCCCTTATAATTTGGAGCTGTAGGCTGTTGCCTACTCTGCCTACTGGGAAATCTGAACCCACTTGGCCCTTTAGGAATGCTGTTTGATACCCTGCTATTAGAGCAATGACAGCAGTACATTCTCTTTCTGAATAGACTGTGATACAAGTTATAGACAGAAGACATTGCACTTTGTCAGCCTGCAGAAAGAATTGTCACCAGATTGCTGCAAATGACTTGCTATTTACATTATGCAAATATACTAATCATTGCACTAATCAGCCTCAGTAAATTACCACTTCTATTTACTTACAAGTAATTGCATGTCGTTAAGTTTTAGGAATCTGAACGAAGGAATAGCATTACTGATTGTTCTTAACCCTGTGGAAAGCAATAAGACGAATCATCGCAGCACTGCAAAGACCCACGGCAGCCTGCTTAACCATCCGAGTGCCAGAGAGGTGAGCAACGCATTGCTCTGCAATGCTTTGCTAACTTTGCTGGCACTCAAAGGGTTAATATTGAAAAAATCCTATAACATAAAGTGATAGAATGCATCGCTCCCTGTGAGCGTAACCGTACATGCGCAGTACAGACTGTGCATGTGTGGTTTCGCACAAAGGGAGCTTCACTGTGAGCCAATCAGAGCGTTTGGCGAGAGACTCGCAGAACTTTCTGATCCGGAGTGGGGAGCTCTGGATGACTCACCGCCTGTCTCAGCTCCAGGGCAGGAGCCGGGGCCGCTGGGTGCACTTTAGCCCGTGTATACGGGCTTTGATACTAATATATATATATATATATATATATATATATATATATATTGACAAGTTTATCCTGCTGAGCTACAGCATCCTATGGAGTTTTGTGATACGATGACCAGAGCTGTTCATAGACTGCTGTAGCAACAGCACCTCCATAAAATTTCAGGTCATGGAGGTACTGCGCCCAAAAAATGGAATTTTGAGCTGTAATAGCTTTTGGATAAAACGTTTCTCGGTAGTGGAGGCACCTTTATGTTACTTAGCAGGATAAACCATGTAATATATATTTTAAAAATTAACCCCTTGAGCACCAGTGGGGTACGCAATGCATTGAAAAGCAATGCGTTGCGTACCCCTCTGGTACTCATAGGGTTAAGCATTGCTATCTCTTTAAACAGTAACACATGAGACACTGATATCTATAAGCTGTATTGTGTCCAGTTGTTTATCAGTAGATCTATACCAGAGGTAGACAGCCTTGGGCTTCCAATCATTGGGCACTACAACTTCCCAATTGTCCCTAACCAGCCTTTGGCTTGGAATGATGGGAGTTGTAGTTTCTAACGGCTCAAGAGCCAGCAGTTACTTCCTCCTGATCTATAGCATAATGGAGGGCTGGCTTTTATAATAGGTAACACCCACACTGCATTTTTCACACAGGTTCACTTTTAAAACATTGCACACAAAACAGCGTGTGACGTCACAGCGCTGTAAACATGTCACTGGGATTAAAGGGGCGACATGAGAATCTCGCCCTGCCAGAAAAGCGCAAGATTCTCATGTTGCTGCTATTAAACAGTGCATACAGTACTTTCTTTTATTAAATTTGTATTGGGCATCCAACTTGACCAGATGAGAGAACTCCATTGTTAACCCCTTGAGTGCGGCTCTGCACTCCTCTGTGCTCTCTCCCCCCTTGTCTCTGCGTGCTTTGCTCCGCCCTGTCATTCTGCACGCAGATACAAGGGGAGAGAGAGCCCGGAGCAGCGCTGAGCTGCACTAAAAGGGTTAACAATGCAGTTCGCTCATCTCCATGGATCAGATGGGCACTGATATTGCTTATTATAAAATGGAAGTCTGTGAATCTGGGGCTACATTCGAACCTCAAATCTGGTCAAGCTGGATGCCCAATACAAATTTAATAAAATAAAGTACTGGATATGTTGTTTAATACCAGCAACATGAGAATTTTGCACTTTTCTGACTGGGCGAGATTCTCATGTCACCGTTTTAATCACGGCAACATGTTTATAACGCTATGATGTCGCACGCTGTTTTGTGTATGACTTTTTAAAAGGATACCTTTCACACATACCCCCATCACCACCCATTGTTCCATGGTACATAACATTAGCCAGAAATTATAACACATAAACATAAAAAAATATTTTAACTGAAATTGGGGAATTTGTATTCGTCCCATTTTGCAGTCAATCTGCATCTGTTGCTGCTTATGGGGAATGTTTCATGAACCACTGTTGTGTGAAGGATACACATTACGTGAACTATGGTGCATTTGGAAGGAGAGCCACACTGGCAACTTAGTCAATAAACTTTCACTCACAATTGGGTTAATGTATGGATGCGATTCCACTCAAAAACAGGCAGTGGAATCAATCCATTTAGTCCTGCACCTGCTAAATAACAATTTATTAAGATACTTACCCTGAAAATGTACACCTTATCGCATCTTGGGCCAATGGGTAAGTCTATAGTTACTCCAAGGGTCCTTTTCTTGGTTTCCCATTACACTGGTGACTTGTAAATGTCGAGTGTCAAAATGGTGAATTTAAAATGTCACTTGCGTTAAAATGCTGCCTTTAAAATGTCACCTTATTTGGTTAGGCTTGGGATTATACATTTTAGGGTTTGGGGAGTGGTTTTGGTTAATTTTTGCAATATTTTAATTACATTTTAAATTAAATTTAAATTAAATGATCTGTTTAAAATGTTACCTTATTAGGTTAGGTTAAGTGTTAGGCTAATATAAATGTTAAGCTAGGTGTTAGGTTAGGTTAGGGTTGGGGGGGTAGTTTTTGGTTAATTTCTGCAATATTTTAAACCACAACATTTTAAACACACCATTTTGACGCAGGTGACATTTTAAACACACTATTGTGACAAATCTGCAACACTTTCGTAGTAAACCCTATTCGTCTTGTTTAACACCATGTAGTACACAAAATGCAGAGGAAACTGTAACCTTACTCTATTTCCTGCACAGCTATTGGGCAAGCTTAATTGGTTTGTTGGCAATGATTGTTGAGTATGTGCTCCGATATGCACTAAAACAATCACATGCTCTATTGCTTACTCTGAGATGCAGACGAGAATTGAAAGTTGATACCACTGGAACTGGCAGATTGATACATTCACTCCATTGACTAATTGCCCAGGGCTACCAGACACATGATCCAGTAAACAATCTCTGATATCTTCATGATCCCAACCACAATCTCTCTCCATGATGCTATGACTAGAAGCAGCAGAATCTCTGGTCCAGTAGAACGTCAGATTGTTTCTGCTTCAATATCATGCAGGTGCATTTTAATGCATCTATGTACCCGGCATTTACTGGAGACCTGTTGTTCCAGGCCAGGGCGTAGGAACTGGGGGATGGGGGGATAAATCCCCAGGAAATCATGGTGGGGACAGATAATATAGAAATCCCCCTGGGTCCACAGGCTCTGGGTGACCGGCAGGAGGGGAGCGCACTGCACAGCGCTCCCTCCTGCTGGTCACCTCCTTGTAGCGTGGCTGAGCAGAGCGGACCGTGGGTAGAGGAGCTTCTGCATCCTCTACCCCAGTGTAACAGGAAGCTGCTCGCCGAGCGCAATGAGCAGCTTCCTGTCAGACTGGGTAGATCAGAAGCTCCTCTACTAGCGGTCCGCTCTGCTCAGCCACGCTACACAGAAGGTACAGAGGGGCGGCAAAGTGCTATCCCCCCAGATTTGTGGGGGTTCCTACACATCTGGATCCAAGTATCCTCATGTTGGGTTCCCAACTGTCCCATTTAAACAGGAATGAACTGATTTAATCCAAAAATCTGAGGTACAGGAAGCAGTCAGCTGTTATGGATGCACAACATGTAAATGTGGTTGCTTTCCCCACAATTAAGAAGGTGGGAGAAAAAGGAAGATTACAGCTATACTTAACCCTTTGAGTGCCAAAGATTGCATTGGATACCTCTCTGTCATTCAAAGGTTTAAGATGATCCTTAAAGGGATAGTAATGTTTCATAATAAAAGCAGCTCTAATTAATCATCATAGTATTTGGACTTTGGAGAGTGTTATTTCAATTCTGTCAGAGTTGTAGTTCAAGAGTAATTCAATGACAAAGTATCCCCCTCCCGCCCCTTTTACTGATGTTACACTGCTCAGCTCAGAGCAGCAGGGTGTGCCCAGGTAGACTGCAGAGAGGGACAATCTTCAATTAAGATAAGGGAAAAACCTGAAAAACTTGTCAAGGGGGGCAGGGCTTTCATTGTTCTCATAGGAAGAAGATTGCCCCCTGCTGTTATCTGTCTGGTCTATGGACTGGATTCCACATCTGAGAAGAGATGGCTTACACTAGGTAAAAGGGGCGGGAGGGGAAACTTTGCTTGTGAATATCTCTCAAACCATAAAGGTTTGAGAGATAGGAATTATATCGTTCTTCATATTTTTTTAATGCCTACAAAATAAAATAAAGATAAAACGAAGTATTACTATCCATTTAATATACCCATATATTTGGGTGCCCCATTCACAAATTCACCAAAGGCCCCATGTGTTCGAAACCATTTGAGTACCAGAGAGGTATGCAACGCATGGCAGAGCAATGCGTTGCTTACCTCTCCGGCACTCAAAGGGTTAAAACTGCTCTGGTATAACATAACATGTCTTTAGCAAACACATAGGGCCATACTCAAAAAGAAAAGAATAGCAATACTGGAGTAAACCAACTGAACCAGCTGGGGACAAATACAACGTCCCAAAATCCCATCTGATTTAAATGGGGATTTGTTATTTGTTTAAGCCCTTGAATGCTAATGAAATGCAAAACAATGCATTAGAGATCTCTATGGCATCCAAAGGGGTTAAAGGCCCCATTGAAATCTGTAGAACGTTTATCTGTTCCTTATGGTGCAGTAGGTTTGCACCAGAATCAAGGACACTGCTAAGAGATTGGGCCATGGCCAATCTAATACATTATTATAGCACTGCGACACCGAATGGCACAATTAAGGGGATTAGCACCATTATATGCCCCAAGACGACAACAAGACATGCATGTGACCTAGGGTTGTAGCCCCCTGTGCCAATACCTAGCAACTCCTCTGACATTTCTCCACGTTTTACATTGGGCAAATGGCCCGCAGACTCACAGAGGCTGTTTCATTGTATAAAGAATAAGATGACCTTTTCTTGGCAGCACATCACTGTACATCGGATAAGGGCAAAACCCACAGCCCAGGAAAATCCCTGGATAGCTGCCTAGTCATCTCCCACAGTGGACTCATATCTCTCTTGCCCACACTATGTATCTATGTGAAGGACACAGTGACCACTAAAATACTTAAAGTGGATATCACCTTGAATTTTCTTTACATATGTGTCATGTTACCCAAAAGTCCAGCAGATGTCTAGTTTAGGAAATATTCACACTTTTATTTCTGGGGAAAGTGAAAGTGAAAGTCTTCTGGTACAGCACAGAACTTAATTAACATATTAAACATCACTGAAACATAATTAGCATATGACATGTCACTGAACTGCATGGCGTGCCCCATCGTAGGCCAATGGCATGCACCATGCACTAATATTCTGTATAATTCAGTAGATTAGCATTTTTGCATCAGACACCAAGATGTTTTGCATTCCACACAGACAGACAGATAGATAGATAGATAGATAGATAGATAGATAGATAGATAGATAGATAGACCTGGAAACACAGAGTTCTCCGGGATAGACAGATATGAGATATAGATAGACAGACAGACAGACAGATAGACAGATAGATAGATAGATAGATATGAGATAGATAGATAGATAGATAGATAGATAGATAGACAGATAGATAGACAGACAGATATAAGATATAGATAGCTAGATAGACAGACAGACAGACAGACAGACAGATAGATAGATTAGTTTCATTGTGTTGTCCATTGTGTTGTCCCATATTTAAAGCAACATTAGTACTAAAATTCTGGTTTCTCTTGCATTAAAACCAAAATCTAACCACATGCCTCTTTATAATACATAAAACATAAATGTTGATAGAACTTAAGATATTGCCTGTGCAGTTTTTTTTTATTAGGCTGGAGACGCAACTTTAATTTGCATTCCTCTGTTACTGGTGAAGAAGTGTATTCTCCTTTGCAAGATATTACAGGAAGTGTGGAGTGCAATGAAAACTGCTTCCCTCAGAGTACTAAAAACAGCACATGCCATATGTTGCTTATTAGAACATACTCTTTCACATTGTAGCAAGTAGATTTTTTTAGCATTATTCTTATATGAAAGTAGTCTTCTTTACCTTTGAGTGATAGGGAGGTATTCAGCATGTTGCAATACAATGAGTTGGATACCTCTCTGGCACTTAAACAGTTAAGTCCTTTGATGCTGACAAAATCTCCAATGTATTGCTTTACAATGCTCTGGTGTTGTCACTAACATCCAAGGGGGGTCAGTCTAACTGTTGATGCACTAAAAATCCCATCATACTAGTGGCCAGCTGAGGATGATGGGAGTTGTAGTCTCACGGGAGATGGGCCATGGCCACACCTCTGGCTAACTGATTAGCCCCAGTACACTGGTCCTGGATCTTCCCAAAACTGAGCATACCTCTGCATGATGGACATTGAGTTTAATGTAATAAGAAGACTATGGGGGTTTTGCACTAAGGTGTGATAAGGAGGTGATAAAGAGGAGATGACTTCTCCAGTGATATCACTTCTTCAGTTCCTATGTTATTCTATGGCAGTCAATGCAGTAAGATTTATCAAGTTGGTAATATCTTAGTGCATATGCACCACAGAATATCATAAGAAATGAATAACTGATTGCACTTAAAGGGACAGTAATACTTTGTTTTATCTTTATTCTATTTTGTAGGCATTAAAAAAACATGAAGAACGATATGTCTTATCTCTCAAACCTTTATGGTTTGAGAGATATTCACAAGCAAAGTTTCCCCTCCCGCCCCATTTTACCTAGTGTAAACCATCTCTCCTCAGATGTGGAATCTGGTTGTAAGACCAGACAGATAACAGAAGGGGACAATCTTCTTCCTATGAGAACAATGAAAGCCCTGCCCCACTTGACAAGTTTTCCAGGTTTTTCCCTTATCTTAATTGAAAATTGTCCCTCTCTGCAATCTACCAGGGCACCTCCCTTCTGATCTGGCTGAACAGTGTTACATCAGTAAAAGGGGCGGGAGGGGGTTACTTTGTCATTTAATTACTCTTGAACTACAACTCTGACATAATTGAAATAACACTCTCCAAAATCCAAATACTATGATGATTAATTAGAGCTGCTTTTATTATGAAACATTACTATCCCTTTAAGAAGTCACCTCTGCTTTATCACCTCTATATCACGCCTTAGTGCATCTCCCCTGCAGCAATTCTGGAGCAAACTGGAGATCATACTGTGTGGTGTGTGTATATATAAGTGTTGCAAAGCCACCACACAAAAGACCCCCTCTCCACAAGGAACCCGTTAATAAGAGGCACACAACTGAGGAATAGGAAAATATCACATCTATTTATTAGAAAAATATCAAACAAGTCAGCAACAAAAAGGTTAAAAACAAACAAGGCAGACGGGCCGGAAGATATCAAAATATCAAGATGTAATCACAAGTGAACCGATTCATTTATAAAAAATATAAATATCATACTAAATAAAGTGCAAGTGACTATCCAAACAAATAAAATAAATCAAATATAGAAAAGATTAATGATATCAAAACACAATACTTATCATATAATCATGTGTAGCCAAGATAAAGTTCCAGTCCGTCTGCCCAGCCCAACGACCCAACGTGTATCGCCGCAAACAACGGATTCGTCAGGGATAATGGGAAAAATAACTATCGCCGCAAACAACGGCTTCGTCAGGGGTAATGGGAAAAATAACTATCGCCGCAAACAACGGCTTCGTCAGCCGTTGTTTGTGGCGATACGCGTTGGGTCGTTGGGCTGGGCAGACGGACCGGAACTTTATCTTGGCTACACATGATTATATGATAAGTATTGTGTTTTGATATCATTAATCTTTTCTATATTTGATTTATTTTATTTGTTTGGATAGTCACTTGCACTTTATTTAGTATGATATTTATATTTTTTATAAATGAATCGGTTCACTTGTGATTACATCTTGATATATTGATATCTTCCGGCCCATCTGCCTTGTTTGTTTTTAACCTTTTTGTTGCTGACTTGTTTGATATTTTTCTAATAAATAGATGTGATATTTTCCTATTCCTCAGTTGTGTGCCTCTTATTAACGGGTTCCTTGTGGAGAGGGGTTTTTTTGTGTGGTGGCTTTGCCACACTTGCCCTCTTCCCTTTTTGTGTGATTGGTTATAGTGTGTTCCCAGAGTGCACCTGGACCAATAGGTTTAAATCTAATGATGGAATAGTATATACATTGCTGGTGCGAACCCTATAAATTTTGTTTCCCCTGTATATATAAGTGTAAAACATTGGCTTTTTTATGCCATATTGATAGGTATAACCCATTATTTAGTTTTATAATAATATAATAAAGTGATACATTTGGGAAAAACAAAAAAACAAACCCAAAATTTTTTTTATAGGTTTTCCTGTGATTTTATTTAATTAGCGCATTTTTTAAAAGGAATTGGATAAAAAGCATGAACATTCACTCATACCTCCCAAGTGTCCCTATAGGGGGAGTCTGTCCCTCTGAGATGCAAATACCTATGTCCCTCTTTCCCCCCTAGTGTCTTTTATTTTGGAGATCAGACTGTGTGGTGTGTATATAAGTATATCATATCGCTTCATAGCAATATAACCCATATTATTGCAATTCAGCATTTATTTTTTTATTTAGAAAATGTTTTACCGGAAAGAATACATTGAGATTTGTTTGTATAAATAAAATAATGTGATCTTGATCAAAAAGCATTTATTCGGTTACACAAAGAGGTATCAGTAGGTCATGAAATAAACTTTTTTTTTTACTACTCTACCCAGTCCTGCCCCAGCAAGACAAAATTAGCCCCTCTTTGGCCATTTAAGGCACTGGTAGCTGTGTTCTCTGCCCTTCTGTGCTTCATGATCACAGTGAGTAGGAGAGAGGCAGAGAACAGTGATAAAGGCAATGTTTACATGCATACACTGCCTTTGTCATGTGGCTGTGATTGCTGTAGCAGTAATCACATGTGGATCCACCAGGGAAAGTCATTACAAAGCATTGGAGGCCTATCTACCATTCAAGAGCGTTAACAACCCCATTTAAGTCATTGGGAATCCAATACACTGAGACCTCCCTAGAATTCAAGTGGTAGAACACCCCATTTAAAGTGGTACTTTCACTTTGTAACAACTAGGTAATTTTGAAAGTGTTTCAAAAGCATTTATGTATATTAAGAATTTTTTAAGCAAAAACTTTAAGATATTTAGCTTTATATATTTGTTAGGTAGTACAAGTCTTCCAGATTTACCTGGATATATCTTGCAGATATACCAAACATTCTACATAGCTTTGTATTCCCAACTGCCGCTTCCTACCAGGAAGTATTAGCTTAGCTGCATAAACTAACACATTAAAAAAACTAAATATGCCAGAAACTATTGTTTGAAAAATGACTATCATAAATATAGGGGAATTTGGAAGATCTTTTCAAAATCACCTATTTGTTACAAAGTGACACTTTAATCAATGAGACTGCCCAATTGTCTAAATTCAGTTTTAACCCCTTGAATGCCAGAGAGGTCTCCAATGCGTTTCAAAGTAATGCGTTGGAGATATCTCTAGCATTCAAGAGGTTAATAACTTATAAGATATTTAACTTTACTTACTTGTCAGTTAGTGCAAGTCCCCCAGACATACCTGGAGGACTCAAACATTCCACAAAGCTCTGCATTCCCAACTGCCGCTTCCTACCAGGAAGTTCTAGCTTAGCTGCATAAACCAACACATAAAAAAACTAAATATCCCAGAAACTATTGTTTGAAAAATGACTATCATAAATATGGGGGATTTGGAAGATCTTTTCAAAATCACCTATTTGTTACAAAGTGACACTTTAAATCAATGAGAATGCCCATTTATCTAAATTCAGTTTTAACCTCTTGAATGCTAGAGAGGTCTGCATTGGAGATCTATCTGGCATTCAAGAGGTTAATAACTTATAAGATATTTCGCTTTATATATTTGTCAGTTAGTACAAGTCCTCCAGACATACCTGGAGGTCTCAAACATTCCACATAGCTCTGCATTTCCAACTGCCGCTTCCTACCAGGAAGTACTAGTTCAACTGCATAAACTAACACTAAAAAAACAAAATATACCAGAAACTATTGTTTGGAAAATTACTATCATAAATATAGGGGAATTTGGAAGCTCTTTTCAAAATCACCTATTTGTTACAAAGTGACACTTTAAATCAATGAGAATGCCCAATTATCTAAATTCAGAGGTTAATAGCTTATAAGATACTAGTGTAAAAGCCCATGTACAGGGGCCAAGGTCCAGGTGATGTTAACCTTTGAGTGTCTGAGGGGTACCCCTCTGGCACTCAAAGGGTTAAGAGGCCAGTCCAGCTCTGCATCCTGATGCTGATGCAGTCATGTACTGTAGAGACTGCACAAAAGCACAGAATGCTCCCAGCACAGAACTCCCAGCATTCCGTGCTCCCAGCATTCTGTACCTTCGGGCAGTCTCTACTGCTCATGACGGCTTCTGACAAACATCCTAGCGAATTATTATATAGGATTTCACTTTGTTTATTTGTCAGTTAGTACAAGTCCTCCAGACATACCTGCAGGACTCAAACATTCCACATAGCTCTGCATTCCCAACTGCTGCTTCCTACCAGGAAGTACTAGCTTAGCTGCATAAACTAACACATAAAAAACTAAACTATTGTTTGAAAAATGACTGTCATAAATATAGGGGAATTTGGAAGCTCTTTTCAAAATGACCTATTTGATACAAAGTGACACTTTAAATCAATGAGAATGCCCAATGATCTAAATTCACTTTTTAACCCCTTTAGCATTCAAGAGGTTAAAATCCCCATTTAAATCAATGGAGATTTTATTCATCTTTATTTTTCCAGAAGTGCCGTTGCGATACTCCAGAAGTTCTCTTTGTACAACAGTCTCAATGTCATCATCCTATAGGAACTCATAATAAGCGTTTATCATAAAACATTTGCTTAAGCTTTTAGGGCCGCATGACTGCATCCCATCTCAACCTCCCTTTTATGCCTTTCCAAAATATTCTGTTTTTTTTTTCCTGCAAGACCACCCTGCAAGCCTGTGTGACATCACACACAGTTGAAAGGGTATGCCTGTGTTTGTGGGAACTTGTATGCAGTTGCAGAGTGCACATTAAATACACAGGTTACTTCAGATGGAAGCATGTCTCAGCCAGCTGTACACCACCCCTTCAGGGCTCCCAGAAATCATTCCCTTTTGAAATGCTTCTTCAGAATACAAGAGGAAGCTAATGATGAAAGGACTGATTTTCATGGATGTGCATTCACAGGCTATTGTCTTCATGGGTGATAGTTATCACTACTCTGTTGTGTTGTGTACTTAATCCACTTAAATGCTATTGGATTTTGCATTTGAGCTCAATTCAGTAGTGTTGTTATTGCAATTCATTGTTTAGATGTTAAGGTGATAAAGGGCTTGCTTTATTTGAAATCACAATGAGTTCAATTACTTAACAGGTTGCTAAGTCCCTAGCCAGTGGCCATTTAAAGTTACTATGTCCTCATACCCCTTCAGGGGGTATCAACTCAATCTGGGAGTGAATACGGCCCTTGTTCCATTTGAATATAATGGCGCAGTAATTGAGTACAACTGTGTGATTAACTAGCATAAGTGCTACTGTATTTGGTTCCTGGTTTATCTACTTCTCATTCAGATAAAGAGCTTTAATTGGAGATTATTGGTTTTTAGGACTTTTGGAGGGTGGTGCCCTAAGGTATGATAAAGAGGTAATACTCTATAGGTGATGTCTCCAATTATATCACTTCTCCAATTTCTGTTATTTTATTAAAGTTATGTATGTAGTTTATTTATATAGCATCATACACAGGGCCAGATTTACATCTCAGGAGCCTGTAGGCACAGAAATCTGAAGAGCCCCCCCCCACAGGCCATCTCCACTGGACACCTCCACAATGCTCCTAATCTCCACATTGCCCCCCATCATCTCCATATTGTCCTTACATTGTCCCTGTCAGCTCCATATTGTCCCATCAGCTCCACATTGTCCCATCAGCTCCAACTTACCCTCACACTGTCCCCTTCATCTCCATATTGTCCCCCATCAGCTCCATATTGCCATCAGCTCCAACTTACCCTCAAATACATTGCCTCATCATCTCTACATTGCCATCATCTCCATCTTTCCCCCCATCAGCTCCACATTGCCCCCATCATTTCCAACTTACCCTCACATTGCCCCCTTCATCTCCATATTGCCCCCCATCAGCTCCATATTGCCATCAGCTCCAACTTACCCTCACATACATTGCCCCATCATCTCTACATTGCCATCATCTCCATCTTGCCCCCCCCTCAGATCCATATTGCCCCATCATTTCCACATTGTCCCCCAGTGTCCGTTTCCTACCTCTTCCCTGGTGGTCCAGCGGCAGGAGAGGTCTGTATGTGCCTCCTTTGGCACAGACCTGTAGCTGCTGGAGCTCCCGCGCGGTCTTCTCTTCATGCAGAGCGCTGGGAGATGATGTAATCTCCCAGCGCTCTGTAATACTAAAGAGCTGATGAGGGAGCGCAGCATCTACAGGTCTGTCTTGAAGGAGGCACAGACCTGACTGGGCGGAGGGGGGGTTAGTGTGGGCGGTGAGGCAACTTTTTTTTTTTTTTTTTTAAAGGGTCCCAATTACAGTCGCTCCTCTGTGGGGTGCGCCTGTAGGCAGATGCCTACTCTGCCTAACGGTAAATCCGGCCCTGGTCATACATGTACAAAGAGTGTTACAGAAATAGTACAATACAAAAATTATACAGGACAGGATTAAGTGTGTGATTGTTGCATTATTACCAGCGGAAAAGTGTAGCAAATTGAATCATACCTTGGAAAGGGGACTCTGCCCTAAAGAGCTTACAATCTATTTATTAATCATGACAACGTACAGAGCCAGTAGTAGGAGGAGGAAAAGTGCAAGTACTAGTACAAGACTTTTGTAAGGGAAGCGCAGAACAATTTGGATGTGAATGTTAACATGCACAACGGGAATAATCTTACTGAGAGCAGGTGGGTTTTTAGGAGTTGCTTGAGTGCGGATGGTTGTCGACTGTCATCCTCATCCACGTGAGAAATCTTAGTGCATAGGCTCCATAGAAAAACATAGGGATTGGAGAAGTGATATCACTGGAGAAGTCATCTTCACTTTATCACCTCTTTATCACACCTTAGAGCATCTCCCTTGGATGTTTAGATCTTAGCTTGTGGACTGTAGGACAAAGTTAAACCACAGGGGGGCGCACTTTAGAATGGACAGCAGGCCCAGGTTTTAAACAGAGCCTGTACCAACAGGAATAAATGACTCTTCATTTGTCTAACAGAAGGTCTTAAAGCGATACTAATGTTTCACAAAAAAGCAGCTCCGATTAATCTTCATACTATCTGGGCCCTGGACAGTATTATTTCAATACTGTCAGAGATGTAGTTCAAGAGTAATCTATATATATAAAAGAAGACTTTGTGCCTGCCAAAACACACCCAGGGGAGGCATAAAGCAGGAGTTACTACTCCTATTGGTTGATTCAATCATGCAGGGAGTTGGCCCGCCCCCACTATGCAGCCCGCCCACCACTATCAAAGTCAGAAAAAAACAATATGGCCGCCACTTGCTCCTACACCACAGACAAACACACACATGCCCCACTCAGACAGCACCACACAAACACACACAGACCACCACACACACACATGCCCCACTCACACAGCACCAAACACACATGCCCCCACTCACACACACAGCACCACATACACACACAAAGCCAGAAATAAATATGGCTGACACACACACACACACACACACACTCACTCACTCACCCTGACTCCCAGTGGCCTCAGCAGGACCTGTAGTGCAGCAGCAGGGGAACAAAATGGCACTCAAAGGGTTAAGGTAGGCCCTCATTGCTCAATTATTTCTTCACTGTCATCATTTGCCATGCAAGACACAGGACAGACAGCAATCAGGTACACACTTAACCCACTGACTGCCACAGGGTTTTGTATCAACTTTTACCCCTCAGGGAGTGTGTTCAAACCCCTCACACTGTAAACTTGCATTTCCCTCCCACTTCTCCTCCTTCCCCAGCCTATTACTAACACTTTTCCATATTTTTGTTAAGCCCCGCCCCCACTCACGATTAAGCCCCGCCCCCTTTAACCCAAATTGCCCCATTGCTCTCTCCACATCAGCACCACATGAGGGACTCCACAAGTTAACATTCCCAGATGTTACACACACATGCCACACTCACACAGCACCAAACACCCATACACACACACACAAAGCCAGAAAGAAATATGGCTGACACACAGTCACTCACCCTGACTCCCAGTGGCCTCAGCAGGGCCTGTACTACAGCCACTGAGGAACAAAATGGCACTCAAAGGGTTAAAGTAGGTCCTCTTTACTGAATTATTTCTTCACTGTCATCATTTGCCATGCAAGACACAGGACAGACAGCCATCAGGTACACACTTAACCCACTGACTGCCACAGGGTTCTGTATCAGGTTTTACCCCTCATGGAGTGTGTTCAAACCCCTCACACTGTAAACTTGCATTTCTCTCCCACTTCTCCTCCTTCCCCAGCCTATTACTAACACTTTTCCTCATTTATGTTAAGCCCCGCCCCTACTCACAATTAAGCCCCACCCACTTTTAACCCAGATTGCCCCATTTGTCTCTCCACATCAGCACCACATCAGTCCCCTCTAGGGACTACACAAGTCAATGTTCACAGGTATGAATACACTTCCCACTGCTATTTAACTCTCACATGCCTCTCTATACCTTAACCATTTGAGTGCCAGAGGGGTGCACAACTCATGAGCGCATGTGTTTCTGCTCATATATGTTGTGTGTGTGTTTGTGTACATCTCTGTTACATATGTGTGTCAATGTGTGCATCTCCGGTGTGTCTGTGTGTGTGTATGTGTTTTGCATGTTTCTGCCGCTCACTGTGTGTATGTGCATACCTCCCAACATTTCACATGGCCAAAGAGGGACACTGTAGTTTTAGGTGATATTGTTGGGGGCGTGGCTGGTGGGCGGGGCATTAGTAATAATTTTTAGGTTATTTCATGACCTATTACTGGTTATTTATGTAACTGAATAAACGATTTCGTGCAAGATCAAAGTATTTTATTTGCACAGACTAATGTATAAACACATGTACTGAAGTTTATTGCTTTATTGCTGTAGAGCAAAGTAATACACACCACACAGTCAGGGCTGGTGCAAGGATTTTTGCCACCCTAGGCAAAACCGAATTTTGCCGCCCATTTCGCTCCGCCCCTTGTGCCCCACCCCTTTATACCCTGCCTACTTATACTCAACCTCTTTTCATGATTGTCCTCTCTCTGCCCCCTGAGCCAGTCTGCCCCTGGTCTGGAGATGCCTGTAAGAGATGCCCCCCACCAGCTCCAACTTGCCCCTTATCAGCTTCACTTTGGACCACCAGCTCCACTTTGCCCCCATCAGCTCCACTTTGTCCCCCATCAACTCCAACTTGCCGCCTCAGCTCCAACTTGCCCCTCATCAGCTCCACTATGCCCTCCATCACCTCCAACTTGCCCCCATCAGCTCCACTTTGCCCCCCATCTGCTCTAACGTGCCCCCACCAGCTCCATTTTGCCCCTTCAGCTCCAACTTGCCCCCTCAGCTCCACTTTGACCCCCATCCTCTCCAACTTACCCCCATCAGCTCCACCTTGCCCCCCATCCGCTCCAACTTGCCCCCACCAGCTCCAACTTGCCCCCACCAGCTCCACTATGCCCTCTCAGCTCCACTATGCCCCCATCAGCTCCAACTTGCCACCATCAGCTCCACCTTGCCCCCCATCCGCTCCAACTTGCCCCCATCAGCTCCACTTTTCCCCCCATCTGCTCTAACGTGCCCCCACCAGCTTCACTTTGCCCCCTCTTCAGCTTCACTTTGCCCCCTCAGCTCCAACTTGCCCCCTCAGCTCCAACTTGCCCCCATCAGCTCCACTTTGACCCCCATCCTCTCCAACTTATCCCCATCAGCTCCACCTTGCCCCCCATCCGCTCCAACTTGCCCCCACCAGCTCCACTATGCCCTCTCAGCTCCAACTTTCCCCTATCAGCTCCACTATGCCCCCCAGCAGCTCCAACTTGCCACCATCCGCTCCAACTTGCCCCCCCATCCGCTCCAACTTGCCCCACCAGCTCCACTTTGCCCCCCCTCAGCTCCACTTTGCCCCCCCTCAGCTCCAACTTGCCCCCCCTCAGCTCCACTTTGACCCTCATCCGCTCCAACTTGCCCCCACCAGCTCCAACTTGCCCCCATCATCTCCACTTTGCCCCACATCCGCTCCAACTTACCCCCTCAGCTCCACTATGCCCCCTCAGCTCCAACTTGCCCCCCATCACATACCTGTAGCTCCCGCGCAGTCTTCTCTTCAGTAATGCAGAGCGCGGCGGGAGATCATGACTCCCAGCGCGCTCTGCATTACTAAAGATCCGACCCAATAAGGGAGCGCTGTAGCAACACAGACCTGACTGTGTTGTGGTTCCCGGCGTGGTGTGTGCGGGCGCAGCTCTTCTCCGCTGCATGCCCGCGACCCCAGTACGTGTGCGCCCTAGGCCAGTGCCTACCTCGCCTATAGGTGGAGCCGGCCCTGCACACAGTCTGACCTCCTAAAAAGAGGGACAACAGGGTGGGAAAGAGGGACAGAGGGATTTAGCACTCAAAGAGGGGCTGTCCCTCCTAAAGAGGGACACTTGGGATGTATGGTATGTGTCTGCCTGTGTGTTGCATATGTCTGTGTTTATCAGTGTGTCTGCATTTCACACACGTGCGCCCAACGGTCATGACATGACGGGCAACGCCGTCCCACATTGCTAGTTGAATTATAAAGTATCCCCCTCCCACCCCTTTTACTGATGTAACACTGCTCACCTGAGAGCAGCAAGGTGGTGTCCAGATTGATCACAGAGAGGAACAATCTTCAATTAGCATAAGGGAAAACCTGAGAAACCTGTCAAGGGTGGAAGGGTTTTAATTGTTCTCACAGTAAGAAGATTGTCCCTTGCTGTGAGCTGTCTGGTCCCAGGACCAGATTCCACATCTAAGGGGAGGCGGCTTACACTAGGTAAAAGGGGAGGGAGGGGGAAACTTTATCATTCAATTACTCTTGAACTACAACTCTGACAGTATTGAAATAACACTCTCCATGGCCCAAATACTATGAAGATTAATTGGAGCTGCTGTTTTTGTGAAACATTACTATTTTTTTAATTAGGTAAGACTGCTCCACACTGTAATTCACTAAACCTTAATTTAATTTGCACAGTAGCGGACAAAGGAAACATCCCATTTGTTTAAATGGGTATTTTAACCCTTTGGTTGCTAGAGAAGACTCCAACAAATGCTACACAGTGCTTTGGAGACCCTTCTCGTATTCAGGGAGTTAACCATTTGAGTGCTAGAGGGGTACGTAAAGCATTGCATACCCCTCTGTCATTGCACAGCAATGCGTTGCATACCCCTCTTGCATTCAAAGGGTTAAAAGCCTCATTTCAATTAAAGGGGACTTTAGTCACTTACTGTGAATTTGGTTTGTGCCAGAATTACCCAAGTCCCTTTTAGTACATCAGCCACAAGATACATGATAAAATCTTGACAAAAGTATTCCACAGCCCCACTCCCACAATGCTGCAGGATCATGCAAGAAGAGGATCAAACTGCCATACCCTTTCAATGTATAAATAATTACAGAAATTTCTAATTGCTATATTAACGACTCCTATTTAGTGTAAATGATTCTCTTTTACAAATTAACTCTTTTATGCCATAGGGGTATCCAACTCACACCTCGCTGGCACTCAAATGGTTAAAAGCAACATATTCTTATAGTTAGAATTTATTTTCCGATCTCTGTATCATATTTATCTAAATTAGCAACTGCAAAAACCCATCAGAGAGGTAAGAAAAAGTTAATAATATTTCTATTAAACAGACAAATCCTATTAACCCCTTGAATGCTAGAAAGATCTTCAGATCATGTGTTGTAGCTTTAGCATCCAATGGGTTAAATGAGATCACCCGTCCCTAATTTCTGGAGGGCGTTTGGATGGAAGGTAATAATTTCCATACGCTGAAATTCATGGAGAATAATCATAACTTCAAAGTAGCCGGTTATCATTTTTTTAATGTTTTTATGTTACAATATTGCTTTTTTGTCAGGACTTGTAGAGAGCTGTGTTATTACTATAACACTGCACAATTCCAGCTTGATATGATGACATCACATTCTGGGCATTTAAGAGAACCAGAAGTGAACAAAAAAACAAACAAAAAAAAAACAACAAACGTTTTTAAAGACTAGGAAATACTCCGGAGGCTGTCAATCAGTCTAGCATTATAAGCTGTACATGTAAGATTCAGCTGCATTTCCAACCTGTTTCCAGCAGAGGGCGCGCATAGCTTGAGGGCTCAGCGCAATTTACAATGCGATCCTTGAAGTAATCCACTGTGTTTCTGGAGCTATGATAAAGCTATGTGCGGGGACACCTGACTTCATAGTTCCATTTACATTATTTTAATCATATATACTACACATATACTATACACACACACACAGTTTAAAAATAGCTGTCTGTTAAATATCAGTATTGTGACTGACTTGATCAAGAAATAATTAAATCTATACTTTCCATTAACTGACAGGCTATAATTCACCATGGTTATCAATAAGAAAAACATGCTGCCCTCTTACTTATGGCCTTCTGATCCTGGGGCCCATGACTGCAAGAACTGGAGAGTTAATCTCACTGGAGAATTGAATTCATGTTTATCTCCGCCATGTTTCTGCACAGATTGTTATTGGATGTTAACCACAGAACTCATTCTTATAGAATATATCTCAGAAATAATTTTTCATAATCTCTTTACCCTTATGAGGATTAGTCTAGGTTCACACAGGAGACTTTTGGGGAGATGCACTAAGGTGTGATAAAGTGGTGATAAAGCGGATATTACTTTTCCAGTGATATCACTTCTCCAATTCCTATGTTATTCTGTGGAGCCAATGCACTAAGATTTATCCAACCTTGGAGAAATTATTGCATAGCCCTTATAGAATAACATAGGAACTGGAGAAATGATTTCACTGTAGAAGTCATCTCCAATTTAATGCCACTGTTATATCATCAATGCACCAACCTCCCCCTGCAAGAAAACAAATCATTATGTCATATGTTTCTGTTGAAAAGGGTGACATTTTTTATGTTGTAGGCCAACTCAGGATGCTGTATCTCCTGCATTCCTTGTAAAAAGCAGTGAAGTTGCATGAGAGCAGATTTGCATGGTCAGGGCTTATAATTCTAAGTCCTTTGCTACTAGCCAGACCTGAAAATTTACTCACCACTGCAAGCCATAACATACCCACCAGGGCTGACTTTCTACTCGCCAGGGCTAAACTTTCACTCTCCATTGGCTAGTGGCGAGTGGAAATTTTGAGCCCTGTGCATGGTGGTCGGTGGAGCTGTTGTACAGATCTTTCACATGGATGATCTTATAGTTGAGGTGCTCAGGGCAATGATCCAACAATGGAGTCCCACATGGGCATAAGTTAATCACATATGACTGACAATGATATGTCCTGCTCACCAGCTTCACCTCCTGAACCTCACCCCCAGCAACGTGATTGGTAAGGGAATGCATATACACTGAGAATGAATTAGCGTGATATTAAAATGCAGCAGAATCACATGAACTGTGTGAACCTAGACTTAATTGTTTGAGTGCCAGAGGGGTGCCCAACGTATTGTTTTGGAATGGGTCGGGCACCCCAAGGTACTAGAAGGGTTACACATGTCAGTAGCAATGTTTGTTTTACAGAGCCACTATTTTCATTAATATTTTTTTATTATTTTTCCCTAGACTATCCCAGGCTCCGCTATCCCTGACCTGCAAACACTGGGGTATACGTTTACACGACTCGTGCTGGAAATAGAATCCCATTCAAAAAATATCTGAACTTTAATATCATTTGGAAGAAAGCCCATACAGATAAGGATTGGCTCGCATTTTAGTTGTGTTTAGTATGACCATATGGCCTTTCCTAAGATGGAGGGGATTTTTGTGATCTTTCTTAATATAATTTTTATAATAAGGATCAAGTGTATCAATAATATGAATTAAAAACAGCTAATATGCCACCAAGTATGTCACACGGTCTTCATTATTCAGGATTTTACCCTTTCCATGTCAGACGGGATGCAGAAATGCATTGGCAACCCCTAAGTCTTCAAAATAGTTAATTCATCTGGAGGTGCATCAGAATAATTTGACCCTTTGTGTGCCAAAGGGAGTGTCCTTGGCTGACAGGGGATATTGAAAGTTGTACTCTGGCAGCAGCTGGAGGGTCACACGTTGCCTTCCACGGTATAGCGTATTCTTTTGCAATGTGTTGGAAATTCTATCTCCACTCAAAGGGTTATATTGCATTGAAACATTGTAACTTTAGG
The DNA here is from genome assembly GCA_037306005.1 of Rhinophrynus dorsalis. Classification (NCBI taxonomy): domain Eukaryota; kingdom Metazoa; phylum Chordata; class Amphibia; order Anura; family Rhinophrynidae; genus Rhinophrynus; species Rhinophrynus dorsalis. The sequence continues at coordinate 48,191,282 of CM074725.1, forward strand.
TGGGGTGTGGCTGTGTTGTGGGTGTGCAGGTCAGTCAGCACACACCAGCCATTTTTAGTTCCTAGTAGAAAAATTTAATTCTGGTTTGGTAGAACAGTATTCACATGATGAACAAAATATAATACCCCGTCCCTTCCACACCAAGGATACCCCATTATGGATCAGACCTACACTACAGGTGTTATGAAAGGCATGCAGAGTACAAACCTTTGTTATTCAAAAGGGTCATTATAATTAACATGTTCCTCATATTGAATGTAAGAAGGTGCACAATGCTGTGCTGACAGTACCGTAAAAAGAGATGTGTAACTTCTCACTGAACTACAGTGCAGGGTCACTAGGTGCCCTTAACCCCACCCCTAGCCACACCCCATCCCTCACATAGCCCCGCCCCCCAGTACCATCCACTCCTTCCTGGCAGAGAGCAGTGAACTGGCAGGAGAGCAGATTTGCATGATGGTCAGTGGAACTGTTGTACAGAACTTTCACATGGGTGATTTTATATTTGAGGTGCAAAGGGCAATGATCCAACAATGGAGTCCCACATGGGCATAAGTTAATCATATATGGCTGACATTAATTGTCCTGCTCATTAAGTTTCACCTCCTGCACCTCAACCCCCCCCCCCCCAGCAACTGAACTGGTAAGAGAATGCATACACATTGAGAATTACTTAAAAAAAAAGTGTAACTTCCCACTGATAATACAGTGCAGGGCCTCTAGGTTCACTTAGCCCGACCCCTGGCCACACCCCCATTCTTCAAATGACCCCACCCCCAGTCCCATCCACTCTTTCCTGACAAAGAAAATACACTTGACCTATAACAAGCTAGAACAAAAAATGTTAACCCCTTGGTTGCTACAAAGATCTCCAAAAGATCTCTGTAGAATCCAATAATAGCCTGTAAATGGGTATAAAACTGGCACAGGGACACTGGCATTGCTATGACAACACACGCTATTCAGAATGTGGGTGTGGCCAGCAAAGCTGAGGCTCCCCTCAACATTTGGTGCTCTAGGTAGCTGTCTGCTGTGCCTACTAGGAAAACTGGTCCTATACAAGGGTTAAGTGATGCTCTTGGCACCAGTCTGTCCACTAGGTTTCCAGCTGCAACACTAAAATGACATTATGCAGCACTAAAGGGATTGATTGGTGAGGTTCAGGGTCAGCCATGCGGCAGTGAGCATGCAGACGGGATACTGAACATATCTTCTATATCATTATTATCCTTTATTTACAGAGCAGGAACACACTCTACAGCACTGTACATAGAGGAGTGGGATGGATAACGTCCAGGGAGGATGATATACTAAGTAAACGTGGAGAAATTCTGGGACAAACCAACTGCGCCATAGGAGTGAAAAATATTCCCATTATGTTAAATGAGCTTCTTGACCCTTTGAATGCCAGAGGGGTACTCAACGCGTTGTGAGGCAATGTGCTGGAGACCGTCCTAGCATTCAAGCAGTTAAAAGCCCCTTATACCCCTTTGATTGCCACAGCAGTGTGCAATGCCAAGGGTTAAATCAGTGGGTATGTTTGTGTGTTCCCTATGGTGCAGATGGTTTGCCCCAGAATAACTCAACGTATTGTCCATGGCCCAATATGTCATTGGGGGGTTCTGGATCCTTATATTCATTTTAAGTGAATTTAGGGGAGAGATACTGAAGCACATCAACAATTACATTAAATCAAATATACTAGGGCAGCATACACACACACATATATATATATATATATATATGCATGCACTATTAACCCTTTGAGTGCCAGAGGCGTACCCCTCTTGCACTCAAAGGGTTAAACAGTATATCAGTTATACTACTATGATACAAGTATGCGTTGTGTACCCCTCTTGCACTCAAAGGGTTAAGCAGTATATCAGTTATACTACTGGGATACACACACACACACATATATATATATGCACTATTAACCCTTTGAGTGCCAGAGGCGTACCCCTCTTCCACTCAAAGGGTTAAACAGTATATCAGTTATACTACTATGATACAAGTATGCGTTGTGTACCCCTCTTGCACTCAAAGGGTTAAGCAGTATATCAGTTATACTACTGGGATACACACACATATATATATGTGTATATATATATATATATATATATATATCGCTCTTGTGCTTTCTTTTGCCACTGTGCACCAAAAAATGTGGCAATTTCATGGCAAAGAAATAAAAGTGTTCCTTATATACCGATTGTGAATATGTATAGGACTCAAGATCCTTACTCCCCCTCCCCATCAGCGAACAGGGGGACACCCTGGACCCTCCCCATTGCTGTGTGCCTGCCTGCCAGTGCTGGGCTGTAGTACCTGCCCACTGGCTGCCTGCCTGTGGCTGTGTTGCTCAGTACAAGAGCAGAGGGCGGTGCATGAGAGGCTGGCAGTGCTATAATCCTCTGCTGCACATTATTTCACTCTCCCTACAGCAGCAGGCCGTCTCTGTGTGAGCTGGGAGCAGCTGATACACACTATCCCCAGGAGTTTCTCACCCTGCTGCCTGCTTCTACTCATTGCAACCAGCCCAGGGATTTAACACTGCGTCCATCCAAGTGGGAGTACGCAGATCGCGTTGCCTTTATTTATCTCAGCAGGAGAAGAGCTTGCACACGTTTGGAAAGTTGATTTCTCCCCCACGTAGCACATACGTTACCCTGCCATTGTACAGGTTCTGATGTTGCAGGATTGGGAGGGGAGGGGGTGCAGTGGATCTCCGGCACACAGGTGATGGGCGTTACAGAGGAGATCTGGGGCTGCCTCTTTGGGATTGCTGCTGGTCTGATCTGAGCGCAAATATGCAGATCACTGTGCACTGCTGAACACTGCGAGCAAAGGAAAAAGGGGTGCTGGCTGCTGGAGAAACCCCCAGACCCTGCACCACATCCGCCTATTACTTGGGGTGTTGTTTCCCCTCTAAGGGATGGTATTGACTCCCCCAGCATCAGGAGCAGGTCTGCGGCTCCTAGCCCAAAACGTTGTCTTGTCAGTGAGTAGGAAGCGCAGCCGGACGCAATGAGGAGCTGGGCTTGGATATTGCTGCTAAGCGTCTGCTACCTGTCTCCTTCATCAGGCGAGGTAGGTCTGGCCTGTGTCCTCGTCCCCTTTAATATCCGTGTGCATGTGAATATATATATATATATATATATATATATATATATATATATATATATATATATATATATATAAAATATGCACACTAATTTTTCTTATTATTTCATGTATTTGCATGCATTAGACTTGGCCCAGATATGTCCATCAGAGGGTTGGTCAACATGTGCCTCCCCAGCTATTGTTACTGTACAACTTTCATCATCTGCTGGAAGGGCACAGGTTGATCAACCCTAATATTTGTAGGCATCTAGTGTATGCCTATAAAAAAGGTTAATTATGGAATGGTTAGACCTCAGCTGCTGTGGAACCACTTGGAGGTTATATGTGTCAGTCACTTCTTCTTGCGGAAGAGTCTCTCCACCTCCACCTTAGTTTTTTTTTTTCTTAAAGAAATAAAAGGGTAATAAAAATGTGCAAAAATATACTGAAATGGAGATTAAACATAAGGATAATAGCGCCCTGTTTACTAGATCTTGCAATCTATAGGGTAAGACTTTATGAAGCCAAACGGAGCTGCTGCAGAACGTCTCAGGGTGCGCTGCTGTCAATTGCTCACATTTTTAACTGTAGTCTGACTCTCCGGCAACATTAGGAAGCACCGCAGTAACTGGTAGATGCTGCAGAACCTCTTGTGAGCCAGAGCTGTCAGTCGCCCTTTTGCGTTTTGAGGATCCACTTCATGAGCCCAGAGTGGCCAATGACAGAGCCTTGCAGCAGTCACAGACTTGAATGCACCTGATAAGCAGGTGACCCCTCTCAGGGTGGTCCACATAATATAAAGCAGCCCTGTATCTGCTTCCCCTGTGTGCTACTGCACCACATCACATTCTCTCCCATTCGTGCCCAGACAAGGCTAGGACATGTTCCTGCACATTTGCAGTGCTAAATGCTTCTATTATTTGAAATCCACACTCCTGAGCTAGTGGCTCTGCACAAGTGCTAAATGGCAGCAATTCTTCCTAAGCACATCTGTCTTCTGTACACTGCTTTCACAGTACAAAAGTTGCAAGCTATAATTAATGGAGATTTGTTTGATCTTCAAGACCTAAATGGAAAATAACAGATGTGTTTAAAAAAAAAACCCTCCAGTTTATGATTTTTGCAGAAAAAATTCTGTTAAGGAGCACCAAGGAGATTTCCCTGATGGGAGTTTCTGTGTGTGTGTGTTTGCACAATTTTTATCATGGTGCAAAAGCAAGACCATTCACCTCCATCTTACAGAGCAGCATTCACACAGGTCCAATGTTCTTTTTAACTGTTTGAGATGGGTATGCAACATCTTGCTTTAACCCTTTGAGTGCTAGAGAGGTATCCAATGCAATGAGTTGGATACCTCTGGCACTCAAAGGGTGCATTTTGCACCCTTCTGGCAGGGCAATAGCCTTAATACATTCTAATTTTTTTTTTCATATTCTTGCTCTTGTGCCAGGAAATTAATTAAGGGTTAGGGAAATCAATGAATTCCCCTAGAGCCATGCTTTCTCTCTCTCTCTCTCCTTTTTAGGCCAATTTTTTTACTGAACAAATTGTCTAGATTTAGAAAGGAAATCTACTTTAACCCTTTAATGACCAGAGGGATGCCCGTGATTCTTAACCCTTTGAGTGCCAGAGGGATCTACAACACATTGTTAAAGGGCGAAGTCTAGCTTTTGCTGCAGTAAAACCAGAAAGTTCATTTGTCCATGGGTAAAAGCGATCACCTGGTTTACTATTTTTTTTTTCTTTTTTTTTTAAATAAATGTAGAAAGGTGATGAAATTGACAGCATGTGGTAACCAGGAAAATCTTTCATCTGAAATATATAAACAACCCCCCCCCCAGCAGGTTCTTTTCACTTGTATATAAACTGAACCCCCTGCTGTAAGTAAATTGCATAGATGCCAACAAATAGGTTCACATGCATAACAGAATTGAAAGGGGTAGAACTATGGGACATTGCATTTGCTCCCAATTGCAGGGTTGAGACTAAAATCTATTATAGGGTAAAAAAAAATAAGTTTTTAAGGTTTTAACATATTTAAGGAGTGATTGCCTTTATTTTTTAGGTACAATAAAGACTTAAAACGCTCCCATTAGGACAAATGCATATATTTTTGCGACTCTATACATTAATTTTAAAGATGCATAAACACCCCCCCATTAACCCTTTTAGTGCCAGAGGGTGTCCAGCGCACTCCTCTGGCACTCAAAGGGTTCCCTTTAAAGCTAGAAAGGCCTTCAGTGTATTTCATGATAGACCTCTGTGGCATCCAAGGTGTTAACCCTTTGAATAACCCCCAAACAACAAAAAATAAGTTTAAAGTCTGTGTCTAAGCTGGTGTAATGTAATAGTATGAAATAATAGCCAAGCGTTATGGGAAGGGTAATTCCTGGAGCGTTTGGTACTGTTTAGCTTCAGTAGCAGGAAAGCCATTTTTATTGCCCTGTAATAATTTTTATTCCACGTTTTTATTTCTAAAGACGTATCAGACTGAGAATCTAGACCAGGCTGCGGATGGAAGTGTGGCACTGCCCAGTCTATGCTTATTTGACCATAATTCCTTTGAGCCCTTAAAAATGCTTCCCTTGATGTTGATTTCATGGCTAAATTAGAGCTGTTACCTGTCTGCAGGGATTTTTTTTTTCAAAGATTTTTGATTTGCACACCGCTAGATGTGTTCTTCAAAGGGAGAATAGTCATTTTTCTTCTAGAGTATAATGGCACTCGTCTGCGGAAGGTCAGCCTGACACAGCCTTTCAACTGGTTATTCAACAGGGGTGTGTGAAAAAAATGCCTTTGCAGACTGAACATGCTTCAGTGTAGGCTTACCCTATTTGTCCATAGACCCTCAGGCTGATGAGGATAATTGAGGCAAAGCGTGCATGCATAATTTTATTTATATAGCAAAACAGCAGTACCTTCAATCATTCACACTTATGCAGATAAATAATGTCACTTGTTAGCAGTTTACAATCCCGCACAGATCTTCAAGTACAAGTAGTCTCTCAATACTTTACTGTAGCCAGAAATCATAATAGCCCTCATGAATTTCCCCTTGTGCTTTTATTTAAGAGATAACATCTTCAATCAGTCCTAGATGTTCTGTCTATGGAGACAGGCATGACCTTTTCGGGCAGTTTTTTTTTTTAAAAGTGAAGAAGGTACCGGTATGAGTCTATTTAAAGGGATAGTAATACTTAAAATATATAAAAATAAAAAAATGTATATAGTAGGCTATATCCTCCTTAGTAAAACAAGGGTACCCCCATTGCTGAGTGGTATTTTTTTTTTTTTTTTTGTATGTGCAGTATCTCAGTGGCCTGAAGCTGGACAGTGGCGCTTTTGTTACACCATTCTATGGAGGTTTATGGTCAGCTGACCAGAACTGTCCATAGGATGGTGTAGTAACAGCTCCACTGTAACATTGCAGGCCATTGAGATGTTGCACCTAAAAAAAATTTCAAATTTGAGCTGCAATAACTTTTGATCTAAACACCTCTTAGTAGTAATGGTGCCGTTGTTTTACTCAGGAGGATATACCTTACAATATACTGTATTTTTCATATTCAGCATTACTATCCCTTGAACACATTAAGGACGAGGTGTAAAGTGAAACAATGAGTTGTACACCTCTCTCTGGACCATAATGGGTTAAGATTACTATGTGCAGGTAGCAGAGAGGTCCTGTGGTCTTGCTAGCAACTGTCATGTCCGCCTCCAGGCCTAACTTTCAGGACTGACTGAAGTTATCTGTTGAACAAAGGCAAAATTCATGTGGGTTATTAGGATTTTCAGGCCATTAGTAAGGTAAGTTGGTGTGTATGAGGGGGTTAGTATTAGGAGATGCTGCTTATTTGAATGCCGGAGGGATAGACATTATACACCCCTCTGGAACTCAAAGGTTAATAGAGAAATCTATAAAACATATCTTGGCTTATATGCACAAACAAATGAGGAACAATTCTCGAAAATTGGCTACACCATCGGAGCTAAATATTCCAAAGTTTCCCATTGATTTTAAATAGGAATTCCAACTCTTTGTATTCCACAGGGGCCTCAAAGCAGTGAATTGGAGACAGGGGAGGGCTGGGGAGGAAATTGCCCCCTGGGCCTGTCATATATTTGGGCCGGTGGGCCACTGCCACCCAATCTCTTGCTTGTGGCTGTTCATGAAGTTACACTAGTGATAACACAGAGCTTACAACTGAACTGGAGATACACAAACGACACCACAGAGGTACAGTCTAAATGGAGCTCCATAAGTGGCCTAACCGAATTCCCTTGCAAGCCCTGTGGCATCACTAATTTAGCTTTTATTAAGCTCTGTGGTATCACCAGTGTAGCCCCATTTCAGTTGTAAGCTCTGTGGTATCACTTGCCTTACTTCACAACATTAATGCCAATTTTAAAATTAACAAAAGGGGGTAGAATGTTTTTCCACTGAGATGTAGCTGATTTTCTCCATCCCTTCTTTTTTTTTCTTTTACATTTACACCCTAAGATGCATTTTAACCCCCTCGGAGGCTGGGAAGATGTTCAATGCACTGGACATATTCTCTACATTCTAAAAGGTTAAAGTACATTGCTCACCCCTCTGGCACTCAAAGGGTTAATCAGTTCAGTTTCTGGGGATGGGGGTATAACCATATACTAGGGGGAAAATGAAAAAGGATTGCTGAAAAAGTTAAAATGTACCGTTTGCAGAGCAATGCATTGCGCACCCCTCTGGCACTCAAAGGGTTAACGTTTCCTTGAACTCGTCAGGGATGTTTATTTTCTATAGTGCAATTGTTTTTGCCCTGGAAATGTTTCCACTTTTCTTTTAATACATCTGCCCCCATAGCCCCTTGGCGTGCGCCACTTAATAGTAATGTAGAACGCAGAGGGCTGCTTTTTTTTTTTTTTTTTTTTTTTTTTTTTTGTTCTCCCTTTAAGTCTATTCGTTTGCAGACTGTCGACATCCTCTCTTAGAAAAAGACAGATTTTTACACAGCCTTGGAGACTCTTTGCAAGTCTGGCTGCTAGTTCAGGCTTGTCTGCCTCTGCTGTCCAATTGGCTGATTACAAGCGGACTTGGGAGGGGGGGGGGATTAAAACAGCTACTTACACTTTTGAAAAATAGTCAAGGAAAATGTCTTTTACTTGTAACTATGTATATTAAAATGTGTCTGGGAACAAACTTGAAAGTTAGTCTGACCAAGTTAACCCTTTGAGTGTCAGTGGTAGTGCAATGCGTTGGATACCACTGTGGCACTCTGATTTAATGGCACCCTAACCACTAAAAAAAATTACTGGGGTTATGTGCACTTAACCCTTTGAGTGCCAGAGGGGTACGCTCTGGCACCCAAATGGGTAAGTACCCTTTACTCCATGCTAGCATCCGTAAAAACGTCTGTTTTGTTTTCAGAGGCCTAAAATGTAGTCTTGCATATGTTGTTTGGGGGCTTCCCATTCCAACAAGGGATCCCATTACAGTAGTAATCTTGATAGGTGTCTGAGAATAGATATTGCTTTATTGGCTGTTAATGGGACTGAGATAATGTAGCAGCATTTCTGAATAGAAGAGCAGTGGCATTAGATTCAATACATTAACAAATTTTGCTCTGTAAACAATTTTTAAATTTAGGATACTGTCTCTACACTTACATTGAAATTCAAGTTTAAGGTTAGATTGTCGGGATCTAATACAATAACAAAATTTTACGGATGCTGTCTGGAAGTACATGGTATTTCAAATGATATAACCCAGTTATTTTTTGGTGTTTAATATCCCTTTAATGCTTTGAGTTTGGGGGGGGGGGGCAGAGCAATGTGCTCCTCATCCCTGTTAAACTCATAGGGCTGTATTCACAAAGGCAAAATTGAAACATACCAACCGCACAATGGGGAAATGAAACAATAAAAAATATATTTTAAATAATTCTTTTAACCATGTTAGAAAAGTAATCAGCGAAATGCGTCAGACCTTTCTGACATTTTAAAATGTTAATCAGTGGGGTATCTTTGGAAACTTCTGTAGCATTCAAAGGGGATACAAATCTTGTTTTAGCCCATTGGGTGCCAAAGAGGTATGCTGCGAAATGCGTTGTTTGCCCCTCTGCCACTCAAAGGGTTACATAAATGGGATTTTGTATTTGTCCTCATTGGTGCAGTGTTATTGTCCAAGAATTACTTCACTTTTATCTTTGTGCTTATGGCCCAAGGTGTATAGTTGGTGGCTGATAACCCTCCTAGTATTAATGGCAGCAGCTGCTATGATATTGCGGCTTTGTTAGAAGCACTCAGTCATGCAAATAATTTCTTCCTGACGAATGCTTCATAAAAAGGAAGGGAGGATCCCGCCTGTGAACTGTAGCATGAGTAGTGGGAGTGGATTGTGATTTGGTTGTGGTTTTGTGTTTAATATGTTTATTCCCTGACTGTGTGAAGGAAGCTGAGATCCCCCAGGAGTTGATCGAGAAGCTGGCTCACAGCGAAATCAACAGCATCAGTGACCTACAGCGCCTCCTGGAGATTGATTCCGTAGGTAAATTCCATTTTCCTTTTTAACTTCTCCTTTCCAAACACCTGTCTAAAGGGTGGCACCCTGCTTATTGACTTGAGATAAGGCTAAAAACTCTGTAATTGCATTGGGTCCTGCTTATGAATGGTCGAAGAATGAGTAGAAAGGTCAGATTCCAAAGCAATAAACAGCAGCCGAGCTGAGTCAACCAATTTGTTAAACTAGTGGAGTTTATAATGAATGGGTGTGGTTTTTACTTTCCTGGGTAGGAAAGCCCGAACATTTTGAAGATTGGAATAATAAGTTACCTATCATCTCTGCCTATTGCAGGCAGAAAAGCAACTGAATACAACAGGACAATGAACTGAATCCCATAAGGCCTTTCAGAAGGGATTAAGCAGTTTCTGAATATGATTAATTCAGTGGGTAGCCATAAGACGTGTTTATTTTCCTCTTTGTGTTCTAATTCAGTGGTAGCCCCCCATTAGACCTCCAGCTGTTAGGAGAATACAGCTCTATCATCTCCATCCAGATATTGGCTGATTTGGAATGATGTAAGTTGTGGTCTCCAATGGCTGGAGCTCTGAAGGTTGACTACCTCTACTTGTAAAAAGCAATGTTAACACCTAAAAAAAAATTACTGGGGTTATAGATATATAATATATTTAATTACCCCATATTTCATGTTGGAATCTGTAACAATTCCCTCTTTGTCTTTTGAGGCCTAAAATCTAGTCTTGCATGTTTTCTGAGGGACCAGAAATTCCTGGCTCCAGATTTAATCTTAAACAAACGACACCAACAGCATTTAACTAAATGCTCTGAGAACAGGACAATTTCCATATGCATTAAAAGCAAGTTGATATTTTAGGGATGTAACGAGTAATTAATTTATGCTAGCTGCATCTGAAGTTATATCAAACAATTTAATTTTGGCCGGAATAACGAGTAGTAAATAGAAGTGAACCCCATTACAACCGAATGACCACTTTTAGAATTTTTACCACCCTTAAGAGATCAGTGTACCGGAGCTGTGGTTTAATACAGTAGTGTACAATAAAAACGTGCTACAATAGACTTCCTAGAGTCCACATTACATTCTATTTGACAACAAAAGTGGGATTGAGAGAGGGCATGATGATTAGCAACAGCAGCATTGTCATGGACAAGAAGTGGACAAGGATTTCTATGATTGCCCAATTAACACTTAATGAACTCTGCTCAGATTAGCAGTTTGAAATCTGGTTTGCCTGTGTATTTATTTAAAAGCTGGCCTTGTTTAATCTTCACGTCTGTTATATCTAAATGTTTGGATACCAGGACACATCTAAGAGCAGTTAGATTAAATTATTTTCAGTGTTTATCAAGTTAGCACTCCAATAAATTGGCTTTCCAATTACCTAGTCCTATATTTAGGCTCTGGATTGAACTCTTTGCTGGCAGCTGTTGTTGATTTAAGTGTTTTATATATTGATCAGGAATAAATACATTTATAAGAGTCTGTATCAGGTTTGAAGACAAACATGGGCCACATAGTCAATGTATAAAGATAACAGTAGAACATCTAATGACAAAACAATTCAATTGAATGATTTAAACATGCTTTTAAGACCTTTGAATTCCAGAGAAGTCTTCATCGCTTTGCTTCACTGGACAATGGATTCCTTTCCCGCATTCAAGGGCATAAAAGTCCCCTTTAAATTAATGGGTGCTATTATTTTGCTTTTTATTATATTTTTATTCTGTCCCAGAATTGTTCAAGTTTTGTGTTTTTATACATTGTGTTAATACTCAAAATGTTGTATTTGTAATATGGAGTAGAATATCTTATTATAGAAACTATAGTGAATCAGACTCGTTCTAATGTTGTTGCATCTTTTCCTTATTATGAAATGTTTGTAATTATATGCATGATTTACTAACTGGACACACTAGGTTTGATAATAGAATTACAACATATCCTTTTTTAAAGCCTTAAAATTAAAGTTTGAAAAATTCCCATTTATCTAGGATTACAGAATGACAGATATTTCCTAGCTCTTTACCTGTTGACAGTGGATTGGATTTTGTGAGAGTCATAAACGAGGGGAAAGATTACACTCGGTGGTGAAAAGATAAAATTGACAATGGCAGTATTCTGATCTGGTGTCTAATGAATAGAGACAGTTCTTTGATGACTTTTGGGTGGTTCCTTCTCTCAAGTGCATGCCTTAAGCTATCTTCTTAGCACTCCTTTTGAAGTCATTTTGGGACCTCCTGACTTCGACCATCGGCATAAATAATAAAAAGCAATTATTTGCAGGGTATTAAAACGAATCAGTTGTGGGGGATCAGGATGCCTGTTGTAACAAGACTGCAAGGCTAATTTCCTCTGTTTCCATATAATTGTGTAGCTGAGTTGTACATCACAGAAATCCACTTGTCTCGTTCACACTGACTTGCTTTGGGGATAATTGCTGGACTATATGTGTAGGGTGCGTTTTCTGCTTCACAACCTCTTAGGCTGCATTGCTTTAAGCAGGCAGTGAAGCAGTGCAACCGCAGACAGAACTGATTGTATATGTTTTTGAAAGATAAAAGGGGCTTTTATCTTGAAAGAGAAAAGTGAATTTCCAATTAACAATAGTAACACTTGTCATTTTAAAATGGAGTTGTCTTGTCTTTGCTTGGTGCATTACAATATTGTTAAATGCAGAAATGTCACATGGCCTCATGCACACTCACGGCACACACTGAATAGCAGAAATTGAATAATTCTGGTGCCAACTAAATGCATAATGGGGGAGAAATACTATTGTTTAAAGAATTTGAACAGGAATGTTAACCCATTTTAATTTTGAAGCAATGGCTTGGAGACCTCTCTTGCAAGAAAGGGTTTGAAAGCCCCATTTAAATCTGAATCTGTGGTTCAGTTGGTTTGCCTCACAGTTACTCTCAGTACATCAGCCTCAATGTGCTTGGAAATTATTTGTGTCCATTTAATTGTGAAAACCATGCTATGGCCTTATGCACAAAAGCTAGCGGAGGATAATTCTGGTACCACCAGCTGCCAGGAAGTAATGAAGCTGTTACTTCCTGACAGTTTAAGGGTTATAACTTTTTTGACTAAAACAACTTGCAGCAGTGGGAGTACCCTTCTTTTACTCAACAGGAAATCCCTATAACCTATTGGTTTTTCATAAAAATGTCATAAAAAATTGTTGCAAATTACATAATCAGAACAATCTATGGAAACCATTAACCTTTCACTCTACTCATTGCAATGCTAAGTCTCTAAATAATTGATAACAAAATGAGATCAGTTTTAAATTAAATCAATGAAGGTAAAAGGGCATTAACCCTTTGAGTGACAGAGAGGCTTCTCAAAACAATGCATTGAGCACCTCTTTGGTGCTAAAGGGTTTAAAATAACACAACACACAATTTTCCTCTTCTAGAGGACAAGTACATTCAGGTTAAATTGCCTTGTCTTTCCCCGGGTAATGAGCTACCTGTTAGATCATCTGCAACCTAGAATTAAATTCTTCTTTTTCCTATACGGTAACCAGCCACTTCCCATCTCCCACATGATCTGAGGAAATAACTGGCTATTATATCCTTTCCCAGAATAAAGTGATGACGTGAATGCTGGAAAGGATTGGGCTGAATGTGCTATATGTAGAACATAATTGCACCAGGAAAGTTAAGTCTACCTAAATATGTAATTTGTTTTATTTTAGATCATGGCAGGTATAACCTTTGCCAACAGAGGTATAAAACATCTGTTCTAAGTAAAGATTTTTTTTTTTTTTTTATACATCTGGATATTGGCCCAACTCTAGATGCTGGAGTACCCTTGGAAATAAAACCTGCCCACTGATCATGTGATAATGCATTTGGCATCATTCATTACTTTACAAGTCATACCTTGCCATAGATCAGATTAGGCAGTATTTAGACCCATGTCAGTACAAACCAATCTGAACTAGAAATCTGTTTTTTCAGATGCTTCGGCACATGGGTTGTTTACATTTTTTTTCAGTGCCGGAGGGTTATCCAGCACATTGTTTTTGATATCCCACGGGCATTCAAAGAGTTGGTGCTGTTCTATGTGCATTTACACCTGTGCCTCTTTCATGCACAGGATCTTACAACAAAGCCTATATGCACGTAGTAAAGTAATTTATAAAACAAACCACCTTCACCAATGGGACCAATACAAATTCCCCAAACTCACAAATAAAAGGAATGTTTAACTCCTTGAATACAAAAGAGGATTCCTGCATATTATAAAGCCAAAAATTGGCGTATGCTCCAGAATTTAAGTGGTTAGAAACACTGTTTTAGATATTGGGGAATTTTCCCCTATGGTGCAGTTTGATCCAGAACTGGCCCTAATAGGACACTTTGCATTTGTCTTAGATGAGCCGGTAGATGGAAGGTTAGGTGCAAATGACATAATAATAATAATAACTAATATTTATATAGCGCCTTTCTCCCAGTGGGACTCAAAGCGCTTTTAGCGCACGCTCTCGGAATTACACAAATCGGCAGCTGAAATAATAGATGTTAATATTACTCAATCAATGGTACTCATTTATCGACCTCAGAAAGATGAAAGGCTGAGTTGACCCAGCCAGGAATCAAACCTGCAACCTCGAGTTTTGAATAGGTTCCATAGTCAGGGACTTTACCACTGAGCTATCTCAACAGCATACACTAATACTTACCCACAGTAAGGGATGGACATGCTGTCTTATTTGTCATTTGCCGTAAGGTTGCTAATCAAACCTGCAATCCGTGGTTTCAGGATATCCTTGGTTAAACACAAGTATATTTAATTAATGGAGACTGATCATTTAGCACTTAAGACCTTAATCACTCCATCAGGAAGCCTTTTGGATACCACTGCAAGCTCAGTCCCATAGTTTGTGTAGGATACGCAATTTCCAGATACAGGAGACTGGACTAGGGCATAAAAATGGCAGACCTCCCCCCCCCCCCCCAAAAAAAAAAAAAAAAAAAAGTAGGTTTAAATAGGAGTATAACCTCTGGTGATTAGTTCTTAAGCATGGAAGATGAGAACTTGGAAATCATCCAATACCACTTTTCCGCCTTAAAAACAAGCGGTTATTTGAATATAATAGTACCCACAGTAGAGTAATGGTTTTTAAGTAGTACTGGAATTGGCGTCTTGTTTGGCGGATGTTCTTTTTTTGATTACATCAACATGAAAATAATAGTCTTCCATATTGTATTTTGTTGGTCAACATGAGTTATGGTTGACTCAATCATATTGTCTATCTAGCCTCATCAATCAATTCAAGAAGCCTTCATCCTGTACTGCTGAAAATGTAATTGAGTTTTCTGGCAGATGTTAAAAAGGAATCCAGTACATGAAGTATTGCACATAGGTCTGCCTTATTATTTAGTTTACTTGGCATCCTTCCATTTTGCCATTTTGTTGGTAACAATCAAGTTGTGTTCTCGGATACATTACGGAACAAGCCAGAACTAATTGTCATATATTTTATCCATTCTTTAAACATTGTCAGTACATCAGTGCATAAAAAATTAAAGTGAAACTATTTGGTTCTGTGCCACAAAAGCATTCTAAATGAACAGTTGGCAACTTTTCCCCAGCTCAAAATGAGTTTAGCTCAGAAGAGAACAGGGTATTTAGAATACAGAAACAATGAATGGCTGATCAAAGCTTCTGATATGGACTGAATTTCAGAAGTAATGGAAGGAATTACAATGTCCTTGCTATTCTATATAGATTTCATCTTTGATCCGAGCCCTGGATGATACACTCTGACATCACTGGGTTCTAAAATGAAATGTTGACCAATGGGTGACAGGCAAGGGAAGATTCATGTTTGACAGAATCTTGTGCTATATAGGGCCTTGTTCAGCAAGCTAAAGAGGAGGAAATCGGCTGCTCTTTAGGGTACAAATCAGTTCCCAAATTTCCCCTTGCATTGTAAAGCTATGTGTTGGGAGACCTCTCTACCATTCGGTTTAAATCAAGGAGGTGATTAATTTGCCCCAAATGCTGCATTTGGTTTCTTCCAGATTTGTTCCTCTTTAGCTTGATGAATAAGACTCATAGGGTCCTATGTCCAATAGAAAATTGGAGCAATTTGGGGATAACTCAGCTGCTCCTCATGGAACAAGTAAAAAGTCCCATTGGTGATGTGTTTATCCCAGAATTACTCCACTCTTTTCTTTTGACCATAGTGAACTGGGTCTTTCAGGCCCTAAGAGACAAATTTCATCTCTCTATTCTTAGTCTTAAAGGGGGAAGTAACACAACATAATAAGAACCCCTCCTCTTACCTTACAATGGCCAGGAAATCCTAAGGCTGCTCTCTTGTCTTGATCTCGCCTTGATTCTAAAGACAATGTTGTCCTCCATCCTGGATGTGATGTCCTTGTAGGGGAACATGACAGTTTGTAGCAGGAACTCTGGGCACAAACCCACCCAGTGCACATGGCAGTCTTCTCTCTTAAGGACCAGAAGGGTATGCAGTAATTTTTTAACCCTTTGAGTGCCAGAGTGGTACACAACACATTGCTTTGCAATGCGTTGTTTACCCCTCTGGTACTCGAAAGGTTATAGGGTTTAGTAGGCTCCTGCTTATGCTCCTGGTACAGTTTGAAAGGCTGCCATCAAACAATCATGTCCGCCTCCACGGGTGTGAAATCCAGGCCTGATTAAAGGCATTATCTCTTGAACTAAGGCGCAAGGGCAAAATTCATAGGGGCCATCAGGATTTCCTGTCCCTAGCAATGTAAGTGTGTGCTTATTTTACACTGGGAGTTTGAACACCTAGCTTTAATTTTAAAGTGGATGTGTTGCCTATATATAACATAGCCTAAATAGGCTACATATTAAATAGTACTAAAACATTATTATTATTATTTTTTTTTAAGTTTTATTTCCTGTAAATTTAACTTAGAAAGTCTGGGCTGGAGCGGTCTCATTGGCTAGATATCGATGTCTTCCAACGAGACCGCTCCAGCTTATAGACTGAAGCCTCCGTCATCGGAGGAGGGAGGAGAGCAGAGGCACAGAGACGGACTGTTGATACAGAGCAGGTAACCAAAGTCTATATGGAAGTAGCTGGGGGACAGACATTCTAAGTTAAATTTACAGGGAAAAAAAAAATTAATAACATTTTAGTAGTATTCGATATGTAGCCTAACTATTTAGGCTATGTTATATATAGGTGACACACCCACTTTAATATTGTAGACATTTATATTATTACTAGTTGAAGAGCGCGTTAAACAGGCCACAGTGCCACTGCCAGCCGGTCACGGGGCAGTCATGCACAGTAGAGACTGCCCACGCCGCGGCTCATACAATGCCAGCCGGTCACGGGGCAGTCATGCACAGTAGAGACTGCCCACGCTGCGGCTGATACAGTGCCAGCCGTTCACGGTGCAGTCATGCTCCGTAGAGACTGCCTGCGCCGCGGCAGATACAGAGCTGGATGCTCCTACGGAGCGCCACGCTCTGTATCTGCCTCATCACGGGCAGTGTCTACTGAGCATGACTGCAACACGTACAGCAGTCTCTACTGCGCAAGACTGCAGAACTCACCGCAGTCTCTACTGCACATGACTGCATCGTTACAAACTTTCTAGCGAATTATTATATAGGATTATGCATCTTGTCTGGACAGATGATCTCATTACCCCCTTTAGATGCTCTCTTCAACACATTATGTTCTTTAGCAACTAAGGGGTTAAAATTGATTTGTATTCCAGAGCCAGCATAAATGATTACTTTACATGCAAAAGTCGATGATTGCTTATATTGCTGCCTACTAATGTTTCTGCTTTCTGATGTGTACCTGGAAGTTCTTATTGAAGGGTTCAAAGCATTCAGACACTTTCGTTGTGACCTTGTGATTGAGATAACAGCTACTAAGTGGGGCCAGTATTTCTACAGACAGTTGGTAATAACATTTGGGAATGTAGTTTGAGATAATTTATATAGGGGATTTGGAGGAGGATGTTGAAACAAATATATAAAAGGGAGAGAACTACAGGTGGTCCAAGGTAGAGTTTTGGAGAAGGGTTGCTGAGAAAATTTTCTTGTCACCCCAACAGTACAGGTTTTTAGGATCTCCGCACACCTGCACTGGTGAAACAACACATGGTTTATTCATTCTGAAGGATGTGCCCGAGTTTGACATTCATTTGGGGATCCCCTAAAAATATTCACTGTTGGTGGGACTTGAGGTCCAGTTTCCGCAACCATTATGTAGAGTACAAATGGGCTTAGACTGTAACCCTTGGGTTTCATAGATGTCTTGGATGTATTGCAATGTCATTTTTTGGAGAGCTCAGTGGTGCCCAAGGGGTAAAACCTATCCTTCTGTGGCAAAGACAGGGTTGTAATAATAGGACTTTAACCCCTTGGTTGCTAGAAACTTGTCCAGCGCATTGCTTTATAATGTGTTGGGGACATCTCTAGCATCCACAGGGTTAAAAAGAAGTGTCCAGATTTCCAGGGCACCAACTGGGTGCGCTGCTCTAGGTGTAAGCAAAGGTATTAAGTAGCCATGTCTTTCCTCCTCCTGACAGAGAGAGTGGCAACACAAAACCTGGAAGGGAGGAGGTTGGGGGGCTGGGGTGGGATGGACAAAAATATAGAAGTTTGGAACCAGACAACATTTATAGGAGCCAGCTGGGAGTTTTAAGAGCCTCTGGAGAGGTACTACTGAGTATATAAAAGACTAAAAATTTAGTAACCAACAGTGAAATCTTAGGAGCACTGGCTCCCAGGATTGTGGGATTTTTCTACCCACGTTCTTCATGCACCCTCACACTGCACCAGCAATACAAGGGGGAATTAGGCACTAAGGTGTGATAAAGCAGGGAAGACTTCTCCAGTGATATCACTTCTCCAGTTCCTATGTTGTTCTATATACAGCCTATGAACGAAGATCTCCAAAGCTGGAGAAATCTTAGTGCATTGGCTCTATAGAATAACACAGGAACTGGAGAAGTGATATCACTGGAGAAGTCCTCCCCGCTTTATCACCTCTTTATCACACCTTAGTGCATCTCCCCCAAGTTGAGGAGAGGCATGTTCCCTTCCTCCTATCTTCCTCCCAGTGTGGCATGCCCAATTAGTGCCCTTGTTATGTGGGAAAGCCGCTTACTGTGCGTTACGCTGCACTGTTGTTTCTGAGTACCTTGGAACATCATGTTATTTAAACCACTTACCTTGGTATTACTTTCTCTTTTTTAATGCAACCAAGTAAATAGCATTCACTTGAAAAAAAACTAGAGGTATTGTCTTAAATATGTGATCTCACACGAGAACATTGTGCTGTGTTACTCTGTGTGGCTGATTTAAAAGGCAGTTAAAGTTCATCCTTTAGTGTATTATTTCAAGTACATTGTTGAATACATGAAGTGATCTCCTCACACATGTTAGAATGTCCTCATTCTTGTAATGGTTCTAGAGATATATCATCTCTATGCGGTTTAACAGAAACTACCATGTTGAAACACATCACTGAACTCGAGTTCCACATCCAAGTTCCCTCAGAACACATATACAATGACTTGATATGCATAAAGGAGGAAGTTTTCTATGGCAAAACAGTTGCCCTACATAGGACATTTAAAGCTACCCATAGATTTAAATGGAACATATAAACCCTTATATGCTTGAGAGACAGCAAACCTGTTTCTTTGTAGTGTATAAGAGACCTCCTGTCATTCAATGGGAATTTATTGGAGCTTTTCTTTCTTCCTTATGGGGAAGTTTATTTGTCCCTAAATTTTCCTTGCTTCTTTAGTGCATAAGGACCTTTATGCCTCTCTGTTAGCTAGGGCACCGTTATTTAGCCACATTGTGCCCCATACATGTTCACAAATGCATCAGTGATGCAAAGTGGTGGAGCAACACAGAGGCTGATGTATTAATCAAAGCGATACATTTCTGACGTAAACCACCTGCACCGCAGGGAACCAAGTAAAAATGCCCATTGACTTAAATGGTGCTCTCAGTACCTTGAACGCTAGAGAGGGTGGAGTCATCTCTAGTTTTCCACTGGTTAAGGACCCAGTTTAAATCAATGGGATGTTTTAATTGCACTGTATGGAGTAGTTGGTTAAAAGCTAAGTAGACTATGGATGGCCACCCATGTTTCTGTGTCAGTCCTAGTGTAGAAATGAATATCGGTTTCCCTGACCCTTTTTGATCTCTGCACTTTTCCTGGGTTGTTGACATGAGGTTGATTTCATAAAATGATGTGTTTTGAAAACATTGTTTGTGTCTACATGCTTTAAATGGCATCTGATGCGGATGTATGTGAACACGACAAATGAGACTTGTGTGTTTGTATTTGCTGGCTTTCCAGTAGAAGGCCATAAAAGCATTTGGTCCTGGACCTAGTGTCACTAAGAACGTTGTGCAAATCAGGACTGTCAATCTTTAGCCCCCCCCCAGCTGTTGGAAACTGAGTTTCCAGTTATCACCAACCATGTCTTGGTGTAAATGAATATAAACTGTGAAAATCTCAGACAGGCCATGTGTAGGGTGACCACGTGTCCCGGAACGTCCGGGACTGTCCCTTAATTGGGTTCTATGTCCCGTGTCCCGGATCATCCCCCACTGGGACAATAAAGAGTCCCGAAATGAAGGTAGCCGCCCGCCCGCCCGCATTATCACGCGCCCCTGCGGGCCGTGATGACATACATACAGAGAGGAGGAAGAGGGCAGAGGCACCGGAAGAGAAGCTCTTGCTGCTGGACTCTGGCAGCAAGCGCTTCTCTTCCGGTGCCTCTGCCCTCTTCCTCTTCTCTGTATGTATGTCATCACGGCCCGCAGGGGCGCGTGATGATGCGGGCGGGTAGGAGGGAACTCAGTGCCAGCCAGCCACAGGGGACCGGATGCCACTCAAATTTAGGGTGACCACATGTCCCGGAATAGCAGAACGGAAATGTGGTCACCCTAGCCATGTGACACCTGAAGCATCTATACAGCAACAATTGACAACCCTAAAATATGTTATCGTCGGTGTATAATGTGTTTGTTACTCAACCTCAGGCAGTGCAGGGCCATTTATACTAGTTTAATTTAAATATTTTGACCCTGATATCAAGGCTTAAAATGGCATATGGGGTTGTAATTTCCAAAGATGCATTATATTGTAACATGAGGCTGAAAAGAGACATGCGTTCATCAAGTTCAGCCCATGCCAGATCACTCCTGTTGATCCAGAGGAAGGCAAAAAAAATTGGTCATTTCCACTTAAGCCCCAAGTTGCTAATCAAATTCCTTCCTGACTCCAAAAGGCAGCCAGCTATTTCCCTGGATCAACATCCTATCTGCTGTAAAACCAACTGTCATAATTCTCAATATTAGTCTGAGCTAGAAAGGTATTCTTTACTTTTGGATTTAGATTTGAAGAGTTATTACAATCTCAGTTTACCTTGACTGTTGCTGAGGTCCAATTATGGACACATTATGGTGAATGTACTGAGAAGCAATTCTGGGACAAAGATCCTCATTGATTTAAATTGGGTTCTTAAACCTCAATAGTTATGCAGTAACATATCATAAAGGTGGGACAAAGAGGAGATAACGTCTCCAGTGTGACAAACTATCCAATTTCTATACTTTATGGAGCCATATCTCAAATTGGAAGGATCTTGAGGAGTAGACTGCATAGAGTAACATGGATAAATAGAAAATGTATCTCACTGGATAGGTTATCTCCTTTGTATCTCCCACTTGAAAGGTCTCCAATGAGACTTCTCTAGAATTCTAAAGGGTTAAAATCCTGTTTTAAAACAGTTGAAGAAGTTTTCTTTGTTTTTATCCAAAGTCACTATATAAACGTGATATAATTTTCCAATTCCAGCCTTGCCATAACTGTAAGGGTTGTTTCATTCAATATGTAATTGTGTTAGTACAAATTTTCTACATGACTTTCTATCTACTGGGCTAATAAATTTATTTGTCTTCGATTATTTACATGTTGACTATGGTTCTCTTCCATAGGATATGATGATGCTTCCGGAATCAACATAAAAACGCAAACACACAACGTGCATCATAACAGACATGTGCAAGAGAAACGTTCCGTTCCGAATCGCAGAAAGCGAAGTATTGGTAAGCTGGAACAATTAAATTATGAGCTGGACATGCCTCTGCCAGGGGTGCACAACTCTAAGACCTACCACAAGCTACAATTTAACCCTTTAAGTACAAGAGAGATATGAAACACATTGATTCTCAATTTGTTGCACATATCAGATTTTATTTATGTTACTTTTTTTTTTTTTTTATCACACTCTCTACCATTGTAAATGTCAAAATCAGTTTAGTCCTCTTTTAATTTTAAAGTTTCCCCCTCCTTCCACTTTTCGCCACATCAGTCTTCTTCCCTCAAATCTGAAAGCCGGTCACTTGACCGGACAAATGGCAATGAGGGACAATTTTGTCTTGTGTCAGTATAAGGAAAACACTGCCCCCAATGACGAAGGGGAGCAGGTTTTCCTTATGCTGATACAGTATTGTCCATTGTTGTGATCTGTCTGGACCATCTTTCAGAACTGAGAAAACTGAGTGATGTAGAGAAAGTGGCAGGTGGGGGAAAATTTAAAATCAAATTACAAGAATACTACACCGATAACGTCATTTACAATGACAAGAGCATTATACAAAAGTATCATGAATAATCTGATATGCCTTTATATCGTGCCATTATGATCTCTTTAAGAAGCCAAAGGATCTGCAATGGTTAATGAAAAAAAAAAAACATACTGGAGGTAGAGGTACTGTTAACATAATTTTATGTGGAAAAGTGTAGCCAGTGGCTCACCGTTTTCCATAAAATGCAACAACAAAAAAAGCCATCTTGACACTAGGGGTTTGTACTGTAAGCGGTAGTAAAAAGGTGCTAATGTGGAGATGTCCACTTCTCCAGTGATATCACTGAAACTGGAGAAATCTTAATGCATTGGCTCCATAGAATAATGAACATGGGACTTGGAAAGTTTAGAACACTGGAGAAGTCATCCCCACTTTATTACCTGTATATCACATATTTATCACCGCTTAGTGCATTTTCGTCCAGGTGGCACTGCCGATTGGCTGAGAAAATTTTAACCCTTTGAGTGTCAGAGGGGTAGGCAACGCATTGATCTGCAATGTGTTGCGTGCCCCTCTGGCACTCAAAGGGTTAAAACATTCTATCCAGCATCTTCAAAATACAAGGTGCCATTTTTCTTCCTTGGGGAAGGAGCGGCATTCTATTGCAGTATGCAAGTGAGACGTAGGCCGCAGACATTGTAAGTCTATTAAACAAGACAGGAACCCAGAGAAGGGTTGGTAGGTAAATTTATTTTAGGAACCAGGAAATCCCCAGAAATATAATAATAATTGCACATTTCAGCTCCAGGATATTGACTGTGCCAAACTATGTCTAGAAAGAAAAGGACCAGGTTGGATTGGGTTATTTAACCGCACATGAAGCATCCATTTACTTGAATTTTAACTGAGTGCTAATTCAAAAATACAAAGTGGTCTTATATGAAAGAATGTTTTATTAGTTATATCTAAAATGTAAAGTGGTCTGAGCAGGAAAATGCCTTTATATTCCTTTTTTCATATTAAAATGTTACCAGGGTGACCACATTTCCAATCTGCCATTCCGGGACATGTGGTCACCCTAGTGAGTCCTGCGGCTGAGGCTCCGTCCGGCGCTGACCATCTTTCGGAGGCTGACACAGGTGGGAACTATTACTCTGTATCAGCCTCAGAAAGATGGTCAGCGCTGACAGGAGCCTCAGCCGTGAGACTCACTCACAGCACTAGCATACTTGTGCCATCCCAGCTGTCTTGCATGCACCAGTCCAGCCAGCCAATGAAATGTATTTGCTATATTGTCCTCATTGGCTGGCTCAGCCAGCCAATGAGGACCATATTGCAAATACATTTCATTGGCTGGCTGAACTGGTGTGTGGTGTGCTATGTAGGTAGGCTGTCTGTGCCAGCTTCGTTGCTCCATTCCGGGACTCTTTGTTGTCCCGGTGGGGGGGGGGGGCCCGGGACACAGACCTACAATAAGGGACAGTACCGGGCATTCTGGGACATGTGGTCACCCTAAATGTTACTGGTTCTTTAAAGGGGCAGTATAGGGTCCACTCAAGACCCTTTTTAATGGTTAGCTGTGACTCAAGACCTGGGAAAACTGAGTTCCCATATCCCAAAACTGCTCCATTTAATTTGTCTTGCAGCTTATGGTGATCTGCAAGACTGGGTAATGTCATCACCGATGAGGCACTTATGGGAGATTGACTTTCTCACACTAATATCATTTTATATAATAATATATATAATATAAACATGCTGTTTAATGGCATGTTCTCCGAAATGGGGCTTCTACAAACTTCAGCACAGAGGAGAGGAATCTCTGTGTTGCTCCTCACTGCTCCTGATATCTCCCAGCCTCAGACATCACTGTGATCTGCAGGCCAGACAGGTAAACAGAGCAGTTTTGAGCTATGGGAACTCCAGTCCCATGGTTTGTGGGACACAACGAATTATTTAACCCTTTGAGTGCCAGAAGGGTATGGGCATTGCACGCCCCTCTGGCACGCAAATGGTTAGAAAGGGTCTTGTGTGGATCTTACATTACTTCCTTTACTATAACAGCAATTTGTGTTTTAGGTATGATGTTCTGTTAACTCCATGGCCAATAGAAATCCTTCCATTTAAAGCGGTGATAAAGCGGAGATGCAGGGGTGTCTGTAGAAATTTTTCCAGCAGGGGGCAAAGCCATAGTATGACCCCCTAGGCCATCCCATTCAGCCCCTTTGTTAATATGGAGGGGGTAATTGTAGGGGGGGCAAATGCCCCCCTCCAGACGCCCATGCGGAGATGACTTCTCCAGTTCCTGTGTTATTCTATAGAGCCTATGCACTAAGCTTTCATCACCTTTGGAGATCTTAGTGAATAGGCTCTATAGAATAACATAGGAACTGGAGAAGTGATATCACTGGAGAAGTCATCCCACTTTATCACAGCTTAGAGAATCTCCCCCATTGTTCTGCAATGCATTGGAGACATTTGTAGTAGCCAAAGGGCTATGGACTAATTTTTTTATTTTTTACCTTTACAGACAGAAATGTAGTTAGATTTTAATAGGACAAATAGCAGCACTGAATTCATTCTGTTATAATAGTCATTTTATTTTAAAGCTTCCAAAAACAAAACCAGTCTAGCACCCTTATGTGTAAGGAATATATTTTTTATTTCTTTAGTAATTGAAGGAATTGGGCCATGTACTGAATTTATCATTTACTTATTTTCATGTCGAGAAGCTGCTTTTCCATTTAACCCTTGGAGTGCCAAAGAGGTATCCAACACAATGCATTTTATAACTCTCTTGCCACCCTGGCGTTCCGTACCTCTCTGCCACTCAAAGGGTTAAATCTCTCATTTTTACATCCTTTTTTGTTTTTCAAAACAGCGATACTTACCACTGCAGATGATGATGATTTTTGATGTGTTTTTATTTGTTACAAACCATTGAGCGCTGTTCTGCTTGCCTAAAGCACTAGTCATGGATAATTCAAAAAGCAAAGCTGTTACACACCATGTGCTCGCTCCTTCGCACTTCTTGAAGGTATATTTAGTAAGACGGCAGTGACATATTGCATAGCTAGAATTCCAAGCAGGTGTTGGGATGACTCATAAAACTGAATGGGAGTGAAACAGATCAGCAAATCGGAAGAATATGATCCAGGGAATTATTCTTTATAGGGTTTAATATGTCTCCTGCAAAACATGATGAAGTTATTTTAATTAGATGGTTGTAATAATTTGTCATGACACCGGAGACTGTAGAATGTTATACTACTTTCTTCCAGACTCTGCCACAACAAGGGCCAGATTTCCCAATAGGCAGAGTAGTGACTGCCTGGAGTGCCAGATGCTGGCTGTGGTGGCCACACCCACCTGAGCTGTGGGAGTGGCCAGTTATTTCAGTGTCCCTGATGGACACACCTGCCTCTGTTTTTTGAAGGCTTATTTAATTACCAGTCAACGTATTCCTTTATTGGCCTTTACTTTAAGTGGGCTTGTTACCTATGCAGCTTTTATTCTAATTAAAAAAAGCACAAGGTTTAAAATGGGTACATTTGCAAACAGGTAAACAGTTTGAGGGTTTGATTTTAGTAGATGGGGAATCTAATCTCAACAGAACTTTGAGGTTGGGGCTGGAGTCATATGATTGGGTTGTGGTCATCGTAGGGCCTAAGGGCACCTAGTATGCCCTTGTCTAGGGGAACCTGAGATATAAATCTGGTCCTGCCCACAGCTTTTGAACACCTTTTCAACAGTCACGTTCGAGTCAGCAAAATAAATATGATTGGCTGATAGTTATGGGCTGCCATTGATTGGATCATTGACCCATCTGTAAATTCACTTGACTGCCTTTTTACTAAGCCAGGTGGAGAAGAAAGTCCTGTGTGAGTATCTGAAATAACTTGAGAAACAAAATAAAATACATGATAATATAACAACAATAGTATAGAAGGATGGCTAATATTTTCCCAGCAAAGGTGTCAACCCTAATTATAGACACACATTTCTTTCCGTGAGTTTTCCTCTGCTAAAGTAAGAGTTCTTCTGAGACAACCACTTAAGAAAATGACTCAACACCCGTGTGGTTTTGAGTCTATATATCAGTAGCAAATGCTATTACTGTCCTGTATTCAGGAAATAGTTTTTCTCTCTTTGCTAGGAACTGACTTGTTAACACTGTGCCAGAGAGGTCTCCGGTGTATGTGATGAAAATCTCCCTAGCATCTATGGGGTTAAAATAAACACATATGCTTTTAAAGTTTTTGTGAAGAGAATACCATAAAATCTTGCACACTTTTTGCCCCGTTTCACCTTATGTGAAGTGGGCGGTGCGTATTATAGATACGTTTTTTAAAAAAACAAATGTAAACCCCACAAATTTGATCCCTTGTTTGCTTACCCACTTAAAAATGCATATGTGAGCCCACACCTTCCCTCCCTCTACCCATCTCCACATTTGAGAGATTGAGCCCCTGAGGAGGCAGCCTGGGGATATGTTCAGTGGGTGGCATGCTTGACTTTGCTGCCTTCTTCCTCTACTGCTGCTCTCCCCTCCAAGATCCTAGTCACATTAGAAATTGCCCTGTCAGGACCTTTAGGTTTCAATGTGCAGATTATGCTCATTTAAACTATGGTAGGTCCTGACAGGGCACTCAATCAATTTTTAATGTGCCAAGGATCTTGGAGGGAGAGCGCACTAGAGCAGTGGATCTCAACCTGTGGGTCGGGACCCCTTTGGGGGTTGAATGACGATTTGCCAGGAGTCACCTAAAACCATCAGATATTTATATTTCCATTCATAACAGTAATAGCAAAATTACAGTGATGAAGGAGCAACGAAAATAATTTTATTGTTAGCGGTCGCCACAACTTGGGAAACTTTATCAAAGGGTCACGGCACTAGAAAGATTGAGAACCGCTGCACTAGAGGAAGTGGGGGGAAAAGGCAAGCATGCTGTCCGCTGAACAGATCTCCAGGCTGCCTCCTCAAGGGCTCAATCTCTTTCAAACTTGGAGTTGGGTAGAGGGAAGGACAGTGGGGGCTCACATACACATTTTTGAGGTGGGGAAGCAAATGAGGAATCACAGGGAGGTAAAAATGTGGATGTTTCTTTTGTGCGTAGAAAAGGGGTGCGTATTATAAAATCTTGGGTATAATCTGCACGTGCGTATTATACCTGAGATTTTACGGTACATCAGTTTTCGTTTATACACCAGATTAAATTAAATTAGTAATTGCCTTTGCTTCCTCATTCTCTTTCCCAGAGGAAGCTGTTCCTGCTATCTGCAAGACAAGGACTGTTATATACGAGATACCTCGTAGCCAAATCGACCCAACATCTGCCAACTTTTTGATATGGCCTCCTTGCGTGGAGGTGAAAAGATGCACGGGCTGCTGCAACACCAGCAGTGTCAAGTGTCAGCCATCGAGGATACACCACAGGAGTGTCAAGGTAAAAATAGATAATCTTGCAACATGCTTAACCGTTTGAGTGCTGGAGTGGCTTTGCAATGTGTTGCATACCCCTCTGGCACCCAAAGGGTTAAGAGATCTGTTAATGTATGCTTCTCTCCAGTGGTGTCAGGATTCAGCTTGGAACACTGGATGAAACCTTTGTAGAACAATTTAAAAGAACCAAATTATTTATATAAATAGAATATTAATCCTTTGCGTACCAAAAGGGTGTGCAACACATTGCATTGCATACCCCTCTAGTGCCCTAAGGGTTAAACCTCCCTGTTTTATGTAGCTACTCCCCCCCCCCCGTTGGTAATAACATTATACAATTTAAGCCCTCCCCCAGGTTCCCCTC
Organism: Rhinophrynus dorsalis; assembly: GCA_037306005.1. NCBI lineage: Eukaryota > Metazoa > Chordata > Amphibia > Anura > Rhinophrynidae > Rhinophrynus > Rhinophrynus dorsalis. The sequence continues at coordinate 48,219,306 of CM074725.1, forward strand.
CCCAGAGCTTTTGCAATGCGCTTCAAAGAGCTGCTTGAAAAATCTTATTGGCTAGGAATCATCCAATGACTTTTCATATTGGCTGCAGCGATGTGATGGCCAATTGGAAAGGGGCCTCACGTCATGGCCAATTGGAAATGGGCTTGATTTCATATAAGATTTAATTCCAGAAGCTGTGGTTGATTCTATACCATAGAGGACTGTATGTTCGAATGTTCCTACCCTTAGAGGTGGTAGTGTGTAACCAACACAATGGGACACATTTGTTCTCTGAGAGAAGTGCTTGGGTGCTTGCAAAATAAGATGTGTAGTTTTCACTTTTGGGAATGGAAGCATTCAAAGGACCTAATAGTATGTGTCTTTATTTAAAGTTCGGTATTTCAGTCTGACAGAGCTGATCTTCGTCTTGACTAGTGTGCTAATAAAGGTCTGTGATGTCAGCCCAAAACATTGTCCTGTAAATAGACACTTATACCCAAATATGTATGTATGCATATCTATTTCCTTTTCCATTTCACATGTACTTTGGTGAGATTTCCCTATCCCTAATGAACAGTTAACCCCCTACACTAAATTAGCTACAGCTTTGGCTAGAAAGAGTTTATTGTTCGTATTAAAAATCCACTGGTGCGTTAATGGTGATATGATGGATAATGAAATTGTTTACTACTGGGGCAATTCTGAAGCAAAAGCAATTGCACCATGTGGGACAAATGAAACATTCCTATTGATTTAAAATGGGGCTTTTTAACCCCATGAGTGCTAGAGAGGTCTGATGCTTTGTGAAGCAGTGCTGTGGAGATATCTAGCATTTAAGGGGTTAACTCCCATTTAAATTGCAATTTGTATTTGTCCTCTATGGTACATATAGTTGGTCCATAATGACTCCAGGGGTGTTATGAGTGATAAAGTGGAAATAACTTCTCCAGTGATATCACTTCTCTGGTTCCTATTTAATGGAGCCAATGCACTAAGATCTTCAATGCTGGAGAAATCTTAAAGGGATAGTTATACTTAAGTATTACTAATCCCAATAGCAAAGTACTACTTAAAAAAAAACCTTTTGCCCCCAGTATCATCTCTAAAACCTTTATGGTTTGAGAGATGAACGCTTCGAAAGTTGCCCTCTCCCTCCCCCTTCCTCATAGTCAGCATTCTAGCTGACTGAAAGGAAGAGAGTCGTACGACTTTCAGGTGGCTCTCCAGCACAGCCGGATCGCGTTACTAAAAAAGAAAACTTTCACTGAAATGGTCTTCTACGTGTGCTTGGCTTGCAAGCACACGTAGAAGACCGTTTTAGTGAAAGTTTTTTTGTAGTTAACGCGATCGCGGCTCTGCTGCAGAGCCGCCTGATGATCTCTGACCGGATTTCCCTGAGTCAGCTAGAATGCTGACTACGGGGAAGGGAGAGGGCAACTTTAGAAGCGTTCATCTCTCAAATCATAAAGGTTTGTCAGATGACACTGGGGGCAATACTTTTTTTTTAAGTAGTACTTTGCTATAGGGATTAGTAATACTTAAGTATTACTATCCGTTTAATGCATTGGCTCCACAGAATAACATAGGAACTGGAGAAGTGGTATCACTGGAGAAGTTATCTCTGCTTTATCATCTCTTTATCATACCTTGGTGCATAACCTACCACTTCTCCTAGTATATAAGCATTGCTATTGTCTGAACCATATTTAAATTTATAAGTGACAATTATGCAATTTCTTTGAAGCACAATCGTCTTGGGTAATGTTAATTTTATATGCACTTCTACCCCTGTTTGTCTCCTAATATATCAGCCAGCACTGAAATAAAGAGTTCTTGTTCTTAGGAAATCCAAATACTAGGGAGGTCTCTGATGCATTGCTGTGCAATGAGTTCAAGACCTTTCTACCATTCTACGTGGTTAAAAATAGGTTGGCCAACTCTGTAAGTGAATTACCATGGCTGTTCTACGCATATCTGTGTCTGAGTGGGGGGAAAACAGACGAGAGATTGTAACAAGCAGCCATTAATTTATTTAAGTTAAATAAAAGGACAAAGGTCAGAGTGGATATGAGGAGAGGGGCGGTAATTGTTGAAGTTGGAAGCTCACCCCATCATCTTGCCATTAAACAATGAAGCTCAGTGTATGGGTATACCACAGCTCCTTCCTATTTTCGTGGGAGTTTGATGGAGTTGCCTGTTTCAAAGGCAGCATTTTTCTAAATCTGGTTTTTGAACTTGGATGTCGTCATTTAGTAAATTGTGCGGGAGGGTCACGCAGGATGTGGTGGAGAAGTGTTATACATTTGGTGGCCTGTACTGAGTATTTCTGGAATGTGCTTGAGCTTTCTTCTGCTTGCACGATGTCTAGTTTTTATAAAGGTCTCTATTTTGGGTTGAAATAGAATGCTTTGTATTTTTTTTTTTTTTAAGACCAAGGTACTGAGATCATGGCTTAGACACCAGCCAGAAAAGCAAATGTACAAGAATCTCTATCTATAGATCAATAAATGATAATACAAAAAGGCCAGACATGGACTTCTAACTAAATATTTTACTTGAGGTTGGCAAAAGTGCTTTCCTTTCTAAGTCATAATTACATCTGGCCTTAGTAACTGTTCAAATAACCAAACACACACACAGAGACTTGTATTAATGCTTGCTACTGTTCTTGGACAAAATGTGGGATAAATTAGAATGTTCACATTCATCATTCTGAAAATTGAATCCTGTCATGACTGGGAAAGTGTGTGCCCCGTATATTTGTCCTGTACAGAGGACAAAAGAAAAATGGAATAATTGTAGATCAAAAAAGGTTTTAAACCCCACTTTTTCACCCTTTGAGTGTCAGAGGAGTATGCAACGCATTAAGGATTAAAGGAAAAAAAAATGTTAACTCCGTGGCAATATTGGGAATATTTTTGTCCCCTTAGATGCAATTTTTGTTTTTCCCTGAAATTTTATTTTTGTTTTGTACATAATGCCATTTTGTTAAAGCGGAACTTTCCGATAATAGCAAGTCAGCATGCATTCATTAAATGAAAATAGATGTCTTACCATAAAAAAATTAGTGTGTCTAAAGGAATCCGTCCCGTTTGGAGACCGGAACTGAGGCTAGAGCGCAGACATGTTGTCTGTGCGCATGCACTGTCAGTCCCGGTCTCCATAGAGTAGACTGCTTTGCACCATATGGTCACCGGAAGGGACTGACGGCGCAGGTGCCCAGACCGCACTAACCTGCCCATCAGTCCTGAAACGGGACAGATTCCTTTAGACACGTGTATTTTTTAATGGTAAGACATCTATTTTCAAGCTAGTCATTTAATGAATGCATGGCGAATGGCTATTATCTTAAAGTTCCGCTTTAAACAGGCTTATCTAGACAGATTACCTTATATCAGTCAAGTGTATCTATATACTTTGTCATTGAATCTCTGTTGTAGTCTATATTTGGATAATTTCCTTTAAAGGGATAGTAATACTTCGTTTTATCTTTATTTTATTTTGTAGGTATTAAAAAAACATGAAGAACAATATAAGTCTTTTCTCTCAAACCTTTATGGTTTGAGAGATATTCACAAGTAAAGTTTCCCCTCCCGCCCCTTTTACCTAGTGTAAGCCATCTCTTCTCAGTTGTGGAATCCGGTTGTAAGACCAGACAGATAACAGAAGGGGACAATCTTCTTCCTATCAGAACAATGAAAGCCCTGCCCCCCTTGACAAGCTTTTCAGCTTTTGTCCCTATGTGCAATCTACCTGGACACCTCCCTTCTGATCTGGCTGAGCAGTGTTACATCAGTAAAAGGCACGGGAGGGGGAGACTTTGTCATTGAATTACTCTTGAACTATAACTCTGACAGTATTGAAATAACACTCTCCAAAGTCCAAATACTATGATGATTAATTAGAGCTGCTTTTATTGTGAAACATTACTATCCCTTTAACAGTCTGAAAAGTTTTTACGTGGTTCTGCAGAATGTAGATGGACAGTTTTTCCTTAGTTTCTTTGATTGATGCCTATTGTGAAGTGTAGGCCTAAAATGGAAAACTGCACATGCACCATTTTATTTATGTGCGATGTGTATATCTGCCAGAACCATAGCTCCCAAGTGTCCCTCGTCGAGACCCAAATCCCTCTGTCCCTCTTCTCTACCCTTTTGTCCCTCTTTTTAGGAGAACAGAATGCATAGTGTGTATTGCATTGCTCCACAGCAATAAAACTCGCATAATTATGTTGTTAATCTGTGTAAATAAAATACTTTGGTCTTGCTCTAAATCCTTTATCAGTTACACAAAGAGGTGCCAATAGGTCAAGAAATAACCTAAAAATTCTTGGTAATGCCCTGCCCACCAACCATGCACCCAGAAACACCACCTAGAACAGATGTGTCAATCTTTTGGCCATTTGAAATGTTGGGAGGTGTGCAGAAGTCTCTGACTTCCGGAGATGGTACCAGGTTTTGACTCTGTCCTTAGAGCCTACCTTCCCTGTTTTTAACCCTTTGGATGCCAGAGAGGTACCACAATGCATTGGATACCTCTCTGGCACTCAAATGGTTACATTTAATGACAAATCACATGGGGTTAAGATTCAAAGATTAATAGGTCACAAGCTTCTCTACATGATTAAATGATTTCATGTATGATGTAGGTGTGGATGGACAATGTATTTTACTGTACAAGTCCAATTTCAAGCCTGTATGAGGTTTTTTTTTCTTGTCATGCAAGATGCTCTGTAATGTGACTAGTCATGGGAAAATATCCTTGGCAACAAGTTTCATGGACTAGATTTGATTGTTTTCTATGCGGTATTTCACATGGGTGGCTCCTAGGTCTAGTTTAGGATTAGTTTACATGCTTGGATATTTCATCAACAAAAGAGTTCTCCCATAAAAACAGTGATGTCTGTGTGTTGTTGCAACAAAATAATCTATGAGCACTAGGCCATAATCTTTAAAGTAGAATTAAAACTTGCTTATGGGAGATTTTGAAAGAGCTTTTAAAAACCCCAATATTTGTGTTGGCCATACTTGGTTTCAAACTGTAGTTTATAAGCCCTTTAGCTTTATTTCATTGTCAGTTTATGCAAATTAGCCAGTATTGGCTGGTAGGAAATGGCAGTCGGGAAAGAGAATGGAATGTTTCTATGTGGCATATAATACTGTGCCAGTTGGCACTGGCCAATGTGCATAAACTGACATAAATAAAAGCTAAATATCTCCTTAACTATAGTATTAATAAAAGAATGGCCAACCTAAATATATTTGATTATTGAGAACTCTTTCTAAACCGCCTGTCATTCTAAAGTGTTGGATCTACTTTATCTCTCGTCTGAATTAAGAGAGTTTAGAAAACTATTTTTATAAAATGTATAATATACATACATTTTTCTGTGAAACGTGTTGCAAGAAAGCTGCTAAAACATTCACCAGTGTGAACCAGGCAATAAAACTGCAAGCAAAATCATGTGTTTCTGCAACAATGTTGCCTTTGTTGACTAGACCTAAGAATGGGGAAACCTTGTTAGATCATCTGATCTGCAAGATCACATCTAACTGACTTCAAAACCAGTTTATACCATTGGTGAACTGGGACTTTGAGGTCTTTTGGACAGGGCTGGATTTACATCTCAGGAGCCTGTAGGCACAGAATTCTGAAGCCTCCCCACCCCTCAATTTGCCAACTCCACTGGACACCTCCACAATTCTCATCAGCTCCATATGGCCCCTCACATTGCCCCCATCAGCTCCAACTTGCCCCCCATGATCTCTATATTGCCCTCACACTGCCCCATCATCTCCATATTGCCCCCATCAGCTGCAACTTGCCCCCCATCATGTCCATATTTCCCCTCACATTGCCCCCATCATGTCCATATCCCCTCACATTGCCCCCATCATGTCCATATTGCCCCCATCATCTCAATATTGCCTCTCACATTGCCCCCATCATGTCCATACCCCCTCACATTGCCCCAATCATCTCAGTATTGCCCCTCACATTGCCCCCATCATTTCCATATCCCCTCACATTGCCCCAATCATCTCAGTATTGCCCCTCACATTGCCCCCATCATTTCCATATCCCCTCACATTGCCCCATCATCTCAATATTGCCCCTCACATTGCCCCCATCATCTCCATATTGACCCCCTTTTCCTACCTCGCTGGAGAGGAGAGGTATGTGATTCCTTTGGCATACAGCTGTAACTGCTGGAGCTCCCGCGCTGTCTGTAATGCAGAGCACTGGGAGATGTCATATCCCAGTGCTCTGCATTATTACTAAAGAGCCGACATCGACGAGGGAGCTCAGTAGCTACAGGTGTTCGGCACTGACCTTTCCTCTCCATGTTGTTGCGGGCGCCAAGCGAGGGGCAGGGGTGACTGGCGAGGCTAATAAAAAAAAAAAAAAAAAAAAAAAAAAGCCAAAAAACTATTCCAATGACAGGCGCCCCTCTGTGGGATGCGCCTGTAGGCAGGTGCCTACTCTGCCTTATTGCAAACCCAGCCCTGCTTTCGGAGTATTCACATGACTTTTGTGTGAGTTATACAATAGATTTAGTAATTCTAGCCAAATTATTAACCTCCATGGGTCTTAAGGGGTTAAAGAAATGTTCTATGTAATATTTCTAATGATCAGCTCATATTGATGCTCAGTGCTTAAAGTCCTCTATCACCCAAGGACTTCTATCTAAAACAGATTATTTACACACCACCCACATAGTGCTAATCAACATTTACAGACTGATCTGTGAATTTGTCTCATTCTTTCTGTTCTCAGACATCCCACATCTTACCAGGAGATGATTCATTATACAAATCATCTCTGTGAATCGCTCCTTCTAATGAAAGGACACTGTAATGAACATGATCCATTTTGAGAAAGATGTTTCATCCTGAATTTTGGCCTTGGAGAATAAGTTTTTAAATACCCTATCATTTTAGTTTTTATTATATTACATCATATCCACATCTGTAAAACTATATGCTTTGTTGTAAAACCCTGACTCCAACTTCATTTTGAACATGCTGCTGAAAAGGGCAGGGCCATGGTTCCACCAGCTTTATAACAGACTCAAACCCAAGGTTCCTTCTAAGCTGTTGTATGTTTTTTTTTATTACTATAATAAACCTAATTCTTTTCTGTATTGTGAGTTCTCAAGCTGCATTCCGTGGAACCTTATGGTTTCCTGAAGCAGTCCAAGGGGAGGCTCCGTGGAACAGTTTCCAGTAATGGTTGACAGAGCAGCAATACAATTACCCAGTAGCTTTTAAATAATAAATTCTAGTGTATTAATAGCATACCCTAAAGTTACTTGTACCAACCATTATCCAGTTATATTTTACACTGATACTAGGTTTTCCACTGTGAATGCTTTCAAGGCATTGTGACCACCGCTGCTCTGCACGCGTTTCACATAACACTAAAACAAAGTGAATATAAGAGCTCTCCAATATATCACTTGGCAATGTGTTGAAGAAATCTCTAGCAATCAAGTGATTTAAAAATCATCATTTATATAAATGAAACGTTGGGGACTTTTTATTTATTCACTAAGATTTGCTTCTGAATTGCTACATTTTTTAATTTTCACTATGGCCTTTTAGAGGTGTTCCTTTTTGCCTCTGCTTCAGTTATTAACCCTCTGAGTGCCAGAGGGGTATGCAATGCTTGGATACCCTTCTGGCACTCCGAGTGTTAAATTGTTTTATATAAACAACAGCATCTCTATAGTGTTTTTTTTTCCTCCTATGTGAATCACCTAGTGTTTTAAGCATTCACACTGCTTGCTGATTGTGTAACTGCGCAGGTCAATAACCTTTTTAGTGACAGCCTTTTCTACACAGTCACATTTTTTTCAGCTAATTTAGTAACTAATCATTCTAATTACTGTCAATTGATCTGTAAGGGACCCAGGCATTCTATACTTTATAGTTTACAGAGGGGTAGATAGCCTTTTACACTGATTGGGGATTAGTGAAGCTGTAATTTTCAACAACTGGAGGTGCTGAAGGTTGCTAACTCCTTAGTTTACCACAATGTAGTATGATGCCTTAAAGGGACAGTAATATTTAATATGATTGTATGAAATATATCCTGAACAAAGCTCTTAATATATCGGATCTATAAAGGCGCTACTATAGAAAAAACAGTACTCTGTAATAACTTCTGAATGATTTTACTCTGTAGGGAAAAAACACACACAAAAACATTGTCATTGGTGTTACTTTCATTTGAATAGATATAGTTTGTGGACTTGGAGAGATAAAAATGCAAGCTAAATAACTATACAGCAATCTGAAACCTATAATTCAAAGCAATGTACTCCACCTGGAAACCAAAAGCTAGAAGAGGCATTCTCTTTAAATCTGCTTGCTGTTCCATGTACGTTTGGCATTACCTGATTGGCTGGCTCCCACATGAGCTAGCCTGTGATTGGGTCATTGAGAAGAGCATTGGAATGACAGCCTGCAGGGTAGCCTCATAGGCTGTCCTAAGGGCCTTAAAGGAGCAGTAAACTTTTTTTTTTATGGAAACACATATTTTATAGAGCATTTCCTGCTGAATAAAACAAGGCCACTCTCACTGCTGTCAGATGTTTTATTCTAAATTTAGAAGACCGTTCCAGTGAAGGATTTCTTTTTCAATAATGCAATCTTGCCTCTGCTGAAGAGCCTCCGCCGGTCCCAGGACCGGATTCCCCTGCAGTCAGCTAGAGCGCTGACATCAGGGAAAGGGGAGGGAGGGGGGAACTTTGACCGTGAATAGCTCTCAGATAATAAAGTTTTGAGAGATGGGATTTTGGGCATTTAGTTTAAATTTTTAATATCTACAAAATGAGGATCATTAAAAAGTATGTATTACTATCCCTTTAATCTTACAAATAGTAGTTAAATCTTTCAAGTGCTATAGGACGACTTTTGGATAGTTCAGATTTTAATTTTCTAAAAATTCCAGAAGGTATATTATGGATTTTACCACTATTAAGTTTTTTCCTTTAAAAATAGCTTAACCTATATCTGAAGGGCTAGAAACAGTAAATGCTTTAGAAACTAAATTTTATGGTTTATTTTTGAAGCAAGAACGATTTAAAGGAAAAGTGTAACTTTAAAGAAAATAAGTTTGTTTCAAAGAAAATCTAGGCAGAAAATCCTAATTGCTACTATCAATCAGTGGTGTAAGTTAAGGTTCCTTGAGTCCTGCAAATGAATCATGCCTGCTTCCACATAGACTAAATATCCAGTTCTATTTGAACATTTAAATTTGGAGAAACAATTGATGCAGAAGTTTTTTATAGAATACTAGTTGAAGAGCCCGTTACACAGGCCACAGTACCACTGCCAGCCGGTCGCGGGGCAGTCACGTGCAATAGAGACTGCCCACTCCACGGCTGATACGGAGCTGGATGCTCCGTATCAGCCGCGGCGCGGGCAGTCTCTACTGCCCATGACTGCAGCACGTTAGCAGTCTCTACTGCGCATGACTGCCTCATTACACAAGTTATAGCGAATTATTATGTAGGATTATATAGGATATTAGTATTTTCTACCCAGATTAAGGTAAATGGCAAAGGTTTGTTAGATGTTTATGTTCAAAGATACAAGAAAGCTTGAGCGCTGACCTTTCCTTTAAACGGGGTTGACACATGAGGGACTTTTAAATACTTGTCAGTCTCAGCTATAAAATGGGTCTAGGCTTTGCCATTGCCAATATTTTTTAGGTGTTCATTCTTTTGATGAGACACCAGTTTAAGTGTGTCTGGGAGGACTGTTGTGGTTTTGAGCTGAGTTTACCTTTGCATACTGTTATACTTATTCAGTAATGCAAGGGCAGACACCAGTTCAGGAACTAAAATATAGAAACTGAGTGAATTATCAAACATTGGTCAAACAATTGGAGAGACCACATGGTTATTACTTAATCTGGAGTTGAAAAAGCCACGCAGATGACTTCAGAAAGTCACTGAACCGTTTAAGTAAGTGATGGGAGTTTAGTCTGGCAGCCAGAGACGTAACAAGAAGCCTCCGGGTCCTGGTGCAAGAAGTGCCACGGGCCCCCCCCCCCACATTGGCCCCCTCAACCACATTGACCCCCTCCACAATGTCCCCCAGGGCCATCTTCTGCCTCCTACCTGGAACAACCACGCGGTCCTCTAAGTAATGCAGAGCACTGGGAGATGGTGTCATCTCCCAGCACTCTGCATTACTAGAGCGCCGGAGGGAGATTGCGGGCGCCAGGCAGAGGGGTTGCAGGGGCTGGCCGGGCCTCTGGAGTTGCACAGGCCCGGTCACAAGTGTGACCCCTATAGTTACGCCACTGCTGGCAGCAGCTGGAGGGCAGAGTTGCCCATCTCTGATTTAAATGTTGAATACTTAATTTTCACAACACAAATTTAATACGTTTTTATTTAAACTTATTTTTTTGGGGTGTAATATATTTTCTTTAAATGTTTGAATGCTAGAGAAAAGGGATATTAATATCTATAATCAATTTGAGCTCTGAGTCTTCTATATTGGTTTATAACATGCTGTGCTAAGTTTTTAATAACTTGCTGTTGTGTAGTTCAAAAGATATTGAAGCTTAAATGATCCCCCTCCTGTGCCTTCTGGCCTCCTCCCACTGAATCTGGGACTGAATGGATGAAACGAGGGGCAATCTTCACTTAGTAAGTATAAGGATAACCCTGCCCCCTTTGATGAAAGAGGGCAAGATTTTCCTTTTGCTTACTGAAGATTGTCCCTTGTCGAGCTCCATCTGAACCACACTTACAGGCAGCGTGACACGGTCAGAAGGGGCGGGTGGGGGATCATTTAAGCTTCAATATCTTGAACTTCAGAAAAGTAAGTTATTAAACTTAAAGCACCATGTTCTAAAACCAATATAAAAGACTCGTAGCTCAAATTTATTATAGACATTTCTATCCCACTAACATACAGGTATTTAACCAAACAAAATGACAACATACATGTGAGGGGTTCACAGCCTGGGTATCAGATACTTAGGGGAGATGTTCTGGTAGATGTATTACCATGTAGGCCATTTTGCATAATAATAAAATAAAATATTGTGGCCTGTATAATTTTCACCTTTCTTTCACTCAGTCGGTTACAAATGGACATGCAAGTATAGCCTCTCCTATTGTTAGCCATGCAATTTTATGCTCTTGCTTATCTGAATTGCTATTGGAGCTACAGTTCATGTTTAGGACTTTATTTACAGAACCTGTTGCAATTGTTTAGTATGCCTCCTACAGCTTTCTGGAGAAAGGAGACAGAATTAAACTTGGAGAAGATGCAACACAAAGGCCATTCCTAGAGAACTCCTGTGTTGACATTGTGTGTGCTCCCACCCCGCTGCCCTTTTTTTATCACTGAAGCAACCAACAGCAGAGTAGTTTTTACAATAGAGCTTTATCTGTTGGTATTTGGTGAAGGTTAAAGGGCATTCGGAGAGGGCACAAAGGGTTAGCTGCTGTATTTATTGGCTATGCCTGTAATCATGTAGGTTTAGTCAACTAATGAGAGTCTGGATTATGATATAAAGTTGCCAGTATAACATTTTGGGCAATATGTACAAAAAAGTGTAGCAGTGTTGGAGAAAAACTCAATCAAAGCGACAAATAATTGTTCCCATTTATTTAAACTGGTCTTTGATTCCAATAAGTGCTAGAGGTCTGGAAAGGGACATTGGTAATTAAAGCGGAACTTTAATCTTCGCTTCTCTCTACAAACCCTCCCAAAGGGTTAAAACATTCTTACAGGATTTAAAATAAGAAGCAGTCGCAAAATTCTTATCTTCTAATTAAACGACAACATTATTTGAGGCTTCCCCTAAAACAATAGAAAACCATAGGAAAAAAATAACAAATCACCTTTTATGGTGATCAGTTTAAACTTGGCTCATCTGTTAAGAGGTGACTCATAATTTTGCCATGAACTGTTGTGGGGAAATAAGGCACATGATAATTACATAAATTATATCAGCTGTATATCAAAAGCACAAATTCTTTTAGGCAAAGCCTTAATACTGTTTGAAGTTATAACTAGTGAGTTCAGAAATAAGGCATTGTAGGATAGCCCAGGTTGTACAAGTTGCCCTCAGGAAAGTTTCCAATGTAATTTCTTAGTGTTCCTCCTGTACATTTATCATTGAAATGGAATTTCGTTACAGTACGTCTAATTTCTTGTTCTTCGTCTAGCATAAAAAGGGACTTTCCAAGATATATTCATAATTCTGCCAGAGCTTTAAAGCTAAACTTAGTTCGATAATTACAGATCTGCTGGAGCGCCTGTCTGTATCCCCAGTTTATAAGTCTTAATCATCATTTTGATCTTGAAGCATTTTACAGATTAGTCTTTTCTTTCATGCCGGATGAGTCAAATTTACCCAAAGTCTTGAAAAGCATTAACGGAGGGAGTTCATGATTTCTATTTTTTTTTAAAACCTATTACTTCGACCCAAAGTTGACCTCTCGCAAAGCATTCTTGCTTGTCACAGTCAGCTTTGACTTGTTCAGTGGAAATCTGACAGCCTTGGAAAATGCCTTTAAGTTGGACATATTTTTTTTTTTTTTTGCTACTGTCTGACTGTAGATCTTTTGTTTGCAAGGCTAATGAAAGCAGGCTCCGTGTCCTGTTGACAAAAAGGGCTGTGACTGAGAGCTAAGTTTGAGATACTTTCATTCAGAGTTCTGTGTATTTTTTTTTTTCCACCATGGGTAGTGTAAGCAAAATGTAAAAACAGTCTGGTCGTGAAGGGGCAGTTGACTTTAGGTGAAGTGCAAGGGAACTTTCATCTAATTCCTGTATTGATTTGAAAATGTAGTACAAAACATATAGTTTGTATTATTTTTCCATACCTAAACAAAAAAGGTTGCTTGGAGAAGGCCCATTTTTGGGCCATATCCACTAATCTGCAAAATTGTCTCAAATATTCAGTGTAAAACTGTCTTGACTAAAAGGAGAATGTGAATTTCTTTGTACTGATTGGAAGTATAAAAATGAATGGGGGTGGGAGATGGCACCACAGGGGAGATGTATAAAACTGGAGTTATAAATAAAGTTTCTGTAAAAGTGCATCATAGCAACATAACTTTATGCATAAACCTCTAGCGACATTTTCTCTAAGTGCTAACTCCAGTTAGTTGACTTTTTTGGAAAGTGGAGTAGAAATGGTCTTGGCCAAATAAGAATTGTATCCCAATGTATTTATAAAGAAATTCGCTAATTGCGTCAAAAATAAAGGCAGTTTTAGGGATTAAATATTAACGCCAGGTATAACCTGTTTTTATTGGAAGTATATAATACCGCTATGTGTGCGAAAATGTATTCTCAGGTGCGAATTATCTCAGAATACTCTCTGAATATTCTCAGATAGACGTGTTTATAAACATGACTTTACTTCTTTATCAATATGACCAGGCGTTGTGAATTTTCGTGACAATTCTTAAGTATACACTAAGAAGGCTTTTTATACATCCCTCACCATGTTCTGTGGAGTAGTATGCACCAAATAGTTTCCTGTGCATACTGACTGCTTTGAAAGAGAGAGTCTAAGATGTAAGCATGAATCTAAGAAAGGGTCTTGAAGCCAGTAAGAAACTGCCTTGATTAAAAAGTGAAATGTTGAGAAGTCTCACACTTTTTCCCAGTAACTGTGTTGAATGTAAGAATCCGTGCTGACAGTTTACACACTGCTGGTTCAGCTGTGTTGTTAGCAGAAATGGAACTGACACATTTTCAGGTTTTCACCTGGTTTAGTAATACATTGCTTCTCAGTCAATTCATGGATTACTAACACAGAACCTGTTATGAGCTGTGCATTAAAGCGGAACTAACACCGCTAACAAAGGTTGTCTTTAATAATTCCCTATCTGGCGACTAGCTGCTTAGTAGCGCTAGTCGCCAGAATTATCACCTCTTCATGAAGAAATTTGAAGTGATCCTCAGCTGACAGGCAGGATGGAGCGCGGACATCTTGCCCTAGTGACATCCGCGCGCCTGCTCTGTCAGTCCCAGACGGCTGTAGGAGGCGTTGCTAGGGGCCATTCGGCTCCGGAAGGGCCTGACAGAGCAGGTGCACGGACGTCACTAGGGCAAGATGTCCGCGCTCCGTCCTGCCTGTCAGCCGAGGATCACTTCAAATTTGTTCATGAAGAGGTGATAATTCTGGCGACTAGCACTACTAAGCAGCTAGTCGCCAGATAGGGAATTATTAAAGACAACGTTTGTTAGCGTGTTAGTTCTGCTTTAAATATGAGTTCTAGAGTGGTTGCCAACGGAATGCAGTGCCTATCCCACTGTTGCACAAATGTTTAAAGTGGAACTATCACCCAAAATAAAGACTCCCCCCCTAATAATTAGGCATATATATAGATTTGCTTAGAAATAGTGCTATTATCATGCATAAATACAGCGTTATCAAGAAATCCTCCTTTTCTGATACTGGCAGGTAGTCTTCTTGCTTTAGAGGCATCTGCTCTCCTGTACCGTCAGTCCCTTCTTGTTACCTTAAGGTACAATGAAGGAGACCAGGAAGGATGTCTGTGCGTAAGCCTGTCCGCCAGTCTCAAAAGAAGAGATTTCTTCATAACGCGGTACTTATGCACGATAATAACACTATTTCTAAGCATATTGCTATATGCCTAATTATTGGGGGGCAGACACTTTATTTAGGGTGATAGTTCCACTTTAACCCTTTGAGTGCTAGAGGGGTACGCAACGCATTCGTTGCGTACCCCTATGACACTCTAAAGAGTTAAATTGCCCCCTGTTACCTTTTTACTTAAAGGCTTACTAAAAAGTGTGTTTTTTCAGGAGCACTTGTTCAGTTAGAGAGAATGATCAACCTTATGCTGGAAAGAGAAATGGTCAATATTGCCCTATAGTCAACATTAGATAAGAATGCTAAACAATTGGTGAATAGCACTAAACACTGATCTTTATACAGGCTGCTGGTTCCTGTGTTATTTGAGGAGATGTCAGCAACAACAAAATAGGAAAGGTATTTTATCAATGGAATTCTACAAAGGAGCAAATTAGTTTACACCCCACACTGTTCTTCCTATAGGTGATTTATAAAACAATATGTTATAAAGAGTGTAAGTATATTGAACGCCTGGGGTGCTATGTAAACTGAGATGACTGGATTGTGTGCAAGTCCACTTACTTTATTTCTTCATTTGAATACTCCAGTGATATTGCCATTCTTTCCTTAAAGGGATAGTAATACTTTATTATTACTATCCCTCATATTGAAGGTATTTTCAAAATAAGTTAATAGCCCCCAGGTTCATCTTTCTAACCTTTATGGTTTGAGAGATAACCGAGGGCAAAGTTCCCCCCCTCCCTCCCCCTTCCCTGAAGTCAGCGTTGTGCTGACTGCAGGGGAAGTCTGTCATACGACAGGCTTGCGGCTCTGCAGCTGAGCCGAGATCCCGTTAGTGAAGAAGAATTATTTCACTGAAACGATCTTCTACATGTGCTTAGTTTGCATGCTAATGTAGAAGACCGTTTCAGTGAAATAATTCTTTGTCACTAACATGATCACGGCTCTGCTGCAGAGCCGCCTGATGAAAGGCAGACCTGATATCCCGGCAGTCAGTACAACGCTGACTTCAGGGAAGGGGGAGGGAGAGGGGAACTTTGCCTTCCGTTATCTCTCAGATCATAAAGGTTTGAGAGATTAAACTGGGAGGTATTAACTTATTTTGCAAATATCTACAATATGAGGGATAGAAATAATAAAGTATTACTATCCCTTTAAACTAGATATAGTGCAAAATTCATCAAAGTGCGGGAAAAGCAGCGTATCATATACGCTGCTCTTCAATAGAACTCTACCACTATCAATGATGGATACCTTTTGGGTAGTCTTCAATCATTTGTCATTTTCATGCCTTACAGATGCGAAGCAGGTAAAATGGCATAAATGGTCCAATCCCCAGGGTATGTGTATGCTACGTTCTCCTAAGAGACTGTAATGGGATCCACTAGCTTCAAGTTGGCAGATGAAACTGATGACTAAACTATGGCCTGATCCAATCCGACCACTGCTGAATGGTTGAATGGCTCACATACAAAGAAATCCTCTATTTCCGTGTGCATTTAGCAATTCACACCTTGATGAATTTTGGCCTTAGTGTTTTATAAACAAATGTTTCTCATACATGACCTTGGAGATCATTAACTGGGCAGTAGTTAACCCTTAGAGTGCCAAAGAGGTTTCCAATACATTGCAATGTGTTGGATACTACTCCGACACTCGGAGGTTTAGTGAACATTAAGAATTAAGTTTAGATAATTGTGAAGAGAGTTAAAACTACCTATAGGTTGCACTAAACATTTGTTTGTATTATAAATTGTTTTTGGGAGGTTGGACTTCAACTCACATCATGCACAACCAACCGTGATTAGATGATGGGAGTTGGAGTTAGGGTTGCCACCCAGCCGGTATTTTACCGGCAGGCCGGTAAAAAATTGGCTTGTGTCCAATGTTATGTCTATGGAGGGAATGCCATGGCCGGTATTTTTTTGATGGAAAGGTGGCAACCCTAGTTGGAGTAAAGCAAAACCAGGACTCCTGACCTTTCTTACACCCCAAAGAACCAAGAAGGCAGTGTAACCTTGTGCCTCCACTTCCTGTCCTAGCACTCAAGTGTCCACCTATAGGTGCAGGGGGGAACTTGCATGTCCACCCCCTCCTTCCTCTGTGTTCAGAGCTGAACTGCTCATCTGATAGACTGGGAGCCTGACTGTGACATTCTAACCTCCAAAGTGCCCAGTGTTTCAGAAGAGCAGTGCAGTGATGAACATAGAGGCAGGACCTGCTCGCCTTCAGCTATGTCTGTAGGCTTTGGGACAAATGAGGGGGAATTCTTTATGTGTATGGATTCCTGCATCACCCATATTACATATTTATTTATGCATGCAGAGGAAACATGCATATATTTCCCAAGTGTCCCTCTTTAGGAGGGGCAGTCACTGCTTGATCCCAGAATCCCTCAGACCTGCTTTCTCAGCCTGGTGTCCCTCTTTTTGGGGAATCCGACTATGTGGTGTGTGTATAAGTGTATCACATTCCTCCACAGCAATAAAACTCACATTGTTTGTTTAAGCATCAGTACAGGTGTTTATAAATTAGTCTGTGTAAATAAAATACTTTGGTCTTCCTCTAAATGTATTCAGTTACACAGAGGTGTCAGCAGGTCAGGAAATAACCTAAACAATCTCGATAATACCCACCAGCCACTCCCCCAGCAACACCTTCTAAAACACAAATGTCCCTCATTGGTCTTTTGAAATATTAGGAGGTACGAGTGCAAGTTCTCCCTGCACCTTTTTAAATGGACTTTTTGTTGCTAGAACAGGAGGTGGGGGCATAAGGCCACCACTTCATTCCTGGTTCAAGTATTTGGGGGGGGATTGCAGTGTACGTGTGAGGGATACATGTTTAACATACCTGTACTAGGGTATAAACCCCCCACCCTGGGATCAATGAATAACCAATCCCATAGAAACACGATATATAAAACATCGGACTACAACGCAAAGTAGTTTTTATTAACCCCTTAAGAACCAGAGGGGTGTTCAATGCATTGCTGTGCTACACATTGTGCACCCCTCTAGAGGTGAATCATTAACCTTTTTTTAAATTTTTGTTGGGTCTAATGTCTCAAATTATACACAGAAAAATTATCATTGTGACATTTAGGTGGATTTTAACCATTTGAGTGCCAGGGGGTACCCAGCGCATTGAAAAGCAATGCGTTACATACTCCTTTGGCACTCAAAGGCTTAACTATCTGTAAAACAAATCAAACTTCTTGTAAGGTGACAGGCCCACTCAAAGGGTTAACTATCTGTAAAACAAATCAAACTTCTTGTAAGGTGACAGGCCCACTCTATGGATTTTCTACTAGCGTTCAGGTGAGTTGATCAAGAGGCTGTGTCTTTCTGATCACCGTAACTCACCTGTACTAGACCTCTGGCGTCTTGGTTTCCCTGAGATCTGGTTTGAGAACCACTGGTATAAATTATATTGACGTGATTATTAGGCTTGGATTCTTGTTGTTTGATAAGGTCATGGTTCTGAAGGGAGAATTTTATTTAAACTGTTAACCCTTATTTTTGAATAGAAGTCTTTTAAATGGACAGTAATTGCACTGTACTCATGAAAACGTGCTAGTTGCAAAGCAATGGATTAGGGGGTACTTAAAATGTTTATTGTTAACACTGAATAAAATCTCTTGTTGGCATAACATTCTAAAGTTTGGGATTCTATTTGCAGTTTATAGTAAATCAAAAGTTGGGATCAAGTAGACTTTCTTTGAGTGTTTTGTCTAGTTTCCCAACTTTGTAACCCTTCGAATGCCAGAGCAGTACACAATGAATTACATACCCTTCTGGCATTCAATAGGGTAAATATAATATTAGAGTTTGTGTGTGTGTGTGTGTGTGTGTGTGTGTGTGTGTGTGTGTATGTATGCATATATATATATATAATGTGGCACCATATAAATAAATATATACATACGTGTGTGTCTCTCTCTCTCTCTCTCTCTATATATATATATATATATATATATATATATATATATATATAAATGTATGTGTGTATTATAATGTCTGTGTGTGTGATTCCATGGGTGCTGCCGTATTCTTTATATGTGATATATATAATAATACACATCCTTCCCATCATCCCCAACCAACCATTAATGGGAATGATAGACATTTGTATGCACGCCCCTCTGATCTTTAGGGTTAAGAAATATTACTTTACAGAAAGACTAATGCCTAACTACAGTGAATTTAAAGAGGATATAGACCCTTATTGGGGGAAAGAATCCATAGGGGTGTTATCACCAGGGATGGGGACAGAGTTATAATCAGTGGAGGATGAACCAATCCTCTTTATTCCTGACTCCAAACTGGTAGCTATATTGATGTCTTCCATTTTAATCCTTTGAGTGCCTTAGGAGAAAGCAACGCATTGCTTTGCCAATCATTGCGGACCCCTTTGGCACTCAAAGGGTTAAGCCCTTAAAGGGGAACTACCACCCCACACAATGTTTACCTTTACTAAGTCCCCATCTGGCGACTAGCTGCTTAGTTGCGCTAGTCGCCCAAATAATTACCTTACTTAATACATTTCTCCTCTCTTCCATGCGTGACAGGCATGAAGGAGCGCGGACATCTTCCCAATGTGACGTCCACGCACCTGCACTGTCAGTCCCAGCCGGAGCCAAATGGCTTATAGCAACGCCTCCTAGACCCAGCTGGGACTGACAGCACAGGTGCACGGACGTCACTATGGCAAGATGTCCGCTCTCCGTCCTGCCTTTCGTCCATGGAATAGAGGAGAAATCTATTAACTAAGGTAATTATTCTGGCGACTAGATGGGTGGTCATTGCTTTGCAATGCCTTGCCCATCCCTCTGGTCTTTTACGAGTAAAGGCGATTTAATTGTGGATTGTATTTATAGGATTAGAGATGTTATAACTGTACATCTACCTGGCCGTAGTGTGTGTGTTGTGTGTGGCTTGGTGGACATCTTCTTGTAGTCCAGCACTGGACATCCGTTTTTGTCACTGCAGACACTGGGCGGTACTTCTAGTGTTTTGGACTCTGTGGGAAGGTAGAGGTAAAAGGAAGCTAATCCTGGAAAGGAAGCTGGTTATGAGAAAATGTGCAGTTCTGTAACATTTCATAAACTTTTCTATTTAGAACATTTACTGTTAATAGAAAATCAACTTGATGCTAGAGATGTGTCCAATGCATTGCTCTGTAATTTGTTGGTGATGTGCCCAGTATCCAGGGGGTAAAAATACTTGTGCTGATGTATGTTATTATGTTGCCCACTTAAGGGAAAAAATTATATATAATAAATATAACTTTTACTTTGCCCTTCTGTGTGTGTGCGTGTATGTACATGTAGTAAATATATATAATTTTCTGTTTATTTGTTTTCCCTTGTTCTCTACACAATGGAAATCGATAAGCACAGTTAAATCCTCTGGGTCAATAAAGGCTGAAGGGAGCCGCGGGGAGATGAAAGACCTATGAACAAATGCATTTACTTCTAAGTTTCCTTTTAGATTCTTTAGTGCAAGGAGACATTCTTGTTGTTTATTTTGAAAGCCAATAAGAAGTGACTAATAATTCAGTAACTCCAATCATAGTCTGTACACTGCAGTTAACCCATTGAGGATGAGAGAGGTGCTCATCGCATAGCTTTGCAGTGGGATGCACATGACTCTGGCCCTTAGACATCCCTATTTCTTTAAAAGGACAGTAATGTCCCATAAAAAATGTTTTGAGTTTTGTAGAGATTAAAAAAATAAGCTAAATGCCACAAATCCTACCTCTCAAACTGCTATGGTTTGAGAGATATCCTCCGTTAAAGTTTCCCTCTATCTCCTCTTCTCCTGACATCGGCTGTAAGCTGACAGCAGGAGTTCATGATCCGGGGACTGACAAGCGGCTCTTCAGCAGAGCTGCAATAGCACAATTTAAAAAGAAACTTTTGAGAGGCAAAATAATGATTATTAAGCTAGTTGCCACCTGCCTATGTATTGCAGGGAGACTTTAGTTGAGGTGGTAGTTCTGCTTTAAGTCCTTGATGTAATATCCATGGAATTTTTCATGATCTTTGTATCCTGTAGCCCTCCTGACAGTCACTGCCCACTGTACATGGTGATATTAACCTTTAAAGGACCAGGTGGGTGTGCAACGCATTGCAGTTCAGTCTCTTCTCCAAGGACCAATGAGGGAGCCCTGGGGCAATTTTTCAGACCTGCATTCTGCTTCTCTATTGGTCTGCTGGAACTCCATATACAGCCCCATCTATATCAGCAGGTCTGCTCCCGGGGAAATTGGATCTTCCGATGTGGCACTATTCCTGTAATCATGCACATGTGATTAACTGTTTCAGTGCTAGATGGGTAAACAATGTGTTGCGTGCCCTTCTGGCCCTCAGAGGGTTAATGGAATCCTAGATTTATCAGAGGTTGTGATGTTATGTTGGGGAAACGTTGTTGCTACTATTATTATTATTTTATTGATTAAAATTGTATCTGTTAATGCTTATATAAGAGAACTTTTTTATTATTTTATTTTAGGTGGCAAAAGTAGAATATGTAAGAAAGAAACCCAAATTAAAAGAAGTTCTTGTGCGGTTAGAGGAGCACCTGGAATGCACTTGTACAACAAATTCTAATTCAGATTATCGAGAAGAGGAAACCGGTAAGTGTTGACTTGTGTTTGTGTCACAGAAAAAAAATACCAGGAAACTGTAAATTTCCATCAGTCCAGGGTCGTAAAAACCCCATCCATGGGGCATGTTTATCAACAATTCGCTGGTGTTGAAAGGGTCACCTTTCTGAAGTTCTGCTTAGTACGTAACCCTTTGAGTGCCAGAGAGGTATCCATTGCAGCACCTCTCTGGCGCTCAGGGATTAAAGGGGGAAAAGTGTCTTTTACTTTGTATGCAGTCGTAATCCTTACAGAAGTCCGTTATATCTCTCTACTGTATTTGCATTTGAACCCGTCTTTAGCCCTTTGAGTGCCAGAGGGGTTTGCAATTCTGTGCAATGTGTTGCATACCCCACTGGCACTCAAAGGGTTAAATGAACAAAGATTTTTCCATTTTGAGATGGCCTTTTAGAATCATGAGGCGGGCTGGTTACAGCCTTAGTGAGAGACCTGGACATTATTCTAAATGGAAATGTAACTAATCTCAAGGTGATGATAACATGTTGTTGTCCGCTTATAGACTACAACAGAGTTCATAATGCAAAACAATAAACAGATATAACTGGCTTCTGTATGGAGGATGCATACCTGGGAAAGTCCTTCTGTTTACCCTTGGAATAACTGTTTCCATTAGTTTGTTTCCATTAAAGGGGTAGTAAAGTCTACTGATAATTAAAAGCTAATATTGTAGCTATTAAAATAATAAACTAAACAATGTAAGTCCTATCTATCAAACCTTTAGGGTTTGAGAGATATAGGAAAATAATGTTCCCTCTCTCTTCCCCTTTTGTGACATGACCTGTAAAGCCGGTTGCATTTTGGCTCTGCTGAAGAGCCTTGTCTGGTCGCACGACCAGAATCTCGGGCTGACAGCTTTACAGCTCATGTCACAGAAGGGAGAGGGGAACTTTATCTTCCTATATCTCTCAAACCATAACGTTTTGAAAGATAGGACTTACATTGTTTAGTTTATTATGTTATTTGCTACAATATTAGCTTTTATTATCAATAGACTTTACTATCCCTTTAAAAGCGGAATTGTCACAGAGATATAAGTGCCCTCCAATTAATTCTTAGTATTGCGGTAAGCATTGAAATACTGTTATAATCTTTATAAGTGCTGCCATGATTTGGAAACATACGTTCGTTTTGAGATTTCCCTCAAGATGACAGCGCAGACATTTTGCCGAAGAGGGATCTGTGCGTCTGTGCTGTCCGTCCCTGTTGCGTCACAGATTTGCCGAAGGGGTAGTTTAGTTGTACAGAGTGGTACAGACAGGGATGGACAGCACAGGTGCACAGATTTCTCTTTGGCAAGATGTCTGTGCTGTTGTCTTGAGGCAGGCCCGGACTGGGACAAAAAATAGGCCTGGGCTTTTAAGGCTGAGCAGCCCATTTTCGTGGGCGGAGCTTATAATCACGTGCGGTGCGCCGCACGGCCACACGTTAATTGCCCGCCCACCAGGAAACTTGCAACGAGGTGGCCATCTTTCAGAAAGTGAAAGATGGCCCCAACTTGTTTGATGATTTTTTTTTTTTTTTAAAAGCCTGTACCGGCCCCGGACTGGCCCACCAGGCAAATGCCCGGTATGCCCGATGGCTAGTCCGAGCCTGTCTTGAGGTTTATTATCAATCTAACTTATGTTTCCAAATAATGCCGGGATTTAATAAATAGTGTAACAGTATTTCAATGCTTACCGCTATACTAAGAATTAATTGGGGGGCACTTATATCTAAGTGATAGTACTACTTTAAAGGCTAAGTGCACAGCAGATGACAGCAGTGATTACAAAGCAATACATTGGCTTCCTCTTCAGCGTTTAAAGGGATGACAAAGCCTAAATTAGTGGGAACATTTTAAACTTATTTGCCCCCCTATGCTGCAGTTGGTTGTCTCCAGAATTTCTCCAGGTCTTTTTAGTACATCAGCCTCCTCATGTGCAAATTATATGAATTGTACTATTTATATTCAGATAATTTAGTTTCGCCAATCCACAAAAGAAATTCTCTGTATGTACAGTAGGTCATCTGTAACTTCAAGGTTATTCCAGCTTGCAGTACAATCGTACGCACTCCATTACAGAATCATAGGCTGAGTCACGTTGTGATAATCTTTCCTTTGTTTTTGGCATCTGCATTAACACTTTGAGTGCCACCTCTCTGGCACTCAAAGGGTTAACCCTGTGCCTGTGAGTTATCCAGCTCGTTGCTTGTGGATACCTTTCTGGCACTCAAAGTGTTAATTTGTATATCCTGTTCAGCCTGGCCAACAAAAAAAACATTTAATTTGAAAAGATACTGTGGGCCATATTCTGGAAGGTAACAAGGAGCAATCCTGGAGCAAGGCAGCTGCATCATAGGGCGCAAATGAAAAAAAATCAGTATGATTTAATTGGGTGTTAAACACCTTACATATTGAGAGGTTGCTGTGCAAAGAGTTGGAGACATCTATAGCATTCCAGGGTTTAAAAGCCTCCTTTCAATCAATGGGATTTTTTGGGGGATTTTTTTATTTGTCCTCATGTTGCAAAATTGCTTCTATTTAGCTTTGTCAGTATGACCATCCCACTGGTCAATAGAGAGGTCTTTAATGCATTGCAATACCATTAACCCTTTGAATGCCAGAGGGGTATGCAATGCATTGCGAAGCCTTCTTTGCTGTAGAAGCCCATTGTTGTTGGATTCATGGACACAGGGCTCCTATAACGAGGAGAGCTGTCTCCTATGAGCGCTAAGGGAGGAGCTGACATCACCCAGCCTTACAGAGCACAATGGTCAGTAACAAAAACCACAGCACAACAGAGGCATTTTAAAGGGACAGTAATGTTTCACAAAAACGCTCCAATTAATCTTCATAGTATTTGGGCCATGGAGAGTGCTATTTCATTACTGTGATAGTTGTAGTTCAAGAGTAATTGAATGATAAAGTATCCCCTCCCACCCCTTTTACCTAGTGTAAGCCACCTCCCCTCATATGTGGAATCTAGTCTTGGTCACAGACTGGTCACAGCAAGGGACAATCTTCTTACTGTGAGAAAAATGAAAGCCCTGCCCCCCCTCAACGACAGGTTTTTCAGGTTTTCCTTATGCTCACTGAAGATTGCCCCTCTCTCTAATCCATTTGGACAGTCTTGCTGCTCTGTGGTGATCAGCGTTTCATCAGTAAAAGGGGTGGGAGCAGGATACTTTATCATTCAGTTACTCTTTAACTACAACTCTGACAGTATTGAAATAACACTCTCCATGGGCCAAATACTATGAAGATTACTTGGTGCTGCTTTTATTGTGAAACATTACTATCCCTATAAGCTATGGGAACTCTGTTCAAATACCTCTTGGGTCACAGCCAAGGATTTAATCCTTGGAGTGACAGAACTATATTCAACACAATGCGTTGCATACTTCTGTGGAACACAAAGGGTTAAGTGTCTTTTTTTATGGATCTTGTACTTCTCATGTTTATATGCAAAGCAATGTGTTGCACACCCCCTGGTCCTTTTAAAGGGTTAAATGCAAAAGCTAACCAATTTTTCCTTTCAGGACATAAAAGTATATATATTTTTTTCTTCGTTACTGAACCAAACACCTTTCCTTAGGCCTTTTCACCAGCCATGCCCTTGTGTTGACAGGAAGGCCTAGGGAAACAGGTAAAAAACGGAAAAGAAAAAAACTAAAACCAACCTAATAACCAGCTGGAAATTGTTTTGCACGGCAGGTAGGAACCTTAAGCTGAAAATAACAGCACAAGCAATAAAAAAAAGAGGGGGAAAAAAAGAAACCCTCTTAATCAATTGCATATCACATCAGCATAATCACTTGTTTCAATCTTGACACTTGGTTACCTTAAGGCTGCAAAGAGATTAGATATGATTTGGCTTTGATAATTCTACCTGCTGGTATTTTCCCTTCAAGCTACACATCACCGTAAGCGGCTTGCATTCCTTGGCTCTTTTCCTATCTCACCCCTTTTTACAATATTTGTGCTTCACCCTCTCTGATCTGGAGTGTCCTGTCCTACAATGGATCATTATGGCTGATTTTTGGGGTCATTTGTGCATGAATAGATTTGTACGTCTTAATATTTTTTGTTACAGGAAAAATCATACCAAATTATAAGTGGAAATGCGAAAAAATACATCCTATATATTCTATACTTACTCTGTCCAAAAAAGTAATTTTGTTGTACAATCTTTAATTGTTTTCAAAATCTCCTTATGTATGTTTTTAACCTGATATGATAGTAGTTTTCTATTTATATATGAAAAGTTGTGTTTCTACTTTTGAGCTCATTTTTGTAAAACCCAATGCAATTTCATAGAATATTGTTACTTATTGTATTCTGTATCAGCAAAACGAACAGATGAAAAGACTGTCTGAAAAATACAAAGTTAGACTTTAGTGTAGACTCAAAACTTGCCTTAACATTTTATTTCTTAACCCCTTCATGACTTTGGTCCTGGGAAGTAACCTTGCCTTAAGGACCGCTGTGAAGATTATGATGTGTTGGTACACGTGACCTGTGACGCGTACCGGCACACAGTGCTGGGGACTGAGAGAGACGCGCCAGTCTTGGAGTGGTCAATTTCACTCCCCGTTTTTACGGGAGGAGTAAAATGTACGTGACGTGCTATGACCGTCACCAGTTCTTAACGCAAAAACAGTGTGACGGTCTTAGCACAGCACGTGGTCGTTAAGGGGTTAAGCTGTGTTTCCCTCATGGTAACCCTTGGCCCGGGGTAATCCACTGGGGGACCTCCTAGATGATGGGGACCAGGGGTGGATTGCCCTATCGGGGGATCGGGTATCCCCCGGTGGGCCACTCAGTTATGGGCCGGTAGGGAGATCAGATGATCTCACCTCTCCAGCCCACAGCTCTATGGACGCAAGGCACAACTTGCTCACCAAAGCCCTTCAGCAGTGAAGACCGGGTCCTGTTCTCTGTACCTGTCCCGCCCCCAAGGCAGACTTAGCTGCCCCTGCTCTGCCTGCAGTGTGTGTCCTGATGCAGTGCATGGGAGGGATAAATAATGTTAACCAAAAAGTGTTTCTGGAGCTTCCTGCTTCTGCCTAGCTACAGGATACAGAGTAACAACTTGTGTTTTTGTTATGTTCATGCTTTGATGTTGTTGGGACAGTGCAAATCATGTACATAGGACCTTAATTTTGAAAAAAATTATAATTGGGGAAACCCATAAGAAGTGGACACTGTAGTCCAGTGCAGGGCTCAAAATTTCCACTTGCCACTAGCCAATGGCGAGTGAAAATTTAGCCCTGGCGAGTAGAAATTCAGCCCTGCTGGGTATGCTATGGCTTGCAGTGGCGAGTAACTTTTCAGGTCTGGCTAGTAGCAAAGGACTTACAATTTTAAGCCCTGGTCCAGTGTATCGATCTTTTGTCATCTTTAAGCATACATAAATAAACACCCATTTGTATCGATGAACAAAGACTTTACCATGTGTTTTGCTTGAATCAGTTGATCTTTTAGTCTTTGTATTACTTGAGAAGAAGCGGAACTGAGGGTTGAAAAAGCACAAAGCAATCCAAGTTTTTGCAGAGCAAATCTCTTAATACATGCTTTTGTTGCTTAATGTTCAAATATTTGTTTTAGATCAAGGAGAGAAAGCCTTTTAGTCAAGTGAGGGTGGGAATATTTGCTTGCTGTAAAATTGAACTTTCAAACAAAAAATAAAAAAAATAAATAAAAATCCTCATTAATTGTGCAACTTTGTTAAACCCCTTCATCTTGATGCTAATGAGGCCTGAAGGTTTTGACACATAAAGTTCAACTTAAATATGCCTTTACATTTCCCAGTCATATGATGCCAAATGTGAGAGTTTTGTATTTGAACTGGGAAAATGGTTTGGTTTGACAAATCTTTGAATATGTTCAAAGGGTTAAAGTAAAGGTGGGCAAGCCGAAGCCCTCCAGCTGTTGAGAAGTAAGATTTTCTTTACACCAGACCATCAAATCTTTTTGTCATGGAAAAGACATATACTGCATAACTTTTCCTGCTCAATATAATGAGAGGGACTCCCACTGCTGGCAAAACTGTAGTCAGTGACTCCATTCTGCCATAGAGTTCAGTATAATCACTGTTAGGATACCACATGGCACGTTTAATTTAAAGATAAAAAATACAACAAAATATAAGAACCATTATGATTTATAATTGTGGAATAAAGCAACTCTGAACAGTATCTCTATTAAGGAAAAAAAAAAATTCTACTACTTTAAAACAAGAGAACACTGCCATATTGGTTGAAGGTTCTGTTATGGGCCTAGTTTTTGTGACTTAACTAAAAGTAAATCTTTATAGGGGTGGTATAGGCTCCATATACAACCCTTTTAAATCACTGGCATGTGTTATGAATGTGTGTCTATGTATGTACATGTCCCCTTTGACTGGAAAACAAGTGTTGAATTTCAGCTATATCTCTGAATAGCGATGTAGAATGTTATTTTACTCCGTTTTGCTGATATCTATAATACATAGACCCTCAGTTTGAACTATACTAAATCCATTCTGGGGTTTACCCCGGCAATTGTAAAATGCTGGTAATGTTAACCCCTTGAATGCTAATGACATAACATATATAGTGAAGGAATATTTAGAGAAGTCTTTAACATTAGCAGAGCACCAGAGACCTATCCATTGCATTTGATATCCATCTGGCACACCAAAGGGTGAAACTATTAAAATATGTTATTTTCAACATCTATACACAATGTTAGAGCTATCAAAGTACAAAATGGAATCCGAAATAATTGAGATACAGAAGTGGGAAACACAACTGTTGTATACATTTTTATTTGAATTTTTTATGGACCGAATAAGTGAATATTTACATCTCGATTTCCACAATGGGCCATATGCATAAAGAAAGTGGAGCAGTTCTGGAACAAGCCAGCCACACCATAGGGAACAATATAAAGATTGGAGACCTGTCTAACATTCAGCGAAGCCCAGTTTAAACCCATCGTAATTTTAATTGCTCCTTTATGGTTTGCTCCAGAACTGTTCTTCACGTGCCTTCTTTTCCCTATACAAATGGTCTAAAATATGTGTAATGATTTTAATTTTTGTGTATTTTACTTACAGATGTGAGGTGAAAATAAGCTAGACAGACTCATCTGGGACTCGGATGTACACTCCTTGTTACATTCCCGAATCTTCTACGTATGGTGCTTTATTGACTGTTTCGTATTTGTTCTCTTGTGCAGAAAGACAGGAAAAAACTGGTTCAAAGGACACTCTGTGAGAACAAAGGAACAATGTGCATTTGTGTAATGTGACATCAAAGCAAGTATTGCAGCACTCTTACAGAGAAGAGACGCTTCCCTTGTCAGAAAACTGCAGCAACAAAACAAGATGGTGGATGGATGAAAGAGGAATATCAAAACCGCAAACATAGCAAGTGCTTAGAGGCCTAAAGTCAAAGCTATGGTGCTTTATGTCAAGAGATGTGCCTGCCTGTGCTGATTTAAGATATATGGTTATTGACAGACCCATGGCACAGAAAAACCAGGAATGTATCAAATGAACAAGTGTCTACGCAGGGGCTACAAAATCAATACATCCTTGCTCAGTGGTGTTAAGTCTTCACAAAAACCTGGGAAGCCTTAAGAGGACTATAATTTTTTTTTTTTTTTAAACTTTTACACCATAAAGTAATTGAGCTTTGTGGTAATAATTATGGCACGGTCCGAGCACTAGGGAAACACCTGCTACAAAATGGGTTAATGTACGCTGAGTGTGACGGGCCTTATTTTGTAGCAGAGACCTTCATAGTGTTGACTTTTTTTAAGTGCATTCACTCTTGCTTGCTAGAAATAACTAATGGTTTAAACAGTTTACATATATTTTGTAATTATAGTAGACCTTCATCCTAAGTTATTAAGGTCTTAAGACCTTCAAGTATATGCATCCCTGTGTTTTATAGTTCTGTGTGACAGCCAGAGTGAAAGAACTGCTTTCAGAAATACCGGTATAGTAAAAAATATACCTGTGAGCCAAGCCGGGGCTACATGTTCTCCACCTGACAGTGACACAAGAACACCTGTGTATTTATGAGCAATCATTCTCCGTAGTGGACAAGAGTAAACAAACTTTCTCCATTAGCAATTGATATTCATAAGGCCTTTTAAATATGATTTTATAAATCTTTAACATATACTTAATAAATGAGTAAATCTGTTTAAAAAATAAAGGGATATAGAAGTATATTTTTACATGTTCACAAGAGTGAATTCACTTAAAAAGCTTCTACCCCATGGGTAGTCAACTTTTAAACCACCAGATGTTGAGGACTACATTGCCCATCATATTGTAATGATGCAAGTTTTACTCCTCAACAGATGGCGTTCCAAAGGTTGAATAGCCCTACTCTTCCCCACCCCACCTTCTACCTTGCTTTATTATCCAGTGGACAATATTTGCAGAGAACATATACAAGACTTCTATAAATCTATAGTATTTCCTTTAGCAGGATGCAAGCTAATGAACTGTACTCAAGTATAAAGAAACAAAGGTATATCTCGTTCATTTCCTCAACTTTTTGTTTTCATTGTGTCTCTGCATAACTTAATATTTTAAATAAAATATTGTACATTAATAAATCATGGGATATCCGTGCAAAGTCAAACTTGTGCCAGTTGCCTAATAGTGCTAATTTTTTTTTCTTTCAATGTTTGCAATATATTATTTTATCATACACAACCAACATTTTTTCACATGGCCAGAAAGTGTGAAATGGACATTTTTATTCTTGTAAGTGCATTGTACAGTGTCACAGTAGCAAGTGGCAATATTTGCTACCTGTGTTTGAACAAATCTTAAATTCTTTATTTTTGGTAAAAAAAAAAAAAGAAAGAAAAAAGTATGCTTATGTGTGTTCTTTTTTTTGTAAAGTTAAAGTTTGTATTTTTATCTAAAATTAACATTTTTATATAAGTAAGAAAGCCTGCTATGTTTTCTTGAACCAAAAAAATGCATTCTGTGGTCATATTTTTGTAGCACCATGTCCCAAACATAAAAATATTTTTAGCTATAATTGTTGCAGTTAAACGTTTGAGCACAAGGTGTCTGATATCCTATGTCAGGGGTGAGTAACCTTTGTTCTTTCCTGTTTGACTACATCTCCTGTCATCCTCAACCAGCCAATGATTGGCTGAGAATTATGGGAGTTTGTAGACCAACAATGGAAGGCCTGAAGATTTCCCACCCCTGTCCCTATGTATTACTGCTGTTGTGAATATGACACATTTCATTCTGAAAATTCATTTTCCCATAAGGCCAATTTTTCAGTAAAAAAAAAATCCTTCTAAACCATTTACTTCCAAAATGTAACTGGCTGGTTATCTTGCGTATCCACTCCATTGAGCACGGCATGGTTTCAGTTAGATCTGTAAAAGTCACACTAAATATACCTGTTTTTTTCCCTTATCTTCTGCTAAGGCAGATGGTTAATCCAACTTCATACCAAGGATTTTGATTGTGTTATGAGTTAAGAACAATCAGGCATAGAAAGTGATATCCCTTTTTAAGCTGTTGATTATTTTCTCTCTCAAGAACCTTGCTGTTGCTCAATACAAATACATTCTGTGCTTTATGTTAACACGAGCAGAGCAAGATATCTTAATACGTTACCATAATAAATGGGCCTTCATGCACCCAAATCAATAACATAATTGCCACTTGGCATAGAATTGCCTTTGTTTACATTTACACAGAGCCTTTCTCTACAGATCTATCTTCCAGGTTACAGACAGGTCATGACTAAATCTATACATCATTTTTTTCTTTTAAATATATATTGTCACTATTTCCCTGTGAGTAATACACAGGAATTTTTATTATTATTTTTCTTTTTTTTATCAAAAGTTATCACATCTCCAGCTGTTTGTTAGTTTTTTTTTTTTTTGTTCAATTTTCTATCGTGGTCACCAGCTGGTGTAACATAGTCAATAAATTTAGCTCTGCCATAGAGTGCTGTAGAAACGAAATTGTCTATCGGGCACCAGTTGACGGCTGCTAAAAGTGTGAATAACTTTTTTAATTTTCTCTGTAATTACACCAGTGGGAGTACCCTTGTTTTACAAAATACTGCTCCTTGAATGATTTCCCTGCTTCAGCTAATTGGAAGTTCTGCCATTTTTATTCATTCACATTTGCTCCAGCAGGGAAATTGTATTCTGGCCTGATTCTTGAAGACTGGTTTGAGAACTTGAGACATTCTGTCTCCTTAGTTGGTCTCTGTTATTTTGTGCATAGTAACCGATTCTACTGCCATTTTTCCACGATCAACTGTTTTAAATCAAACCTAAACAAAACTCTAACACCTGATTATTTTTTTTTTTTTATTTTTTTTTTTTTAATACTATTATTGTATGGAAGGTAAATTGAAACTTATTCCTGTTTGTAAATGTATATGAACTTTGTATAAAGGAGAATTTCTTTTATATCTATATTAGACCATTATAGCCAAACTATTAATATGTTCTGAAGGAAACATTGTTTCTCTGGCACAGTATGTAAAAATGTCAGTGTAAAGGTGCTTTGGATATGAAAGAAGGCGTTCTTTAACACTCAAGGACTATGCCGGAAAACTTCAAACATTAAGGGGTAAAAAAAAGTATTGAACTCACTATGACTTCTCTATTTTGGATATGTAAAAAAACACAATATGTAAGTGCATTGGCTATTTGGGTTGCTGTTTAAATGACACCTGCTAAAATACATGTTCCTATTAAAAACAAAAGTAAATAGAATACAGTACCTTGCAAAATATTTCAGACCCTTGACCAATTCGCTCATATTACTGAATTAGAAATGGTATATTTTAATTTTGTCCTGTATGATATTTTACAACACTAAAGTTCAAAATCAGTTTTTGTAAAGTGACCTTTGTTTTATATTGGGAAATATTTTTAAGAAAAATAAAAAACTGAAATATGTTGCTTGCATAGGTATTCAACCCCCACATATTAATATCCGGTAAAACCACCTTTTGCTGCAATAACATCTTTAAGTATTTGTACCAACTTTGCCTAGTGTTGGAGTGATTTTGGCCCATTTTCTAGGCAGGTTTGTTCCAGGTTTTTAAGGTTGGTTAGAAGTCACTTGTGGACCACAGTTTACAAATTGATTGAGATCAGGAGTCTGACTGGGCCACTTTAAGTCATTCGCCTTTTTTGTTCTTGATCCACTCCAACATTTGTTTGGCTTTATACTTGTGATCATTGTCTTGTTGAAATGTGAATTTACTCCTAAGCTTACATTTTTAGTGGTCTGAAGCAGGTTCTCTTGCATCTCCATCCATACTTCCTTCAGTTTTAACAAGATGCCCAGTCTCTACTGATGAGCATTCTCCTCACAGCATGGAAATGCCACCACCATACTGTAGAGATGATTTGTCTTGAGGTGTGGACTGTTTTAGGTTTGAGCCACACAGAGCACTTTTGTTGTTGGCCAAAAAAGCTGTCTAGGCCTCTAGATGTGCTTTCAGATGGTAATTTTCAAGTAGCGTCTTCTTTCTGACCACCCTCCTATATAGGCCAGTGTTGATATGATTGTCAGGTGCAGTATTACTCCACTTCCAGACACTGAGCTCTGCAACGTGTTTAATTGTTGGTCTTTCAGTTGCTTTTCTCACAAATCTTTTTTTTTTTTTTTTTTTTCAGCTGAGTTTGAGGGACAGCCTCCTTTTTTTTTTTTTTTTTTTAAAGCAGTATCTGGGTGGTGTGATGCAGCTTTCACTTTGTGATTTTTGGTCCAGCTGTGCTTACTGGGATATCAAATAATCTGTATATTATTTGTACCCTTTACCTAATTACTTTATCCGTAACTTCTGTAGAATGCTCTTTGGTCTTCGTTTTCCTTCAGATCCACAGCCTGATTAATGATCCTTCAACAATATGGGTTTATTCTGAAAATGTGACAGCAACTTTAATGGTTCATAGGCAGAGGCCAATGCTAAGGTAACTGTGTCCTCATCAGGGAAGATTCATCTGTCTGTATAACATGGGAGCTTCCACAGCACATGAGTTGAATACTCGTGCAAGGAACGTATTTGTTTAATTTTTTTTTTATATAGATTTCCAAGCATAAAACCAATGTCACCTTACAATAACACCTTACAATAACTGATTTTGAGTTTGTTTTAAAATAATGATACAGAACTAACTTGCAATGTACCATTCGTAATTCAGTCATATAATTGGTCAGTGGTCAGAATACTTTTGCAAGGCACTGTGCATGGATCTGTATAGATTAGAAAATTTTCTGTGCCTTGATGAAATTTGTTACATAGAACTGCTTTTGTGGATGTCCAGGAGCAAAAGATCACTGACTTTGATTCTCCGCCATTGGTCTCGCCTCTGTGATGTCACTGGTGGTGGTATCTTTTACTATACAAATGTCTGGGCTTTGCTGATATCAGACACTGCAGGAAGAGTGGAGAGCAGAACAAAACGGATTCTTCATTCTTGCTGAAAAACTGGACAACTTGGGTTTTTATGTAACTTGAGTTCCATTAATGAGCAGGAAAGTTTATATATACCTTCTGAATGATGTTAATTTGGTCATATATTTTATCATTGGTGTCTCTTTAAAGGGGCAGTAAACTCTAATTAAAAAGATATGTTGTAGGGTTCTTCCAGTTGAGTTAAACAAGAGCAGCCCCATTTGTGGGGTATGCTGCCAGGTTGAGCAATTTCTACTGTCATCAAAGCCTGCATCTGGGACACTCAAGGCTTCATAAACCACAATGGCAACAGAGGCACCTTGCTGCAAAAACATTGAAGATTTGCCAGAAACATATCTCCATAGTAGACATACTTTTTTTCCTATGGACTAAAATAAGGGTAATACAAGATAAAGATTTTATAACCATGGTTTACTGCCTGATTAACCCTTTGAGTGCCTGAGAGGTATCCAATAGATTGCGTTACAATGCATTGGATACCTGTCCTGCAGTCACTGGTTTAAATACTGTTAAGTTGGACCAACAGATGGGATTTAAATTAAGTTTGAATAAACATTTTGTACATTTGAGAGTGAAAGCACCTTTTTAACCCTTTGAGTGTCAGGGGGGTTGAGCTCAATCCTCTAGTCATGGTGTCCAATCTTCTAGCACGTAAAAGGGTTAAATCATGCATTTATTTTGAGTACATTCCCGTCAGCTCTAGTCACGCTTAATTTTCCACTACAAATATGTTCGGATGAACTGAATTTTTTTTTATGCTAATGCGGACATCCAGTTAACCCTTACACTGTAATCATTTTCCCACCAAGTTGCATTCAAAGCCAAAACTGGAAATACATGTATTAAATTGTGTGTGCTCTCTTGCAATTAAGTGTACAATTCATAATGTTATGCACATGAATGTCTGTGTCTGCGTAAAGAAAAAAAAAACCCTGTATAAAAGTGTAATTTATATATTTATGTTTCGATGGGATACCAATAATGTTGCTCAGTTTTATTGCCTAAGAAATATCTAATGAAACAAAGACTTTGTATATCCATTAAAATGATGTAGATGGAACCTAACGATGTAGTATTCTGTCTGCTTCTGATGCTTTCATTCTGTGTGTGCAAAATGGGCGTATTGTGAGTTCAAACGCAATGGTGGCTATTTAGTGTTCTTTGCAAAAAACGATTGATTTAGGCTTTATTCATCAAGCTAATGAAGTGCAATTCTGATGCAAACCAACTGCACAGTTGGGTTCAAATTAAAATTCTGCATTGCTTTACCTTGGGTACCCCTCTGGCACTGAAAACATTAAGCAAGTGAATGCTTAACCCTTTGAGTGCCAGAGGGGTACACAACGCATTGCTATGCGTTGTGTATCCCGATGGCACTCAAAGGGTTAAAGGGATTGTAATGTCTTAGATATGTATGTATGTATATATGTATATCATTATTTATATGGCGCCACACAATGTACGCAGCGCCTTACAACAGACATATGTTACAATAAATAAGAGGGGATGAAATAAGTGCAACATTCATAGAAACAATGGGAGAGAGGTCCCTTCCCCAAGGAGCTTACAGTCTAAATGGGTAAAAGGAGACAGACAATGGGGTAAGAGGGTGTTAAGTGCTGAGAGTAAAAGTGCTGAGTTTGGCCAAAGGCAGTGTATGGTCATAGTGCTCCAGAAGATAAGACTTCAGGGTAGACTTAAAGACAGAGGGGGATTTTTCAAGCTGTAGGGAGAGGGGTATGGCGTTCCATAGGTATGGAGCAGAAAGTGAGAAAGGTTTGAGACGGGAAAGGGCAGAGGGTGTGGATGGTGCAACAAGAAGCATGTTGTGTGCTGAGCGAAGGAGGCGGCCAGGAACCTAAGAGGAGATGAGGGAAGAGATGTAAGGAGGGGTAGCAGTGCGGAGAGCATTAAAGGTGAGAAGAAGGACTTTGTAATTGATGCGCTGCTGAATCGAGAGCCATGACAGATGTCTGAGATATATATAAAAAGTAATATTTTAGAGAATAAAAAAAGAAATCTATCGATGCCATTCCTATCTCGCAAACCTTTATGCTTTGAGAGCTACAACATTTTAAAGTTCTCCCCTCCCTTACGTCAGCCATAAAGCTGACAGAAGGAGATCCGTGTGAGCCTACTCAAGGAGGCTCTTCAGCAGAGCTGGAATAGCGATATTTAAAAAGAACTACTTCATTGGAATGGTCTACAAAGTGTGCTTGCAAACCAAGCACACTTTGTAGACCGTTCCAGTGAATTAGTTCTTTTTAACTATTGCTATTTTGACTCTGCTGAAGAGCCGCCTGCCCGTCCCTGGACCATGATCTACCGCTGCAGCTTACAGCTGACGTCAGGGAAAGGGGATGGGAACTTTAAAACGTTATATCTCTCAAACCATAAAGCTTTGAGAGATATAAATTGCATCAATGAATTTCTTTTTTTATTCTCTCTACAATATTACTTTTTATATATATCTAAGACATTACAATCCCTTTAAGAGGCTTCTAGCACATGGTATTTTAATGCATTCAAGACCTCACAAGCATTTAAGGGGTTACAAGCCCCCTTTAAATCACTGAGATATTTTAAATCTTGTCTAAAGAGTAGTTGGTTTGCTCCAAAAGTACATAAGGCCCATTTGTGAATTGGCGTCGCTATGGGCCATATGTACAAAACGGCTATGGAGCAATTCTCAGGCAAAGGAACTGCTCCATAGGGAACAACTAAAAAGTCTTTTAACCCCTTCAATCACAGAGTTGTCCGTGATGCAGATGTTACTGTAACCTTTTCAGCATTTAACTGTTTAAAAGTCCATTTCAATCTAAAGGAACGTGGGGGGTAATTTGTTTCAATTAGTACAGTTGGTTTACCCTAGAATTGCTAGTTTAAGAAGCATATGTTCAAAGCCATTTGCACTATAGGGGGAGAACTAACTATGAACTATTTTGTTCATAAGTCATTGAAGCTCAATTTTTTTTATTTTTATTTTAAGTGCAGTATATTAATAGCCTGAAATTCTCCAGTGGTGCTGTTGCTACACTATCCAATGGACATCTCTGATCAGCTGACCATCACCCTCCATAGGATGGTGTAACAACAGCGCCACTGTAAGATTTCAGGCCATGGAGATTTTACGCCTAATCAAATTTTTGTATGTGCTTTAATAACTTTTGAATAAAACACCTCTCAGTTGTGCGAATGCCCTTGCTTACAATACATATATTTTTTACACATTAAGTTTTTACTATCCCTTTAAGCCCAGGGAAATCCATCTCCTCGACTGAGAAACAGACCACCTATATGTGATCAAGCAAGGATATCCTGTAAACCTGTCCTGTTACAGCTTCTCAGGATTGACTTTGACAAGCAGGGAAGTTGATGTACTAAGAAGAACTGGATCAGTTCTGGAGTAAACAACTGCGTCATAGGGAACAAATCCAAAAAAAAAAAAATCTCCAATATTTATTAACCCTTTGAGTGCCAGAGGGGTGCAAAACGCATTGCTTTGAAATGCATTGAACCTTTCTCTAGGACTGAAAGGGTTAAATGGGACTTTTAACCCCCTTGAATGTTACACAGGTCTCTAACACATGGCTTTACAATCTATAACATTCATAGGGTTAACCAGAGGGGTACGCAACGCATATCACTGGCACTCAAACGGATATAGGCCTATTGAAATCAATAGGGGATGTTTATTAGTCCTTTATGGCGCACTTTATTTCCTCCAGTTTACTGAGTACATCTGCCTGAAGCTGGAAAATTAAAGGGACAGTAATGTCCCATAAAAAAATGCTTAGAGTTTTGTAGAAATAAAAAAAAAACAAAATATGACAAAAATACTATCTCTCAAACCGCTATGGTTTGAGAGATATCCTCCCCTAAAGTTCCCGTCTCCCTCCCCTTCTCCTGACATCAGCTGAAAGCAGGAGTTCCTGGTCCAGAACTCTTCAGAGCCGCAATAAAGTGATTTAAAAAGAAATACTTATTTGGAACCGTCTACAAAGTGTACCTGGTTTGAAGCACACTTAGACTGTTCCATAGAAGTATTTCTTTTTAAATTGCGGCTCTGCTGAAGAGCCTCCTTATGTCGGCCAACACGGATCTCCTTCTGTCAGCTTTACAGCTGGCATCAGGAGAAGAGGAATTTTAGTGGAGGATATCTCTCAAACCATAGCAGTTTGAGAGACAGGATTTGTGGCATATAGTTTATTTTTTTAATCTCTACAAAAATCTAAGCATTTTTTACTGTCCCTTTAATCGTAGATAGCATTGGGTTCCATCGACTGGACAGCGCATTGCTAGTCACCTGCGTTGCCGATATGTGCAGGGGAACCACTTGCTGAATGTAAAGAAATCTTGTTGAAAATACATTCTATATTAAAGAGTCTTGAGACTACAGTCTCTAAGGTCATGTAAGGGCTGCCCCCCCAACCCAGCCAGTATCGTTGATTTAATAGGCAAAGTAGTCTAAACTATGTGTGCTACTGAAGGCTTCATATGGATTTAATATTCATTCAAAGGAAAGGCTAGAAAGGAGTTGAGTAAAAGGCTTTTTTCTAAAGTGAGGAATCCAGTAGTGTCTGAGATGCAGACAAACATACCATAGCTCTGGGATTTGGTCTGCATATGTGAGCCAAGAATGAGTCAAGTCCAGAGTGGAGATTAAGTTATTTGGGTCCCTTTGGAAGGCCCATTAGAGATCTTATGACCAAAAAAATGCATTTTTCCCCTGGATTTTGGACAGAGATGTGACACAGAGGCATAACGAAGGGGCATCTTTTGGGAGCATAGCTTTCCCTTGGAAAATCTTATGGTATTTCTCGAAGTCCACATGAAAAGACTGATTTTATGCTTTGTTATAGTTTAATCCCTGTTTAACTGAAGCAATTTACAAGGCGGTGAGTCTGAGATGTGGTGCTGCAGGTCACACCAGCTTAGAGAGGATTAACCATAGCACAAAGAAGCAAAATTAACGCCATCGTATGACTATCTTGAGGAAAACTAAGGGTTTCCAGAGAGGGGTTTCCCAAAAAAATCTACAATAATACCTAGAATTTGCTTAAAGGGATAGTAATACTTCATTTTATCTTTATTTTATTTTGTAGGCATTAAAAAAACATGAAGAACAATATAAGTCTTATCTCTCAAACCTTTATGGTTTGAGAAATATTCACAAGCAAAGTTTCCCCCTCCCGCCCCTTTTACCTAGTGTAAGCCATCTCTTATCAGATGTGGAATGCAGTCCATAGATCAGACAGATAACAGAAGGGGACAATCTTGTTCCTATGAGAACAATGAAAGCCCTGTCCCCCTTGACAAGTTTTTCAGCTTTTTCCCTTATCTTAATTGAAGATTGTCCCTCTCTGCAGTCTACCTGGGCACCTCCCTTCTGATCTGGCTGAACGGGGGGGGGGGGTACTTTGCTTGTGAATATCTCTTAAACCATAAAGGTTTGAGAGATAAGACTTATATCGTTCTTCATGTTTTTTTAATGCCTACAAAATAAAATATAGATAAATTGAAGTATTACTGTCCCTTTAAGTGTAATTTTTATCCCAAATCCATTGCATCTTTATTTGCAAAGATCAAGGGTGGACAACCTGTGACCTTCTTTCAGCTCTTGTTGGACTATACTTCCCATCATCCTTAGCTGGTCAAGGATTATGAGAGTTGTTGCCTAATAACTGGAATGTGGCAATTTGCCATCCCGTGGCATAGAAATATATGCACAATAGTGGGAAGAATGAGCCCCCACTTTCTTTAGTCAGGGATAAAAACCAAGTGAATCAATTCTGTGTAGATGCTCTCCAAAATTAATCTTAAATTAGTACTGGATATCGCATCCGTGGAGTCAGACATGATTATTTTTAAAGGGCTAAATGATTTCAAAGAAGAATACTTGGAAAACCATTAGTAGAGGAGGTTTGGGGTCCCAAAGTGGCCGTGATTTGCAGTAATTTTTTCAAACTGAAGCAGTTCAAGGGATAGTGATGTTTCAAAATAAATGCAGCTCCAATTAATCTTCGTAGTATTTGGACCATGGAGAGTGTTATTTCAGTACTGTCAGAGTTGTAGTTCAAGAGTAATTAAATGATAAAGTATCCCCCTCCTGCCCCTTTTACTGATGTAACACTGCTCACCTCAGAACAGAAAGGTGTTGTCCAGATGGCTTGCAGAGAGGGACAATCTTTAGTGAGCATAAGGTAAAAAACTGTCAACGGGAGCAGGGTTTTCATTGTTCTCACAGTAAGAAGATTGTCCCTTGCTGTGATCTGTCTGGTCTTAAGACCAGATTCCACATCTGAGGGGAGGTGGCTTACACTAGGTAAAAGAGGTGGGAGGGGGATACTTTATCATTCAATTACTCTTGAACTACAACTCTGACAGTATTGAAATAACACTGTGCATGTCCCAAATACTATGAAGATTAATTGGAGCTGATTTTATTGTGAAACATTACTATCCCTTTCATGAAGGACTTAACTAGATAAATGTCTTTCAAACAGCAGCCACATATCTATTTACTGTTTTTATTTGCATTTACATTTTTTAGTGTACTGTTAAATATTACATTAGGTGTGTCAAACTGTATTCCTAAAGGGCTGAGACAGTGCTAGTTTCTTGGATATACCTGATTTTTCACAGGTGTTGCAGTCGTTGGCATAGCCCTTTTTAACAGCAATACCTGTGCAAACTCAGACATCCCAAAAACGTGTCATTTCTCTGCCCTTTAGGATTGCATCTGAGACCACTGGCTTACAATCTGAGAAAGACTAGTAGTGTAGGAGGTGTAATGTAGTGATCACTGCACACAGAAAAGTGCATATACAATGGAAAGATACATTGAGGGATATATGGCCACTTATTCCTAAAATATAGTTTCCCTTTAAAGATTACCATTGGAGAACCAATCCACTAAGAACCGACTCTTTGTGGCTGTTTTTTTTCTGCCCAGAGTCTGCTATGTCAAGGTTCATAAGTAGTATGTGTTGATGTTCCCTTTACTTATTGTGGGTTATGCACTAAGGTGGGATAAAGAGGTGATAAAATGGAGATAGCTTCTCAAGAGATATCACATCTCCAATTCCTATGTTCTTCTATAGAGCCTATGCACTAAGATCTCCAAAGTTAGCTAACTCTTAGTGAGCTAGCTTCATAGAATAATGTAGGAACTGGAGAAGTGATATTACTTGAGAAGTCATCACACCTTAGTGCATAACCCCCATTTCCTCTTTATGATCTACTAAGGCCAAAAGATTGCAATGGGGATCTGGGAAGTTGGCCTTATGTATAGAAATTTACAAGACATTCTAAACTGTGATAGGTGTTTCCAAAACATCAACAATATCACTGACACACAAATGTGTAGATCAGTGAGCCTCAATCAGGGTGCTGTGACACTTTGGTGTGCCACGGACATCAACTTGGGGTGCCCTGTGTTTTCTATAAAGACTAACAAAAATTGACCTCTAAATAAAGATTTATAGAAATTAATATGTACAATATGTTTAGTTTTGTTATTATGATTATAAGATATAATAATAATGGTATATTTGTGTATTTTACCCTTCATTATGCCCTTGATAAATTACATTAAATATGTTAGAGGTGCCCCGAATGTTCAAGGTTATGTGTTAGGGGTGACCTGAGCAAAAAGGGTTGAGGACCACTGGTGTAGATGAATGATGACTTGGAGAACAAAAGAAGCATTTGATGTAATACATTTGGTTTATTAGAAGGTCACAGGCAGCCACTATCCAGATCAATGTGCATTCATTTTGAAACGTAGCCTCTGCTTTGCGAATAGGTTAAAGGAGAATGAACATCTCCTAATAATAACCACCACCCACCTACCTTACTATGGCCAGAAAATTCTAATGACCACTATGAAGTCTGTCCTTATGCCTTCATTCAAGAGATAACCTATTAAATTCGTCCTGAATGTATGACCATGGAGGCGGACATGACAGTTACTGGCAATTTTTTTTTTTTCAATCTGAAGCAGGCAGAGTGCATGAGCCTACTAAATCTTTAAGCACTAGATGTGTCTGTGCAACTCGCTGCAAAGCATACCTCTCAGGTCCTTAACCCTTTGAGTGCCATAGTGCG
This sequence comes from Rhinophrynus dorsalis, assembly GCA_037306005.1. Classification (NCBI taxonomy): domain Eukaryota; kingdom Metazoa; phylum Chordata; class Amphibia; order Anura; family Rhinophrynidae; genus Rhinophrynus; species Rhinophrynus dorsalis. Next base: position 48,261,129 of record CM074725.1, read on the forward strand.
TTGGATACCTCTCTGGCGGTTAAAGGGTAAGTCTTAACCTGTCCAATGCATAGAGTTTGTGTCCTGTGGTCCTGCTAGCAACTATCATGTCTTCCTCCATGAAGATTTTCTGTCTTGAACAAAGGCATACAGTCAAAATTCATAGGGGCCATAAGTTTTTTTTGTCCACAGTGGTAAGTTATTAGGAACAGTTACTTCTCCTTTAACTGTACTCTGCCAGCTTTTTCCACCTTTCAAGCAGTTGGTTTGTGTCTCTTCTTCATGATTTTGTGCGCAAATTTATATTTTTTCTCGTTCCCAGACGAACGAGTTTTTGGGCCGTCATGCTTGGATACCTTAATAATTTTTAAATGGTTTAGAAAATGTAATCTTCAAATTAAAACATCTGTATAATGTACGAGGTCACCTGTCCTTGGCTGGAATCATTCATGGTTACCAAGTAGAAAAGCAAAAAAGAAAACATTTTCCCATGAGAATGTACCAAGGATAATTTCGGGCATAACAGGTTTATCAACACATTCCGCTCTGTCGGCACATCCTGACTCTCGAGATGCAGTTATAATCTCAGACAAGTAGTCCATCCTTTTTCCCATTCCCGAGGATGAACAATACCCAATTGTAAGCATGAGCAACTCTTCTCAAACATGTAAAGAGTTATGCAGTATTTTGAAAATCGCTTTTCTTGTTTTATGTAGGCATGTCTTACATATAATCCTTAACCGTTTGAGTGCCAGAGGGTTTTCCATTGCATTGTTTTGCAATAGTGCTGCACAAATCTGCATACCTCCCAACATTTCAAATTGCCAAAGAGGGACAATTGTGTTTTAAGGGGTGTTGTTGGGGGCGTTGCTGGTGGGCGAGGCATTACCAAGAATGATTACGCTATTTCATGACCTATTTATACCTCTTTCTGTAACCTAATAAATGACGTATAAATATTTTATTTACACAAATTAATTAATAATAACATATACTGATGTTTAAACTAGCAGTAATGTGAGTTTTATTGCTGTAGAGCAATATGATACACCTATATACACACCACATAATCTGATCTCCTAAAAAGAGGGACATGAGGGTGGAAAAGAGGGACAGAGGGATTTGGGTCTAAAAGAGGGACTGTCACTCCTAAAGAGGGACAGTTGGGAGGTATGAATCTGTAATCTAAGATATGGATCTCTGGAAACTGATATATCAAAATACTCAGGCATAATTTATAACAATTTAAGAACAGGTATTATTACAGTTAATAATTTGTAATACTATTAGAATATAGAGTTCTGATGTTGGCACAGATACACTGAGAATAATAAAAGTGACAAAGGCTGACATATGCCTTGAAGAATTATTTACTCAGGGGTGATCTCATGGATTTTAGTTCAGACAATGATCTAATACTGGGAATCAACAGAATGGTTACAGTGCTTGAGAGTAAAATTAATATTATTAACTATTATTAACTGTTGACCAAAGGCAGAAACTGGAGCACCAGAAGAGAAGCACATATAGGAGAAGAGCATTATCATGAGTGATTTCACAAATGGCAATGGGAAGCAGGCAGGTGAGTAAGATGGAGTATGTAAATCATGTGTCAGGGGCACGCCTTGTCTTCAGTGCAGTTCCAAAATACCAGGGCTGATGTATATGCCAAGTAAATAGAGCTGGGAGACAACAATAACATGGTTAAAGGGATAGTAACGTTTCATAATAAAAGCAGCTCTAATTAATCATCATAGTCTTGGACTTTGGAGAGTGTTATTCCAATTCTGTCAGAGTTGTAGTTCAAGAGTAATTCAATGACAAAGTGTCCCCCTCCCACCCCTTTTACTGATGTAACATTGCTCAGCCAGATCAGAAGGGAGGTGCCCAGGTAGACTGCAGAGAGGGACAATCTTCAATTAAGATAAGGGAAAAACCTGAAAAACTTGTCAAGGGGGGCAGGGATTTCATTGTTCTCATAGGAAGAAGATTGTCCCCTGCTGTTATCTGTCTGGTCTATGGACTGCATTCCACATCTGAGAAGAGATGGCTTACACTAGGTAAAAGGGGCGGGAGGGGGAAACTTTGCTTGTGAATATCTCTTAAACCATAAAGGTTTGAGAGATAAGACTTATATCGTTCTTCATGTTTTTTTAATGCCTACAAAATAAAAGATAAAACAAAGTATTACTATCCCTTTAAAGATGTAAACTGTGTAATTAACCAGAGCATGAGACAATTTCATGATTTGAAAATAGTATTCAAAATTATAAAATGAAGAAATAGTTATGAGGATAAGTGTCAGGCTGATAACAGTAGAAGGCAGAAGATGCTAAAATGGAGATAACTTACCAACTGATATCACTTCTCCAATTCCTATGTGATTCTATGGAGCCTATGCATCAAGATCTCTAAGACTTTAGGGATCTTAGCGCATATTCTCTATAGCAGTGTTTCTCAACTCCTGTCCTCAGGACCCACTAACAGGCCAGGACGTAGGGATTTCTCTGCTAGAGCACAGGTGTGGTGATCAGAGGCTCATTCACATTGATCAACTCACCTGTGCTCTAACAAGGAAATCATCACATCCTGGCCTTTTAGTGGGTCCTGAGGACAGGCGTTGAGAAACACTGCTCTATAGAATAACATAGACATTGGAAAGTGTATCATGCTGGATAATTTATCACCATTTTATTACCACTTTATTACACCTTACAGCCTCTCCTCCAAGGAGATAATACAGTGGATGATGAGTAAGATGGGTTGCTAACTAAAGCAGGGAATAACAGAATGTCTCATGAGTAAGTCTTTTTGGTAACGGGAGTAGGAGAAATTAGTATGGTTGGTAAATGAACCAGGTTAGTGAAAGGAGCAAGAAACAACAGCATGGTTGATGAGAGAAAGTGAGAATGTTTATGGGAGCAGAATGGCATGGTTGATTAGTAAGCTGGGTAGGTAATGAGTAAGAGTGCTTAATGAATAAATCAGGTTGGGAAAAAGAACAGAATACAAAAGAATGGTTATGATGAGTAATCCAGGTTGGTAGTGCAAGAAGGATACATTAGCATGGTTAATAAGTAAGGCGGTTTGGTAACAAAATTAGGACGTAATAGCGTGGTTGATGAGTAAGCCGGGTTGGTAATGGTAGAAGCAGGGCTTATAATTTTAGGTCCTTTGCTACTAGCCAGACCTGAAAAGTTACTCGCCACCGCAAGCCAAAACATACCCACCAGGGCTGAATTTCTACTCGCGAGGGCTATATTTTCACTCGCCATTGGCGAGTGGAAATTTTGAGCCCCGGTAGAAGGATACAATAAAATGGTTATAAGGAAACTGGCTCGGTAACAGGAGCATCATATAGTATCTGGTTGATGACTAAGCCAGGTTGGTAATGGTATAAGGATACATTAGAATGGTAGTTGAGTAATTTGAGATGTTAATTGTAGAAAGATAAAAAAGCGTGGTTGATGAGTAAATAAGGTTGGTAGTAGGTAGTATCAAGTGATAGGTAAGCCAGGTAGATTAATGAGTAAGCAGGGCTAATAAAGGTCGAAAGTAGTTTGCTTGATGAGTAAGCAAGGTTGGTAATAAGAGTAAGTTACAATAGCATGGTTGAAGACTAATCTGGGTTGGTAAGGAGGATAGCATGGAATAGCATGGTTGAAGATTAAGCCAAGTTGATAAGGGGAGTAGGACACAAAAACGTGGTTGATAAAAAAAGCATGGTTGGCAACAAATATTATACAATAGTGTGGTTGCTAAATAAGTCAAGTTGGTAATGGGAGCAGAGGAAAGATTTACACGTTTTGGTAGAGAACAATAATCAAGCAGGGAACGATACAGGAAGGAAAGCTGAGAAGGGCTGTGGAAGGACTAAACCTGATCACTTTAGAAAGATAAGAAAAGCTAGAACTGTATTAAGGTAAATAAATGCACATCAATCCCTGTAATAAGTCTTTGTCAAGTAAAATGCCTTGCCTGTCTGTTTTGCTAAGTCACATAATATTATTGTTAAATCATTTGCAATCTGTGACTGTTTTAGTCACAATAAATGTAATCTTTACATTTCAGGAATTGTGAGTATACAAATGCAGAAGTTGTTATTTTTTCACATCCCTGTTTTGTCACGTATTGTGATATAGTGTGTGTGCAACGAGCAGTCAGAGATGCGGAACAAGCCTGCCCTCGAATTGATGAGGCTCTATAGGATAAGTATCCTACGCAGGATGCAAACTCTTTTAACTCACTAGTGCCTTTCACAGAGAGGAAATATCCCAACAAGGCCGAAACATACGTCTGGGGTTGGCTGCTTCTCTTGTTCAGAGAGGAATTGCCTGGCACTTTGTGGCTGGACTGCCTTTTGGTATGATCAGTATGATATGATTTAGGATATTTCCTCTCTGTGAAAGGCATTAAAGAGATAAAAGAGACTGCACCCAGAGTCGTATACTTATCTTACAGAGCCTCATCAATTTGAAGGCAGGCTGGTTCCTAGTTGAGCATCTCTGACTTAGGGTGACCAGACCTCACCTTTAACCGGGGACACATATGAAAAATGCATACTGTAGGGCTGCTTTGCTTTAAGTGCAGTCCTGAAATATGCCTATTTCCTATGTGTCCCCGGTTAAAGGTGAGGTCTGGTCACCCTACTCTGACTAGCTCTTTGCATATGCAAATTACCCTTGCGATTTGTCACCCTAAGGGTAACAGGGTAATCCAGATGAGAACCCCTTGCTCACAGTGCCTAGAGAGATCAGCTGCACCTCACTGACTAGGCCCAACAAGGCTGAAACGTAGGTCTGGGGTTGGCTGCTTCTCTTGTTCAGAGAGGAATTGCCTGCCACTTTGTGGCTGGACTGCCTTTTGGTAGGATCAGTATGATGTGCTTTAGAGTATTTCCTCTCTGTGAAAGGCACTAGAGAGCTAAAAGAGATTGCACTCTGGGTAGAATACTTATCCTATACAGCCTCATCAATTCAAGGGCATTGAACATTTCTGACTAGCTCTTTAGATATTGTGTGTGTGCCAACACAGGGACATGCTGTTTGCATATGTGTATACCTGGGAACTTTTTGGTCTGGGCTCCCCAGAGGGGAGTCCTGTGATGGCTCTGACGGGAGAGAAATGATGCAATTAACAACCTAAAAGGGACGGGGCTTGTAAAAAATAATAATAAAAAAAAGATATATATACCGTAAAATCTCAGGTATAACATGCAGGTGCAAGTTATACCCAATATATTTGCTAAAATGGTAGTTCCTATGTATAATACGCACCCCCTACTTGCCTGCAATTAGAAGCCCCCTGAAGTCCAGCAACCCCCATCTGGAGGCAGTGGGCGGCATCCCTGTGCTCACCGTCCGCTTCCTCTGTGCAGCAATATTGCAAAAAACATTAAAAGCCCACCTTAATAACCAGGATTCCCCCTCTGTATTGCAGGCAGCTGTGAAACAGGGGCAGCGGGTGGCATTCTTGCACTAGCCGCCCGCTTCTTCCTCTCCCGGAACTCCACTGAGCAGCCCTGTTAGGACCTACCATACATTCAATGCGCACGCAAAACAGGTAATTATTTGGTACAATTTCCATTACTGTGCCACCCTGATGAAGGTCCTTATATGGACCGAAAACGTTTGGTGTTTTAGAGAATGAAATAAATCTTCACTTTTTAAATTTCGTCTGAGTGCTGTCTCGTATGCTCCAGTCCAGGCTGAGTATATATATATATATATATATATATATATATATATATATATTACATACAGGGCTCAGAATTTCCACTCGCAACTAGCCAATAGCGAGTGAAAGTTTAGCCCTGGTGAGTAGAAATTCAGCCCTGGTGTGTATGTTTTGACTTGCAGTGGCGAGTAACTTTTCAGGTCTGGCTAGTAGCAAAGGACTTAAAATTATAATCCCTGTATATTATATATATATATATATATATATATATATATATATACAATCATTATCATTCCACTGCAGGATGAAGGCCTCTGCAGCAAGCTGAGGGTACGGGCTGTAATCTGTCACTGTTGTCCAGTGCAGGTTGGCAGATATTTGACCATGCTGGGGACTAGAACCCGTGACCCTGAAATTTGAGCAGATTCCACAGATGGTGCATTAACCAACTGACTTATCTCACTGGCTGTGGTCACTCTTCTATTAAATGGTTATTTATTCATATATTGTCATGCGTCATGTTGCATATCGTTCTTCAGTAATGCCAATCGTGCATTTATGCATTCATGTAAGCAATAGGATAAATCCTACTATGCCTTTGGACTGGTGACAGTGGGGCATGATCCTGAATGATGATAGAGTATAAAACTCTTATAAAACCCATGTTTTGCTGCATATTATAGTTGTCTTGAGAAAGTTGAGAAAGAAGTCTATGATTAAGCACTAAGTTTAGCACGAAACTCGTCCGATAGTTTGTGGGATCCTTTCCCCATCTTATTGCACCTTCTCCTCACCGTGTCTGTTCTCTCAACCACGTATGTGTTTTTTACAATGTGAATAAAGCTGTATGGATTTTGATTGAACATCACAGAGTTGCACTTTATGTTGGAGTGTGGCTGTCTCTTTACACGGATACGAACGTCTACCCACCGGAGAAAAGGACCGGTGTTTGCTTTGCACCCATATGAAGACAGAGAGTCTCTTTATTCACTTCACTATATTACTAGGTGTGAAAAGGTCTGTATGAGCACTGTATCTTACTATTGGTGGGTCTTGAGAAAGTTCCCTAAACGATGACCAGATCCTTAGTATATCATAGCAAACAATTTCATTTTAGGTATTAGTATCCATAGATCAAAATATCTGACTTGCAGCTTTAGACTAAAATAATAATAATTCTCTCCTAACTCCTACTTTGTCTTTACCCTTCTCCCCCACTTTGTCTCTCATTCTCCAGCTCTCCTCTTCTTATGCACTCCCCCTCTTCATCTCTCACTTTCTCTCCCTTTTTCCCTTTGTGACTCCTCCTCTCTCCCCTTTTCTCTCTCACTCCTACCTCTGCTATCTTTTGCACTCTCCACCATTCCCATTCCCACCCCATCTCCCATGTGAGCTCCCCATGCTTTCTCTCTCACTCCCCCTACTGTCCATAGGACATTTATGTGAATCAAACTGGATGATCCAAAACTTTCTCTGGGTCCTCCAAGTTGATCCGCTAAACAAATTGCAGTTGTCTAGTTCATCTCTGCTTGTAACTTTCTCATGTCATTTTATGCTACTGATTTAACACTTTGGGAGAGATGTTCAAAAAGTCGTGATAAGGAAAAAATTGTCATTATCATAAGTTGGTGTAAAAGAAGGACAATATTTTCAAAAGTAAATCGGTCACGTTTGAAAATACGTCCAAAGAATTAAAAATGACGGTAAGAAAATCTTGATGAACATTACCTTTAAAAAATTCTGTTTTTGTCTTTGAAATGAAAATTTTCAAAGGAAAAGACATTTTTTTGTCTTTGAAACGACAAATTGTTTCTCACTCTTGCTAACAGTACTTTAATTTGTCTTCTCCAAGTTAAGACCATTTTTATTTTGTCAGGAAAAAATTTACGTTAATCAGACAAAAAAGTGACATTGAAATGTATATTTGTTTCTGAAAATACCTTACAATATGACGGTAGATTAAACCACACCCACTTTTAAGACGGCTTTTCCCCTTTGATGAAGATGGTAGAATTGGATGCAAAAAATGACGGAAACATGTCTGAGAATTGAAGGACCAGGGGGTAAGAACGTTGTTATTCTGATTATAGACAATTTCAGTTACCACCACTTTTTGAACATCTCATCCTATGAATGTAGAGCAATATCTTGCATATCCCCTTGAGCACTCAAAGGGACATGTGCAATGTATGACTGACTCAGGTTGTAAAAACCAATTTCAGTCTCATGATAGTCACAGAATGTTCATGGAACTGTAATCGGATTTAACTCTTTAAGGACCAGAGAGAAATTCAACACATTTGGGGCAATGCATTGCACACACCTCCAGTCTTTAACCGGTTAACAAACTCAAATGAGACTCTACCTTTTTTTCTCATTGTCTTAGATGTGAGTAAAGAAAATAAATCCGGTAGATGAAGCGATATGTTTTAGACAAGAACTAATTCCAAGGCATGTTGGGAGTATGGTATCTTTAGAGCAGTGTGTGTACAAAGGCACAGTATACAGTGGCAGAGTGACAGCGGGACACATCCTGTTTCTTCTAACAATACACACAGCACAGTGGAAGTCTTATAATAAAAGCTCCTTATACCTAGCCCTGTAACTTTTATTTGCACGGCAGTTTTAGTTGTGGTTTCCTATTAATATACTCTGTAAGCTAAATGTGAAATGTGAAACTACTAAGAGGAATACAAGTTAAGGAAATAAGGCTGAGAAGGATTGCAACACAGTGGAGATTCACTAAGCCAGTGTTTCTCAGCCAGGGTGCCCTGGCAGTTTGGTGTGCCACAAACATCCATTTAGGATGCCCCATTGTATCTATAATGCTTTGACAAAAATGTGAATGTAGACTTAAAACTGTATATTTAAGGATAATACTGTGCACAATATGTTTATATTAGTTGTGAGGTCTAACAAAAACTGTACATTTATGTATTCGTCAGGGCTCAAAATTTCCACTCTCCACTAGCCAATGGCGAGTGAACATTCAGCCCTGGCGAGTAGAAATTCAGCCCTGGTGGGTATGTTACGTCTGGCAGTGGCGAGTACCTTTTCAGGTCTGGCTAGTAGCAAAGGACTTCACATTTTAAGCCCTGTATTCGTAACCTTCATTACACCCTTACATAGTTACATAGTTACATAGTAATTTAGGTTGAAAAAAGACTTGCGTCCATCCAGTTCAACCCTTTTCCTATTCCTGTTTACCATCGCTGACCCAAAAGAAGGCATCCGACTCCAAATGGCAATCAGATTTCTCCCTGGATCAACAAGCCCTAACTAAATATTAATCCCAATACTAACGTGCATAGCCCTCTATATTATGCTCTTTTAAATAAGTATCCAGGCCCCTTTTAAAGGCATCTAATGTATTTGATAGCACCACCTCCTCCGGAAGTGCATTCCATACCTTTATTGTCCTTACTGTAAAGAAACCCTTCCGCTGTTGTAGACTAAATCTCCTTTCCTCAAGTCTAAGCGGGTGGCCCCTTGTCCTGTGTACTGTTCTGTTAATGAACAGGTCTTTTGAAAGCCCTTTATATGGGCCTTGAACATATTTATATAGTGTTATCATATCCCCTCTAAGACGCCGTTTCTCTAGTGTGTACAAGTTTAACTTTTCTAGCCTCTCTTCATAACTAAAACATTCCATTCCCCTTACTAGTTTTGTAGCCCTCCTCTGCACTCTCTCTAGTTCCATAATGTCCTTCTTCAGAAAGGGCGCCCAGAATTGAACAGCATATTCTAGGTGGGGTCTTACCATGGACCTGTAAAGAGGCATAATTATATCTTCCTCCCTTGAGTCAATACCCCTTTTAATACATGCCAATATCTTATTGGCCTTTGCAGCTGCCAGCTGGCACTGCATGCTACTGCAAAGTCTATTGTCTACCATTACTCCTAAATCCTTTTCATTAGTAGATTTCCCCAGAGAAACACCATTTAAACTATATGTTGCATTTTTATTATTATACCCAAAATGCATAACTTTACACTTGTCTATATTGAATCTCATTTGCCATTTGCCTGCCCAGTTACTCAATTTGTCCAAGTCCTCTTGTAATGAAGACACATCCAGTTCAGACTTTATTACCTTACTTAATTTTGTGTCATCGGCAAACACTGATACATGGCTTCCTATGCCCTCTGGGAGCTCATTAATAAACAAATTAAAAAGAAGAGGACCCAGGACAGATCCCTGAGGCACTCCACTTATCACGTTTATCCAACTGGAGAACTTGCCATTTACTACCACTCTTTGCATTCTATCTTTCAGCCAATTTCCAATCCACTCACAAACATTTTCCCCTAGTCCTATTTCATTCAATTTGTAGAGTAACCTCTTGTGTGGAACCGTATCAAATGCCTTGGCAAAGTCTAAATAGATCACGTCAACCGCCTCTCCCTCATCTATATTATTACTTACTTTTTCATAAAATGCGATCAAGTTCGTTTGACAAGACCTATCTTTCACAAAGCCATGTTGGCTATTGCTAATGATATTCCTGTTCCAGCAGAATTCTTGAATATATTCCCTTAGCAACCTTTCAAACAGCTTCCCTACCACAGATGTCAAGCTTACGGGTCTGTAATTTCCTGGCTGGGACTTTGATCCCTTTTTAAATATGGGCACCACATCTGCTTTACGCCAATCCGTGGGCACCATACCAGAAATAAAAGAATCCCTGAAAATCAGATATATCGGTCTGGCCAGGGTCTGGCCTAGCTCCCTAAGTACCCGTGGGTGTATACCATCTGGCCCCGGAGCCTTGTCTACCTTGACACCATTCAATTGTTTTAACACTTTTTCTTGTGTTAGCCATTCCCATGCTTGCTGTGCCTGTTCTGTAAAAGTAGTTTGTAGATTCTTGTCCAATGGGTCTTCCTTGGTAAAAACAGAAGAAAAGAAATTATTTAAAATATCTGCCTTCTCTCTGTCACCTTTGACCATCTCACCCGTTTCAGCTAACAAGGACCCAACATTATCAGACTTTAATTTTTTGCCATTAATGTATTTAAAGAATTTTTTTGGGTTGCTTTTGCTCTCCTTAGCAATATTTTTTTCATTCTCCAGTCTAGCTAATTTAATAGCCTTTTTACAGGTTTTGTTGACATTTTTGTATTCTGCAAATGCCTCTGCTGATCCCTCAGCTTTGTAATGTTTAAATGCCGCTTTCTTGTTATTTATTTCATGAATTACTTTACTGGTTAGCCACATTGGTTTCAATTTGCTTCTTTTGTATTTGTTTCCAACAGGGATAAATTTATATGTGTATTTTTGCAATATTATTTTGAAGGCATTCCACTTACCTTCTGTGTTTTTTCCTGAAAATATTTTATCCCAGTCAACGAGACCAAGGGATGAATTAAACCTGCTAAAGTTGGCCTTTTTAAAATTCAGTGTTTTGGTGGAACTCGTATCAACTTGTTTTTTTGAATTAATCTCAAACGATACCATGTTATGGTCACTATTCCCCAAGTGCTCCCTTACTTGGATGTTAGAGATAAGTTCTTCATGGTCAGTTATTACCAAATCCAGACATGCATTCCCTCTGGTTGAGGTCTGCACTAGTTGTGACAAAAAATTGTCATTCAACAAGTTCAGAAACTTGCTGCTTTTAGCAGAGTTAGCTATTCCATTTTTCCAGTCTATTTCTGGATAATTAAAATCCCCCATAATTATAGTTCTCCCTATTTGGGAAGCCTTTTCTATTTGCATTAATAGCTGTGTTTCTTCAAGGTCACCAATGTTTGGTGGTTTATAACAAATACCCACTAATATTTTCTGGGCAGTTTTATCCCCAGTGACTATTTCAACCCACAGGGATTCCACATTTTCACTACTGTCCTCACATATATCTTCCCGCAATTGAGGCAATAATGCTGGTTTGATATACAGACAGACCCCACCACCTCTTTTGCTTGACCTATCTTTTCTAAATAACATGTAGCCCTCTAAATTGATTGCCCAATCATGTGTGTCATCCCACCATGTTTCTGTTATGCCTATCAAGTCATAGTTTTCAATTTCAGCTACCAGCTCCAGTTCCCCTATTTTACCAGTTAAACTTCTGGCATTTGCAAGCATACAATTTATGCCACTGCTGTGTTCCATTTGTGATTTAATTTTGTTGTGGCTTATAGTCTTCTCCCTATCATCTGTACTAACCCCGCCCCCAGATCCTCCCACCTGGTTATTAACTACATCGCCTTCCCTTTCTATACTATCTATCCCAGTATTTATTGGCCCCTCCCCCCCCCTTCCTAGTTTAAAATCTCCTCCAACCGTCTGGTAATCCTCTCCCCAAGCACTTGAGACCCTCTTGCATTCAGGTGCAATCCATCCCTGCTATAGAGATTGTACCCCAAAGCAAAATCAGCCCAGTGCTCTAAAAACCCAAAGCCCTCCTTCTTACACCAAGACTTCAGCCATGCATTGAGCTCCCTAATCTCCCGCTGTCTCTCTGGCGTAGCGCATGGCACAGGTAGTATCTCTGTAACTATGTAACTATGTAACTATGTAACTATGTAATTCCAATTAATGTAACCCTTTGGATGCCAGAGAGGTATCCAACGCACTGGATACATACCTGGCACTCAAAGGGTTAAATGGAGCTTGTAAGCTCTTGAAAGATAGAAAGTGTCCAATGCGTTGGACATATTTTTAGCATTGAAGGGGTTAAACACAGTATTTAAATCAATAGGAATTTTTGTTTGCCCCAGTTCATCATAGTACATCAGCCTTGTTGAGTAAAAATGAATAAAATTCAGTATAATGAGTATAAATTTAAAATATTCCTAACATTCCCATTTTAAAAAAGGTAAAAGATATAATATAAAAGATAAAATGTATGCATGTAAATGCTCGTAGTCTGGCTAGTAAGATGAGGGAACTAGAAATGCGGTGGCATAACAATAGGGGTCACACCTGCGACCAGGCCCGTCACTCCAGGGGCCTGACCGCCCCCCTGTGACTCCCCTGCCCACCCGGCACCCACAATATTCTCATCGCTGAGGTCTGTGCCTTCTTTGGCACAGACCTCTAGCAGCTGATGTCCCTCTGGCACTATAGTAATGCAGAGCGCTGGGAGATGACATAGTTTCCCAGCGCTCTGCGTTACTGAAGAGAGGACTGCACAGGAGCTCACCCTGTTTAGAGGTCTGTGCAGAAGGAGGCACAGACCTCTACTGCCATGCCACTAGACCACCAGGGGGGTATGAGATGGGCATTGTGGAGATTGGGGGCAATGTGGAGATGGGGGGGCAATAAAATAAAAAATATATTAATGGGGATTTGCTACAAGCCATCTAATATTGGGGAGTTTGAGGACGCCCAACTTTTACTCCAAATGGAAAAGGCTTCTAGGTCAGGAAATGTAATTATAATCAGTGATTACAACTATCCTGAAATTGACTGGAGCAATATAACTTCCAGCACAACAAAGGGAAATCATTTTTTAAGTATGATTAATAACAATTTTATGTCCCAACTAGTATAAAAGAGGCTTTCCTTCACTTAGTGCTCTCAAACAATTCTGATATGATAAACAGTATACAAGTAAGGGAACATTTAGGCAGTAGTGACAATAATATGATATCCTTTGAAATTTGTTACGAGAAACCCAATAGCAAGAGTTTAATCAAAACATTTAATTTTAAAAAGGCTAATATTACAAAACTAAAAACAGTAGTATAGGATGTTCATTGTGATGTAATCTTCAAAGATAAAAATGCACAAGAATCATGGAGTTTGTCTAAAATGCTCTTAAAACAAATATACACATCAAAATATACCATTGGGGAATAAGCACGAGAAGAGTAAATTGAGACCAATGTGGCTTAATAATGAGGTTGAAGGGAAATTAGGAAGAAGAAGCAAGCATTTAAACTGTTTAAGTCAGACATAACTAATGTAATCAAATCTACAAATAAGCAATTAGGATAGCTAAAATTGAAAAGTATTGCAAAAGAGCAGACACTAAAAGGGATAGTAATACTTTGTTTTAAATATGTCTAATATTGTAGATATTAACAATAGAAGTAGTATAACCTACCTCCCATCTCTCAAACCTTTATAGTTTAGAGATTGTAGCATTTAAAGTCCCCCCGCCCCTTTCAGAGACGTCAGCAATCTATGGGACAGAAGCGGATCCTGGTCATTTGACAGGCCGGGGGCTTAGAAAGAAATACTTCATGGGAACGGTCTACATAATGTGCTTGCAAACCAGACACACTTTGTAGACCGTTGTAGGTTATTCTACTTCTATTGTTAATATCTACAATATTAGACATTTTTATAACAAAGTATTACTGTCCCTTTAAGGAACTTAGTTCAGTAATAGCAAGACCACTATACTTAATATTTTTGATTCACTTTCATCAGGCTCAGTGCCCAGGAAAGCTGATGTAGTACTATTGTTCAAAAAGGGGGAAAGATCCAGACCAGAAATTTATAAACCTGTGAGCTTGACTGCCACAGTGGTTAAGATAATAGATGGGTTGCTAACTGACAATATTCAGAACTATGTGAAGACAAACAATATTATTAGTAGGAGTCATCATGATTTTATGAAGAATAGATCATGTTAGACTAATTTGCTTTCATTTTACTAAAGAGTAAATAGTAAGTTGGAGAAGGGAATTGCTGTTGTTATAATATACTTGGATTTTGCAAAAGCCTTTGATAAAGTGTCTCACAACAAGTTACTGCATAAATTAAAAGGCATCGGTTTGGGAGGTAATATCTCTAAATGGATTGAGATCTGGTTAAATGATAGATAGCAGAGGGTTGTAAGTGGAACATTTTCAAGTTGGTCTAAAGTTGTATGTGGGGTGCCACAGGGTTCAGTCTTGGACCCAATGTGTTTTAATTTGTTTATTAATGATCTAGTGGGAATTTAAAGTAGTGTCTCAATATTTGCTGATGACACTAAGCTATGTAAGGAAATACATACAGAGCTGGATGTTTTTTCTCTGCAGAAGGATTTAGATAAACCAAGTGAATGGGCAGAAAAGTGGCAGATGACATTTAATGTAGATAGATGTAAGGTTATACATGTGGGCTGTAGAAACAAACATGCTACTTATACACTAAATGGGAAACAAATTGGGGAATACTATTTAGAGAAAGATTTAGGAGTACTGATAGACGATAAACCACAGCAGTTGCAGAGTAACTCAGCTGCAGCAAGCTCAAATATGGTACTGTCATGCATAAAAAGAGGCATAGATGCACTGGATGCTAATTTAACTCTACCACTGTATAAATCCTTGGTAAGGCTGCATCGAAAATATGGAGTACAGTTTTTGGCACCAATTCTTTAAAAATTCATTATTGACCTGGAAAAAGTGAATAGACATGCAGCAAAACTGATAAAGGGATTGGAGGATCTGAGTTATAAAGAGAAAATACTAGCCATACTTGTACATTAGAGAAGAGATGTCTAAGGCGTGATATGATTACATTTACAAATATATTCAAGTTCAATACAAAGAACTCTCCAATTAATTATTTACTCAAAGAGCTGAGCTAAGAATGAGAGGTCATCCATTAAGACTGGAGGAAAGGCACTTTAGACTAAAACAAAGACAGAGATTTTTTTACAATAAGAGTGGTAAAGCTATGGAATTCTTTGCCTTGGGATGCTGTGCTTGCAGATATTGTAATTGCTTTCAAAAAAAGTAATGGATACCTATCTAGCACATAACAATATTGAAAATGATGACAGATTGCTTCAATGCAGATAGGGAACTATGTGGCTTCAATGGGTTTTTTTGCCTTCCTCTGGATCAGCGGGTGATTTGACATGGGCTGGATTTAATGAATGCATGTCTTTTTCAGCCTCATCAACTATGCTATTATGTTACTATGACACTTCTGCCATTTGGGAGGACATTGTTACTGATGGACTGAAAGGTGGGTTCAGATACCCCAGCTTTATATAAACGCTCATGTGTAAGTGGGGTTTGAAGAGGAGAAGTAAACTGTATTCAAGGATCCATGGTTACCGAACTGTCAGGTTCCACCATGACTGCTGATCAGCAGAAAGAACTTAGGCTTTTGTATACTTCACTCACCTGGAGATATGCTGATGGATTAATTAGACTCCTATGCAGATGCAAGGAGTAGCTTAATGGGTGCATTTCATATGTTAAGTATATTATAAAATCATTGGGTGAAAGTTCATAATCTGCCTGTCTGTTTGACTGTCTGGATATATCACTGGCTGTATCTGTACATGCAGAGGTCCTTCAGCAAGCTTAAGAGGGACAAATCAGGAGACAACCAACTCCAGTTTGTTGAAAACCACTCTATCATTCCAGCTCCATTTAAATCATCTATGGTGCAGTTGGTTTGTCTCATAATTGCACCTATTTAGCTTGATGAATAAGGCAGAGAGCAAAGGGTATTTACTTACAAAAGAGGTGGTCATCCTGTGCTTATACACAGTGTTGACAAATCAAGCAAGTAAGGTGATAGTAAAGTTAGGCTCTGTTCAGGCAAAGGCAAAATAATGATCCGGGACAAATAACAAATGAGTATTACAAAACATTTTTTAAAAGATGAGTCTCCAAGGACAGCTAACATAATGGAATAAAAGACTCACACACACATTCAGTCTCAGTCTTTTACTGGTCAATCACTCCTACTCCTAACATCTGGCAAAACAGCAGCATTATGATCTTACAGACTTTATTGCATAAGCTCCCCTCACCATTATACTCTGACTCTTACTACTACTGGAAATATTTTGCCTGTGCCCATCACCATTTCTAGAGTAGTGGAACCTAGACATATTTTGTTGCCGGTCTCAATATTCTGTAAAAAACTTGCAAGTGATACAGTCTTGCTCCTGGCTGACATTCCTCCTACTTTAAGCTTTTTTACACACACTCAGTAAATATTTCCTCTTCCTGTTCCTCTTTGATTCAAGGCAGCCATCAACAGTAGGCTGCAACTTCAGGTGAAGTATGACTAGGACAATTGCCAGTATCCGAGATATCACAGACTTGCTATGAATCACTGCCAGTTTCAATTAGTCCATTAATTAGGTATAGGAGGGCTTGTGGAAGGAGGCCAAGGATCAGGGAGGGACAGGACTGCTAGTCATATCACACACAGAAACTACTTGAAAGTTGTAAGCCAAATATGATAAGAGCAAAGTACTTACTATACATTATACAGCTGAGTTTGTTTAAAGGAGTTGTAACACATCCTAATAATAATACCTCTCACTTATCTTACTATGACAAGAACATTTTAATGACTTCCTATGAATTTTGCTTTTGTGCTTTTGTTAAAGGTACAGTAATGTCCCATTTTTTTTAGAGTTTTGTAGAGCTTAAAAATAAGCTAAATGCCACAAATCTTATCTCTCAAACTGCATCATCAAAGTTCCCCTTCTCCTGATGTCAGCTGTAAGGCTGACAGAAGGAGATTTGTGTCGGCCGACACGAGGAGTTTCTTCAGCAGAGCCGCAATAGAGCGATTTAAAAAGAATTACTTATTTGGAATGGTCTAAAAAGTGTGCTTGCAAACCAGGTACACTTTGTAGACTGTTCCAAAGAAGTCATTCTTTTTAACTTGCGCTATTGCGGCTCTTCTGAAGAGCTGCTTGTCTGTCCCCGGGCCAGAAACTCCTGCTGTCAACTTACAGCTGACATCAGGAGAACAGGAGAGAGAAGGGAACTTTAGCGGATGATATCTCTCAAACCATAGTGGTTTGAGAGATAAGATTTGTGGCATGTAGCTTATTTTTTAAGCTCTACAAAATGCAAAAAAAATTTATGGGACATTACTGTTCCTTTAAAGACATAATATCAGTTGAGGGTGTTGTGTCCATGGAGGTGGACATGACAGTTGCTAGCAGGACAGTAGGACCCCAAACTCTGTGCATGGCATATGGTAATCTTGGGTGCCTGGTGTTCTCCAAGAGACTCCTGCTTCAGGGGGCCTCAGACTGGGTTCCCAATACTACCATTTGGACAGAAATTAATCAATTTAATCCTATAACCATGCAGGAGAGAGGCTTTCTGAGATCACGGTGTACCAATATGACTTTTACACAATTTTAAACAGTTCTAAGGAAGGTTACCACTAAACCTACGAGTATCCTAAATGTATGTATATAGGAGGACATCCATTTACAGTTTCACCACGTATTTATTTATACCCATATAGTATTTTAGACGTTTAATCTATCTTGTAGCCCATAGATCACTTTATTCAGAACTCAGCACATGAAATGTAAAAAAAGGACCAGTTCTAGGGTTTGCAGGGCGTGGGGAGAAATAATTTGCTAGTTTTTTGTTTTGCAGAACTAAACACAATTTAAATATCTGACATCACTCTTGCATTTTATTTAGTTAACATACATGCATGACATCTATCTATCTATCTATCTATCTATCTATCTATCTATCTATATAGCCATCCATCCACACATACCCACCCACACTTTTTTTTTCTATCTCCCCCATTGTCACCACTGAGTCCTCCCCTCTTGCCTGCATTTGAAGGCACAGGGGCCGTATGATGATCTTTGATGGTCCAGCAGCGTTTCCAGGAAGGGATCTTTTCCTCTTTCGCCACAGACCTCTATATCCAGCTCTCTCTCGCTGCACAGTTTGCCCGATAATACAACGCACCAGTATATGATGTTATTCCCCAGTACTCTGCATTATTTGACCATGTGGAAGCTGCATAAAGAGGTCTGTGCTGGAGAGGGCACAGATCTCTATTAGACGGTCGGGGAAGATATGTTTTATCTTCCCAACTGGAACCGACAGGTTGCGGGGCCGGTGAAGTTGACAGGTTGGGTGCACTGCACTCTTGGCACCCACCAGCCCTGTGAAAAAATAAATAGACTGAAATAACTGATGCTGCATGAAGGACACCTAACTAGTTAATATCCACTTATTCATAGGGTATACTTACCCTTTAAAGACAAGCACGAAGAAAACAAGAGGTTTTTTTACAGACAATTACACACAATCTATAGCAGGCTAATAAGCTAAATTGCATCTAATAACACAAGCTTACATACACAGTATTTAAATGTCTGCCTCGTTAAAGATCGGGTAAAGGTAATTATGTTTTCTAGCAGGCAAAAGTTTAGCAATTAACTGTATGATTGCTGGAGGGGTGAGCAATGCCTTGATTTTCAATACAGTGCAAACCCCTCTAGCATGCAATAGTTTAAAGAGGGACTATCACCCTATATTAAGCCCCCCAATAATTAGGGGTATGGCGATTAGGTTCTTAACAGTGCTATTATTGGGCACAAATACCAAGTTCTGAAGTAATCCTCCTTCTTATGAGACCAAAACAAATGCAAAAAAGGGGCGCTCCAAGTGTAATATATCCTGGGCAGTAAACACCACCACCAATAAACCACCGCACTCATAATATTTGAATGCACTTAATAGTGGTCAGCCGGACAAATGGAGAATTCACGACTGCCCCCACTCAGTCTCACTGAAAATCGACTGTGGATGCTGCTCACAACAAATGGTCAGGAATCTCTCCAAAGGACTCCTGGTAAAGATACAGAAGGGGTTTGATACCACTTGTAGAGTGTACTAGTTATACACATAAAGGATCTGGTACTCACAATAATTGGAAACTCCGGTTGAGAAAGTCAACAACCGGTATAACAAGCAGGGTTATATAAATCCGCCCTGCTTCAGATATACAACTCTCTGGATCAAAGATGTACTGGAACCGAATCAAGTATAAATGTAACAAAAATGTATTAAAATATCCAGTAAAACAAAATGTGACTTTGAGTATATATGTTAATATATATTTTTTATGTTTAAATGTGATATTGAGCTTATAGATTGCTATACTAGTCCCATTGCTTTCTCCTGAAGAAGAAGCATAGCTTCGAAATGCGTTGAACGCTTGGCTCTATATACTCTAAGTCACATTTTGTTTTACTGGATATTTTAATACATTTTTGTTACATTTATACTTGATTCGGTTCCAGTACATCTTTGATCCAGAGAGTTGAATATCCGAAGCAGGGCGGATTTATATAACCCTTCTTTTGCATCCTCTGAGACTGGTGACCAGGCTTGCACGCAGACATCTTAGCTTAGAGACATCTGCACGCCCGCTGTCCTGGTCTCCTCTAGGAGGCATTGCATGGTTCCTTAAGGTACCAGAAAGCACTGATGGCGCAGGCGCACAGATGGCTCTAAAGCAAGAAGCCTGGCCGTCAGTCTCAGATTACTTCAGAACTTAGTACTTGTACCCAGTAATAGAAATTCTAAGAACCTAATCGGCAAATGCCTAATTATTAGGGGGGCTTAGTATAGGGTGATAGTTCTACTTTAATAAAATTTGAAAGAAGAGCTGGATTTTCCATGGGGGAGGGCTACAAATGGTCCCTGAACCTTAACTAGGACATCACTTATTATGATTAACAGCAGCTTAACTGTCAGATTTTCCTAGCACAGCGTGGAAAGGAAATAATTGAAATGTATTTCAGAGCACATTGTGGCACTTGAGAAATCTGCAATTCCTCTGTAGCTGTTATGCCAATACATAAATTAACCCCTTAAGGACTAGTGACTGTCTTGACATGTCACAGGGGTGTGCCTTAAGGACAGGTGCCGGTCCTGGCACTTCATGGGTTTTGTGTTCACACCGCTCCACTGGGTGCGCTGTGAGCACTATGAGAGTCTGAAACTGATTGCTCCAAAAGTGGTGCGGGCAATTCCAGACCTCGTTCACGGAGTGGCCAGTACATATGATCAATTGTGTGTTCTGGCTCACAGAGTGACATCGATGTGGTCCTTAAGGGTAATCCAACCTCAGGATTGCCGGACGTTAAGGGGTTAATTAGAGAATTTATAAATAAGAACAACAAAGTGAAAAAAATAATAATTTCTTGCTCCAGTGGTACTTCATGATTTAAAGGGATAGTAATGTTTCAGAAAAAAAGCCGCTCTGATTAATCTCTATAGTATTTGGGCCATGGAGAGTGTTATATACTGTCAGAGTTGTAGTTCAAGAGTAATTGAATGATAAAGTATTCCCCTCCCTCTCCTTTTACTGATGTAAGACTGCTCACCCAGTGGCGTAACAGCATACCTGGGAACTCTCAGAGTTTGACCCTGAGACTCAGGGATTTGGGCCAAATCTCAGGGTCTTCGGGTGATGAGCCAAAATCTCAGGGTGAGAGAGTTCAGTGCTCCCTGTTATATATTCTGCTCCAGTTAAATGCTTCTTTAGTCTCTAAATGGGTGCCACTTGTACCAGAAAGGCAGAGGAATAGGTCCTGCTTGATTTGTGTGTGTTCATGCAATGATATCCGTAAGTTGTTATGTATTAATGGCTCCTTGAATGCTGATTGGAGTGAATCTTGATTACAGCGATCAAGGATAGATGGTGGATAATCTATATTATGGGAACTTTAAGGGTTAATATTACACAATCTCAGGGTCGGCTCATTTTGAAAGTTCCAAGGTATGCGTAACAGTAGGGGGTCACAGGGGTCGCACCTGCAACCCCACATTCTGATATCTGATCTCCCTCCGGCACTCTAGTAATGCATGACATCATCTCCCAGTGCTCTGCATTATGAGAGGACCGTGCGGGAGCTCCATCTGCATAGAGGTCTGTGTGGAAGGAGGCACAGACCTCTCTTAACTCCTGCCACTGGACCACCAGAGAGGTAGGAGATGGGTAATGTGGAGACGGGAGGCAGCGTGGTGGCAATGTGGAGATGGGGGCAATGTGGAGATTGGGGGCAATGTGAAGACGGAGGCAGTGTGTTGGCAATGTGGTGGCAATGTGGAGATTGGGGGCAATGTGGAGATGGGGGATAATGTGGAGGTGGCCAGTGGAGATGGCCAATGGGGGGGAAATGTGGTTGGGGGGGCAATGTTGTGGGGGGGGGCATGCAATTTCTTGCACCAGGGCCCGGTGGCTTCTAGTTACGCCTCTGTGCTCACCTCAGAGCAGCAAGACTATCTGGATGGATCTCAGAGAGGGAAAATCTTCAGTGAGTATAAGAAAAACCTGTCAAGGGGGGCAGGGTTTTCCTTATGCTCACAGTAAGAAGATTGTTCTTTGCTGTGAGCTTTCCGTTCAAGGGACCAGAGTCCACATCTGAGGGGAGGCGGCTTACACTAGGTAAAAGAGGTGGTGGTGGTGGGGGGTACTTTATCATTCAATTACTCTTGAACTACAACTCTGACAGTATTGAAATAACACTCTCCGTGGCCCAAATACTATGAAGATTAATTGAAGCTGCTCTTTTTGTGAAACAGTACTATCCCTTTAAGTGTTTTTTTGGTCTTTGCTCCCACAAAATGAAACATTAGTATTACTTAAAGGAGGCCATAATCCTTCCTCCTCTGCCAGTGAGTAACAAGGCTGCTGCTCAGCTGAGAAAACATTATGCACGCCTGTGTTTCAATGGAAACATCCTAGTTGATTAATTCTATGCATATATTGGGAAAATAAGTCTGTGGAGTACGAAAAGCAATGCTTTTCGTACTCCTCTGGCACTCTAAGGGTTAAGACCATATTTATTTAAAAAAAAAAAAAAAAGGGGGGGGGAATGATGGACCATAGGAGTCATTTTTTTATTTTATTTATTTATTTGTTTGTTTTCAATTGTGCTTTTAACCCCTTTGACACTAAATAGGTCTTCAACAAATAGCAAAGCAATGTTATGGAGACCTCTCTAACACTGAAGGGGCTAAAAGATTTGCAATGGATTGTACAACCCTCTGGTCCTTAAACGGTTAAATAATTCTGTGATGCAGCACCATTTAAGCTGCCTATCTGGTGATTGCTAACTCACCCCTGATCTCCTACATTCCCCCATCGATCCTCTGATTAGATAGGCATGATGAGAGAGTGATGGCTAGGCTGGTCAGTCACTGGAGGTTAGGAAGGGCACGTTGCCATTGTGAACAGTCTGCACAGTAACAGAGTAACATAGTAAATTAGGCTGAAAAAAATACACAAGTCCATCAAGTTCAACCCTTGCCTTATAAACCAGAGAAATAATTACATAGCTTTCCTGCTGCCAGATAATTTAGTCTTCTTGTTTTGCCTACTAATACACAGTATAATCCTGTATGTTCCCTTTTGAAAGAAATGTATTTAATGTTCTCTTAAAGGGATAATAAAGTCCCACAAAAATTATGTTCTAAATTGTAGCTGCAGTAAAAAAACACTTAATGTGCTTAATCCTTTCTCTCAAACCATTATGGTTTGAGAGAAATAAGAAAATAAAGTCCTCTATTCCCTCCCCTTTCTGCCTGACAAGCTGTCAGAGGCAGAATCTGGTCGCTCGACTTTAGGCGGCTCTTCAGGAGTGCTGTCATCTAGATATCTTGGTATAATTACTTCATCGGTATGGTCTAAAACATGTGCCTGGCTTGCAAGCACATGTTGTGGACCATTCCGATTAAGTAATTATACTTAGATATCTAGATGACAGCGCTCCTGAAGAGCCGCCGTCTGGTCCCAGAAGCAGGATCTCATGACATCCGCTGTACAGCGGACGCATGAGAAGGGGGAGGGAGTGGAGGTCTTTATTTTATTACATCTCTCAAACCATAATGGTTTGAGAGAAAGGATTAAGCACATTAAATGTTATTTTAGTGCAGCTACCATTTAGAACATACTTTTTTTGGAACTTTACTATCCCTTTAAATGTATCCATTGTATCTGCCATAACCACAATCTTTGGCAAGGAATTCCACAATATAACAGACCTTACTGTAAAAAAACCCTTCCTCTGCTGAAGTCAAAACCTCCGTTCCTCTAATATCAAGGGGTGGCCGCTGGTTATTTGATCAGATCTTGGAATGAATAGCTCACCAGAAAGATCCTTACATTGACCTCTCATATAATTGATCACTGTGATAAGATCTCCTCTTAGTCATCTTTTCTCTTGAGTAAATAAACCAAGACTGTCTAGTACCTTAGACAACTGTGCAAATCAGACATGCTGCAACTTGGATCCATTTTCAATAAATGCGTGCTACAACTTCTTGTGACAAGCACTGCACAAGCATTCCATTAGTGGGGCGCGCGAACTGACCCATAAACATCAATGTGTTACATTTCATTGCAACAATGCAATATTAGAAACACTGGGTTTCAGTTGTCCATATTAAAAGTGGTTTAAACTGGATGTGTAAAATCCCCATTTAAAGGGATAGTAATGCCTAAAATGTAAAAAAAAATATGTTGTAGGGTTTATCCCCCTGAGTAAAACAAGAGTACTCCCACTGCTGAAAGGTGTTTCATTCAAAAGTTATTAATTTTCAAAGTTGAGTTTTTTAGATGCAATATCACAGTGGCCTGAAATTGTACAGTGGCGCTGTTGCTACACGATCCTATGGACAGCTCTGGTCTCAGGACCATAAATCTCCATAGGATGGTGTAGCAACAGCAACACTGTAAAATTTCAGGCCACTGTGATATTGCACCTAAAAAAATTCAACTTTGAAAATTAATAACTTTTGAATGAAACACCTTTCGGCAGTGGGAGTGCCCTTGTTTTACTCAGGGGGATAAACCCTACAACATATTTTTTTTTACATTTTAGGTATTACTATCCCTTTAAATCAACTATTAATTTTAATTGTTCGCTATGGTGTAGTTGCTGGTTTGCCCCAGAATTAGTTCACGTTCTTTCTACATATGTCCTTATGTCATTGTAAATTCAAATTTCGAACAAGGCTTTTTTACATGAAAAGTAGCCTAGCAATGTCATTGAAATCACTGGCAATGTATACGTATTTACACATAGCTTCATTTTTGTGCACAGAGGCCTGCAGTAACTTGTACTTCTGCTGTAAACGCTGCAGTTCTCCATCTGTTACTTGGAAGGACTTAGGGGAATACGTACAATGACAAAAGTGCAAAAATTCAGGGGTAAACCAAATACACTATAGAGGACAATATCCCATTGACTTTTTTATTTTCCCATTGAAGAGCCAGTAAATCAATGGGAATTTTTTGTTCTCCATCGTATACTTGGTTTACCCCAGAATTGTTTCCTTTGTGCTTCATTCACATGGCCCTGAGCTGGAGTCTTAGTGTTTTACATGTGTAAACCTTTTTGACTTTGGCATAATGACTGGTAATCCTTAAAGGGATAGTAATACTTTATTATTACTGTCCCCCATATTGTAGATATTTGCAAAATAATTTAATAGCCCCAAGGTTCATCTCTCAAACCTTTATGGTTTGAGAGATAACTGAAAGCAAAGTTCCCCCATCCCTCCCCCTTCCCTGAAGTCAGCGTTGTGCTGACTGCAGGGATATCCGGTCTGAAATTCATCAGGCGGCTCTGCAGCAGAGCCACGATCTCGTTAGTGAAAAATAATTATTTCACTGAAACGGTCTTCTCCATGTGCTTTCAAACCAAGCACACGTAGAAGACCTTTTCAGTGAAATAATTATTTTTCACTAACGGGATCTCGCATGACAGACTTCCCTTCAGTCACTGCAACGCTGACTTCATTGAAGGGGGAGGGAGAGATGAACTTTGCCTTCGGTTATCTCTCAAACCGTAAAGGTTTGAGAGATGAACCTGGGGGCTATTACATTATTTTGCAAATATCTACAATATGGGGGATAGTAATAATAAAGTATTACTATCCCTTTAAACACTCAGCAGAGTTCAAATGTAAAATGGAGTAAACTGATGTGCATGGCTGCTGTATGGATGACACCTGCTTAGCTAGGTAAGGCCATCTGTAGAACAAATTAAAAGTTCAAGGGTAAATTTCAACATCAGTATAAACTGTGAATT
This sequence comes from Rhinophrynus dorsalis, assembly GCA_037306005.1. Lineage (NCBI taxonomy): Eukaryota > Metazoa > Chordata > Amphibia > Anura > Rhinophrynidae > Rhinophrynus > Rhinophrynus dorsalis. The sequence continues at coordinate 48,286,577 of CM074725.1, forward strand.
TAACCCTCTGAATGTCAGAGGGGTATCCAAGGGGATGCAAGGCACTCAAAGGGTTCATGTAGCATCCATCCTTAAAGGGATAGTAATGTCTATAATAAAGTTGTGCTCTGAGTCTTCTACAATGGTTTTATAACATGCAGCGCTATGTTTAATAACTTACTGTTCAGTAGTTCAAAAGATATTGAAGCTTAAATGATCACTGCCCGTGACCATGGTCCTGATGGAGAGAGGTGAGGGACAAACTGCAGTAAGCAAAAGGAAAAGCCTTCCCTACTTCGTCAAGGGGGCAAGGTTTTCCTTATACTTACTCACTGAAGTTCGTTCCTCGCTGCATCCGTCCAGTCCCAGGACCGAATTACAGATGCACAGGGAGACGCCCAGAAGGGGCAGGAGAGGGAAAAATTTAAGCTTCAATATCTTTTGAACTACTGAACAGTAAGTTATTAAACATAGCGCTGCATGTTATAAAACCATCATAGAAGACTCAGAGGGCAACTTTATTATATACATTATAGGCCAGGCTTGTTGCACATCTGTTCACGGGTAATTTGTTAATTAAAGGGGAATTACACTCTTGGAATAAGTGGCACTTTGTTTGGTAGAAGGACTTACCTAGGCAGGTGTATTCCAAGCAAAACTAAAAGATATCTATTTGCTGTTCTTTTGCATATTACCAGGCACTTGCACACATAGACACCAAGGGGGGCTTGAGCACCTGCCCTTTTTGTCCAAAGTGCCCTTTTAACAAAAAAAAAAAAGTGTAATCAGTCAGATTTTATCTTATCCCAGTCCGTTTTTCAATTTTGATTACCGGGAGTGGGGTGTGGGGGGGTGCTGCTGCTCTCCTCTCCTCTTACGTCCAGGTCCTTTTTAAGTGTAAGGTCCCTTTAACATGCCGGCCGGATCCTTTTTACGTGCCACCAGGTCTTCTCCTCTTGCATGCCCTTTTTTTCATTGGAGCCTCTGCACCCCAAAACGTCTGTGCACGTCCCTGCATATTACCTCGTAAATCAATAACTAACAGGCATGCTTTTTAATACCTTGAGAATGCCTACATAGCTTTTTAGAACCATTGGTGGAACACTCTCACTCTATGGCTAGTGACAGACCCATCATTCTGAAGGTCCATGTAAACGTTATCTGTGTAATAAAATGACTGCTCAATAAGCCTACAGCGGAGTTCAAATTCAAACAACAGTTAAGTAGATGTGACTGTCTGATGTGAATGACATCTACATAGGCAAGTCCATCTTTTAAACAAATAAAGAGCTACTTATTCAAAGGGCAGAGTTTCCCTCTAAGGGGGATTAGAAAGAACTTTCAGTACTTAGTTGTACAAGCAATTGTTTTTACTTATAAAATTAGTTTTTGAGTTATCTGGATTTATAGAGTAGTATAATTAAGGCATATAATGTAGACACTTTCTGTTTTAGCCCTACATTATTTCCTCTACTCACTGACATCTTCATAGTATTTGTGAGCATATAGAAAACCCTGCCCCCCACCCTTGACACGTTTTTCAGGTATTTCCTTATGCTCACTGAAGACTGTCCCTCTCTGAGATCCATCCAGACAGTCTTGCTGCTCTGAGGTGAGCAGTGTTACATCAGTAAAAGGGGCGGGAGGGGGATACTTTATCATTCAATTACTCTTGAACTACAACTTGGACAGTACTGAAATAACAATCTCTATGGCCCAAATACTATGAAGATTAATTGGAACTGCATTTATCGTGAACCATTACTATCCCTTTAAGTGGAATAATTTATAAATCTGAATAACTCAAAAATTAGTTTTCTAAATAAAATATGGCTTATGTAACATATAGGTGATTTTGAAAGCTCTTTCAAAATAATTACAGTTGTTTCTACGTGATAGTGTCCCATTTTAACCCACTGAGTACCAGTGGGATATATGTGCAACACAATGTATTGACCATTCTTCTGATCCTCAAGGGGTTAAGCTCGGGAAAAACTATGAGTTTAATGTAGCATCTGGCACCAAGGCAAAGCATTGCCTCAGTTTATGGCACAGTCTTTAGCCTTGTTGCACATCTGTTCAAACACCAGATGAAGGCCTGCTTTCAAATGGGAAAAACCCATACAAAGAAGTGCTCAATTCTTCTCCTGGACAGGTCCAAACAGCCTTCCGAGTTTGCACAAACGAAATGAGGTGTTCCAAAAGGATGCCTGCCCTTTCTCCGTGTCTCCCTGAATATCACGGAACTGTTGGCACATCTGCTGTATTGTGTTAGTGATTTGGAAGAACACACTGAGTGCCCAATAGACCTTGTTTGAGAACAATGTGTAGCACTGCTTGTGGAAACCTGCTCCCTGATCATTCTTCAACATTCCACACGGCTTCCATTTACTATAGCAAATATTCTGGAAAAATTACTTCTCAGCAAAATTAACCCCTTCAAAGAGGGGTATGCAAAGCAATGCACATTCCTATGTTCTTCAATTGGTGAATAAGTAAACACCACATTGGTGAAAACTACAGGAAAAAACACATTTTATAAAGCTTGCTATGCAATGGTGAGATGCATCAAACTTATATTAAATGTAAAATTGCTGACCTGAACTAGTCAACCCCTAACACCACCTAATTATACCCCTCCCCACTAACCATACTATGGCCAGAAAATCCTAGTAGCCCCAATGACTTTTGTCCTTGTGCATTTTTACAATAAATAACATCTTCCATCAGGCCTCTATGTCATGGAGGTGGACATAACAGTTGTTGGCTGCTTTTATTTTTTCATATTGAAGCAGACGTGTGAACCTTCATAAGATTACCATATAAGGTGGAGTGCAGTTTGAGGTCCTGTGGTCCTGCTTCCAACTGTCATGTTTACTTCCATGAAGAACTTTATTAAATAGTGACCACACCAGTAAGTGCATTTCCCGATAATTTACTGAATAGCACACTGTACGGCCATTTTCATTTTTTACACTACACTTGTAGTGTGGTTACATATACATATATATATGAGATGTACTGACATTAATTTTTATACTTACTATGTTTATTAAGGAGTATAGAGTATTTATGCACTGGGGTCTATTATGGCAATAGTTTTTACAACACAATGTATGTGTCACTCCCATAATGCCTGGCAAATATTGTCTTGTCTTCAGCAAGTGAAATGCCTGCTCAGCTTGATTCAGGTTGGGTGGTTGACTTGGCCACATCAAAGTTGCAATGGCTAGCAGATGATGGCCCCCTCAGCAAGCTGAAGGTTTAGGCCATAATTTGCCATGCTGGGCCAGGACCTGAGGAAGACCTGCGTTGTCTGGCCGAAACGTTGATATAAATAGAACTTTGATTTACCCCTGTTGAAGTCCTGAGAGTGCTTGATAACGTCTATTGTGTGTGTGTATATATATATATATATATATATATATATATATATATATACACTAATTAAACTAGATGAAATAAATTGGGACAAAAAAGGACTTAATATAAATGGAGAATATCTACATCACGTTTTTGCAGACAATATCATACTCTTTGCCAGTAGTCCTGAAGAACTACAAGAAGGCATTGAACAGCTACAACAGGAAAGCAAAAATATTGGTCTGAAGTAGTGTTGAGCGAGCACCCCGATGCTCGGGTGCTCTGACCGAGCACCCCCTGAGGCTCGAGTGCTCGGCCGAGCACCCGAGCCCCATTCAAATGAATGGGGCGACACGAGCATTACACCAGGCACCCCCTGCTCTGATGAGGGGAGGGTGCCTGGTCAATGCCCCCCTTCATCTCCGCTATGCCCCCTTCATCTCCGAATGCCCCCTTCATCTCCGCAATGTCCCCCTTCATCTCCGCTATGCCCCTCTTCCACAATGTCCCCCTTCATCTCCGCTATGCCCCTCTTCCACAATGTCCCCCTTCATCTCCGCTATGCCCCTCTTCCACAATGTCCCCCTTCATCTCCTCTATGGCATAGAGGAGATGAAGGGGGACATTGTGGAAGAGGGGCATAGCGGAGATGAAGGGGGACATTGTGGAAGAGGGGCATAGCGGAGATGAAGGGGGACATTGTGGAAGAGGGGCATAGCGGAGATGAAGGGGGACATTGTGGAAGAGGGGCATAGAGTCTATGCCCCTCTTCCACAATGTCCCCCTTCATCTCCGCAATGCCCCCTTCATCTCCGCAATGCCCCCGTACCTCCAGTCCCTGGTGGTCCAGCGGAGCGTCTTCAGATCTGTGCCTCTTCCGGCACAGATCCCCGCCACCCGAACATGGCGGGCGAGCACATGGCGGTACTCGACGAGTACCGCCATGTGCCGAGCAGAGCGATGCTCGAGCCGATCCGAGCATCGGCCGAGCACGCTCGCTCAACACTAGTCTGAAGATCAATATCAACAAAACACACGTCAAGTTTAACAAACCGAGAAAATTCACAGTAGATGGACAAGAACTAGAAGAAGTGGACGAGTATGTTTACCTTGGACAGATAATGCAAACAGACAGAAATACCATAATAGAAATTGAGCAATTAATAAAATTGGGATGGCAAACATTTGGAAAATGTTGTAGTACTGTCTTTAAGACAAATTTATCACTCTGCCTCAAGCAAAAGGTTTTTGACCAGTGTGTCCTTCCAGTCCTTATGTATAGCTGTGAAACATGGACACTGAATGCCAAAGCCATACAAAAGCCTAAGGTTACACAGAGAAGTATGGAGAGGAGAATTCTAAACATAACTAAAAGAGACCGAAAAACGTGTGCGTGGATCCCAAATCAGCTGGGAGATCTGTAGCTGGTGGGTATCAGGAGGGGTCCTGATGCCCCACCATGAGGTCTGACTTTTTTTTGTAAGTGGTTGTCTTGCCTCCTCCTAAGCCAGTAGGTAAAGTTTTTTTTGTTAAAGGAACAGTAAACTTTTTTTTATAAAAAAACATATTTTATAGAGCATTTCCTGCTGAATAAAACAAGGTCACTGCCATCGCTGTCAGATGTTTTATTAAAAATGTATAGCAGTTTAAATAATCAGGAAGTGAATTTACTGTGTTTACTTCCTGATAGTTCTAACTGACAGGAAGTGACAGGCAGTTTCTATCACATTCTATGGAGAACTGTATGTCTCTGACTTTCCTCTCCATTAGAATCTAACAGGAAATCTAATTAGAATTTGACCACTAGAGGGCACTGCTAATGTAAAAACACATGGGTTTAATAATAACTCCGGAAATATAAATCTCTCTGCAGTGGGAGTACCCTCATTTTACCCAATAGGAAAATCCCTACAATATATATTTTTTCCTAAAAAAGTTTACTGCTCCTTTAAAGAGTGGCAGCAGCGCCACTGTAGCATTTCAGGCCATGGAGATACTGCCCCTTAAGTATTCATCTTCGAGCTGTAATAAATTGTGAATAAAATACCTCTCACCAGTGGGAGAACCCTTGTATTACTCAAGGGTTACCCTACAAAATATATATTTTCACATTTTAAGCATTACTATCCCTTTAATAAATACAAATAAAATGTCACAAAGAGAATCATCACTTTGAGTATTTTTCTGCTGGTTATTTCATTAGGAGGAACAGGACATAAGCAGAAGGAAACAGTGCAACAACCGAGTCAGATTACCTGCACCAATAGTATTACTCGTTTTCTATTAGCAATGCTAATTTTTCAACAAGCAAATGATATGTGTTTTATCTTTAATGACAATTTGAGGTAAAAGATTTTTTTCTATCATTAATTAAATTTGACAAACTTAATCATAAATGTTAATTATTTTGCTCTGCTTTTTTAAAGGGCAACAATCACAAAAACAAATAACACAACATATTAAGCTTTTGAGTGCCAGAGGGGTATGCAGCGTATTGTGGGATGTAAATTCGGCCTTGTCCCACCTCCTGCAAGATTTGAGGTTACCATCTGCAATCTCAGTCTTACTGGCTGTGTAGGAGGGTATGATGTCAAAGCAGCCAATAGGAATTATCAGCTGCCTCTCTGGGACTCACACAGCCTCATCTCTGGGGAGCAGTGTCCCAGGGAAGACATTTACACTGAAGAATGTATTTGTATAATGCTTCTACTGCCTGAGATTGGAGTGGCAGCAATATACTTTTTCATCTTAGTCAATCTTTAATACTTTATAGGGATAGTAATGTTTCACAATAAAAGCAGCTCTAATTAATCTTCATAGTATTTGGGCCATGGAGAGTGTTATTTCAATACTGTCAGAGTTGTAGTACAAGAGTAATTGAATGATAAAGTATCCCCCTCCTGCCCCTTTTACTGATGTAACACTGCTCACCTCAGAGCAGCAAGACTGTCCGGATGAATCGCAGAGAGGAACAATCTTCAGTGAGTATAAGGAAAAACCTGTCAAGGGGGCAGGGTTTTCCTTATGCTCACAGTAAGAAGATTGTCCCTTGCTATGAGCTGTCTGGTCCCATGACCAGATTCCACATCTGAGGGGAGGCAGATTACACTAGGTAAAAGGGGCGGGAGGGGGATACTTTATCATTCAATTACTCTTGAACTACAACTCTGACAGTATTGAAATAACACTCTCCATGGTCCAAATACTATGAAGATTAACTGGGGCTGCTTTTCTTGTGAAATATTACTATCACTTTAAGTCCCAAATAGTGGTCAATGCATTGTGCTGAACACTGGCACTGAAAGGGTTGAACTACAGTACTATTAACCCCTTAAGGACCAGAGGACTATTCAACACATTCCAAAGAAATGTGTTGCACACCTTGCTGGTTCTTTACTCTTATGTTACTACAGGGGATATCCAGATTTGTATACCCCTGGCACTCAAAGGGTTAAAATGTTACATTTGTCCACAAGACATGAGTTGTTTTGATACCTAATAATTTAACAGGAGATACACCATCAGCAGTCCAACCCTCGCAGTATAAAGAAATAAACTTTCCTTAGAAGTTAATGATTTCCTAGTTATCTTAGTACATTCCATTTTGTTTATCAGGTAACTTCAAACACAAGAGCAGGTCCACCCATCACCAGGTAGAAATACATATGCCCTTAATGACAGACACTTTCCTATGACGTTCTTCATCCTGAATTCAACCACTTATTTTTTTATTTTATCTCAAAGTTCCAAAACAAGAGCAACGCCATTGTGAAGGCATTTTCTTTAACCCACTGAGTGCCAGAGGAGTATGCAACGCATTGCATCCCCCTCTGTCACTCAAAGGGTTAAAAAGAGAACTAGCACCGCCCTAATAATGACCCCAGTTTACATTATTATGGACGGAAAACCACAATGACCCCTATGAATTTTGCCCTTGTACATTACTTCAAGAGGTAACATATTTAACTTTTTGAGTGCTAGAGAGTTAGCCAGTGCCTTTCATTGCAACACATGGGTACCTTTCTGGCTCTCAAAGGGTTAATCAGTCCTGGATGCCTTGTCCATGGTTTTGGACCTGATAGTTGGTAGCAGGACCACTGGACCTCAAAACCTTCTCACTGCACATGGTAATCTTAACCACTTGAGTGCCAGAGGGGTACGTAACACTTTCCTCTGCAGTGCATTGTGTACCCCTCTGGCACTGAAGAGGTTAAAGGATAGTAATGTTTCACAATAAAAGCAGCTCCAATTAATCTTCATAGTATTTGGGCCGTGGAGAGTGTTATTTCAATACTGTCAGAGTTGTAGTTCAAGAGTAATTGAATGATAAAGTATCCTCCTCCCACCCCTTTTACTGATGTAACACTGCTCACCTCAGAGCAGCAAGTCTGTCCGGATGGATCGCAGAGAGGGCCAATCTTCAGTGAGCATAAGGAAATCCTGAAAAACCTGTCAAGGGGGCAGGGTTTTCATTGTTCCCACAGTAAGAAGATTGTCCCTTGCTGTGAGCCGTTCGATCAAGAGACCAGATTCCACATCTGAGGGGAGGTGGCTTACACTAGGTAAAAGGGGCGGGAGGGGGATACTTTATCATTCAATTATTCTTGAACTACAACTCTGACAGTATTGAAATAACACACTCCATGGTCCAAATAGTATAAATATTAATTGGAGCTGCTGTTTTTGTGAAACAGTACTATCATTTTAAGGACAAAAAGGGTGTATCAACTCTTTTGTCCTTAAAGGGTTAAGTAGGCTCATGTAGTTTGACTACTTCAGTTTAAGACTTTGAGACCCTGGCATGCAAAGGGTTAAAAAAAGGTCCACAGGCTGTCATCTCTGCCTCCATGGGCGTGTCATCCAAGACTAAAGATGTTATTTATTGAACAAAGTTGCAATGCTAAAATTCAAAAGCACCAGAAGGATTTTCTGGCCATAGCAAGGTAAGTAGGGGTTATTATTGATAAATATTAGCTCTCCTTTAATACTTTTTTGAGGTTTTGCAACAAGCATAGCTTGAACAATAATAACTTTATTTTTAAATAACAATACAAAGCCCACCTTTCGCAAGATAATATAGTGGATACACAGAATCAATGTACTGTATGTATATATTTGTTAACTTGGTAGGTCCCCAGCACAGTTTATTCCTGGTAGGCAATCAATGTGCCTGAAGTTGTTGTTGCTCTACAACTCCCATTATTCTAACCTGCCATAAACTGGCAGAGGATTATGTGAGTTGTAGTCCAAATACCTATGGAGAATCACAGGTTGCTCTCCATTGCTTTAGTATTTGCCATTTTTAGATGTGGGTATTTTTCCTAACAATATGGGTGTCTGCAAGTTTCATGTTGTACTTATTGATACATTGTTCTAATAGGGTGAAATGTATGAATCTGTTACTGCTGCTCCTTTAGCACTGACCTCTAATTCCCATGTGTACATATATGCAGTATACTAGATTGCATGATTGCTTTATTGCATAGCAGCGCACACACTCTGCCGTTGTTAAGATTTTAATAAGAACAAGCCCTGAACAACTCCCCTCTAGAATATGCAGAAACATGGACCAAATTACCCCATGGTCTCTTTGCTTGTACAATACATGGAGTTAAACAAAGAGCAGAGGATGGGAATACTCTAAAACACCTATATTCTTCCACCCTACCATCTCTTTCTCTGTGTACCTTTCACCCCCAATAAACTGTTTCTCAATGATTGCATCAAGGAATCCTGCTCATAGTTTGTTAAATTACATTTGTAAAAATCTCAATACTTTAATAGAAAAAGCATTTTTGTATGTTGATAGCAGTGACGTTCACTGAGGTGCAAGCGGTAGCACACTGCTCTTTAGGACATCCCCTGTCCATGAATTACTCCACCCACCACCTTTCCCAGCTATCCCTATGATCTCCCTACGTAGAATACATTGCATCCACAGGTACTGCGTACCCAAAGCCTACATTTATTGAGGGATAGGCTTATAGAGGAGGACTGGTAGTGGTTCACAATGAGAGTGCTGCCAATAATTTAAAAAGTCATTAATATGGTGTCGCTCTTCCTCTTGCTACAGGACACAAATGAGGTAATCTTTATCATAGGGGGATCACTAAGTCACATTACTTAGGGTTTTTTAAGCTTGTTCGGTGGCCATCAATGAATGGTGCTGGGAGTGGCGTGGTATGAACGTGACTGGTCCACTTGAGAGTAAATAAGTTAATTAACTTGGAGAATAGGATGATGCTGTTTAATTAAAACAAAACAATTCTGAACTGTAATTATTTTTGTGCAGAACAGCAAAAAAAGTTGCCGCTATATAAATAAACGATAAATATAATAAAAAAAAATATTTTTTTTGTGGTGCAGTGTGACACTTTTGACATTAATCCAGAGACTTCCATGGAAGACATTGACGTGTTTTTACAAGACAAAAAAACAGACCTGGGCTCCTCATATCCTATATAATAATTCACTAAAATGTGCGTAACGACATAGTCATGAGCAGTAGAGAGCTGCATGTGCTGTAGTGATGCGCAGTAGAGACTGCCGAGCGTGCTGTAGTCATGAGCAGTAGAGACTGCCGAGCGTGCTGTAGTCATGCGCAGTAGAGATTGCTGCACGTGCTGTAGTCATGAGCAGTAGAGACTGCCGAGCGTGCTGTAGTCATGCTCAGTAGAGATTGCTGCACGTGCTGTAGTCATGCTCAGTAGAGATTGCTGCACGTGCTGTAGTCATGCGCAGTAGAGATTGCTGCACGTGCTGTAGTCATGCTCAGTAGAGATTGCTGCACGTGCTGTAGTCATGCTCAGTAGAGATTGCTGCACGTGCTGTAGTCATGCGCAGTAAAGATTGCTGCACGTGCTGTAGTCATGCTCAGTAGAGATTGCTGCACGTGCTGTAGTCATGCGCAGTAGAGACTGCCGAGCGTGCTGTAGTCATGCTCAGTAGAGACTGCCGAGCGTGCTGTAGTCATGCGCAGTAGAGACTGCCGAGCGTGCTGTAGTCATGCTCAGTAGAGATTGCTGCACGTGCTGTAGTCATGCGCAGTAGAGACTGCCGAGCGTGCTGTAGTCATGCGCAGTAGAGACTGCCGAGCGTGCTGTAGTCATGCTCAGTAGAGATTGCTGCACGTACTGTAGTCATGTTCAGTAGAGACTGCCGAGCGTGCTGTAGTCATGCGCAGTAGAGACTGCCGAGCGTGCTGTAGTCATGCGCAGTAGAGACTGCCAGTGACAAGGCTGATACAGAGTGGGGCACTCCGAAGGAGCGTCCCGCTCTGTATCAGCTGCAGCGGTGGCAGTCTCTACTGAGCATGACTGCACCACGACTGGCTGGCAGTGGCACTGTGGCCCGTGTAATGGGCTCTTAACTAGTTTATTAATAAAGTGGTACTATGTATGCCCAATACAGGCATACCTCCCAAGTGTCCCTCCTTAGGAGGAACAGTTCCTCTTTTAGATCCAAATCCCTCTGTCCCTCTTTCCCACTCTGATGTCCCTCTTTTTAGGAGATCAGACTCAGTGGTGTGTATATAAGGGTATCATATTGCTCCACAGCAATAAAACTCACATTATTGTTTGTTTAAATGTCAGTATATGTGTTTATAAATTAGGCTACCATGCCTAGAACAAGACACTTTATCTTGTTCGTGCTTGATGTGTGCTCCTCACAACTCTTTTTGTCTCCCTAAGAATAAGGGCATCCCAGGCATGGGCCCTTGCTTCCATGTGCCTAAAGGGATTTGGCTGCACCACACTGATGATGCTCACATAGGCTGAAATGTATGTCTGTGGTTTTGCTGTGTCTCTTGTGCGGAGATTTGCCTGACATTTCGAGGCTGCACTGTCTGTGGGTGGGACCAGTTGGATATTGCTATTGCTATTGCTATTGCTATTGCTATTGCTATGGAGGTTTCCTCTCTGCAATGGCACATGGGAATGAAAAACGTGAGTTGTAGCACCATTGAGAGGCTACCATGCCTAGAACAAGACACTTTATCTTGTTTGCGCTTGATGTGTGCTCCTCACAACTCTTTTTGTCTCCCTAAGTATAAGGGCATCCCAGGCATGGGCCCTTGCTTCCATGTGTCTAGAGGGATTCGGCTGCACCACACTGATGAGGCTGACATAGGCCGAAATGTATGACTGTGGTTTTACTGTTTCTCTTGTGCGGAGCGGATTTGCTTGACATATCGGAGCTGGACTGTTTGTGGGTGGGGCTAGTCTGATATGGATATGGAGATTTCCTCACTGCAATGGCACATGGGAGTGAAAAAACGTGAGTTGTAGCACCCTTGAGAGGCTACCATGCCTAGAAAAAGACACTTTATCTTGTTCGTGCTTGATGTGTGCTCCTCACAACTGTTTTTGTTTCACTAAGTATAAGGGCATTGACGGCATGGGCCCTTGCTTCCATGTGCCTAGAGGGATTCGGCTGCACAACAGTGATGAGGCTCACATAGGCCGAAACGTACATCTGTGGTTTTGCTGTTTCTCTCGTGCGGAGAGGATTTGCCTGACATTTCGGAGCTGGACTGTCTGAGGGTGGGACCAGTCTGATATGGATATGGAGATTTTCTCTCTGCAATGTCACATGGGAGTGAAAAGCGTGAGTTGTTGTAGCACCATTGAGAGGCTACCATGCCTAGAACAAGACACTTTATCTTGTTCGTGCTTGATGTGTGCTCCTCACAACTTTTTTTGTCTCCCTAAGTATAAGGGCATCCTAGGCCTGGGCCCTTGCTTCCATGTGCCTAGTGGGATTCGGCTGCAACACATTGATGAGGCTCACATAGGCCAAAACGTATGTCTGTGGTTTTGCTGTTTCTCTTGTGTGGAGAGGATTTGCCTGACATTTCAGAGCTGGACTGTCTGTGGTTGGGACCAGTCTGATATGGATATGGATATGGATATGGATATGGAGATTTCCTCTCTGCAATGGCACATGGGAGTGAAAAACGTGAGTTGTAGCACCATTCAGAGGCTACCACACCTAGAACAAGACATTTTATCTTGTTTGTGCTTGATGTGTGCTCCTCACAACTCTTTTTGTCTCCCTAAGTATAAGGGCATCCCTGGCATGGGCCCTTGCTTCCATGTGGCTAGAGAAATTCGGCTGCACAACACTGACGACGCTCTCATTGGCCGAAATGTATGTCTGTGGTTTTGCTGTTTCTCTCGTGCGGAGATGATTTGCCTGACATTTCAGAGCTGGACTGTCTTTTTTTGTCTCCCTAAGTATAAGGTCATCCCAGGCATGGGCCCTTGCTTCCATGTGCTTAGAGGGATTCAGCTGCACCACACTGATGAGGTTCACATAGGCCGAAACACACGTCTGTGGTTTTGCTGTTTCTCTCATGTGGAGAGGATTTGCCTGACATTTCAGAGCTGGACTGTCTGTGGTTGGGACCAGTCTGATGTGGATATGGATATGGATATGGAGATTTCTTCTCTGCAAAGGCACATGGGAGAGAAAAGCGTGAGTTGTAGCACCATTGAGAGGCTACCATGCGTAGAACAAGACACTTTATCTTGTTCGTGCTTGATGTGTGCTCCTCACAACTGTTTTTGTTTCACTAAGTATAAGGGCATTCACGGCATGGGCCCTTGCTTCCATGTGCCTAGAGGGATTCGGCTGCACAACAGTGATGAGGCTCACATAGGCCGAAACGTACATCTGTGGTTTTGCTGTTTCTCTTGTGCGGAGAGGATTTGCCTGACATTTCGGAGCTGGACTGTCTGAGGGTGGGACCAGTCTGATATGGATATGGAGATTTTCTCTCTGCAATGGCACATGGGAGTGAAAAACGTGAGTTGTTGTAGCACCATTGAGAGGCTACCATGCCTAGAACAAGACACTTTATCTTGTTCGTGCTTGATGTGTGCTCCTCACAACTTTTTTTGTCTCCCTAAGTATAAGGGCATCCTAGGCCTGGGCCCTTGCTTCCATGTGCCTAGTGGGATTCGGCTGGACCACACTGATGAGGCTCACATAGGCCAAAACGTATGTCTGTGGTTTTGCTGTTTCTCTTGTGTGGAGAGGATTTGCCTGACATTTTAGAGCTGGACTGTCTGTGGTTGGGACCAGTCTGATATGGATATGGATATGGATATGGATATGGATATGGATATGGATATGGAGATTTCCTCTCTGCAATGGCACATGGGAGTGAAAAACTTGAGTTGTAGCACCATTCAGAGGCTACCACACCTAGAACAAGACATTTTATCTTTTTTGTGCTTGATGTGTGCTCCTCACAACTCTTTTTGTCTCCCTAAGTATAAGGGCATCCCTGGCATGGGCCCTTGCTTCCATGTGGCTAGAGAAATTCAGCTGCACAACACTGACGACGCTCTCATTGGCCGAAATGTATGTCTGTGGTTTTGCTGTTTCTCTCGTGCGGAGATGATTTGCCTGACATTTCAGAGCTGGACTGTCTTTTTTTGTCTCCCTAAGTATAAGGTCATCCCAGGCATGGGCCCTTGCTTCCATGTGCTTAGAGGGATTCAGCTGCACCACACTGATGAGGTTCACATAGGCCGAAACACACGTCTGTGGTTTTGCTGTTTCTCTCATGTGGAGAGGATTTGCCTGACATTTCAGAGCTGGACTGTCTGTGGTTGGGACCAGTCTGATGTGGATATGGATATGGATATGGAGATTTCTTCTCTGCAAAGGCACATGGGAGAGAAAAGCGTGAGTTGTAGCACCATTGAGAGGCTACCATGCGTAGAACAAGACACTTTATCTTGTTCGTGCTTGATGTGTGCTCCTCACAACTGTTTTTGTTTCACTAAGTATAAGGGCATTCACGGCATGGGCCCTTGCTTCCATGTGCCTAGAGGGATTCGGCTGCACAACAGTGATGAGGCTCACATAGGCCGAAACGTACATCTGTGGTTTTGCTGTTTCTCTTGTGCGGAGAGGATTTGCCTGACATTTCGGAGCTGGACTGTCTGAGGGTGGGACCAGTCTGATATGGATATGGAGATTTTCTCTCTGCAATGGCACATGGGAGTGAAAAACGTGAGTTGTTGTAGCACCATTGAGAGGCTACCATGCCTAGAACAAGACACTTTATCTTGTTCGTGCTTGATGTGTGCTCCTCACAACTTTTTTTGTCTCCCTAAGTATAAGGGCATCCTAGGCCTGGGCCCTTGCTTCCATGTGCCTAGTGGGATTCGGCTGGACCACACTGATGAGGCTCACATAGGCCAAAACGTATGTCTGTGGTTTTGCTGTTTCTCTTGTGTGGAGAGGATTTGCCTGACATTTTAGAGCTGGACTGTCTGTGGTTGGGACCAGTCTGATATGGATATGGATATGGATATGGATATGGATATGGAGATTTCCTCTCTGCAATGGCACATGGGAGTGAAAAACTTGAGTTGTAGCACCATTCAGAGGCTACCACACCTAGAACAAGACATTTTATCTTTTTTGTGCTTGATGTGTGCTCCTCACAACTCTTTTTGTCTCCCTAAGTATAAGGGCATCCCTGGCATGGGCCCTTGCTTCCATGTGGCTAGAGAAATTCAGCTGCACAACACTGACGACGCTCTCATTGGCCGAAATGTATGTCTGTGGTTTTGCTGTTTCTCTCGTGCGGAGATGATTTGCCTGACATTTCAGAGCTGGACTGTCTTTTTTTGTCTCCCTAAGTATAAGGGCATCCCAGGCATGGGCCCTTGCTTCCATGTGCTTAGAGGGATTCAGCTGCACCACACTGATGAGGTTCACATAGGCCGAAACGCACGTCTGTGGTTTTGCTGTTTCTCTCATGTGGAGAGGATTTGCCTGACATTTCAGAGCTGGACTGTCTGTGGTTGGGACCAGTCTGATGTGGATATGGATATGGATATGGATATGGATATGGATATGGATATTTCTTCTCTGCAATGGCACATGGGAGAGAAAAGCGTGAGTTGTAGCACCATTGAGAGGCTACCATGCGTAGAACAAGACACCTTATCTTGTTTGTGCTTGATGTGTGCTCCTCACAACTCTTTTTGTCTCCCTAAGTATAAAGGCATCCCACGCATGGGGCCTTGCTTCCATGTGCGTAGAGGGATTCGGTTGCACCACACTGACGAGGCTGACATAGGCCGAAACATACGTCTGTGGTTTTGCTGTTTCTTTCGTGTGAAGAAGATTTGCCTGATATTTCGGAGCTGGACTGTCTGTGGGTGGAACCAGTCTGGTATGGATATCGATATGAAGATTTTTTCTCTGCAATGGCACATGAGAGTGAAAAACGTGAGTTGTTGTAGCACCATTGAGAGGCAACCATGCCTAGAACAAGACACTTTATCTTGTTCGTGCTTGATGTGTGCTCCTCACAACTTTTTTTGTCTCCCTAAGTATAAGGGCATCCTAGGCATGGGCCCTTGCTTCCATGTGCGTAGTGGGATTCGGCTGCACCACACTGATGAGGCTCACATTGGCCAAAATGTATGTCTGTGGTTTTGCTGTTTCTCTTGTGTGGAGAGGATTTGCCTGACATTTCAGAGGTGGACTGTCTGTGGTCGGGACCAGTCTGATATGGATATGGATATGGATATGGATATGGATATGGATATGGAGATTTCCTCTCTGCAATGGCACATAGGAGTGAAAAACGTGAGTTGTAGCACCATTCAGAGGCTACCACACCTAGAACAAGACATTTTATCTTGTTTGTGCTTGATGTGTGCTCCTCACAACTCTTTTTGTCTCCCTAAGTATAAGGGCATCCCTGGCATGGGCCCTTGCTTCCATGTGGCTAGAGAAATTTGGCTGCACAACACTGACGAGGCTCTCATTGGCCGAAATGTAGGTCTGTGGTTTTGCTGTTTCTCTCGTGCGGAGAAGATTTGCCTGACATTTCAGAGCTGGACTGTCTGTGGGTGGCACCAGTCTGATATGGATATGGATATGGATATGGATTTGGATGTGGATATGGAGATTTCCTCTCTGCAATGACACATCGGAGTGAAAAACATGATTTGTAGCACCATCGAGAGGCTACCATGCCTAGAACAAGACACTTTATCTTGTTCGTGCTTGATGTGTGCTCCTCACAACTCTTTTTGTCTCCCTAAGTATAAGGGCATCCCAGGCATGGGCCCTTGCTTCCATGTGCCTCGATGGATTCGGCTACACCACACTGACAAAGCTCATTTAGGACGAAACGGATGGCTGTGGTTTTGCTGTTTGTCTCGTGTGAAGAAGATTTGCCTGACATTTCGGAGCTGGACTGTCTGTGGGCGGGACCAGTCTGGTATGGATATGGATATGGATATGGATATGGATATGGATATGGAGATGGAGATTTCCTCTCTGCAATGGCACATGGGAGTGAAAAACGTGAGTTGTAGCACCATTGAGAGGCTACCATGCCTAGAACAAGACATTTTATCTTGTTCGTGCTTGTTGTGTGCGCCTCACAACTCTTTTTGTCTCCCTAAGTATAAGGGCATACCAGGCATGGGCCCTTCCTTCCATGTGCTTAGAGGGATTCAGCTGCACCACACTGATGAGGTTCACATAGGCCGAAACGCACGTCTGTGTTTTCGCTAGTTCTCTCGCGTGGAGATGATTTGCCTGACATTTCAGAGCTAGACTGTCTGTGGTTGGTACCAGTCTGATATGGAGATGGAGATGGAGATGGAGATTTCCTCTCTGCAATGGCACATGGGAGTGAAAAACGTGAGTTGTAGCACCATTTAGAGGTTACCACACCTAGAACAAGACATTTTATCTTGTTTGTGCTTGATGTGTGCTCCTCACAACTCTTTTTGTCTCCCTAAGTATAAGGGCATCCCTGGCATGGGCCCTTGCTTCCATGTGGCTAGAGAAATTTGGCCGCACAACACTGATGAGGATCTCATAGGCCGAAATGTAGGTCTGTGATTTTGCTGTCTTTCTCGTGCGGAGAAGATTTGCCTGACATTTCAGATCTGGACTGTCTGTGGGTGGCACCAGTCGGATATGGATATGGATATGGATATGGATATGGAGATTTCCTCTCTGCAATGGCACATGGGAGTGAAAAACGTGAGTTGTAGCACCATTGAGAGGCTACCATGCCTAGAACAGGACACTTTATTTTGTTCGTGCTTGATATGTGCTCCTCACAACTCTTTTTGTCTCCCTAAGAATAAGGGCATCCCAGGCATGGGCCCTTGCTTCCATGTGCCTAAAGGGATTTGGCTGCACCACACTGATGATGCTCACATAGGATGAAATGTATGTCTGTGGTTTTGCTGTTTCTCTTGTGCGGAGATTTGCCTGACATTTCGAGGCTGCACTGTCTGTGGGCGGGACCAGTTGGATATTGATATTGCTATTGCTATTGCTATTGCTATTGATATGGAGGTTTCCTCTCTGCAATGGCACATGGGAATGAAAAACGTGAGTTGTAGCACCATTGAGAGGCTACCATGCCTAGAACAAGACACTTTATCTTGTTTGTGCTTGATGTGTGCTCCTCACAACTCTTTTTATTTCTCTAAGTATAAGGGCATCCCAGGCATGGGCCCTTGCTTCCATGTGCCTAGAGGGATTCGGCTGCACCACACTGATGAGGCTGACATAGGCCGAAATGTATGACTGTGGTTTTACTGTTTCTCTTGTGCGGAGGGGATTTGCTTGACATATCGGAGCTGGACTGTTTGTGGGTGGGGCTAGTCTGATATGGATATGGAGATTTCCTCACTACAATGGCACATGGGAGTGAAAAAACGTGAGTTGTAGCACCCTTGAGAGGCTACCATGCCTAGAACAAGACACTTTATCTTGTTCGTGCTTGATGTGTGCTCCTCACAACTGTTTTTGTTTCACTAAGTATAAGGGCATTCACGGCATGGGCCCTTGCTTCCATGTGCCTAGAGGGATTCGGCTGCACAACAGTGATGAGGCTCACATAGGCCGAAACGTACATCTGTGGTTTTGCTGTTTCTCTCGTGCGGAGAGGATTTGCCTGACATTTCGGAGCTGGACTGTCTGAGGGTGGGACCAGTCTGATATGGATATGGAGATTTTTTCTCTGCAATGGCACATGGGAGTGAAAAACGTGAGTTGTTGTAGCACCATTGAGAGGCTACCATGCCTAGAACAAGACACTTTATCTTGTTCGTGCTTGATGTGTGCTCCTCACAACTCTTTTTGTCTCCCTAAGTATAAGGGCATCCCAGGCATGGGCCCTTGCTTCCATGTGCCTCGATGGATTCGGCTACACCACACTGACAAAGCTCACATAGGACGAAACGGATGGCTGTGGTTTTGCTGTTTGTCTCGTGTGGAGAAGATTTGCCTGACATTTCGGAGCTGGACTGTCTGTGGTTGGGACCAGTCTGATATGGATATGGATATGGATATGGATATGGATATGGATATGGAGATTTTCTCTCTGCAATGGCACATGGGAGTGAAAAACTTGAGTTGTAGCACCATTCAGAGGCTACCACACCTAGAACAAGACATTTTATCTTGTTTGTGCTTGATGTGTGCTCCTCACAACTCTTTTTGTCTCCCTAAGTATAAGGGCATCCCTGGCATGGGCACTTGCTTCCATGTGGCTAGAGAAATTCGGCTGCACAACACTGACGAGGCTCTCATTGGCCGAAATGTAGGTCTGTGGTTTTGCTGTTTCTCTCATGTGGAGAAGATTTGCCTGACATTTCAGAGCTGGACTGTCTGTGGGTGGGACCAGTCTGGTATGGATATGGAGATTTTCTCTCTGCAATGGCACATGGGAGTGAAAAACATGAGTTGTTGTAGCACCATTGAGAGGCTACCAAGCCTAGAACAAGATACTTTATCTTGTTCATGCTTGATGTGTGCTCCTCACAACTCTTTTTGTTTCCCTAAGTATAAGGGCACCCCAGGCATGGGCCCTTGCTTCCATGTGTCTAGAGGGATTCGGCTGCACCACACTGACGAAGCTCACAGAGGCTGAAATGTATGTCTGTGGTTTTGCTGTTTCTCTCGTGCGGAGATGATTTGCCTGACATTTCAGAGCTGGACTGTCTTTTTTTGTCTCCCTAAGTATAAGGGCATCCCAGGCATGGGCCCTTGCTTCCATGTGCTTAGAGGGATTCAGCTGCACCACACTGATGAGGTTCACATAGGCCGAAACGCACGTCTGTGGTTTTGCTGTTTTTCTCATGTGGAGAAGATTTGCCTGACATTTCAGAGCTGGACTGTCTGTGGTTGGGACCAGTCTGATGTGGATGTGGATGTGGATATGGATATGGATATGGAGATTTCTTCTCTGCAATGGCACATGGGAGAGAAAAGCGTGAGTTGTAGCACCATTGAGAGGCTACCATGCGTAGAACAAGACACCTTATCTTGTTTGTGCTTGATGTGTGCTCCTCACAACTCTTTTTGTCTCCCTAAGTATAAGGCATCCCAGGCATGGGGCCTTGCTTCCGTGTGCGTAGAGGGATTCAGCTGCACCACACTGACGAAGCTCGCGTAGGCCGAAATGTATGTCTGTGGTTTAGCTGTTTCTCTTGTGCGGAGAGGATTTGCCTGACATTTCGGAGCTGGGCTCTCTGTGGGCGGGACCAGTCGGATATGGATATGGATATGGATATGGATATGGAGATTTCCTCTCTGCAATGGCACATGGGAGTGAAAATGTGAGTTGTAGCACCATTGAGAGGCTACCATGCCTAGAACAAGACACTCTATCTTGTTCTTGCTTGATTTGTGCGCCTCACAACTCTTTTTGTCTCCCTAAGTATAAGGGCATCCCACGCATGGGGCCTTGCTTCCATGTGCGTAGAGGGATTCGGTTGCACCACACTGACGAGGCTGACATAGGCCGAAACATACGTCTGTGGTTTTGCTGTTTCTTTCGTGTGAAGAAGATTTGCCTGATATTTCAGAGCTGGACTGTCTGTGGGCGGAACCAGTCTGGTATGGATATCGATATGGAGATTTTCTCTCTGCAATGGCACATGGGAGTGAAAAACGTGAGTTGTTGCAGCACCATTGAGAGGCAACCATGCCTAGAACAAGACACTTTATCTTGTTCGTGCTTGATGTGTGCTCCTCACAACTTTTTTTGTCTCCCTAAGTATAAGGGCATCCTAGGCATGGGCCCTTGCTTCCATGTGCGTAGTGGGATTCGGCTGCACCACACTGATGAGGCTCACATAGGCCAAAATGTATGTCTGTGGTTTTGCTGTTTCTCTTGTGTGGAGAGGATTTGCCTGACATTTCAGAGGTGGACTGTCTGTGGTCGGGACCAGTCTGATATGGATATGGATGTGGATGTGGATATGGATATGGATATGGATATGGATATGGATATGGAGATTTCCTCTCTGCAATGGCACATGGGAGTGAAAAATGTGAGTTGTATCACCATTCAGAGGCTACCACACCTAGAACAAGACATTTTATCTTGTTTGTGCTTGATGTGTGCTCCTCACAACTCTTTTTGTCTCCCTAAGTATAAGGGCATCCCTGGCATGGGCCCTTGCTTCCATGTGGCTAGAGAAATTTGGCTGCACAACACTGATGAGGCTCTCATTGGCCGAAATGTAGGTCTGTGGTTTTGCTGTTTCTCTCGTGTGGAGAAGATTTGCCTGACATTTCAGAGCTGGACTGTCTGTGGGTGGCACTAGTCTGATATGGATATGGATATGGATTTGGATGTGGATATGGAGATTTCCTCTCTGCAATGATACACCGGAGTGAAAAACATGATTTGTAGCACCATCGAGAGGCTACCATGCCTAGAACAAGACACTTTATCTTGTTCGTGCTTGTTGTGTGCGCCTCACAACTCTTTTTGTCTCCCTAAGTATAAGGGCATCCCAGGCATGGGCCCTTGCTTCCATGTGCCTTGATGGATTCGGCTACACCACACTGACAAAGCTCAAATAGGACGAAACGGATGGCTGTGGTTTTGCTGTTTGTCTCGTGTGGAGAAGATTTGCCTGACATTTCGGAGCTGGACTGTCTGTGGGCGGGACCAGTCTGGTATGGATATGGGTATGGATATGGATATGGAGATTTCCTCTCTGCAATGGCACATGGGAGTGAAAAACGTGAGTTGTAGCACCATTGAGAGGCTACCATGCCTAGAACAAGACATTTTATCTTGTTCGTGCTTGTTGTGTGCGCCTCACAACTCTTTTTGTCTCCCTAAGTATAAGGGCATACCAGGCATGGGCCCTTCCTTCCATGTGCTTAGAGGGATTCAGCTGCACCACACTGATGAGGTTTACATAGGCCGAAACGCACGTCTGTGTTTTCGCTATTTCTCTCGCGTGGAGATGATTTGCCTGACATTTCAGAGCTAGACTGTCTGTGGTTGGTACCAGTCTGATATGGATATGGATATGGATATGGATATGGAGATTTCCTCTCTGCAATGGCACATGGGAGTGAAAAACATGAGTTGTAGCACCATTTAGAGGTTACCACACCTAGAACAAGACATTTTATCTTGTTTGTGCTTGATGTGTGCTCCTCACAACTCTTTTTGTCTCCCTAAGTATAAGGGCATCCCTGGCATGGGCCCTTGCTTCCATGTGGCTAGAGAAATTTGGCCGCACAACACTGATGAGGATCTCATAGGCCGAAATGTAGGTCTGTGATTTTGCTGTCTTTCTCGTGCGGAGAAGATATGCCTGACATTTCAGAGCTGGACTGTCTGTGGGTGGCACCAGTCTGATATGGATTTGGATGTTGATATGGAGATTTCCTCTCTGCAATGACACATGGGAGTGAAAAACGTGATTTGTAGCACCATTGAGAGGCTACCATGCCTAGAACAATTCACTTTATCTTGTTCGTGCTTCATGTGTGCTCCTTACAACTCTTTTTGTCTCCCTAAGTATAAGGGCATCCCAGGCATGGGCCCTTGCTTCCACGTGCTTAGAGAGATTCAGCTGCACCACACTGATGAGGTTCACATAGGCCGAAACGCATGTCTGTGGTTTTGCCTGACATTTCAGAGCTGGACTGTCTGTGGTTGGGACCAGTCTGATGTGGATGTGGATGTGGATGTGGATGTGGATGTGGATGTGGATGTGGATATGGATATGGAGATTTCTTCTCTGCAATGGCACATGGGAGAGAAAAGCGTGAGTTGTAGCACCATTGAGAGGCTACCATGCGTAGAACAAGACACTTTATCTTGTTTGTGCTTGATGTGTGCTCCTCACAACCCTTTTTGTCTCCCTAAGTATAAGGCATCCCAGGCATGGGGCCTTGCTTCCGTGTGCGTAGAGGGATTCAGCTGCACCACACTGACGAAGCTCGCGTAGGCCGAAATGTATGTCTGTGGTTTAGCTGTTTCTCTTGTGCGGAGAGGATTTGCCTGACATTTCAGAGCTGGGCTCTCTGTGGGTGGGACCAGTCGGATATGGATATGGATATGGATATGGAGATTTCCTCTCTGCAATGGCACATGGGAGTGAAAATGTGAGTTGTAGCACCATTGAGAGGCTACCATGCCTAGAACAAGACACTTTATCTTGTTCTTGCTTGATGTGTGCGCCTCACAACTCTTTTTGTCTCCCTAAGTATAAGGGCATCCCACGCATGGGGCCTTGCTTCCATGTGCGTAGAGGGATTCGGTTGCACCACACTGACGAGGCTGACATAGGCCGAAACATACGTCTGTGGTTTTGCTGTTTCTTTCGTGTGAAGAAGATTTGCCTGACATTTCGGAGCTGGACTGTCTGTGGGCGGACCCAGTCTGGTATGGATATCGATATGGAGATTTTCTCTCTGCAATGGCGCATGGGAGTGAAAAGCGTGAGTTGTTTTAGCACCATTGAGAGGCAACCATGCCTAGAACAAGACACTTTATCTTGTTCGTGCTTGATGTGTGCTCCTCACAACTTTTTTTTGTCTCCCTAAGTATAAGGGTATCCTAGGCATGGGCCCTTGCTTCCATGTGCGTAGTGGGATTCGGCTGCACCACACTGATGAAGCTCACATAGGCCAAAATGTATGTCTGTGGTTTTGCTGTTTCTCTTGTGTGGAGAGGATTTGCCTGACATTTCAGAGGTGGACTGTCTGTGGTCGGGACCAGTCTGATATGGATATGGATATGGAGATTTCCTCTCTGCAGTGGCACATGGGAGTGAAAAACGTGAGTTGTAGCACCATTCAGAGGCTACCACACCTAAAACAAGACATTTTATCTTGTTTGTGCAAGGGCATCCCTGGCATGGGCCCTTGCTTCCATGTGGCTAGAGAAATTTGGCTGCACAACACTGACGAGGCTCTCATTGGCCGAAATGTAGGTCTGTGGTTTTGCTGTTTCTCTCGTGCGGAGAAGATTTGCCTGACATTTCAGAGCTGGACTGTCTGTGTGTGGCACCAGTCTGATATGGATTTGGATGTGGATATGGAGATTTCCTCTCTGCAATGACACATCGGAGTGAAAAACATGATTTGTAGCACCATCGAGAGGCTACCATGCCTAGAACAGGACACTTTATTTTGTTCGTGCTTGATGTGTGCTCCTCACAACTCTTTTTGTTTCTCTAAGTATAAGGGCATCCCAGGCATGGGCCCTTGCTTCCATGTGCCTAGAGGGATTCGGCTGCACAACAATGACGAGGCTCACATAGGCCAAAACGTACGTCTGTGGTTTTGCTGTTTCTCTCGTGCGGAGAGGATTTGCCTGACATTTCGGAGCTGGACTGTCTGTGGGCGGGACCAGTCTCATATGGATATGGATATTTTCTCTCTGCAATGGCACATGGGAGTGAAAAATGTGAGTTGTAGCACCCTTGAAAGGCTACCATGCCTAAAACAAGACACTTTATTTTGTTCGTGCTTGATGTGTGCTCCTCAGAACTCTTTTTGTCCCCCTAAGTACAAAGGCATCCCAGGCATGGGCCCTTGCTTCCATGTGCCTAGAGGGATTCGGCTACACCACACTGACGAAGCTCATATAGGCCAAAACATACGTCTGTGGTTTTGTTGTTTCTCTCGTGTGGAGAGGATTTGGTTGACATTTCAGAGCTGGACTGTCTGTGGTTGGGACCGGTCGGATAAGGATATGGATATGGATATGGAGGTTTTCTCTCTGCAATGGCACATGGGAGAGAAAAGTCTGAGTTGTAGCACCATTGAGAAGCTACCATGCCTAGAACAAGACACTTTATCTTGTTCATGCTTTATGTGTGCTCTTCACAACTCTTTTCATTTCCCTAAGTATAAGGGCACCCCAGGCATGGGCCCTTGCTTCCATGTGTCTAGAGGGATTCGGCTGCACCACACTGACGAAGGTCACAGAGGCTGAAACGTATGTCTGTGGTTTTGCTGTTTCTCTAGTGCGGAGAGGATTTGCCTGACATTTTGGAGCTGGACTGTCTGTGGGCAGGACCAGTCTGGTATGGATATGGATATGGATATGGAGATTTCCTCTCTGCAATGGCACATGGGAGTGAAAAACGTGAGTTGTAGCACCATTCAGAGGCTACCACACCTAGAACAAGACATTTTATCTTGTTTGTGCTTGATGTGTGCTCCTCATAACTCTTTTTGTCTCCCTAAGTATAAGGGCATCCCTGGCATGGGCCCTTGCTTCCATGTGGCTAGAGAAATTCGGCCGCACAACACTGACGAGGATCTCATAGGCCGAAATGTAGGTCTGTGATTTTGCTGTTTCTCTCATGCGGAGAAGATTTGCCTGACATTTCAGAGCTGGACTGTCTGTGGGTGGCATCAGTATGATATGGATATGGAGATTTCCTCTCTGCATTGACACATGGGAGTGAAAAACGTGATTTGTAGCACCATTGAGAGGCTACCATGCCTAGAACAAGACACTTTATTTTGTTCGTGCTTGATGTGTGCTCCTCACAACTCTTTTTGTTTCTCTAAGTATAAGGGCATCCCAGGCATGGACCCTTGCTTCCATGTGCCTAGAAGGATTCGTCTGCACAACAATGACGAGGTTCACCTGAAAAGTACGTCTGTGGTTTTGCTGTTTCTCTCGTGCGGAGAGGATTTGCCTGACATTTCGGAGCTGGACTGTCTGTGGGCGGGACCAGTCTGATATGGATATGGATATGGATATGGATATGGAGATTTTCTCTCTGCAATGGCACATGGGAGTGAAAAATGTGAGTTGTAGCACCCTTGAGAGGCTACCATGTCTAGAACAAGACACTTTATCTTGTTCGTGCTTGATGTGTGCTCCTCAGAACCCTTTTTGTCTCCCTAAGTATAAAGGCATCCCAGGCATGGGCCCTTGCTTCCATGTGCCTAGAGAGAATCGGCCACACCACACTGACGAAGCTCACATAGGCCGAAACGGATGGGTGTGGTTTTGCTGTTTCTCTCGTGTGGAGAGGATTTGCCTGACATTTCAGAGCTGGACTGTCTGTGGTTGGGACCAGTCTGATATGGATATGGATATGGATATGGATATGGATATGGATATGGATATGGAGATTTCCTCTCTGCACTGGTACATGGGAGAGAAAAGTGTGAGTTGTAGCACCATTGAGAGGCTACCATGCCTAGAACAAGACACTTTACCTTGTTTGTGCTTGATGTGTGCTCCTCACAACTCTTTTTGTCTTCCTAAGTATAAGGCATCCCAGGCATGGGGCCTTGCATCCATGTGCGTAGAGGGATTCGGCTGCACCACACTGACGAGGCTCGCTTAGGCTGAAATGTAAGTCTGTGGTTTTGCTGTTTCTCTTGTGCGGAGAGGATTTGTCTGACATTTCTGAGCTGGGCACTCTGTGGGCGGGACCAGTCGGATATGGATATGGATATGGTGATTTCCTCTCTGCAATGGCACATGGGAGTGAAAACGTGAGTTGTAGCACCATTGAGAGGCTACCATGCCTAGAACAAGACACTTTATCTTTTTCTTGCTTGATGTGTGCTCCTCACAACTCTTTTTGTCTCCCTAAGTATAAGGGCATCCCAGGCATGGGGCCTTGCTTCCATGTGCGTAGA
This sequence comes from Rhinophrynus dorsalis, assembly GCA_037306005.1. NCBI lineage: Eukaryota > Metazoa > Chordata > Amphibia > Anura > Rhinophrynidae > Rhinophrynus > Rhinophrynus dorsalis. The sequence goes on from CM074725.1 coordinate 48,312,854, forward strand.
GGGATTCGGTTGCACCACACTGAGAAGGCTGACATAGGTCGAAACGTACGTCTGTGGTTTTGCTGTTTCTCTTGTGTGGAGAGAATTTGCCTGATATTTCAGAGCTGGACTGTCTGTGGTTGGGACCAGTTGGATATGGATATGGATATGGATATGGATATGGATATGGATATGGAGATGGAGATTTCCTCTCTGCAATGGCACATGGGAGTGAAAAATGTGAGTTGTAGCACCATTCAGAGGTTACCACACCTAGAACAAGACATTTTATCTTGTTTGTGCTTGATGCGTGCTCCCACAACTCTTTTTGTCTCCCTAAGTTTAAGGGCATCCCAGGCATGGGGCCTTGCTTCCATGTGCGTAGAGGGATTTGGCTGCACCACACTGACGAGGCTGACATAGGCTGAAACGTACGTCTGTGGTTTTACTGTTTCTCTCGTGTGGAGAAGATTTGCCTGACATTTCGGAGCTGGACTGTCTGTGGGCGGGACCAGTCTGGTATGGATATGGATATTTTCTCTCTGCAATGGCACATGGGAGTGAAAAACGTGAGTTGTTGTAGCATAATTGAGAGGCTACCATTCCTAGAACAAGACACTTTATCTTGTTCTTGCTTGATGTGTGCTCCTCACAACTTTTTTTGTCTCCCTAAGTATAAGAGCATTCTAGGCATGGGCCCTTGCTTCCATGTGCCTAGTGGGATTCGGCTGCACCACACTGATGAGGCTCACATAGGCCAAAACGTATGTCTGTGGTTTTGCCTGACATTTCAGAGCTGGACTGTCTGTGGTTGGGACCAGTCTGATATGGATATGGATATGGATATGGAGATTTCCTCTCTGCAATGGCACATGGGAGTGAAAAACGTGAGTTGTAGCACCATTCAGAGGCTACCACACCTAGAACAAGACATTTTATCTTTTTGTGCTTGATATGTGCTCATCACAACTCTTTTTGTCTCCCTAAGTATAAGGGCATCCCTGGCATGGGCCCTTGCTTCCATGTGGCTAGAGAAATTTGGCTGCACAACACTGACGAGGCTCTCATTGGCGAAATGTAGGTCTGTGGTTTTGCTGTTTCTCTCGTGCGGAGAAGATTTGCCTGACATTTCAGAGTTGGACTGTCTGTGGGTGGCACCAGTCTGATATGGATTTGGATGTGCATATGGAGATTTCCTTTCTGCAATGACACATCAGAGTGAAAAACGTGATTTGTAGCACCATTGTGAGGCTACCATGCCTAGAACAAGACACTTTATTTTGTTCGTGCTAGATGTGTGTCATCACAACTCTTTTTATTTCTCTAAGTATAAGGGCATCCCAGGCATGGGCCCTTGCTTCCATGTGCCTAGAGGGATTCGGCTGCACAACAATGACGAGGCTCACATGGGCCGAAACGTACGTCTGTGGATTTGCTGTTTCTCTCGTGCGGAGAGGATTTGCCTGACATTTCGGAGCTGGACTGTCTGTGGGCGGGACCAGTCTGATATGGATATGGAGATTTTCTCTCTGCAATGGCACATGGGAGTGAAAAACGTGAGTTGTAGCACCATTGAGAGGCTACCATGCCTAGAACAAGACACTTTATCTTGTTCGTGCTTGATGTGTGCTCCTCAGAATTCTTTTTGTCTCCCTAAGTATAAAGGCATCCCATGCATGGGCCCTTGCTTCCATGTGCCTAGATGGATTCGGCTACACCACACTGATGAAGCTCACATAGGACGAAATGGATGGATGTGGTTTTGCTGTTTCTCTTGTGTGGAGAGAATTTGCCTGACATTTTATAGCTGTGCTGTCTGTGTTTTGGACCAGTCTGATATGGATATGGATATGGATATGGATATGGATATGGATATGGAGATTTCTTCTCTTGAATGGCACATGGGAGAGAAAAGTGTGAGTTGTAGCACCATTGAGAGGCTACCATGCCTAGAACAAGACACTTTATCTTGTTCATGCTTGATGTGTGCTCCTCACAACTCTTTTTGTCTCCCTAAGTATAAGGGCATCCCAGGCATGGGGCTTTGCTTCCATGTGCGTAGAGGGATTCGGCTGCACCACACTGACGAGGCTGACATAGGTCGAAACGTACGTCTGTGGTTTTGCTGTTTCTCTCGTGCGGAGAAGATTTGCCTGACATTTCAGAGCTGGACTGTCTGTGTGTGGCACCAGTCTGATATGGATTTGGATGTGGATATGGAGATTTCCTCTCTGCAATGACACATCGGAGTGAAAAACATGATTTGTAGCACCATCGAGAGGCTACCATGCCTAGAACAGGACACTTTATTTTGTTCGTGCTTGATGTGTGCTCCTCACAACTCTTTTTGTTTCTCTAAGTATAAGGGCATCCCAGGCATGGGCCCTTGCTTCCATGTGCCTAGAGGGATTCGGCTGCACAACAATGACGAGGCTCACATAGGCCAAAACGTACGTCTGTGGTTTTGCTGTTTCTCTCGTGCGGAGAGGATTTGCCTGACATTTCGGAGCTGGACTGTCTGTGGGCGGGACCAGTCTCATATGGATATGGATATTTTCTCTCTGCAATGGCACATGGGAGTGAAAAATGTGAGTTGTAGCACCCTTGAAAGGCTACCATGCCTAAAACAAGACACTTTATTTTGTTCGTGCTTGATGTGTGCTCCTCAGAACTCTTTTTGTCTCCCTAAGTACAAAGGCATCCCAGGCATGGGCCCTTGCTTCCATGTGCCTAGAGGGATTCGGCTACACCACACTGACGAAGCTCATATAGGCCAAAACATACGTCTGTGGTTTTGTTGTTTCTCTCGTGTGGAGAGGATTTGGTTGACATTTCAGAGCTGGACTGTCTGTGGTTGGGACCGGTCGGATAAGGATATGGATATGGATATGGAGGTTTTCTCTCTGCAATGGCACATGGGAGAGAAAAGTCTGAGTTGTAGCACCATTGAGAAGCTACCATGCCTAGAACAAGACACTTTATCTTGTTCATGCTTTATGTGTGCTCTTCACAACTCTTTTCATTTCCCTAAGTATAAGGGCACCCCAGGCATGGGCCCTTGCTTCCATGTGTCTAGAGGGATTCGGCTGCACCACACTGACGAAGGTCACAGAGGCTGAAACGTATGTCTGTGGTTTTGCTGTTTCTCTAGTGCGGAGAGGATTTGCCTGACATTTTGGAGCTGGACTGTCTGTGGGCAGGACCAGTCTGGTATGGATATGGATATGGATATGGAGATTTCCTCTCTGCAATGGCACATGGGAGTGAAAAACGTGAGTTGTAGCACCATTCAGAGGCTACCACACCTAGAACAAGACATTTTATCTTGTTTGTGCTTGATGTGTGCTCCTCATAACTCTTTTTGTCTCCCTAAGTATAAGGGCATCCCTGGCATGGGCCCTTGCTTCCATGTGGCTAGAGAAATTCGGCCGCACAACACTGACGAGGATCTCATAGGCCGAAATGTAGGTCTGTGATTTTGCTGTTTCTCTCATGCGGAGAAGATTTGCCTGACATTTCAGAGCTGGACTGTCTGTGGGTGGCATCAGTATGATATGGATATGGAGATTTCCTCTCTGCATTGACACATGGGAGTGAAAAACGTGATTTGTAGCACCATTGAGAGGCTACCATGCCTAGAACAAGACACTTTATTTTGTTCGTGCTTGATGTGTGCTCCTCACAACTCTTTTTGTTTCTCTAAGTATAAGGGCATCCCATGCATGGACCCTTGCTTCCATGTGCCTAGAAGGATTCGTCTGCACAACAATGACGAGGTTCACCTGAAAAGTACGTCTGTGGTTTTGCTGTTTCTCTCGTGCGGAGAGGATTTGCCTGACATTTCGGAGCTGGACTGTCTGTGGGCGGGACCAGTCTGATATGGATATGGATATGGATATGGATATGGAGATTTTCTCTCTGCAATGGCACATGGGAGTGAAAAATGTGAGTTGTAGCACCCTTGAGAGGCTACCATGTCTAGAACAAGACACTTTATCTTGTTCGTGCTTGATGTGTGCTCCTCAGAACCCTTTTTGTCTCCCTAAGTATAAAGGCATCCCAGGCATGGGCCCTTGCTTCCATGTGCCTAGAGAGAATCGGCCACACCACACTGACGAAGCTCACATAGGCCGAAACGGATGGGTGTGGTTTTGCTGTTTCTCTCGTGTGGAGAGGATTTGCCTGACATTTCAGAGCTGGACTGTCTGTGGTTGGGACCAGTCTGATATGGATATGGATATGGATATGGATATGGAGATTTCCTCTCTGCACTGGTACATGGGAGAGAAAAGTGTGAGTTGTAGCACCATTGAGAGGCTACCATGCCTAGAACAAGACACTTTACCTTGTTTGTGCTTGATGTGTGCTCCTCACAACTCTTTTTGTCTTCCTAAGTATAAGGCATCCCAGGCATGGGGCCTTGCATCCATGTGCGTAGAGGGATTCGGCTGCACCACACTGACGAGGCTCGCTTAGGCTGAAATGTAAGTCTGTGGTTTTGCTGTTTCTCTTGTGCGGAGAGGATTTGTCTGACATTTCTGAGCTGGGCACTCTGTGGGCGGGACCAGTCGGATATGGATATGGATATGGTGATTTCCTCTCTGCAATGGCACATGGGAGTGAAAACGTGAGTTGTAGCACCATTGAGAGGCTACCATGCCTAGAACAAGACACTTTATCTTTTTCTTGCTTGATGTGTGCTCCTCACAACTCTTTTTGTCTCCCTAAGTATAAGGGCATCCCAGGCATGGGGCCTTGCTTCCATGTGCGTAGAGGGATTCGGTTGCACCACACTGAGAAGGCTGACATATGTCGAAACGTACGTCTGTGGTGTTGCTGTTTCTCTTGTGTGGAGAGAATTTGCCTGACATTTCAGAGCTGGACTGTCTGTGGTTGGGACCAGTTGGATATGGATATGGATATGGATATGGAGATGGAGATTTCCTCTCTGCAATGGCACATGGGAGTGAAAAATGTGAGTTGTAGCACCATTCAGAGGTTACCACACCTAGAACAAGACATTTTATCTTGTTTGTGCTTGATGCGTGCTCCCACAACTCTTTTTGTCTCCCTAAGTTTAAGGGCATCCCAGGCATGGGGCCTTGCTTCCATGTGCGTAGAGGGATTTGGCTGCACCACACTGACGAGGCTGACATAGGCTGAAACGTACGTCTGTGGTTTTACTGTTTCTCTCGTGTGGAGAAGATTTGCCTGACATTTCGGAGCTGGACTGTCTGTGGGCGGGACCAGTCTGGTATGGATATGGATATTTTCTCTCTGCAATGGCACATGGGAGTGAAAAACGTGAGTTGTTGTAGCATAATTGAGAGGCTACCATTCCTAGAACAAGACACTTTATCTTGTTCTTGCTTGATGTGTGCTCCTCACAACTTTTTTTGTCTCCCTAAGTATAAGAGCATTCTAGGCATGGGCCCTTGCTTCCATGTGCCTAGTGGGATTCGGCTGCACCACACTGATGAGGCTCACATAGGCCAAAACGTATGTCTGTGGTTTTGCCTGACATTTCAGAGCTGGACTGTCTGTGGTTGGGACCAGTCTGATATGGATATGGATATGGATATGGATATGGATATGGATATGGATATGGATATGGAGATTTCCTCTCTGCAATGGCACATGGGAGTGAAAAACGTGAGTTGTAGCACCATTCAGAGGCTACCACACCTAGAACAAGACATTTTATCTTTTTGTGCTTGATATGTGCTCCTCACAACTCTTTTTGTCTCCCTAAGTATAAGGGCATCCCTGGCATGGGCCCTTGCTTCCATGTGGCTAGAGAAATTTGGCTGCACAACACTGACGAGGCTCTCATTGGCGAAATGTAGGTCTGTGGTTTTGCTGTTTCTCTCGTGCGGAGAAGATTTGCCTGACATTTCAGAGTTGGACTGTCTGTGGGTGGCACCAGTCTGATATGGATTTGGATGTGCATATGGAGATTTCCTTTCTGCAATGACACATCGGAGTGAAAAACGTGATTTGTAGTACCATTGTGAGGCTACCATGCCTAGAACAAGACACTTTATTTTGTTCGTGCTAGATGTGTGTCATCACAACTCTTTTTATTTCTCTAAGTATAAGGGCATCCCAGGCATGGGCCCTTGCTTCCATGTGCCTAGAGGGATTCGGCTGCACAACAATGACGAGGCTCACATGGGCCGAAACGTACGTCTGTGGATTTGCTGTTTCTCTCGTGCGGAGAGGATTTGCCTGACATTTCGGAGCTGGACTGTCTGTGGGCGGGACCAGTCTGATATGGATATGGAGATTTTCTCTCTGCAATGGCACATGGGAGTGAAAAACGTGAGTTGTAGCACCATTGAGAGGCTACCATGCCTAGAACAAGACACTTTATCTTGTTCGTGCTTGATGTGTGCTCCTCAGAATTCTTTTTGTCTCCCTAAGTATAAAGGCATCCCATGCATGGGCCCTTGCTTCCATGTGCCTAGATGGATTCGGCTACACCACACTGATGAAGCTCACATAGGACGAAATGGATGGATGTGGTTTTGCTGTTTCTCTTGTGTGGAGAGAATTTGCCTGACATTTTATAGCTGTGCTGTCTGTGTTTTGGACCAGTCTGATATGGATATGGATATGGATATGGATATGGATATGGATATGGATATGGAGATTTCTTCTCTTGAATGGCACATGGGAGAGAAAAGTGTGAGTTGTAGCACCATTGAGAGGCTACCATGCCTAGAACAAGACACTTTATCTTGTTCATGCTTGATGTGTGCTCCTCACAACTCTTTTTGTCTCCCTAAGTATAAGGGCATCCCAGGCATGGGGCTTTGCTTCCATGTGCGTAGAGGGATTCGGCTGCACCACACTGACGAGGCTGACATAGGTCGAAACGTACGTCTGTTGTTTTGCTGTTTCTCTCGTGTGGAGAAGATTTGCCTGACATTTCGGAGCTGGACTGTCTGTGGGCGGGACCAGTCTGGTATGGATATGGAGATTTTCTCTCTGCAATGGCACATGGGAGTGAAAAACGTGAGTTGTTGTAGCACCATTGAGAGGCTACCATTCCTAGAACAAGACACTTTATCTTGTTCTTGCTTGATGTGTGCTCCTCACAACTTTTTTTGTCTCCCTAAGTATAAGGGCATCCTAGGCATGGGCCCTTGCTTCCATGTGCCTAGTGGGATTCGGTTGCGCTGCACTGATGAGGCTCACATAGGCCAAAACTTATTTTTGTGGTTTTGCTGTTTCTCTTGTGTGGAGAGGATTTGCCTGACATTTCAGAGCTGGACTGTCTGTGGGCGGGACCAGTCTGATATGGATATGGATATGGAGATTTTCTCTCTGCAATGGCACATGGGAGTGAAAAATGTCAGTTGTAGCACCACTGAGAGGCTACCGTGCCTAGAACAAGACACTTTATCTTGTTCTTGCTTGATGTGTGCTCCTCACAACTCTTTTTGTCTCCGTCAGTAGGTCATTAAATCATCTATAAATTTTTGGTAATGCCCCCACCCACCAGCTACGCCCCAGTAACACACCCTAAAACAAAAGTGTCCCTCTTTTGCCATTTGAAAAGTTGGGAGGTATGATATTGAGAAAACATTGACAACATGTCACCCCCAGAGTTCGGTCAACAGAGCAGAAAACCTGCGCACCTGTCCAGTCCAGCCAGCATCAGCTGGTAAGTTCTTCATCATCTTTTCAGTAATGACAGGCAAGATCAACGGTCATTGGGGAAGTTGCTTGTAGCTTTGAGCAAGTTGGGTCTAGACTGGGAGACAACCTGTTTTTAGCAGGGCCCTGCCCTGTGCCCCATTTATGGTGTTTAGTAGTTACTGGTCTGTTCCTTAAAGCTAGACATGTTAAATGTAAACAGTTGAGGTTGGGTCACATGATCACTGTATAAATATAATTTAGTTATCTATTGTGCAACTAAAGGAAAATGGACCAAAAGTACTGATAGCCGTTTATTCTTCAACAGTGATGAACAGTTATGAATACTTTTGGCCCATTTTCTTTAGTTGCACAATAGATAAATACATTATATTTATAGTGTTGAGTATAGAATAGGTGAGTGACCCTTTACTGTCTGCATCTGACATGACTAACTTAAAGGAACAGACCAGTAAGTACTAACTTAACCACCAGACAGCCTGGGCCCTGTAAGAAATAGGTTTAAACACAGTCACAAAGGTGTTTTTTTTGGATTGGTGGAGGGGATCTCAGGATGTGCTATTTCTGAAAGTTCACTGGTATTGCAATGTGTTCCATGTCCCCCCTGGTCCTTAAAGGGATAGTAATACTTAAAATGTAAAAAGAAATATGTTGTAGGGTTTATCCCCCTGAGTAAAACAAGAGTACTCCCACTGCTGAAAGGTCTTTCATTCAAAAGTTATTAATTTTCAAAGTTGAATTTTTTAGGTGCAGTATCACAGTGGCCTGAAATTGTACAGTGGCGCTGTTGCTACACCATCCTATGGAGATTTATGGTCAACTGACCAGAGCTGTCCATAGGATCGTGTAGCAACAGCGCCACTGTACAATTTCAGGCCACTGTGATACTGCACCTAAAAAATTCAACTTTGAAAATTAATAACTTTTGAATAAAACACCTCTCAGCAGTGGGAGTACTCTTGTTTACTCAGGGGGATAAACCCTACAACATATTTTTTTTTACATTTTAAGTATTACTATCCCTTTAAAGGGTTAAGATTACCATGTGCAGGAGCAGAGTTAGAGGTTCAGTTGCCTTACTAATAACTGTCATGTCCTTATCCATGAACATAACATCCAGGACTGACTGAAGATCAAGATGTTATCTTATGAGCAAAGACATAAGTGCAAATTTCATAGAGACATTAGGATTTTCGGTCCAATGTAAGTTAAGTGGAAAGTTGTTAACATTAGTAAGTGTTAGTTTATCACTAACTGTCTGTTTATAAGAAGGAATGTTGATTTTTGTGGTGCTTCATTTACATTGTAGACGGGATTCTGAAATGTCACGGTCAGACCTCAGCTTCAAGCTGCAATTCTTTCAGATGGAATGTGTGCAACCAACAGTCTGTGGCTAGAATATAGAAAATGAATTAAATCCTATAGTCTCCTATGGTGCTTCTGGAAACAGTGTTACTGAAATGGTTTGACAGCTGAACAGAATCTCTGACATGACCGATAAAGGCCCAAGCTCAGAAGTCAGGCTGTATGAATGGATTCTGTCTAAAATGATCTGTTCAATAGGAAGGTGTTAAATTACTGGGAGCTAAGGATGGGGCTCCCCAAATTGGAAAGTTTGAAAAAAAGCAATTATAAAAAAAAAAACTTACTGCATGGCTGAAATCATTAAAGGGTCCTTATAACCTAAAATCAACTTTAGTAGTTTTGAAAGCATATTTTGACTGCATATGTTGTATCAGAAAATTCTGGTTAAGAAAATGTTTGTGTTATTTAGGTTGATAAAATATACTAAAAAAGGCAGGCTGTGAGGTGTTCTTTGTTCTATCCCTACATTATCTCCCCTAAACTCTCACTTTTTACCTTCTTTGTGCTAGGAGAGGTTGACAATGCCTTGCTGAGTATTGCCAGTGAGTTAATGTAAGGCTAAGCCATGAGGTGCCTTTAAAGGGATAGTAATGTTTCACAAAAACAGCAGCTCCAATTAATCTTCACAGTATTTGAGCCATGGAGAGTGTTATTTCAATACTGTTAGAGTTATAGTTCAGGAGTAATTGAATGAATGATAAAGTATACCCCTCCTGCCCCTTTTACATAGTGTGAGCCGCCTCCCCTCAGATGTGGTATCTGGTCCACAGACCAGATAGCTCACAGCATGGGATAATCTTCTTACTGTGAGAACAATGAAAATCCTGCCCCCTTGACAAGTGTTTCAGGTTTTTCACTTATCTTAACTGAAGATTGTCCCTCTCTGTTATCCATCCAGACAGTCTTGCTGCTCTGAGGTGAGCAATGTTACATCAGTAAAAGGGGCAGGAGGGGGATACTTTATCATTCAATTACTCTTGAACTACATCTCTGACAGTACTGAAATAACACTCTCCATGGCCCAAATACTATGAAGAATCATTGGAGCTGCTTTTATTATGAAACATTACTATCCCTTTAAGTGGCATGTCGTAATTAAGAAGACCCCACTGTTTCCCGGCAGGTTTGCCTATGATTAGGATCTGTGAGTCGGAAACCCGTAAAACTATAGACAATTATGGCCATATGTCCAAGGAAAGTGTAGTAATTCCAGAAGCAATTGAACTCAGCCATAAGGCACACATTACATTCCCATAATTCTTGTTGATTAAATTGGGCTTTTAAATTCTTGCAATACAGTCATTTATAGACCTCTCTTGTATTCAAGAGATCAAAAGCTCATTTAAAGTCAATGGGAATTTTTATTTCTCCCCTACATTGCAGTTTGTTGTACCCAGTACTGCTTCACATTTCCTAATTGTGCATCCTGAACCATTATACTTAATCAGTGCACTGACACCCAGAAAACATTATTCAGGCATACAGATGTACAGATATCTTTTATAGTAATGCTGAGCTTGCTCTGTCCCTCATTCAGTGGAGCACACATGCCTTAAAGATATAGTAATACTTCAATTTTTCTTTTCCTTGATGCATTCTAAAGTATTGACCTTTTAAGGACCAAAGGTGTGTGCAGAACATTTTTCTCAATGCACCCCTCTGGTCCTTAAAGGGTCAAACACTGAGACTGTTGTCAGAGACACTGTTTAGTACAAAGCAATTTAAAAAAATATGTAAGGGGAGTGCACTAATCCTGTATCACTCTATAATATGTGTTGGAACCGATTCTTGTAGTCCTACACCTGAGGGGAGAACAGAAAGGTGTTGTCTAGTGATGAGCGAGCACCCCAATGCTCGGATGTTCGGGTGCTCTGACCGAGCACCCCCTGAGGCTCGAGTGCTCGGCCGAGCATCCGAGCCCCATTGAAGTCAATGGGAGGACTCGAGCATTACACCAGGCACCCCCTGCTCTGATGAGGGGAGGGTGCCTGGTCCATAGGAAAAGGGCAGAAAAAGATGGAAACACTACAGAAATGGTTCAGGGACAGCATAGGGAGGATGTCTGGATGCATCTTGGACTCCAACATCGCTGCTGGGAACGATCTTTCGCCCGTAGTACGCCATTTTTACAGACTGACCGTAAAACACACAAAAAGGAAAATAAAAACGACTTTAGGCGAAAAATTGTTACCAAACAGTATTTGCTGTATATTTACTTGTATATCATCTGCAAATTCTCCCAAAAATTTCATCGATTTTCTGAAGTGAGGCCATGATTAAGAGGGAAACGTGCGCAGAGGCAAATTATCCCAAAAATTTCCTTGATTTTCAGAACTGAGGCCATGATTAAGAGGGAAACGTGCGCAGAGGCAAATTATCCCAAAAATTTCCTTGATTTTCAGAACTGAGGCCATGATTAAGAGGGAAACGTGCGCAGAGGCAAATTCTCCCAAAAATTTCCTTGATTTTCAGAACTGAGGCCATGATTAAGAGGGAAACGTGCGCAGAGGCAAATTCTCCCAAAAATTTCCTTGATTTTCAGAACTGAGGCCATGATTAAGAGGGAAACGTGCGCTGAGCTGACCATCTAAAACATTATGGGTGAGGGTCTGCTGCAGAGCTGACCATCCTAAACATTATATGCGAAGGCCCGCTAGTGAGCTGACGCTATAAAACATTATATGAGAGGGCCCGCTAGAGAGCTGACCCAATAAAACATTATATGAGAAGGCCCGCTGGTGAGCTGACCTATATAAAAATTGGCAAACAGGGCCCGCTGGTGAGCTGGCCCTATATAAAAATTATATCACAGGGCCCGCTGGTGAGCTGGCCCTATATAAAAATTATATCCCAGGGCACGCTGGTGAGCTGGCCCTATATAAAAATTATATCCCAGGGCATATGGAAGAGGAGGAGGAGGATGAGAACATTAAGAGTCAACCATATACCCGTTTTTGGGGTGGAAGGGGTGAATGGGAATACAGAGTATTCCCATCATTGTAAATAACATATATAAAGTGAGTTTATGTTCCCCCGGGGCTTTCCTCCAGTGGAGTGGAGAAGTCAGGGGAAATCCAGGCCTTGTTCATTTTTATAAGTGTCAACCTATCAGCATTGTCGGTGGAAAGGCGGATACGCTTATCTGTTATGATGCCACCAGCAGCACTAAATACCCGCTCAGACAGAACGCTGGCGGCAGGGCAGGCCAGCACCTCCAAGGCGTAGAGTGCCAGTTCATACCACGTGTCCAGCTTGGACACCCAGTAGTTGTAAGGCACAGAGGGATCATTGAGGACGCTGACACGGTCTGCTACGTACTCCTTCACCATCTTCCAAAACTTTTCCCTCCTTGTGACACTAGGCTGCGCATCAGGGTGAGGGTGCTGGCGGGGTGTCATGAAGGTGTCCCACGCCTTGGAGAGTGTTGCCCTGCCTTTGTCGGAACTGCTGTGTGCTCCCCTTTTCTCCCCTTCTCGGTTGGCCAAGGTAGCACGTACTCTGCCGCCAGCGTTGTCAGATGGAAAATTTTGGAGCAATTTTTCAACAAGAACCTTCTGGTATTGCACCATTTTGCTTGTCCTCTCCACCGGAGGAATGAGAGATGAGAAATTCTCTTTGTAGCGGGGGTCCAGAAGGGTGAACACCCAGTAATCCGTGTTGTCTAAAATGCGTACAACGCGTGGGTCACGGGAAAGGCAGCCTAACATAAAGTCAGCCATGTGTGCCAGAGTACCAACAGTCAAGATTTCGCTGTCCTCACCAGGAGGCTGACTCTCAATATCCTCATCCTCTTCCTCCTCTTCTGCCCACCCACGCTGAAGAGATGGAACTAAAGTTCCATGGCTACCCTCTGTAGCGGAGGCAACCGTGTCTTCCTCCTCCTCCTCCTCCTCCTCCTCCGCCTCCTCCAATTGTCGCTGAGAAGACGAAGTGAGGGTGCTCTGGCTATCACCTTGTGTAAGCTCTTCCTCCCCCATTTCCACCTCTTCCACATGCAAAGCGTCGGTTTTAATTGTGAGCAGCGAGCGTTTCAGTAGACACAGAAGTGGGATGGTTACACTGATAATAGCGTTATCGCCGCTCACCATCTGTGTCGATTCCTCAAAATTGCGTAAAACCTCGCAGAGGTCTGACATCCATTCCCACTCCTCACTTCTGA